>CM077667.1:179890498-180496569 GCA_039707655.1 Elymus sibiricus
AACAAAACTATGACAGCAATCTGTCCAAACAGAACAGTCTGTAGCAATTTATGAAAACAGTGTACTTATGTAACTCAAAAAATTATGAAAATTTTAAAAATGATAAAAAATTTATATGAAAACACTTTGTAAAAATTTCAGAAACTTTCCACGTTCCAGTAAAATATGGAAATTCAAACACTATAGAGAAAGTTTCTGTTTTTACGCAGCACACATCAAACATGCAATGCAAGCATCCTAAGGCAATTCTTGGAACTTTTTATTGAAAAACAAGATTATAAATAAAACCTAACAGAAAATAACAAAATATAATGATGATCCAAGCAAAGCACATATTATGTGACGAATAAAAATATAGCTCTAAGTAAGATATACCGATAATGTTGAAGACGAAAGAGGGGATGCCTTCCGGGGCATCCCCAAGCTTAGGCGCTTGAGTCTTCCTTGGATATTACCTTGGGGGTGCCTTGGTCATCCCCAATCTTAAGTTCTTGTCACTCCATATTCTCTTCATATCGGTGTCTCACCCAAAACTTGAAAATTTCAATCACACAAAACTTAACGGAACTTCGTGAGATGGGTTAGTATAATAAATAAATATCATTCACTTAGGTACTGTCAAGAAAAGATTCATAATTGTTCTCACATAATACCTACTGTATTCTACCATTCACATAATTTATATCACTGAATATAAGCTATGGGAACACTAAAACAAGCAAACTATGCATGCAAAACAGAATCTGTCAAAAACAGAACAGTCTGTGAAGATCTGTAGTATAACCATACTTCCCTGTCTCTAAAAATTCTGAACAATTAGGAAAACCTCAATAATTTGTATATAAACACTTTCTAAAAAATTTAGATCATTATAATGCTCCAGTAAAAAAGTAAAATTCCTGAACTGGAGTCAAAAGTTTCTGTTTTGGTTCAGCATCAATTCTACTCATCTTGTGAGTCATCCCAAAGGCTTTACTTGGCACTTTATTGAAATAAAAGACACAAAAAACGATTACTGCAGTAGCTTAGTCATGTAAACACACAAAAACAGAAAGTAAAAGTGTTGGGTTGTCTCCCAACAAGCGCTTTTCTTTACAGCATTTTAGCTACGCATGATGATTTCAATGATGCTCACATAAAAAGTAGTAATTGAAATATTCAAGAGAGCATCATGAATCTCATGAAAAGCACATTTAAGTCTAACCCACTTCCTATGAATAGGGATTTTGTGAGCAAACAATTTATGGGAGCAAGAATCAACTAGCATAGGAAGGCAAAACAAGCATGTCTTCAAGATTTTCATCACATAGAGAGGAAACTTGATATTATTGCAATTCCTACAAGCATATGTTCCTCCGTCATAATAATTTTCAATAGCATCATGAAGGAATTCCACAATATAACTATCACATAAAGCATTATTTTCATGATGGACAAGCATAGAATTATTATTACTACCCACACAAGCAAAGTTCTTCTCATTCAAACTAGTGGGACCAAACTCAACAAAATAACTATCATGAGATACATGATTGACATAACCACATTCAATATTAGAATAATGATGACAAGTTTCTTGGTTACTATCAGTATTTATAGCATACATATCATCATCATAATCATCATAGATAGGAGGCATGCCATCATCATAATAAATTTTCTCATCAAAACTTGGGGGACAAAAAATATCATCTTCATCAAACATAGCATCCCCAAGCTTGTGGATGTGCATATCATCGGCATCATGGATCTTTAGAGAATTCATACTAACAATATTGCTATCATGCTCATCATTCAAGGAATTCTCATTAAGTATTTTCATAAATTCTTCCTCTACCAATTGAGCACAATTTTCCGAACCATCATTTTCAACAAGGAACTTTATAAAGACGATACAAATGATGCAACCTAAACTCCATTTTTTGTAGTTTTCTTTTATGAACCAAACTAGTGATAAAACAAGAAACTAAAAGATTTAATTGCAAGATCTAAAGATATACCTTCAAGCACTCACCTCCCCGGCAAAGGCGCCAGAAAAGAGCTTGATGTCTACTACACAACTTTATTCTTGTAGACTCGTGTAGGGCCTCCAAGCACAGAGTTTTGTAGGACAGTAGCAATTTTCCCTCAAGTGGATGACCTAAGGTTTATCAATCCGTGGGAGGTGTAGGATGAAGATGGCCTCTCTCAAACAACCCTGCAATCAAATACAAGAAATCTCTTGTGTCCCCAACACACCCAATACAATGACAAATTGTATAGGTGCACTAGTTCGGCGAAGAGATTGTGATACAAGTGCAATATGGATGGTAGATATAGGTTTTTGTAATCTGAAAATATAAAAACAGCAAGGTAGCAAGTAACAAAAGTGAGCACAAAAGGTATTGCAATGCTTGAAAACAAGGCCTAGGGTCCGTACTTTTGCTACAATGTTAATATAATTGGATCACATAACCATCCCTCAACGTGCAACGAAGAATCACTCCGAAGTTCTTATCTAGCGGAGAACATAAGAAGAAATTGTTTGCAGGGTACGAAACGACCTTAAAGTTATCATTTCCGATCGATCTATCCAAGAGTTCGTACTAAAATAACACCAAGTTATCCTTTCCGATCAATCTATCTAAGAGTTCGTACTAGAATAACACCATATGATACGCATCAACCAACTCTAATATCACCTAGATACTCCAATGTCCCCACAAGTATCCATGGGTTAATTATACGATACACACCAAACAATGTCAGATTCATAATACTCAATCCAACACAAAGAACCTCAAAGAGTTCCCCGAGATTTCTATCGGAGAACATGGTATGAAAACGTGCAATCAACCCCTATGCATAGATCCCCTAGGTCACCGGAATCCGCAAGTTGATGCCTCAACATATACCAAGTGAATCAATAGAATACCCCAATGTCAGTACGGGTATACCACGCAAGACGTACATCAAGTGTTCTCAACCAAAATATTCAATCCAACATAGCGACATCTCAAAGGGAAAGATTCAATTCATCACAACATGATAGCAAGGGAATAACATCATGTGATCTGACTATATTAACAAAGCCCGTGATACATCAAGATCCTGACATCTCAAGAACATGAGAGAGAGAGAGATTTAACACATAGCTACTGGTACATACCCTCAGCCCCGAGGGTGGACTACTCCCTCCTTGTCATTGCCTCCGCCGGGATGATGAAGATGGCCACCGGAGATGATCTACCCTCTCCGGCAGGGTACTGGAATGCCTCCAGATTTGTTTTTCGTTGATATAGAGAGTTGCGGCGGTGGAACTTCTCATCTAGGGTTATTTCTGGGGGTTCCTGGATATATAGGATTTTTGGGCGACGGTTTCATGCGGAGATGGGCCACGAGTGGACGACAAGACACCAGGGCGCACCGGAGGGGCCTGGCGCGCCCTAGTGAGTTGTGCCCACCTCGTGGCTCTTCTGGCCCTCCATCGAAGCTTCTAGTGCCTCTTTTGTTCCAAAAACAATCATCAAAAAGTTTCGTTGCATTTGGAGAACTTTGATTTCTGCAAAAAAAAATAACACCACGGTAGTTCTGCTGAAAACAACACCAGTCTAGGTTAGTTCTAAATAAATCATGCAAAGTGCATCAAAACCATATAAAAGTATTGTAAACATAGGTGAATATGGCATGAATACTTCATAAATTATCGATACGTTGGAGACCTATCATGAACCCAACGTGGGGACTTTACGGTTTCCGAGGCAGGTGCCACATCAAAGTTACATTGGTTAATTAAACATTACACAACACTTCCATACATATGTTTGGCCCACATATAGACGGTGGTTGTCTTCGAACACTTGCGTGGTTATCGGTGGCACCATTCCTGGGCCCGCGTGGACGTCCATCACATTGACTGACAACGAGAGAGGTTACCAAGGTGGATTCTTCTTGGTGTGTTATGGTATATATTATAGGTCATGGTGAGTTTCCTGACCAAAAGTTTGAGTGCATGCTTATGTACGCATGAATCTTTCCCACCGACGCTCAAAGCGGAGGGGGGGTAGCTAGTTGTACGCGTCATGAACCCCTCATTATGTGTGTGGGCTTTCCGGATCCGAAGCAGGTGCCACATCAAAAGTGTCCACCTGGTATATATACTCAAACACAACACAACACTTCTGTATATATGTTTGGGCGACATGAAGGTGGTGGCTGTCTTCGGACACTCCATCACGTGGTTATCGGCGGCACGCCCATCCGTGGGCCCGGGAGGACGTCCATCGCTTTGACCGACAACGAGAGAGGTTTGACCAAGGTTGATTCTTCTTTGTCCGTGTTACAGAAGGTCTTTGTGAGATGCCCTCCAACCGACTCAAAGTGCATGTCTCTGTGGGGGGGGGGGGAGGGGGGAGGTGGGGCACTATACTACGTACGTCCCGAACCTCCGTGTGGTCGGGGATGCCCGGTATGCGAGGCGCATGTGCCACATCAAAGTTGTGAATTGGGCATATTTAAATATCACACCCTCCTTTTATATACTTATAGTTGGGCCACCCGCATGTGCTCGTGGTCTCACCCATCTCGCGGCACACACACACACACACACACACACATCTATGGGCCCGCAGAGTCCACCTTTGACCGGAAGCGCGATGGGGTGGTTTGACCGTGATGGATTCGTATAGGTTTAATTTTCGTGTTACGGCAGGGTGAGATGCCAGACCTATTTGGGAGCATGCATTCGTAGCTTGGATTCCCTCCCGCCAACACGAAGTGGGGGGGGGGGGGGGGCGAGACATGTGCCACATCAAAGTTGAGCATTGGGTATTTGAACATCAAGCCACCCTTTGCATACATATTTTTGTTCCACATGCAGGTGTGTTTGTGTTATGACCCTTTCCCACATTTTTTTGCAAAATGCTCATAAATATATTATCATTATAGGAGTAAATAGCAGATGATTTGAATGAAACAAACATCTACAGTTGTATTCTCAGCACACACAGATCACTCAGACTACTCGTGAGCCACGCCCATGCCCTGTCACATCAACACAGTGTACTGGTGGCCGCGGGATACGAATGGGCTCCACGAGGCTTCCCTCGCAATCTCAAAAATATCTACCCACCTTGAGCGATTTGAAAAATGGAGGTTCCGCGGGTTTTTCTATTGGATAGCACATAATTATTATGTTTGGGTTGTGTGCTATGTTTGTTGCTCCCGCGCCGCTTCAATCCCTTCACCTAAATTTTCAGTCGCCCCGGCATTTCACTCCCACGTGGAACAATTTTCAGTAGCCGTGTCATTTCCTCATATACCACCTTGGCCCCCCTCCACACCCCCACCCACACACACACCACTCCTCCCGCGCTCGTACCCTATCTAGCTCGCCGCCGCCGTTGCCCCTGCCACCCCCGCCTTCACCATCAACCTCTGCATGTCTGCCCGTGCATGTTACCCACCGATCTCCATACCCTCGCTGCCCTGAGTTTCTTAGATGACGCCGGTGAAACACCCCCTTACCCACAAATCCACATCCCCATCACCACCCCCGCTCCAGAGCGTTGAAACCTAAGCCTGGCGACGCTTCCCGGAGATCTCGAGCAGCGAATAGCCAAAAAGTTATATCGAGGCATGTCCGCTAGTCGATGTTGAGGTGGCCGCCGAGGCCTCCGGGGAAGCTGACTACGATGACTAGACAACGGCTTTAAATAAGCAGGCTTGCGCATTTCTGCATTTCTCAGCAGCCGGATACGACATCAAGCTCATCGACAACGACGGCTTGATGCGGGCTATGTCATAGGTTAAGTGGCGCATCCCCACTCCCTCGGGTTCAGCTGTCGTGATCTCCTCCATGGCCCCGCTGCTGGTCTCCTCTGCTTCGTTGTCAGGCATTTGCCTTCCTTTATCGCCATCGATCTCCTTTTGTCATTTCTAAATGACACGTTCTATGGCGCTGGCTCGGCATCTTCAGCTGCCAAGTCGGACCTCATCGATGACGATGATGATGATAAGGGCACCGTATCTTCCAAGGGTAAAGAGCCAATCCACGACATTAGCAAGGGCACCCTGCAGCCGTGCTCTTCCAAGAGGAAGGAGCCCATCCGTGACAAGTGAGGAAACCCATGATTTGTTTTCTCGTGCCACTTCAAAGGGGGGAAACTGCATATGATCGTGCTATTACCTTTTGCTATGCTAGGTTTTAACAATGTCGTGTTTAACTATTTCAGTCATGCAAAATGTAATGTTCAAAAGTGGAATGTGATATGCTGGAGTATGAATTGTTCAGTTCAATTTCACGAATGCCTATGTTTGGTTGTCTGTAGTAAGCATATGCCTTGTTTAACTGTTTTTGGTTGTTTGTAGTGAACATATGTCCAGTTTCAATTGCTATATTTGGTTGTTTTGTAGTATGCCATGTTTATTTCATTTATTCATAATGTGATGTTCTATACGTGCAACAATGTACTATGCAGTTCACTTTCATCAATACAACTTTCAACGGAAAATTTGGTTCCTGTTAAAGCTCGTGTAGTTAACACGCCCCTGTTTATTTCAGTTTTCTCACAATGTGATGTTCAATCATACAATTTGATGTTTAAGCACAAGCTACGTTATATGCAATTTCAATAATACCGCTATGAATGACTATATTTGGGTGTTGTCAAGCCTGTTGTAGTGAGCATATGCCTCCTTTAACGGGGTTTTGGTTCTTCGGTTGTTTGTGATTAGCATTTGTCCAGCTTAAATTGCTCTATTTGGTTAGTATGCCTTGTTTATTCAATTATTCACAATGTGCAGTACACTTTGATTACTACCAATTCAGTGGCCATATTTGTTTCCTATTAAGCATGGTGTAGGTAATACGCCCCCTGTTTTTTCACCCTGTGATGTCCATTTATACAATTTGATGTTTAAGCACAAGCTATGTTCTATGCAATTTCAACAATACCACTGTGAATGACTATATTTGGTTGTTGTTAAGCCTATTGTACTGAGCATATGTCTTTTTAATGGTTTTTGGTTCCCATGGCTATATTTGTTTCTCATGTCTTATATATACTACCTCCGCCCCATAATATAAGATGCTAATACATCTAATATGTTAGTATATTGTATGTAATAAGATCTTATATAGTGGGACGAAAATAGTATTGTACTACATCATTGTCCAGTTGCAGTTTAGCTTCTAATATTAACTTGTTGCTTGTAGGTGCATATGCCATTGCTAAAGTTCCGTGCTTCGACCCTTTTTGCATATGGGGCAATGAGATATTCATGAACCGGAATCAAGTGAGGAAACGAATAAAGATTGTTAGTACAATGAGTCAAAAGATGGCAATTAAACAATTTGTTTACACTTTGTCCTAGAGAATAGTGATCTGCAGGATGGTAACTATGAACTCGGTAGCCTTTTTACTGCCCATAATGAGTTGTTAGATGACAATGTTTGAATCTTTTTCGCCTGATGTTGTTCCCAATGCAGTTTAGTCAAGATTGCCTCTCAAACTACATGATTGTTGGACATGCAAAGGTATAGGTATTTCTACCAGACTAGAATGACTATATAGAATTCCTTATGAAGACAGTGAAGGATAGGCAGTCGGCCATCACAAGGGGTTGGACCAGAGTCGTGCGTGCATTCGGCATGGAGAGGGCACAATATGGGCATTCCACTTCACCTTTTACAGCAACCAGAATATCTTTCACCTCTTTCTTTACCTTTTTAATACAAGTATTCAACCATCGTTCATCATTCTTTATTTGGTGCTTATGTTTTTTTATGTAATTCTTGAGCATCTATACATGTGAATCGAATAATGCATTGGTTATTGAACCTATATATGTATATGATGGATATGGAAAAAGATATTCCCTAATTTCAAAATCAAATTATATACAATTTTAAATTACAGCAGTTAAATTAGGGAAAATATGCTCAGGGGGTCATTACGCCGCACACGGTTTGTAAATCTCAACGTTTGTGATATACCTGATGATCCGACATGTTTCACAGATAGAAAACATGTGCGACCATGCACACAATTGTCGTTTCCAAACCATGTGTGATGTCAAACAATATCACAAACGGTGCAGCCGAATTAAATGTCAGTGATAGTGTCTCTATCGCACACGCTTCACAATCATCCATTGTTTGTGATATCGTACGCATCGTAAACATTGCACCACAGGATAGTGCGTGCAATAGTTATCCAGTTTGACACAAGTACGATAGTCAGACGCTTCATAAGCCTGTCCGAGGACTCTCATTTGTGATAGATGCGGACATCGCATATGCTTAGTTACACCAAACGTTTGGGTTCTTGTTCCACATCGCCGATGATTTTTCCGTCTCGTGTTGGATGGACCTCCATATTGCCCACACAGGCAAGGCGACAATTTAATACTACGTCACGGAAAGGGGTTAAAACCGTTTATATAGCACGTCGCTGCACCAGTGCCTCCTCTAGCTCAGTCATCACTTGGTTGAACGCT
The DNA here is from genome assembly GCA_039707655.1 of Elymus sibiricus. Lineage (NCBI taxonomy): Eukaryota > Viridiplantae > Streptophyta > Magnoliopsida > Poales > Poaceae > Elymus > Elymus sibiricus. Next base: position 179,898,977 of record CM077667.1, read on the forward strand.
TCATCTCCTTCCTCTAGGACATAATACAAAATTCCGCCTTCTATCGCCAAATTTTAGTCTCCTCAGATGGCTTGATGACTTTTTATTACCCCTGAAATTGTTTACCTTGGTAACCACATTTTGATTATCATAGTTCGACAGGATTGTCGTGTTGGTTTTTCAACAACTGGCAAATCCACCAGGAGCTCACAAAGCCACTCTGCTTCAACAATGGTTGTGTCCAATGTTGTGAGTTCTGCTTCCATTGTTTACCTCGTTAAAATGGTCTGCTTGCAAGACCTCCTGGATATAGCGCCATCACCACATGCAAACACATAACCACTTGTGGATATAGCCTCATCAACTGATATCCAGTTCGCATCACTACAACCCTCAAGTACCCATGGGTACCCACTTATAGTTAAGTACATACCTTGGAGTACCACTTAAATTGTGCATTACCCTCTCAAGAGCATGCTAATGAACCAGTCCCACTTTGTGTGGTGAAGGTTCTGAGTCGATTTGGATACAGATTATAACCTTCTCAACACCTTATGATCTTATTGTGCTAATTCGAAACAATGAAGGAGCACTTGTGACCAATTGAGATACCCTCTCAAGATCATGCCAATGAACATATCTTGGATTTGAAACAAAATGGCTCAGTTTACTCATGGAAAACGAGATGTCAAGTCTTGTAGCACAAACTAAATACATGAGTGAGTCAATGATTAGAGAATATCTCAATTGGTCACAAGTACCCCTTCATTCTTTCGAATTAGCACACTAGGATCATAAGGTGTTGAGAAGGTTGCAAACTAAATATCCAAATCGACTCGAAACCTTCACCACACAATGTGTGACTTCAACAAAGTGATTCCACCATCACCACCTCTAAAAAGCTTGATGTTCAGGATAATATAAACTACTCCAAGGTCTTTCATCTCAAAGTTATGTGACAAAAAGCTTTCACTTATTCAATGAACTTGAGATTTTAAAAACGGGATTCTTCCTTTTTCTATGTTGACCGAGCCGTGATTTTTGCAGAGAAGTCCTCGGGTTTCATGTGAATCACACAAGAGCCCCTCCACATCATTGTTTTTTGTAGGGAGGTCCTCGAGGACTATAAAACTTTACATGAAAAACCCCTGGAATTTTGGAATGTTGCGCAGATGCACTTATTTTCATTGAAAAATCATTTGGAGGTTAAGAAATTATTGAAAATTCATAGAAAATTTGCTGGGAATTACATGAATTTACAAAGGACTCTCAAACATTATAATTTTAGCATCATATAATAACCCATAAATCATGGTAGTGTTCTGTAATTCCGAAAAATATGAGATAAATACCAAGATTACAAGGGAAATTTCTTCTTTCATGTTATGGTATTTCCTCCTTTTTAGGGGATTCTCCCCCTTTGGACCACTGACCTGAATGGTTTTAGATACCTATATGGTACCATAATCCGATGAAATGACAATGATAAAAAACATAAAATGGAAAAAAATCTCCATATTCATGTGGTGTATTTCTTCGAGCACCACTAAATACGAAAGTGATCCGTCTTCCCTCAACCTATTCTTTAAAGATGGAAATGTAGGGCACATATTATCACAAGATAGTTCTGGAGCCATATATAGGTATGATATTGGTAGGAAGGCACCAATCCCTACATCATGTTTTTGGAATTTATGGCTCCACCAGATTTGCAGTGGTGCCCCAAATTCATGTAAGTCATTCTCAAGATAATTCATGGCTACTCGGAATTTGGGGTGGTGCCCAAAATTCCCGCAAAATATTCTTCGATCAGATATGGCTATACCACTTATGGAAGGGCCCAAATTCTCTCAAATATTTCGAAGACAATATATCTTGACGAAAATTGTGGAAGGTCCAAGATTCCCGCAGGATATTTCTACAGATTGAAATGGAATTCACAACGATATGCATGGGTTTAACGAGATGATGGTCACGAGGGACAAGGGGACTTGAGTCAAGTTATCCCCTTTCTTGCCTCAACGAATACCTCACGAGGCCTCAACCGGCAAGCATCACCGAAGCTTATCAAGAATCCCTCAAGGCCTAACAAGCATCAGCAAGAACAAGACATCAATAAGAAGTACACCAAGGCCAAGTTTATTCACCCGAAGCCATAAAGAAGACTTTGATGACTCCGGCTCAAGGTGACTCCTGTTATAGCAATGAAATTTGACCCTACTCAAGGTCCCACCCCCATCCTACATGGAGTGTCACACAAGCGGTCAACACAATTCAAGATCGGCCAACACAATTCAAGACCATGTAAACACAAGTAAAATCAGTCAACAATAGTTCAAGCCACCCTCTGTGGGTCTAAGCAGAGTACTCCCGTCAACAATAGTCCAAGCAAGTCTTCATGGTAAGCAAGTCAAAGGAGGAAGACCATATAAAGCAATAAATGAAATAAGAAGGCAAGAGAGCAAAGAACGCCAAGTCCAAGCGAGGAAGTCTCCTCACAGGATAGGGATTCTCCCCTAAATGGGCTACAACCCACCTCCTAGTCCAACAAGGAGCACACGGGCCACATGACGGAGAATTCCTAGCTCTACCCTCCCACCTTATTACTTCAAGGGTAGCCTTCGTCATTTGTCAACTGCCCCTAGGCTATACACTAGTGGAGAAACGGCTAGCCACAACTTATGTTGCGGGGGCGTCGTTTCTAAGCAATGCCAGCACTATATTGTTCGGATAGCGCTGGCGTTGGACAAATTTGTACGATAGTGATACAACCTTAGTGCTGGTGTTGCAGTTATATCTCACGACACATGTAATTGCATTTTTTTCTTTTTCTGGTACAGATTGTGTTGTCGTGGCCCATTAACCCACGCCGACACTAGTCCATTTTAACATCCCTCCCAGTCAAAAAAAAGTTAGGTCACATTTCACTCTCGCCTCTCTCCCCCAGCCCCTCTCTTTCGCTCGACGTGCCGCCACCTCCCGACCCCGCCGCGCATTGCTGCCGGACCAGCGCGGCCACCTCCACCTCCCGACTGCGCCGCGCATCGCTGCCGGACCAACACGGCGGTCGCCACCTCCCAACCCCGCCGTGCGTCGCCGCCGGACCAACGCGGCCGCCGTCACCTCCGGGCCAGCAGGTGAGATCTACCTCTTTGGTTGTTTGAGAAGGTAGTGGGGTTGGTTGCAGTGGCGAATCTAGAAACAGAATGTAGGGTGGGCCCAAAGTTAACTGACGGGTAAACTAAACACTTACTTGAAGAAAAGTAGCCATTATCCTATAATCACTTTGTGCAAATAACCTCAGCTTTCCAGGACACATTTAGTATTTACTGGAAATTTTGGGATTTTCTAATTTAGAATATCAATTTTGCATATGTTTTTGAAAATAACCATTATATCCTAACTTTGGTGAAATAATCTCGAAAGTTATCAGATTTACAAATAGGAGCATGTAGTATTTACTGGGTTTTGTTTTCTGAATTTGCATTCACATTATCCAGGACAAGTTGAGGTTCGACATTGATAGTGTGATGGGTTATTGAAGAGCTTGCATAAAAAATATGTATATTCATAGTCTTTTCTTCTTTTTGTAAATCTACAAACATGTTGTATTTGACACTAAATCAGTTAACACTGCATGAGATCTAAAAAAGATAACACTTCATGTACTAGATTTTAGTGTTACTAAGTTAGTAAAATAATTTGAGAATTAGAAAAAAATATGTTGGTGGCTTGGCCCTCCAACAACCGATGCGATGGATGCGGCAACGGGATGGGGCCTCCTCCCTCCGGTGCGGGGCGCGCGAGATGACCCTTAACTCCGGTCGGTGCTTCCGCTTCTGCCTGATGTTTAATTCCACTATGCAATGATTCGTACCACCTTCCATATACTATGTCAGTTCAAATCATGTGAGGATCCACTATGCAATGATTCGTAGTACACATATGAGCTTTCAAAATTCTGCAGGTGAATGTTATCAAGTATATCTGTTTCTCATATACAATACAATGTAAAAATGTCGAGAGACACATGGAATGCATGTTATTTTTAAGTTCTTCATTCTAAGATGATGAGGTTCATATGAATTCTAAGATATGTTTCCAGTGCTTTTATTTGCTTGTATACATAATTTGAAACAGGGCATATTGACAATTCTACAAGCAAGAACGAATCGGTGTACGACGTGGACGAGTGGAATAACTGGCTCTTAGAGCAGTCAGTGGAGCATCAAAAAACTGGAAGAACACAATGTCACAGTGAAGAATGAAAGGGACAGTCTGCTCATAGAGGACGCTAATGCCCTCAATAAGTCAAACAAACTGAGGGAGTTGAGGGATAACTTGATGGAGGAGAGGGATAAACTGAAGCCGCAGAAAAAACTACTCAAGGCGGAGAGGATTGAGCTACAGACAGAAGTTGCTCGCTTCAAAAAAGATGGAGAGAGCAATCGGAAGAAGATTCGTCAGCTCGGGATAATCCTCGATGAAGAGTAGTTTAATTATTTCAGTACCTTTTGTGAAGTTTTAAACTCTGAAATTTATGAGTATGTTTAATTGATCAGTACCTTTTGTGAAGTTTAAGCTCTTAGTTTCTGAAGTAGTGTTTTTTTATTATAAAAAAACAAATTGCTGGCGTTGGACAACAACGCACGACAAAGATAGTATAGATGTATAGCTGGCGTTGGCCACGTGGACGCCGGAAACATGTAATATACTGTTGACGTCGGCTCCAACGCCGCCACTATTTTCTAACACTGGTGCCATATTGGTGGCGTTGGGTGTCCACGCCAGCAAGGCCATTTTTGCCACATCATAGATAGGCTTTTCTGCACTAGTGATATAAGGCCTCCCATGAGCATGTAACTCACTCACTCACTCGAATCATATATTATACCTAAGAGAGTGATCCCCACTAACTTATTTATCTGAACATGCAAGCATGCTACATCACCATACAATTATGGATGGGATAAAAGCCACCTCAACATGCAACCATGAATGGAAAAAAAAACTACCACCACACGGAACCATGCATGGAAAAATATTTATCACACTATTATTCTACTTATATTCAATAAATATTTTACAACTATAAATAGTAAAATATAATAAGTCGTATGTATTTCTAATTTTGGTTCACGTGTTATTAATCTAAATATTTATATTCAACACAATCAAATCTCATTGAAATGTATTGCAACGGACTCCCGCGGCAACGCGCGGGGTATCATCTAGTAAACTCGAAAGGAGGGTTAGTCTCCCCTTCCAAGCCCCATTAGGATGGCAAATGAATGTTTAGAGCTTAAAGTATGGGGGCCTAGTAAGGCTCGGACTATTCAGGAGTCGTGGGACTCTGGAAAGGAGTCGTGGGACTCTGGAAACGGAGACACTTGAAAGTGACGATTTTTTATGACCATCCCGTAGAACCACTCCCACGAGGCGATTGAAACTATTTAAAAAACATCCTTGTGTCGCTCTATCAACTGGACAAAGATCTTTTACATAACTCCGGCATCCGCCCCCTCACTGATTTTTACCGTGCTACTAAGGACACACCCTAGTTGAAAGTTAGTTCATGCATGTCAACATCATTAAAGTAAACGAACAATCCTTTTATGCAACACATACTAATAATGTTATCAGAGCATGAAACACCAACTCAAAAAAGCTAAGTCGTTGCATGGCATAGCTCATGGGTTCTGAATTTCAAATCTCTGTTTACTCAAAACTATATCCTTGATAGAGCACGTTGGTTCCCGTGAGACGCAAAAAGTCTAATATCCTATTAGTGAGTGCAAGGCATTGGATGAAACACCCTACAGTAAAAAAAACAAGTACTACACTACTACATACTACCTTTGTCCGGGCTTTTAGGCCCCTCAATCCCTCCTTCGGTGGAGTCCTGGAGATTTTTATTGAAAAAAGACCTTTCTATCCTCACCAATAAGATCAAGAGTTGACTTTTTCGAAAAGGAGGATTACCCATGGAGTCTACATCAGTTGATGCAGATAGGCATATTATTAAGCAAAGTCTCCACAAAGTACATAATCAGATACAATTTCACAAGCAAAACCGAATATAAAAGAGTAAGCTGCCACAACCGGCAAAAATATGACGAGATGACTACACACCTATCCTATTGTTGGACCGCCATCAAACCGGTTGTAGGTATCCCGGTCTACCGTCTCCCGACGGTTGCACCCTAAAGCCATATTCTCCTTGACTTCTGCATGGCTAAGTAACGACCACATATGGATCCACCTAGTCACCTAAAAGATAATCTGCAAAAAAATTGTGGTGTTTTGACTGTTAAAAATAACACCACTCCGATAATACCAAATAGCCCAAAGTAAAAGAACACACTCCGACTCGAATATGCGTTGCTGTCTTAGCATCTTCCCTGTTTAGCCATGTCCAAAATAAAGTGGCAATGCTATTAGGAGAACTGACATTAAAGGCCACATGTATTGTACGCCACAATAGCTTGGCTAGTGCACATTTGAGGAAAAGATGTTGTATTGTTTCATCCTAATCGCAGAAGCAACACCGTTTACTACTCTCCCAGCTACGCTTTGCTAGGTTATCATTAGTCAAGATTACTTGCTTGTGTACAAACCACATGAAGACCTTTATTTTTAAAGGTACCTTAATTTTTCAAATATAAAATGACTTTGGGATTGGCCCTGTGTTTATCAAATCTACATACATAGATGCAACTGAGAGTACTCCTGACACCAAAGGTTTCTAGTGCAGTATATCTGGCTCATCAGAAAGGTTAATCTCCATCAACCTACGCACAAGATGGAGCCACCTATCCCATCGCTCCCCCACCAGGGATCTCCTGAACTGAATATTTCAGGAACCGATCCTAGTATTGTATTAACGCAAACGTCTTTACGTTGTACAATATTGTAAAGGTGTAAATATTGTAAGGCCAATGGCGTCTCCCCTAGCCATGTATCCTTCCAGAATCTAGTAGTATTGTTGTTCCCAACTATGAACTTGATCCTATTGAAAAAGGCAGCCTTTGTACTCATCGGACCCTTTCAAAAATGAGAATCATTTGGCTGCGCCGTCTCTTGTGCGAGGGTTTCGGAATGCAAGTACATTTATGCAATAACTATGTCCACACACCCACCCCCTCCACAAATAGCCTATATAGCCATTAGCAAACACATGTTTTGTACTTCAATGTTTCCAATGCCTAAACCCCCTTGGTCCTTTGGCCTACAAATTATATCCCGCTTGGCTAGTCTACACTTTGATTATTTTCATCACTTTCCCGAAAAAATTCATTATTAATGAAAGTCCAGCATTTTCCGTACCCCCACAGGTACATCAAAGAAGGACAAAAGAAACATCGGCATACTTGTAAGCACATAATTTATTAGAATATAAGCCGACCCCATAAGACATAGGCTTGCTCTTCCAGCAACTTTGTTTCTTCTCAAATTGATCTTCGATGCACTATATTCCTTAGCTTCTTCTCCCGATCAAGACTAGATATATATGTAACTAGTTTCAAGGATTGGATCACTACACATCTTAATTGATAAATTATGTTTAGCTTGATGTTTTCTAGAACTAGTATTGGTTGAGCCATGAGGCTTCGTAATTTATTTTTCCGTACTTTTGTTTATATTAACGAAAATTACCTAGAACGATTGTACTACGGTATCTATTTAAAAAATAATATCATTGCAAACTTCTTTTGAATACAAATTCAATAACATTTCTTTTGTAGCATACATTTTATATTTTGTTAGTCAAATTTTGATTCAAAATAAGAGGGTGGCAAATGTACCCGGGCGGCGGCGTGGGGAGGCTCGGTGGTGCCTCCCGGTGTCGTGGCGGCTTCGCGGTGGCTTGGCGGATCTGCCTGCGGCGGCGGCAGGCTTCTCCGGCGTCGGCTCGTCTGCGTTCGGACCGTTTCAACCTTCGTCCTATCTCCGCGTCGCCCGGTCACTACTTCCATCAAAGGGCTGTCCCTCTCCCAGCCACGGTCCAGCGCTCGTCTCGCGCCCCGTGCAGCAGGATTGAGCTCGTCTCGCGCACAGTGCTGCAGGACCGAGCTCGTCTCGTGCACGGGCAGCAAGACTGACCTCGTTTCCCTCACGGTGCTGCAGGACTATGCTCATCTCGCGCTAGGGGCTGCAGGACGGGTCGATGGATGCCAGTGCTGGCCGGCCTTTCAGGTCTCGACGATGGGGGTCTCCCAGGGGTGTGAAAGGTGGGACCTTTTCGCCCGTCTCTTTGGTTGAGGGTGGCGGCGGGTCTCGGGTGAGGTGGTGTCAAGGTCTTGGATGCCGGGGCGGCGGCTCTGGTGGTGGTAGCACGGTGCTCGTGGGCGGAGGTCGTGGCTTGGTGCTGCCCGGTGGCCACGGCCGTGTGGGCGACGTGGTAGCCGGGGTGTGGCGTTCGGTGGCGGTGAGTGTTGGTCGGGGTGAAAACCTGTTCTATCCTTGGATGGACCGGCGGCGGCGAAGCTCGTTCCCTTCTTGAGGGTGTCGTCGCGGCTCTCACTGACCATCGTGCGGCTCCAGGGGAAACTCTGATCCTCGGATCGGGTGGTGGCGGCGCTCCGGTGTCGTATCCTTCCTGAAGGCGCCGCTTTGGAGTCCACGGTTCGTCGTATGCGGCTTCATCTCTGCGTGGTGGTAGTGCTACGGGTGGTGTTGCTGCGCTCAGCGCCTGTGTATCCTGCATTGGGTTTTTGTATGTGTTGATGGCGTGCGTTTGTATCGGGTGATGTTGATCTTTGCTTTATATATAAAGCGGGGCGGAAGCCTTTTCTGTAATTACGACGGACACTAATTGGATTAATAATAATTATATTTGGATAAGGGTGTGCCGCCCTAGTAGAGAGGTTAATTATCCTACGAGCAGTTGAGTAACACACCGCTCGCGAAGCTAACTAGAGAGGTCGGCCATGATTGTAGCTCCTCGATGGGCAACTACTCGTAGGCAGCAACTTCACCTGTAGTAGTACTGCAGTTGGTGCGACGACGCGACAACAGTGTCAAAGTCGGTGTAGCAGCAGTTGCGTCCGGCATTATGGCCGCGCCGAGAAATCTAGGTGAGCGGCCGGCCGGCTGCGCGTGTGCTGATCTGCATGCACCGGTCGCCTCCTTTTTGAGTACTAGTAGTACTCGGTTCCATCTCCGTGGATAATTTCGTTGTGCGCTGAATGGGTAAAAGGGTCGTCAATCTAGCAACTACATCATCATAATCTTAATCTGGTCACTAGCCAGCTCGCTCGTTTGTTAATTATGCAGGCATCTGGTCTGGCTATCTAGGAGTCAGCAGCCAATCTTTCGAGCTCTCCTAGCTAGGCCAAGGCGCCCAGTTAGCAGTTGACCATGGCTGAGCAGATCGACCATGCATGCATGCACGTAGCACATCGCTGTGACGCTGTCAAATGGAAATGTGTATATATGCATGAGCGAAGCAGGATCCTTGTTACTAGTCTCTTTCTCGTCATCGCAAAAAGTTTGCCAGGCCAACTCTCTTTTTCAGTGTCGGTCTAGGAATATATGTAGGTCAATGCTGTTAGCAGGCCCCCTTAAAGATCAAGGATCAAAATGTAGAGCACATACTCCGTTAAATCAATTGGATATGAACCAACAGCTCGCGGCCAGGCCAAGAGACTGACGGATGAGGATTATGAGCTTTGACCTAAAAGGGGAAGCACAAGACCGACATATAAGTTTAAATTCCGTTAAAAAAAGACATATATAAGTTTAAACAAGAACCCACCAAACTCAAAGTCAACAGACTCGATCGCTCAAGGACGTAGTACGTCACAAGATTCCTTTCTCGGTGCAGTTCAGTTGCCAGCCGGCCAAGGCAGGTGAAAAAGCCCAAGGTGGAAGCAGACAAGTCGAACGGGTGAGGCTGGGTGGGGTGGGGCGGGGTTGGGCCCTAGGGTTGGTCCACTAGCTATACTGCATGTGTTTTTAGCTAAAAAAACTCCTGGATCCGTTAGCTCAAGTGGATAGCACAAAACTCTATTCAAAAGAACTGTGCACAAACCAATTGAACTGGAAATGTGCAATTTTAGCATAATGTTATTGTACCTGCAAATTTGCTCCCGCATGAGGACCAGTCTACGAACACAGATGCGGGAGCCGGCCATCCAAAACTAGCCGCATATGCCGGCTTACATTTCAAATGAATTTTAGCGAAATAAACAAATTTGATTCATACTCAGAAAAATCGGACGATGTTCATTCATACTTGGATGTTTCTTACATAAAACCAAACGATATTTCGTCCGGTGAACTAAAAACCTTAAAAAAAGTACGCTACTCTATACTTGACGGTGACCTTGTAGGCTATGTCAGGCTGGTCGGCGGCTACTCCGTCATCGTCGCCGGCGCAGTTGGCGTCGGTCTTCGGGCGGCGGAAGGGCGAGGCGTTGCGGCAGGGCTTCCCGGCAACAGCCTGACGCTCGCGGGTGATCATATCCACTTCCTCCTATGTCGTGTGAAGTGCGACGACGGCCACCGACGATGTGGGCCGGAGGAGAAGGCGGCGGGCCTTGGAGGAGGCGACGGTGGCGGCAATCTCGCTGAGAGACCACTCCTCGCCATACTTGGCCATCTCCCTGTCAAGGCCGCGGAGACGATGCTTGCTCGTCTCCGTCGTCGTCTTGGAACGGTCCAGGGTCCACGCGTATGCTAGGTCCAGGTCCGCCGTGATGTGTGGCGGCGGGACGTCGAAGTCTGCAAACTCCGACCGGCGCATCGCGTTGCGCCTGTCCCACTGGTGCCGCTCCATGTCAGCGTACTCCGATCCACCGCCATTAGGGTGCTTCGGGAGAACGAGCACGGCTTATAAAAGCCTCAGCTAGGCCATGCAAACGGACGACCGGCCACTTCAATGCGGCGCAGTGGTCGGAGTTGGTTCCTCGGGAAACTGCCTCTGTATTGAAGCGGCCGCTCGCCAAATGTCGCGTCGGTCAGCGTCGCCCTCCCGTCTGATCACATCACACGGCATCAATGCCGGCCATTGCTTGCTCTGGGTCGGCATTGATGCAGCATGGGAAGTGGTGCGTGCATCAAAAGGAAATCATGGGAGGGGCGGGTGGGGTTGTTTGATGGGCCAGGTTAGGGCTAGTTGTTTTGCTGGCTTCTAGAATAAGCTGAAATAAGTTGCCCCCTACCCCCAGCTTATTCTAGAAGATCAACCAAATTTATTTTTTTAAAGCCTACTAATTTGGACTTCACTATTAGGTTTTTTAAAAATATTTTTGGTTGATTTTTCTAGAATAAACTGGGTAGGGGGCAGCTTATTATAGAAGCCCAAAAGGCCACCAAAAGAACTGGCCCTTAGTTAGACGCGGACATGCCAGGGGTCCGGACGCCCCGAAAGCCCCCCCCCCCCCCCCCCCGTGTGTCTCTGGTTTGCGGGAAAAAGCACGTCCAGGCCGTCGAGCGCACCTATATAGGACCGCGTTTGATGGCGAAACACGTCCGGACCGTGCGGTCCGTACTATCGCGGGCGGTTTGAGGGTCGGTGTTCGAGATGACCTTAGAACTTCACTCGGGGTTCATCCTATTTAATAAATACTTTTAACTTACATATAACTTATTTGAGTTGTCTATCAGCTTTAGGCTTCTTCTTGAGGTTCGCTCAATTCCTCAAATTTGTTCGACAATGATAAACTTTTATATCATTTCTTTATATGGTTTGGGATGAGAGAGAGGATGATGAAATTGTGACCATACCGACTAGGAGAATGAATTAGGTATCATTTAAGAAATTCTTCATGGAACTTAAGAATAGGCAATACCGACTAGGAAAGTGAACTCGATAATATTTAAGAAGTTCTTCATGGAACATAAGAATAGGCATACCAATGTGACGCCCTGGATTTGTGCTACAGTGATCTCTGTAATTAAGCTACAGTAATCTTATGCTAATGATGCCATGTCACCACTGTTACAGTTGTTAATCACGCGTTAATCCAACCCTATTCAAATTCAAATTCAAATGTAAAGTCAAGATTCAATTTTGACAAACATGAAAACAAAAATGTTCAAAGTGTGGCAAATATTCTCTAGATGTTTGTCATGTTGAAACCACATTTTTATAAAGTGGTTCAATACCCTAAAATAAATAAAACAGCAGCTAAAACAATTAATTAAATACTTTTAATTAATAAAACAAAAACAAACTAATTTATTGTTGTGCCAAACTTTTTGGGGCAGTGGCATAATTATTAAAACTAAATTAGGAACTAGTTAAATATTTCATAAAACAAAATTAAAAAGAAACTAAAACAAAACAGAAAAGAAATAAATAGAACAAAAGAAAAATAAAAATAAAGAAAACCCCCCCTGCCCCCACTGGGCCTGGCCCAACTGGCCACCGGGCCAGCCAGGCCGACCCACCCCGGCGCTTACAACCCCCCCCCGGGGGCAAACCCTAGCCCCCGTCGCCCCACTCCCCCCCCGACCCTCTCCTGCCCCGTCCCCGATCTAGATCGGGGCGAGCCCCGCCGCTCCCACCGGCGCCGGTTCCGCGCCTGCCGCCGCCTAGAGCCGCCCTGCCGCTCCTCCTCCTCCCCAGCGTCGCCCACGTCGTCCACCACGTCGCCCCCTGCCTCCGCCGGACGTCCCCGTCCTCCGCCTCGCCGGCCTCCCTCAAGCCTCGTCGCCCCCCCTTCTCGCCAACGCCGGTGAGCTCCGGCTCTGGGGCTCTCCCCCTCTCTTCCTCCCCCCCTCCGGCCCCGCTCTCCACGCCGGCGCGGCCATCCGCCGCCGCGCCGGCTGGCAGCTCGCATGCCCCCCCCCCCGCGGCCGCCCCTGGCTTGCCCGCGTCGCCCCCCTGCGTCCCGCCCGCGCCCGCTCTCGCGCGCCTGCCCACGCGCCGCTGCCACGCCCGCGCCCTCCCGCTCGCCCGCACGCCCCGCGCCCCGTGCGCGCCCTGCCGCGGTCTGGCCGCGCCCGCCAGGGTCGCTGCACCCCGGGGCCGCGCCGTGCTCCCCCTTCGCTCGGTCGCCGTCGGCCGCTGTCGCCCTGGTCAGGTTCCGCGCCGCCCTGCTGCTGCTCTTGTCGCTGCTGCCCCGCGCCGACCGCCTCCGGCCACCGTCGCGGCCGCCGCCACGCCGCCCAAGCCCGTACGGGGCCACAGCCCCCACCCACCCCCACGCCGGCGGCCACTTCGGCTGAAGCCGAGCCGGCCGTGTGCGTGTGTGTGGCCGTGGCCACTGCCACGTGCCCCCCCCTGTGTATGACAGTGGGGGCCCACCCCCAGAACGTTTTAAAAAATAAAAAAGAAATAAAAATAAAAATAAATAAATAAATAAATAGTTAAATTAATTAATTAATTAGTGAATTAATTAATTAGGTAATTAATTAATTAAATGATTAAGATTAATTAGATTAATTAATTAAACTATTAATTAATTAAGTTTAACAGTCAATGACAGGTGGGTCCCACCCCCCTAATTAAACATGTTTAAGATTAATTAAATTTAATTAATATGTGTGTATGACATGTGGGACCCACTGGTCAGGGTTGACCAGTCAACAGGACTGTTGACTGCTGAGGTCAGCATGACATCATGCTGATGTCATAATTCATTATTGAATTTAAATAATCTGTTTTAATTTCTGAATATTAATAAAACTTTAAAAATTAATATTAAATAATTCGTGACTCGGATGAAAATAATTTATACATGAAAGTTGTTCAGAAAAATCCCACGAATCCGAATACGCGGTCCATTAGTCTGTCACGAGCTCCTAGCATAGCAAACATGGAACTTTTCCATCGATTTCGCCTGTCCGGTAGTAGCCCGAGACCCGGAAAATATCGTCACATATTCTTCCGATCCGTCTGCAACGTGTAATACTGCGTTAGTGCATGCCTAGCTCTGCATATTGCCATGTCATGCATTGTGATTGCATCTATGCTGTATATTTATTGGTTCTCCCCCCCCTCTTCTTACCGGTAGACCCCGAGACTGACGGTGCTGCCGGGTACGACTACACCGTTGACAATCAGCCTTTTGCCGTAGAGCAGCAAGGCAAGCAACCCCCCTTGAGCATTCTGATATCGCCCATTTCTCTCCCTCTTATTCTTGCATTAGTTTTTGCTACTGTATTAGTTAGCTCCTATCCTGATGCATAGCCTGTTTTTGATAAACTGTTACTATACCTGCTGTTATATCAACTGCTTAGTATAGGTTGATCAATGAATCCCCAGTGACCCCCCTAGTGCCAGTTGCCCCTGCTTCTTCATCGACGACCCGACGACTCGATGACTCGAAGACTCGGTCAACCGACCGACAAGCCAGGCCCCTCACATCACCGCACCTCCCTTAGTTGTACGACTCTACAGCGCTACTATCGAGTACCGAGGGTGACACCTCGTGAAGTACTCATGATGCTAGCTCTGTAGTGCAGCTAGTCGGTCGTGGTTATCGAGGGTGATTCCTCCTTCACCACTCCCGACGATGTCTCTGTCGTGCAACCCCTCAAGTGTGGGACCTCGAGGGTGATTCCTCTAAGTCCACCTTGACGGTTTCATCGAGCGGGGCCCTTTGAGGGTGATTCCTCAGGTTCCGTCTTGATGTTTTAATACACACAGTTACTATGACCTTGTTACAGAAACATGTTGGTGGTGGGTCGGTCCTGAGGGGTACCCACGGTTTGATGATGATGAGGCGTGGACGGGCAGGAGAGGCCCTTGCCACACATCCTCGAGACGGGGCGACGGGACCGCACTTCATGGGTCACGCTTGCCCCGCATTAATAAAATGCTAATGGGTTGGGTATTTGATCTGAGTTGATCATTGACCTTATTGCGCACCAAACCATCACGTGGGAGAAGTTATGGGTACTCGGCGTCGTTGTATCAGCCGAAGCTCTTCGGACGTCAGCAATGGAGCGGCGCGCGCCTGAGTGGCCTGGACGGTGCAGCTCTTGGACTAGAGTCTACTAGGGCTGACCTCGGCCTCCCACGCATCGTGCAGGAGCGGAGAGGGCAAGTGGGCCCACGACCCCTGTGTGCTTAGGATTTAGACCGGCGGGCTGGCCTCTCTGTTGAGCCTAGGTGGGGCGACGACATGCTGATATCCCGAGGAAAGTGTGTCCGGCCGGAGGTGATCAGGCGTGTTGGAAATGCGGTGCACCCCTGCAGGGATGAATTCATCTATTCGAATAGTCGTGTCCACGGTAACAGGACGACTTGGAGTTGTACCTTGACCTTATACAACTATAACTGTGACTTAAATTTGAGATGAATGTGGCTCCGAGATTGCTTCCTCGCAGGGAGTCGAGGAAGAATCTCTGGGCGTGGTTACTTAGTAAATTTGTTACAATAATATGACTATATATGAGATACCAGTCTACTCTCTTCTAATGCTGCAAGATGCAGAAGATGCTAGTCTTCGATAGGACTAGGCCTTCGCCCTATTCTTGCTTTCTGCAGTCAGCCCAGATATAACCCCATTTCTTGATACTGATGCATACTTAGCATAGTTCTGATGTCAGTCTTGCGAGTACTTTGGATGAGTACTCACCGCTGCTTTGCTTTCTCTTTCCCCCTCGATACGATTCTGCGTTCAGACGAAGGAGCCCATGAGATGGAGTATGCCGGAGACGACTACTACACCACCGCTGGAGCCTACTACTACGTGGAGAGTGCCGACGCTCGGGAGTAGTTAGGTTGGCTCCCAGGCAGGAGGCCTCGCCTCTTTCGATCCGCTGCATATGTTTGTGCTAGCCTTCTTAAGGCAAAACTTGTTTAACTTATGTCAGTACTCAGATATTATTGGCTTCCGCTGACTCATGCTTGTCGAGCTTTGTATTCGAGCCCTCGAGGCCCCTGGCTTGTAATATGAAGTTGTATGACGTTAATTTGTGTCTAGTGTTGTGTTGTGATATCGATCAGTGAGTCCCTAATCTTGGTCGTACGCATTGCGTGTATGTTTAGCGTACGGTCGAAATTGGGGGCGTCACAAGTTGGTATCAGAGCCGACTGCCTGTAGGTAGCCCCCTTTCCAACTGCTTGGCCGAAGTTGAGTCTAGTACTTGAAATTTTTTTACTAATATTGCTGTGTGGCTTACGGGCTGACATCTCAATCGGGTGGTATTAGGATCTTTTACTCCCTCGTCTATACTCTGGGTTCTGGTCTCTCTTCTCTTTCGGGTTAAAGATTTTATTAACTCTAACTCTTGGTTCTCGTAACTACTCCTCCCGGAGAGCCCCTCATTTCAGACGATGGCTCGATTCATCAGAAGACTTCGAAGATACTCTCCGATGTTCTCTCGAGAACTTGTGCTCGTCGATTTTGCAATTTCCTTCCATCGCCAACCCCTGCGGATAACTCCTCATCATTATCGAGGATTCG
Organism: Elymus sibiricus; assembly: GCA_039707655.1. NCBI lineage: Eukaryota > Viridiplantae > Streptophyta > Magnoliopsida > Poales > Poaceae > Elymus > Elymus sibiricus. Next base: position 179,915,320 of record CM077667.1, read on the forward strand.
TTCGTCCCCAGTTGTTCTTGTCTTTCACAAAATTCTTCGAAACGCTATCCGGTCTTCCGAAATCCTGAGCAGCCTATTGCTCTTGACTTTTCCCACCTGCTTATATGGTGGTTAATTCTATATGTCAAGCAATATTCATTAAAATCCTTTGTGGTTTTCATTTGATTTTATTGATTCAACCTGTGTGTGAATGCACGCAGTCATCAGTTGTTTATCATAAATTATCCGTCCGGCTCAGACGTCTTTCCAAACATGAGTTGGTTCCCGACAAATCAACCTTGATTGATTGCCCATCTAAGTCCTTTCATCTTACTTGTATTTGATCAGAACATCTGTTTCCGATACACCAATTTGGAAATCTTAATTCCTTTCATTATTTAAGCATCAAATTATTTGGATGTTCTATGATCTGATGCCTTGCATTCTTTCTCCCTCTGATTGGGTACCGATACTCACATCAGGTCCTTTGTGGACCGCCAGACCCAGTGTTGGGTTATTATCAGATAGCATCCTTCACATTCAAAATTCTTGTGATGTTCTTCCCTTGATACATGATGCCATTGGTAAACTGTGTTTTCTCCCTCTGATAAGTTGTATCCTATGCTTTCGTCAGCCATGCTCTGTTTGCAAGCATATGTTAATTACTCTTGACGCTTGTGGTATATGTTCCTAAGATGCCCCGATGGGTTGGACCTATGCCTTCCTTAATTCGTGTGAACCCGACAGTTTTCACGAGTCATACTCTCCTGGTGTTTTGCCAGTTAAACTTTCAAAACTACAACTTCATCAAAGGCGAGGTGTAAATGGAAGGTGATGCATTGATGAAGTGGGAGTCGACCTTGAACTTTGTGCTCATGCCCATGGAAGCAATGTTGATCTTATCATAGGAGCTTCTCGTAACGATAAATTTCTCTTGGCATAATTTGATCCGGTATCTGTGATCTTGTCCTTTACAATCGTGGTTCCGACCATGTCGTTCTACTTTGATTTCATTCTCAGACAGGTTAAAGTGCTTGTCTTCCACAGATCAATACGCTAGTCCAACCTCTATTCTGATCTACCTCCGAGTATTATCCCTGGTATCTCGGAATATCATGGAGCTATATAACTTCTTATGAGCTCCTCATCAACTATGATATTTCACTGATTCCAGTTTCCCTCGTGTTCTGAGTTGTGGGACACTCAAGGACACCGATATCTCAATCGAGTACGCTTTGCGATTCAACAACTCTTAGGATCTTCTTTGCTTATGAGTTTGTACTCAATCATGTCTTTCCAAGCTGTTAGGCCCCATCATTATCGTCATGCTAGAGCTTGACCATGCTCATCTTGTTCGATATGCCGAAGCCCGACTATATGCCCTGAATGCATTAAACGTGTCACCTCTTGAAGGGATTGAAAACATTCCAGTTGTCCGGGATTTCCAAGACGTTTTTCCGGAAGAACTTCCAGGGATCCCCCCTACTAGAGCTATCGAGTTTGTCATCGCCTTGGTACCTGGTACCACTCCTATAACCAAGCGTCCGTATAAGATGCCACCACATGAACTCCTTGAACTTAAGCAAGAAATTGACAAATCGCTTCGTCTGGGTTTCATCCGTCCAAGTTCCTCTACTTGGGGAGCACCTTCTCTCTTTGTCAAGAAGAAAGATGGTACGAATCGATTGGTCCAAGATTACCGTCCCATCAACTAAGCAACGATTCAAAACAAATATCCGCTTCCTCGGATCAACGATCTGTACGATCAACTTGCTGGTTCATCAGTGTTTTCAAAACTCGACTTGAGGTTGGGTTACCATCAGATCCGGGTTCGTGAAGAGGATATTCCCAAGACTGCATTTGTTACTCGCTATGGTTCATACGAGTACACCATCATGTCCTTCGGCTTAACCAATGCTCCAGCAACCTTCTCTCGCCTGATGAACTATATATTCATGGACTACCTCGATAAATTCGTCGTGGTTTATCTGGATGATATTCTGGTATTCTCCAAGAATAAAGAAGAGCATGCTGAACATCTTCGTCTTATACTGGAGAGGCTTCGAGAACATCAACTTTATGCAAAGTATTCAAAGTGTGAGTTCTGGATGGACGAAGTAACCTACCTTGGTCATGTGATCTCCAAGGATGGTATTGCGGTCAACCCTGAACGAGTTCAGGCTATTCTTGACTGGACTCCCCCGAAGAATGTCAAGCAAGTGAGAAGTTTTCTCGGACTCGCCAGCTATTGCCGTCGATTCGTCGAGAACTTCTCCAAGATCACAAAGCCCTTAACCAATTTACTTTACAAAGGTGTTAAATATGAGTGGACAGAATAATGTCAGGAGAGCTTTCAGGCACTTAAGGACAAGCTGACATCTGCTCCAGTGCTTGCTCCTCCAGATACTCGTAAGGACTTTGTCATTTATTGTGACGCTTCGCGTCAGGGAATAGGCTGTGTCTTAATGCAAGAGCGCAGAGTGGTTGCTTATGCATCTCGTCAATTGCGTCCTCATGAAGGGAACTACCCAGTTCATGACCTTGAACTTGCCGCAGTAATTCATGCACTAAAAGAGTGGCGAAAGTACCTTATTGGTAATCGTTGCGAGATCTACACCGATCACCAAAGTCTGAAGTACCTGTTTACTCAGCCAGATCTGAATCTCCACCAACAAAGATGGATGGAACGAATAGCAGATTACAACGTGGGTATTTCTTATACACCAGGCAAGGCTAATGTAATGGCTGATGCTTTGAGCCGCAAGTCATACTGCAACCACCTTCAGGTTCACAAGGTTCACCCCCTTCTTCAAAAGGAATTCCGCAAACTGAACCTCCATATTGTTCCTCAGGGTTATCTCACTCCCCCTCCTGAAGGGTCTTAAAAAATGAACCTCCACGTTGTTTCCCAGGGTTCTCTTAATACCCTGGTTGCTAAACCAGATCTTGTGGACGTCATCAAGTGGATCCAGAAGTGTGACAATGAAGTCGAGAGGGTTAAATTCGATCTCGCAGAAGGAAATCCCTCACCCTTCACTATTGCTGAGGATGGCGCTTTGTACTTCAAAGGCCGCCTAGTGGTACCGAGTTAGGAGGAAAACAATGATTTGACTCAGGAGGTCATGAAGGAAGCACATGACACTCCGCTGTCTATTCATCCTGGTAGTACCAAGATGTACCAAGACATTCGTCAAAGATTCTGGTGGTCTAACATGAAGCAAGACATTGCTCGCTATGTTGCTGAATGTCATGTTTGCCGTCGTATCAAAGCAGAACATCAAAGGCCTGCCGGAACTCTGCAACCTATTACGGTTCCTGAATGGAAATGGGACCATGTTGAAATGGACTTCGTCACTGGTTTTCCCAGATCGCAGAAAGGTAATGATGCTATTCGTGTCATCATTGACCGACTGTCCAAAGTTGCACATTTTCTGGCTGTCAAGGAAACTATTACTGCTAGTCAGCTAGCAGATCTTTACATGTCCAGAGTTGTTTCACTCCACGGTATTCCATTGGTGATTAGTTCAGACCGTGGCAACTTATTCACTTCAAGATTCTGGGCAAGTTTCCAGGAAGCTATGGGAACTCATTTGTCCTTTAGCACCGCTTTTCACCCTCAATCCTAGGGACAAGTTGAAAGAGTCAACCAGATTCTCGAAGACATGCTTCGAGCTTGTGTCATTTCTTTCGGCAAGAAATGGGAGGAATCTCTCTCGTATGCTGAGTTCTCCTACAACAATAGCTATCAAGCTAGTCTGAAGATGGCTCCTTTTGAAGTATTATATGGACGTAAGTGTCGAACTCCTCTGAATTGGTCAGAAACTGGGGAACGTACACTTATCGGTCCGGATATTATCCAACATGCCGAAGATCAAGTCCGCATTATTCATGCAAATCTGAAGGCTGCTCAGTCTCGTCAGAAGAGTCAGTATGACCGTCATCACAAAGATATGGTCTATCAACCTGGCGAAAAGGCTTATCTTCGAGTCACGCCAATGAGAGGTACACATCGTTTTGGAATCAAGGGCAAGCTGGCTCCTCGATATATTGGTCCTTTCACTGTTCTTGAAAGGCGTGGTAAGGTGGCATATCAACTGGAACTACCGCCAAACCTTTCTCAGGTTCACGATGTGTTCCATGTGTCACATCTTCGTTGCTGTTTCAAGGATCCTATCCGAGCAGTGGATCATGATATGTTGGAGCTGCAACAAGACCTTTCTTACAAAGAGCAACCAGTCCGCATTCTCGATGAAACTGAACGGCGGACTCGTCAGAAGGTTACCAAGTTCTTCAAGGTGCAGTGGGCAAATCATTCTGAAGATGAAGCCACTTGGGAACGCGAAGATCATCTTCGTGCAGAATACCCCGGGCTCTTTCCTTCTACTTCGTGATTCTCGGGACGAGAATTCTTTTTAGTAGGGGAGAATTGTGACGCCCTTGATTTGTGCTACAGTTATCTCTGTAATTAAGCTATAGTAATCTTATGCTAATGATGCCATGTCACCACTGTTATTGTTGTTAATCACGCGTTAATCCAACCCTATTCAAATTAAAATTCAAATTTAAAGTCAAGATTCAATTTTGACAAACATGAAAACAAAAATGTTCAAAGTGTGACAAATATTCTCTGGATGTTTGTCATGTTGAAACCACATTTTTATAAAGTGGTTAAATACCCTAAAATAAATAAAACAGCAGCTAAAACAATTAATTAAATACTTTTAATTAATAAAACAAAAACAAACTAATTTATTGTTGTGCCAAACTTTTTGGGGCAGTGGCATAATTATTAAAACTAAATTAGGAACTAGTTACATATTTTATAAAACAAAATTAAAAAGAAACTAAAACAAAACAGAAAAGAAATAAATAGAACAAAAGAAAAATAAAAATAAAGAAAACCCCCCTGCCCCCACTGGGCCTGGCCCAACTGGCCACCGGGCCAGCCAGGCCGGCCCACCCCGGCGCCTACAACCCCCCCCCCCCCCCCGGGGGCAAACCCTAGCCCCCGTCGCCCCACTCCCCCCCCCCCCGACCCTCTCCTGCCCCGCCCCCGATCTAGATCGGGGCGAGCCCCGCCGCTCCCACCGGCGCCGGCCCGCGCCTGCCGCCGCCTAGAGCCGCCCTGCCGCTCCTCCTCCTCCCAAGCGTCGCCCACGCCGTCCACCACGTCGCCCCCTGCCTCCGCCGGACGTCCCCGTCCTCCCCCTCGCCGGCCTCCCTCAAGCCTCGCCGCCCCCCTTCTCGCCAACGCCGGTGAGCTCCGGCTCCGGGGCTCTCCCCCTCTCTTCCTCCCCCCCTCCGGCCCCGCTCTCCGCGCCGGCGCAGCCATCCGCCGCCGCGCCCGCTGGCCGCTCGCACCTTCCCCCGCGGCCGCCCCTGACTTGCCCGCGTCCCGCCTGCGCCTGCCCGCGCGCCGCTGCCGCGCCCGCGCCCTCCCGCTCGCCCGCACGCCCCGCGCCCCGTGCGCGCCCTGTCGCGGTCTGGCCGCGCCCGCCAGGGTCGCTGCACCCCGGGGCCGCGCCGTGCTCCCCCTTCGCTCGGTCGTCGTCGGCCGCTGCCGCCCTGGCCACGTTCCGCGCCGCCCGCTGCCCGCCCTGCTGCTGCTCTTGTCGCTGATGCCCCGCGCTGACCGCCTCCGGCCACCGCCGCGGCCGCCGCCACGCCGCCCAAGCCCGTATGGGGCCACAGCCCCCTCACCCCCACGCCGGCGGCCACTTCGGCTGAGGCCGAGCCGGCCGTGCGTGTGTTTGTGGCCGTGGCCACTGCCACGTGGGGCCGCCCCCCCCTGTGTATGACAGTGGGGGCCCACCCCCAGAACATTTTAAAAAAGAAAAAAGAAAAAAAAGAAATAAATAAATAATTAGTTTAATTAATTAATTAATTAGGTAATTAATTAATTAGATGATTAAGATTAATTAGATTAATTAATTAAATTGTTAATTAATTAAGTTTAACAGTCAATGACAGGTGGGTCCCACCCCCCTAATTAAACCTATTTAAGATTAATTAAATTTAATTAATCTGTGTGTATGACATGTGGGACCCACTGGTCAGGGTTCACCAGTCAACAGGACTGTTGACTGCTGAGGTCAGCATGACATCATGCTGATGTCATAATTCATTATTGAATTTAAATAATCTGTTTTAATTTCTGAATATTAATAAAACTTTAAAAATTAATATTAAATAATCCGTAACTCGGATGAAAATAATTTATACATGAAAGTTGTTCAGAAAAATCCCACGAATCCGAATACGCGGTCCGTAGTCTCTCACGTGCTCCTAGCATAGCAAACATGGAACTTTTCCATCGATTTCGCCTGTCCGGTAGTAGCCCGAGACCCGAAAAATATCGTCAGATATTCTTCCGATCCGTCTGCAACGTGTAATACTGTGTTAGTGCATGCCTAGCTCTACATATTGCCATGTCATGCATTGTGATTGCATCTGTGCTGTATATTTATTGTTTCTCTCCCCTCTTCTTACCGGTAGACCCCGAGACTGACGGTGCTGCCGGGTACGACTACACCGTTGACGATCAGCCTTTTGCCGCAGAGCAGCAAGGCAAGCAACCCCCCTCGAGCATTCTGATATCGCCCATTTCTTTCCCTCTTATTCTTGCATTAGTTTTTGCTACAGTATTAGTTAGCTCCTATCCTGATGCATAGCATGTTTTTGATAAACTGTTACTATACCTGCTGTTATATCAACTGCTTAGTATAGGTTGATCAATGAATCCCCAGTGACCCCCCTAGTCCCAGTTGCCCCTGCTTCTTCATCGACGACCCGACGACTCGACGACTCGAAGACTTGGTCAACCGACCGACAAGCCAGGCCCCTCACATCACCGCACCCCCTTAGTTGTACGACTCTACAGCGCTACTATCGAGTACCGAGGGTGACACCTCGTGAAGTACTCATGATGCTAGCTCTGTAGTGCAGCTAGTCGGTCGTGGTTATCGAGGGTGATTCCTCCTTCACCACTCCCGATGATGTCTCTGTCGTGCAACCCCTCAAGTGTGGGACCCTCAAGGGTGATTCCTCTAAGTCCACCTTGACGGTTTCATCGAGCGAGGCCCTTTGAGCGTGATTCCTCAGGTTCCGTCTTGATGTTTTAATACACACAGGTACTATGACCTGGTTACAGAAACATGTTGGTGGTGGGTCAGCCCTGAGGGGTACCCACGGTTTGATGATGATGAGGCGTGGACGGGCAGGAGAGGCCCTTGCCACACATCCTCGAGACGGGGCGACAGGACCGCACTTCATGGGTCGCGCTTGCCCCGCATTAATAAAATGCTAATGGGTTGGGTATTTGATCTGAATTGGTCATTGACCTTATTGCGCACCAAACCATCACGTGGGAGAAGTTATGGGTACTCAGCGTCGTTGTATCAGCCGAAGCTCTTCGGACGTCAGCTATGGAGCGGCGCGCGCCCGAGTGGCCTGGACGGTGCAGCTCTTGGACTAGAGTGTACTAGGGCTGACCTTGGCCGCCCACGCATCGTGCAGGAGCACAGAGGGCAAGTGGGCCCACGACCCCTGTGTGCTTAGGATTTAGCCCGGCGGGCTGGCCTCTCTTTTGAGCCTAGGTGGGGCGACGACGTGCTGATGTCCCGAGGCCGGGCATGACCCAGGAAAGTGTGTCCGGCCGGAGGTGATCAGGCGTGTTGGAAATGCGGTGCACCCCTGCAGGGATGAATTCATCTATTCGAATAGCCGTGTCCAAGGTAACAGGACGACTTGGAGTTGTACCTTGACCTTATACAACTATAACTGTGACTTAAATTTGAGATGAATGTGGCTCTGAGATTGCTTCCTCGCAGGGAGTCGAGGAAGAATCTCTCGGCGTGGTTACTTAGTAAATTTGCTACAATAATATGACTATATATGAGATACCAGTCTACTCTCCTCTAATGTTGCAAGATGCTGAAGATGCTAGTCTTCGATAGGACTAGGCCTTCCCCCTATTCTTGCTTTCTACAGTCAGCCCAGATATAACCCCATTTCTTGATACTGATGCATACTTAGCATAGTTCTGATGTCAGTCTTGCGACTACTTTGGATGAGTACTCACCGCTGTTTTGCTTTCTCTTTCCCCCTCGATACGATTCTGCGTTCAGACGATGGAGCCCAGGAGATGGAGTACGCCGGAGACGACTACTACACCACCGCTGGAGCCTACTACTACGTGGAGAGTGCCGACGCTCAGAAGTAGTTAGGTTGGCTCCCAGGCAGGAGGCCTCGCCTCTTTTGATCTGCTGCTTATGTTTGTGCTAGCCTTCTTAAGGCAAAACTTGTTTAACTTATGTCTGTACTCAGGTATTATTGGCTTCCGCTAACTCGTGCTTGTCGAGCTTTGTATTCGAGCCCTCGAGGCCCCTGGCTTGTAATATGAAGCTGTATAACTTTAATTTGTGTCTAGTGTTGTGTTGTGATATCGATCAGTGAGTCCCTAATCTTGGTCGTACGCATTGCGTGTATGTTTAGCGTACGGTCGAAATTGGGGGCGTCACAACCAACTAAGAGAGTGAACTAGGTAATATTAGAGAAATCTTCGTGGAACTTAAGAATAGGCAATACTGACCAGGAGTCGACTGGTAATATTAGATATGAATGTCTATGAGCATGCATCACTACTGGAATCAGGCAATTTGTCGTCAGCCAGTTCTTTGCCGTCTGCTAGCGGACGGCAAAGAAGCTCTTTACCGTCAGCTTCCAAAAAACAGACGGCAAAGATCTGCCTGATGGCAAAGATTTTGTTTGCCATCAGCCAGCTCTTTGCCGTCTGCCAGCTGACGGCAAAGACCCTAAAGGCAGATGGCAAAGAGACAAGATGGGCCCCACTAGACTGTTGGCATGTCTAGGTCCAACGGACGGACTGTATGCCGTCCGCCTGGTCTTTGTCGTCCTCCCTGGGGATCTTTGCCGTCCGCTAGCGGACGGCAAAGAGGATGTCCCTCTAACGGCCGTTTCCCCCAGGCCCCACTACCCCCCACTTTCTCCCCCCTCTCTCTCTCCACCCACACACCGTGCGGCCTCTCCCTCGATCCCCTTCTCCTTCATCACCACCGCAGTTCCCCATGGCCGGCCACCCCTCGCCGGACCTCCTCCCTGCGGCCAACCCTCCCAGCGGCCACACCTCGTCGCGGCCACCCCTCCCCGCCCTCGGCACGGGCCATCCTCCCAACGGCCACCCCTCGTCTCGGCCACCCGTCCCCGCCCCCGGCGCCGGCCATCCTCCCCGCGGCCACCCCTCCCCGCCCCCGGCGCCGGCCATCCTCCCAGCGTCCACCCCTCCTCGCCCCCGGCGCCGGCGATCCTCCCCGTGGCCACCCCTCCCCGCGGCCACCCCCAGCGCCGGCCATCCTCCCCGTGGCCACCCCTCGCCATGGCCACCCCTCCCCGCCCCCGGCGCCCCCGCCCCTGGGTGAGCCTCTCTTCCTCCCCTCTGTTTCTTGTTTTTTCCTGTTATTAGATTAGTTAGATAGTGTGGATTTAAATCTGTTTTCCCATATGCTCTGCTCCGGATCCGATGCGGAATTTCATCAGTGCCTCCCTGTTGTTCTCCGGCTACACATCCTCTCTGCTTATTGCCGAGACGTGTATCAGGAGAACAGCGGGGAGGTGCTGCCGAAATTCTGCGTCGGATCCAGAGCAGAGCATGGGAAAACGAACCCAATCTACACATACTCGGGTGGGATTAGGACCTATCTTTACCTATTAGCACGTAGGTTGCATGGACGTAATAAAACTGACAAACTTGATTAACTGATGAATATATATGCTGAATTATATATATATTTCTTGTGTGTCTAGTAGCTAGGCAAGATGAGTGATCGTGCGTGGATGTACACCGGTCACACTAGTCAGGAAGACATCGCTCATCGTGGTAAGTTTCTTCTTCATATTAGACAAATCATGCACTACAGGTTCGTTTCATTAATAACCAATATGATTGACTTGTCAAAACCAAATGTGCAGTCTATGTGCGAGAAGAACGGCCAGACCCCTCCGCCGATGCCAGCCATTACCACGGCGGGAACGGTGAGTTTCATTTGAATGGTCATTAGTTACTAGTCTTAACATTTCAGTGTCATCATGCTAACGAGACTTTGCAAATGATCTTTGGTGCAGCATAACTCCCGAGCCGCATCGCATGACCCTTCTCCAGGGCATCCTTCTCCAGGTGACACCGGCCCGAGCAACCCCGGTGCTTCACCTCCGTGATGACGAGGACGGTAAGCCCTAATATGCCACTTACTTGGCTCATTTTCTCAAAGAAAGACAAACTTAGCACTTAGACAAAATTGCGTACTTTCGGTCTGTCGAAGCTCCTTGTGAGAGTTTCATGTCTCTTCTTGATGGAGGAATCCCGACTGTTGTCGCGGGGGTCGTTTCTTCTTCTCCTTCTCTCGATATATACCTTGGTATATTGCGGGAGAGGAGAACGGGAAACGACCATCACCGACGGTCGAAATATTAGTGTTAGGTAGTGTGCACCAACATACACCACCATATAAGTGTGAGTGAGTGCGCACCATACACACCATGAGGCATGAGAGTTTTTCTAAGGAAAACCTTGAAAGACCGAAAGTCAAGCTCAACAAATGGCATAATAACCTTGGTTAGCTCATATACTTGGCTTATTTAGTTCATTTATGACATAATTAGCTTACTTAGGTCAAAAATGGCATAATAACCTTGGTTAGCTCATAAATGTCATATTTTACCTAAGTTAGCTTTGTTTCCTCCAAAATGACATAGTAAGCTTACTTACCTCCAAAATGACATATTTTACCTAAGTTAGCTCTAAAATGACCTATACTTAGCATTGTTTTCTCCAAAATGACATAGTAAGCTTACTTAGTTGATTAGCTCCGAAATGACCTATTTTACCTAAGTTAGCTCTAAAATGACCTATACTTAGCTTTGCTTCCTACAAAATAAGATAATAAGCTCACTTAGTTCCAGAATGACCTATTTTACCTAGGTTAGCTCTAAAATGACCTATACTTAGCATTGTTTTCTCCAAAGTGACATAATAAGCTTACTTAGCTCTGAAATGACCTATTTTACCTAAGTTAGCTCTAAAATGACCTATACTTAGCTTTGCTTCCTACAAGATGAGATAATAAGCTCACTTAGCTCCATAATGACCTATCCTTAGCTTTGTTTCCTCCACAATGACATAATAAGCTTAGTTAACTCAAAAATGGCATAATAGACTTGGTAACCTCATAAATGCCATATACTTAGCTTATTTTCTTGCAAAATGACACAATAAGCTTAGTTAGGTCAAAAATGGGATAATTACCTAGGTTAGCTCTAAAATGACACAAATAAACAATAAGAAGAAGAAAAACAAGAGGAGAAAGAGAGAGAAGAAAAACACTTCTTCATCATCTTCTTCTTCTAGATCTTCTTCTACTTCTTCTAGTATTCTTATTCTAACTTTCTTATTTCCAATTTTGCATATTTGATTCACTTCATGGCATCTTGCTTTGATGTAGTGCTAGTGTTTACTTTCTGTTTTCATTTTGTATCGATGAACTTATGTGAAACTTTCTACCTATGGATGAGACTATGTATGTATGGATGAAACTATTGTAATATGGTGAACAATGTGACATTTGATACTTTCAATTTGGTATAATTGTTGGTTGATCATATCCATATGGCAGGGATATTGTTTCTGTGAAATATATATATACATATCATATATTTGCCTGTGAAAATTCTTGAATATAACAAAAACAGGAAAAAAAAGAGGCAATAGTGGCTCTTTGCCGTCTGCCACCGTCGGCAAAGGCCTCTTTGCTGTCCGCCACCGACGGCAAAGGTGGCACGTGGCAGCCGCCTGTACAACCTGGGAACTCCAGGCCTGGGACCATTTGGCCTTTTTGCCGTCCGGGGGCAGACGACAAAGACCTTGTGACGTTGCCGTCCAGGGGCAGACGGCAAAGACCTTGTGACGTTGTCGTCCAAGGGCTGACGGCAAAGACCTTGTGACGTTGTCGTCCGGGGGCTGACGGCAAAGAATGCCGTTACCACCTAACGGGGCTAACGTCAGTACTACACCGTCCACCCTCTTTGCCGTCCGCTGGCTGACGGTAAAAAAAACTTCGCCGTCCGCTGAGCATAGGCAGACGGCAAAGAACCCCTTTACCGGACTTTACAGTGCCGAAATTGTGGCCGTCTGCTGGCGGACGGCAAACGAGTTTGCCGTCCGCTGGCCTATCCTTTGCCGTCTGCTATGGCAGACGGCAAAGTGCCTGATTCCAGTAGTGCATGTCTCATAGTACATGACTATGGAATTTGCGACATGGGTAGTCTCAAGCAACTAGATAGTTCTAGACAAGGTTCTTACTGGTTTTCAGATTTCAAGTTGTAGTATATATAAAATTTCAAGACAAATCTCATGGATCACATTTTAGCTCCAACTATTCAAGAAGGTAATGTTAACTTGGTAGGAATCTAAAGCGCATTTTATCAATGGTTTTTTTTTGTACATTTTAGTCCGAAATTGCAAACAAAAAAGTGTCTAAAGTTTGTCCCAACCATTGTAGAGCAACCAGTCATACATTCTGTGTATGGATTTCAATGCAGCACAATGCATTCAACACTTATTTTCTCCCAAATTTTTGTGTTCCTATGATGTGTAACATAGCTTGGCTGGTTTGCAACCCGTCTGAATATTCATGTGGAAGTCCATATTTCAACTCTGAATTGACACCAAAGTCTAACAACAACCCTGAACATCAAAGTCGTCTACTTTACATTCCCAAAGTATGAAAACGGGCAACTATCACCCATCCTCTCCTCAAACCAGTTTCTGGACGGTTTTAACCGGTTTTCACCTGTTGGCCGCCTAGTCAGTAGCCAACTCAGCCGGCACGTGACCAAGACATCTAAACCTTGTTTCTTAGACTTAGGTGACAATTTGGGATTGTAATATGAACTTCTCTACATGATCACTAGGCGTGTCAGTTTGCGTAATTGTTATTTTCCAGAAGCATATATAGGAAAACAATGGATATCACTCCCTTCTTTGTTGATGAACAAAGACTTTACAGAAGGGGAAAATGAAATAAAACAAACTAACCATCTCTTGCAAGTTAAGAGTCTTATCAAATGGTCAACAAAGCAGTCCCCAGCTTGTCTTCGTCTGTGATGAACTACCATCATATGACAATCAACAACAACAATTAACGTTTTCATTTGTAGGCGTGTGTGCCAAGGGATCTAACTAAATACTTGCTCCAGCTGTCTCATAACTCGGGTCAAAAGGCTTGCATGCTTAACTGAGTATATGTGAACATGAAGAAAAAAGGGGTAAGACTTGACCTACTACAATTGTGAAATAGAGAAGTCAAATAAAACATACCATGTAAGAGGAGGAGTATTTTTTTTTTGAACACAGTACAGACGCAAGCACTCACATACACGCGCATACACTCACCCCTATGAACGCACACACGCACACCCTACCCCTATGAGCACCTCCGAGAGACTGAGCCGGCATATCATCTTGAGATTTACGAAGTCACCATAGGCGCCTCATCGTCGACGGGAACGTCTCCTCCCACTGAATGCGCATCGCCGGAAATCCTGAAATAAATCCAGGAATAAATGCGAGCACCAGGACTTGAACCCTGGTGGGCTGGGGATACCACAGTTCCTCTAACCATCCAACAACAGGTTGGTTCGCAGAGGAGGAGTATATTAATAGCGTTGCTTTGTGATGTGTTTATTTTAAATTCAAGATTGCTCACAAGCAGATGGAAGTTTGGTAAAAAGGATATCATAACAATACATTAGCCACTCTCTTGTCAATGTAGTTGTTTAAGTTATAATAAATCATTGGCAGATCATTTGCAAATCTTTAAATTTGAAAGTCTGTTGGTTACCTTCTAAGAAATATGTAGGACCTATTCAAGCTTTGGCCGAGCTTTTTGCCTCCAGAGTAAGCGCGATTGCTATGCTAGCTGCTATGATGCTATGATTTGAATATACATAGGGACGGGGAGGGGCAGAAAACATTGTGAATCAGAATGATCCTAACACCTACAGCAGAAATCACTTTTGTGTCTCCCCAAGGTTTAAATTTTAGCAGCGCTGGTGATAGGTTTGTGGCCTCTTTTGAGGCATGTGGCATGCTCTTGCTATCGCTTAGTTTTACCAGACACCTAGCGTGCATGTAGAGTGAGCCGACTTGTTGCGTTTGTTGTTATCTCAGTGTCCAGAAACATGAGACTTATTATTATAGTCCAGTTCACCTTTTCGAACTTTAACCACATACGTGCTAAAAAAAGAAATGTATGGACTAGGCATGTTTTCTTTGCATTGTTTCTTAGGCATGGTACAAGTGAAAAATAGTGGAATGTAAAGCGGTACAGCGATACCTTTATCTCTGCAGGATTTTTTCAGTAAGGTTATTTGTCCGCTTCCACAACTTCTGCTTGAGACCCAGGTGTCTTCGCACGGGGATAAGGATGACGGGCGACGGAGTGGGCGTCTAGAAAAGAAGAACAAGACGTGCAATAGCCCGACATCCAAGCGCACAGAGCATAGGTTGTTGGAGGCTTTTGGCGAGCTGTCGAAGATCAGCAAAGCGGAAGGTCCTGAGCAAAAGATGCAAGTACAACTGGACATGTACAAAAAACCGCTCTCATTGCAAGTGATCGAGGAGTTGAGCTCTTTGACGAGGATCGCGGGGAAGTCGAAATTGGACCTTTCAGGTTGTTTTCCTCACGATAATGTTAGCACATGATGCTTTGAGGCCGAGACAGAAGAGTTATTCAAAATGGACGGCTTTTCTTCGGCAAGTGGTGGTCGGTTTTGTTGCACTTGAGCCTCGACTAGCTGTTTCGGGTCTAGGCGCTCTGGTGTCTCGCTCTGACGATGCCCCTTGATGTTGCATTTGTCTTGTCCCTATCCCCGAGCTCTAGTGTCTTTTTTTCCTTTTTTGGTTTTTATTCGGTTTTCCTTGATTAACCGAGAATGTTAGGTTTTTGGGTCCGGTTTTCCTTATAGACTGGATCAACTCTCTTTTCCTTAATGAAATACAGGAAATCCCCTGCGCTCGTACGAGGTTTCTCAACAAAAAAATGGAAGCAATGGAGGTCCGATCCTTAATTTCAGCCGATTTGGTCCGGTTCACACATTTTTGCAACTGCACGTACCAACTTCAACCTGCCACTGATCCGTGTCTGTGAGCCAGCCAGTCTCTGAATGGAACTGAAAGTAACCACCGCCACGCACGCACGCACGCAGCTAAGCTGTTTCCTTGGAAGAAACGGAGGCTGGTAGATATGCACGCGCAAGTAAAACCCTGCTCTGCAGTGGCCGGCCACGTCCTTCCGGGAACTAGACTACTGACCTGCTCCCCGCGCCAGGAATGATCACGCATGCATGCATGCCCACCCTGACCCTGTCCTGTCCTACACAGTGAGTTGGTAAGTACATCAGCGCGCGTGCATCCCCGGCCTTTGACTTCATCGCATCGCGTCGGGAATGCATCATCAGTCACAATCCGTCAGTTGGCTGACTTGGGAGGGAGATCTGCAGAGGGAGGGAGCCACAACCCCATGTAGCCAAAACCAAATCCGAGCAGATAGTTAATTATACGCGAACCCTAGCCCTTTATGCATATATAATCGCCACCAACAACACACAGGGGCCTGCATTAATCAGTTTTCTGATGATCAACAATGCTTACTCACTCTTGCGTATAACAAAAGTAGTAGGGTTCATTTGGAAGCAAATCCTCTACTTTGATCACCGCCTTTTTCTACTTTCTTTGCCATCTTCATTTCACACGTGAAGTGAGCATATACACGCAGTGGCGGAGCCAGGAAAAAAATGAAGGGTGTGCACACCTAAAAAAAAATTCCTACCTAATTCAAATGTCATACAATAGTTGGCAAAAATATAATACAAATAGCTCAATCAAATCAAACAACATTACAGTTCCCAAATATTCCAAATATCATCGGTGTGATGTTCAGTTGCAATCTTCCTCACTTTTTCTTCTTGTTTTCGAAAAAGGTCCATAATGGCACCATTCCTCTTCATCATCTGTTATGCAATTAATACATCATTGTCATTTTCTCAACAATATAAAGAATCAAGACAATCAGTTCTACATCAAATAGTCACTCTCTAGTTCTAGTCTGTTCTATAGTTAAAACTAACATAACTAAATAAGCATCAATTGTTGAGCATAGCATGAGCCAATAATTTAGCATACACACTAGGCTGGGCTGCATATACACGAAGCAATTTTGGGGGAAGCTGAAACAAGATGCGTCAATTTTTGGGGAAACTTCAAAGGTCACCTTGCTGATTTGTAGAACCAAGAGATTCGGGACCTCAAGCAGCTGGAGCCTTCCAGCCTGGAGAGCTAGAACTGGGAGGCGGCGTGGCGGTGGCGGCGGTCTCGATCTCTGCCCTGCTTCTCACGCACGGGCATGAAACTGGGAGGCTGGGAACGAGACCTACTCAGCTCAGCTGGGCCTGTCCACCAATGGGCCTTGTCAAATTACTATATGGTATAAAAATAATTCTCAAGATTCTGGGTGGGCCACGGCCCACCGTGCCTATACGCTGCCTCCGCCAGTGTATACACATAGAGTACCATTTAGTGCGCGCGGTATAATATGTTTTTTCTTAAAATACGGTAAAACTGGACTGCCTATTTGTCGAAACTTCATAATCTGCACCTACTGAAATTCGATCATCTTCGAAGGTTTAATGTGTCAAATTAAATGCAAAATATGGTTGGGAAATAGTCAAATTGGTAACATGTATTGCAAACGGCCTGCCATTTTTTTTTGTACAGCTCACATCAAAACGTGTTTCATAGCAAAAGTATACACACATGCAGTATACATCTCTAGGTTGACTTTTGAATTTTTGAAAATTTCCGGCATCCCGAGAGCCAAAAATCCTCTCTCTGCTTCTCATTTGTGAGTTGTGACTTGGAGTGTGCATGTGTGTCTGCCTGCCGTGAGGCAAGAAAGTTAAACGCAGACATACCATGGCCGATCTATTAATTGTACATCATACATACCCTGCTTTTACCCTCCTTTATGGAGAAAAAAAAACATGGATATACCCTGGTGTATGAAAGTATAATCATCAGCCCCAGATACACGAACTGTGATGATTCTACGATAAGAATCGAAAACAACGCATGCGTGAATGATGATGATACACCATGCAAAAAAAAAAAAAATAGTATGCATGCAAAGTTGGCAACACAATCCTGCTTGCATGCACAACAGCGTTGCAACCGCAACTCTGTCCGCCGGTATATATATATTGTAATTTGTAAGCTTGATTACACATATGATCAGAGGCGGACCACGAAAAAAATTTAAGGTGGGGCGAAGTGTCACTAAGATTTTTTTTTGATGCGAATCAAAGAGTCAATACACACTAACAATACACACTACAAACGAATAACCAAATACAATGAAAGTGTAGACATGTTTCAATAGGAAAACAACCTAAAACAAACCGATAATGAAGCTTTTAATGACGTCTAAAGACCCCGGCAATGGCAGTGCCCTATCCTCCTTCTGAAAATCTTCATTAATTTTATCAAGATCAACACTTTTGAAGATCGCTCGCCTGATTGGATTCAAGCTGCTGTTAACAATTGCTACAAAATTTCAAAGACATAAGAAATATACCTCTTCCTTCCCTTTCCTTTGCATTTGCTGGTCCCTTCCCTTTCTTTTCCATCTTATGGACAGAATCACAAAATCAGAAGTTCAAAACTGCCGTCGCCCGCTGCTAGGTGCCTTCGCTGGAGCCGCCGCCGCCTGCTGGAGCGGCCGCTTGCTGCCCTCGCTGGAGACGCCGCTGGAGACGCCGCTTGACGCCGCCGCTGCCGCCGCCGGACCTGGAAACGCTGCTACCGCCGCCCTCCAAGCGCCCAACCAGCCACCGCCGTCGGCTGCCCCATCGTCGAAGCGCACGGCCCGCCTGGTCCTCGCGACCTGGCCAGCCACCGCTGCCGCGCTAGGGTTGCGTCGCGCCGGTCGCGGCTGGGCGGAGTTGCGTCGTGTGCGTGGGCGCTGTGTCGTGGAACGAGTCGAACCTGTGCGTGCATGCGGGCCTTTTCTTTCCAAGTGTGTGCCTGCCTGCGTAGTTAGCTCGTTGCGTCGGCCCATCAGCCAGCCTTTTCGTTCGAACGAGAGGAACAAAACGATGCTCCAGAGTACCGATCGATAGATGCATATGTATATAATTTTTTTTGCCCAAAAGTAAGGTATGGCGGCTGCCATACCATGCCCACCGGAGAGGTCCGCCAGTGCATATGATACGTGACGGAGAGGTCCGCCAGTGCATATGATACGTGGTATATACCTCACTCACGTGTTGCTCGAGGCCTAAACATGGTTGACCGGGGTTAAAGTGGGACATGTGATGAAATGACAGATCAATATCTTTCAATTATCCAACCTGCATTTACTAAAGTTTAATCTTCCATGGAGCCTGGCCCAGACAAGGCATGAATACTAGCAGAGTACTAGCACTTTCAACTCTTTAGGCCTTTGGCTTGGGGCCAAGTTTGGAGCTCTCCCATTGGAGTTGCTTGATGGAAGAATTATTGACGAAGCAGTTGAAAACAGGTGCCCATCCATCTAACGGGATTGCCTAACCACCCGGCCGCCAGCTCCATCTCACCATCCGTCCTCCCCTCTGCTCTCGAAACCACCCTTCTTCTTCCCCTGCCACTCCCTCCCATCCTCCTGCTATATAAACCCACTCCATGTTCACCTCTTCTCACCACCCACACACAACACGGGAAGCAGATCTCTCCGGCCTTCTCTCACTTACAACCTAGTAGTGCAAAGCAAAGTAGTTTGCTTACATACATCCATCCACCAATGGCGACCTCCATGGTTTGCCTGGTTGCGCTCTGCCTCGTGTCTCCGCTGCTCCTCGCCGGCGCCGTCCACGGCAACCCGGGTTACGGCGGCCTGTTCCCGCAGTTCTACGACCACTCGTGCCCCAAGGCCAAGGAGATCGTGCACTCCATCGTGGCGCAGGCCGTCGCCAGGGAGACCAGGATGGCCGCCTCCCTCGTCAGGCTGCATTTCCACGACTGCTTCGTCAAGGTACTATTTGCTTGCCCTGCGACAATGCATCAAACTTTGAGTTCGTGTTCAACGCGAGAAGATGCACATTTCAGTTGCTAAATTACACTAGCTAGCTGTTCGAACACATAACTCAACGTGCGAAATGTTCTATTTCAGCTTTAAAGCTTTTGCTATAATTGTACCTTGGTACCAGGATAAAGTGTATCACTATGAACTCTAGGAGCATGGAGGAACCTGTAGTTTTCTAGGCTAACTGTTTAACCAGTGATGTGATGAGATAGCCTACCTACATCGCCCATGTGATGTGAGCGCTGCTTTTTTGTTTGTCTGGGTGGCATGATCGAATCCGTACCCTGATTGATGATAATTAACCCAAATGCACACTAACGTACGCTGATATCCATGCAACGTAGAGTAGCACGTTAACTCAACGCATGTGCCTAACCACGTAATCTAAATAAACTTTGCTCGTATCTTGGTGTGATTGCAGGGGTGCGACGCGTCCGTGCTGCTTGACAACAGCACCAACATCATCAGCGAGAAGGGGTCCAACCCCAACAAGAACTCTCTGAGGGGCTTCGAGGTCGTCGACCAGATCAAGGCCGCCCTCGAGGCCGCCTGCCCCGGCACCGTGTCCTGCGCCGACATCCTCGCCCTCGCCGCACGCGACTCCACCATCCTCGTATGTCACCGTTGATCACCACCACCAACGCTTCTATTCCCATCGGTTCTTAATTTGACATGGAAACGAACCTGCATGCAGGTTGGCGGGCCTTTCTGGGACGTGCCGCTCGGGCGGAGGGACTCCCTGGGCGCCAGCATCCAGGGCTCCAACCAAGGCATCCCTGCGCCCAACAACACCCTCCCCACCATCATCACCAAGTTCAAGCGCCTGGGCCTCAACGTCGTGGACGTCGTCGCGCTCTCAGGCGGCCACACCATCGGCCTGTCCCGCTGCACCAGCTTCAGGCAGAGGCTGTACAACCAGTCCGGCAACGGCCTCGCCGACGGCACGCTGGACGTGTCCTTCGCGGCACAGCTGAGGCAGGGCTGCCCGCGCTCCGGCGGCGACAACAACCTCTTCCCGCTGGACGTGGTCAGCTCCACCAAGTTCGACAACTTCTACTTCAAGAACATCCTCGCCGGCAGGGGCCTCCTGAGCTCCGACGAGGTGCTGCTCACCAAGAGCGCCGAGACGGCGGCGCTGGTGAAGGCGTACGCCAACGACGTGCACCTCTTCTTCCAGCACTTCGCGCAGTCCATGGTGAACATGGGCAACATCACGCCGCTCACCGGGTCGCAGGGGGAGATCAGGAAGAACTGCAGGAGGCTCAACAACTTCCATTAATAAGCTACCGAGAAATGTCGCTTGATTTGTGCGTGCTCATCGAACTGGCTTTTAATTATTATTTTTCCTTTTGAAATAAGCAAGTGTGGTTGTGTGCTTTAATTGGAACGCCGGATTGTGCCCGGTATGCTCCAACTTCATAATTAGTCGTGTATACTTCCAAGACTTCGGGGGCTCTGAAAACAACTTCTCTGGATACCAGTAACAAGAATCGATGACATATTGTTGCATGGATACGCGCCAGGGAATGTATACCTACCGGCTACCGTCAGTGAGTAGTTGCTGGCAGGGCAATTGGCTTTGGCTATTCGGGAACACTAGCCAGTACTCAGCAGTAATTTTCATGGTGGTGGCAGTGAGCGAGCACCTCGCATGGGTCATTTGGAATCTCAGGGGGTGTTTGGTTTCGGACTTTTTCTAGTCCCAGGGACTAATCAAAAAAAGACTCTCCAGTAGAGTCTTTTTTTAGTCCCTGTAGAAAAAATCCCTCCCTGTTTGGTTTCCTAGTCCCTAAAAGGGACTTTTTCTAGTCTCTGGGACTAAAAAGTCCCTGAACCAAACACCACCTCACTCACTCGCCGTCCACGTACGGCCGTAACGAGAAAAGCCAAGCATATGTGTGTCATCTTGGTTAGTAGAACTACTACTGCGGTAGGCTAATAATCAGTTCGTTTGTTTGCTGGTTAGGTAGACAACATGTGGGTCGTAGTACGTGGATGATGCGCAGCCCGGACGGCCGGCCGGTCTTCCTAGGTCAAGGCAGCAATCAAAGAAGCTAGTTCTCAGGCGCGCGTGTGGGTGGGTGAATCATGGCGTGGCGACCACACACACACACTGCATGCATATACCCATCCCGTAGCTTTCACTAGATAGATAGATAGCCAGCTTATTGCAAGGGTGGGTAATCATGCCTTCTCATGCATCAAAAAAGGAGAACAACCTAGCTAGCTACCTACTGGAAGGAAGAAAGCACACTTTGTTCGTCTCTACTACTAGAGGTCAATGGCCTGCCCGGCCTTGTCTACAGCAAAAGCAGAAAGGGTAAATAGTGATGTGCGTGCGGGAATAAACATGTAATCATTTGTGTAACAGGCGTGTGCAGGGTGGATCCACCAACATTCTCATCATTGCATCGCACGCACCTCCGGAGCAAAGGGAAGTCACGAACGAACTGGTTTATAGCTTTTCAACTGAACTGGACATCATTGCTTACGCGAAGCAGCATGATCGTGTTTATCCCTACTTAAAATTTACTTACATACAATGGTTTAACCCGGAACAACTTCTCGAAATAATTAATCTAAAGCACAAGGTAATACTCCTTCCATCCGTCTGAGTTTGAGTGACCGGCGTGGATATTTAACTCTTTAGTTTAACTAGCTAAATATGTGTCAAGCCACCAAAAGCATACGTTGTACTAAAGATGCAACAATTAAAATGGATCGGAGGGAGTAACTTTATTCGACAACGAATCCAATATTGTACTCCATCCGTCCCAAATTAAGTGACTCAACATTGTACTAGCTTTGTACTAAAGTTAGTACAAAATTGAGTCACTTAATTTGGGACGGAGGGAGTATTTTCTAGTGACATGTGACAAAACGCTTCGCTGGTCAAATCAAGCACCCCGCTCTCCCCTTACAAAACCCGGATAGAGGTAGTACTTGAGACCTAGAGCGTGTGTCTCCGGCTCTAGATTTATATAACAGTTTTGCTAAAGCACATCTAGATGTGCCATAAGTATCGCACATCTAAGTCCTAAGTCATTGATTTTACGTGGAGATTCGTGTGAATATTTTCTTTTTCATTTCTATACGTGATTCAGTCACTTAGATGTGCAATAACTAGGGCGCATCTAGATGTGCCTAGACTATACATAAAGAAAGTTTTTCTACGAAGCATGCATGCATCTGACTAAATGGCTCAGCTGAATAACGATCGCCTCCAGGCCAGATTAGATGGAACCAACAGCTAGCAGATGAGGATTAGGATCCTTGACCTAAAAAGGGAAATGAAGATCGAAAAGAAGAACAAACCAAATAGCTACTCCCTACTCCAGGTCCCATATAATTGATCGATGTGCACCCATCGAACTCAAAGTCAAGTGGTTATGCAGATTCCATGTGCAGTAACTATCTGCCAGCAGGGGCAGGTGAAAAGGCCGTACAGATACATCCACATGGAACCAGACGAATCGGCGGTTAGTTAAGAGTTGGTACGCTAGCAGCATTGTATTCTCTCCTTCAGCTGTGGCGCTCCACTAGTTCTAGCTCTATTGGCTTACAATATCATAACTACGTACTAATCTATACGTACTTTGTCTTCTTGGGAATCTGTGTTATGTATGGGCAATTTGATTATTGTGATTGGTGTACAGATGCATGGTGCATGATGTGGAGTAGATAGATAAACAGGTGTGATTGTTGCATACTTAATAGGATTATCCTTCGTACCTAGCCTTTTCGAGTTTTGCCAGAACTAATGGATTAGATGAATATATGTGGTGTTTAGTTGTCGTGAGCAAAATGATGGAGCAATGTATAGTGCAGATGTGGGTGATTTTCTATTTTACTAGTACGTGTCGATCCCTTTTCCGAATATATTTTTCAGGCCACCATGGAATGCTTTCGAGGGTGCTCATTTTAACAAGCCCACTAATTGTGCCACAGAAAAACAGTAGACAAGGAGACCATGCATCACCAGAAACAAGGAAAAGACCGGTAGTGCAAAAAAAAATCATTTTGCCAAAACCAGTAGTGTATACTTAATTGCGGTGTCCCCCTTGTGTTGCTGGTATGCCAAATGCTCTAGCAGTTGGTAGTTTTCATCAAATTGTAGATGTCCATGGATGCGTCTATGACTCTTTGGTATCCCATATATGTCAGCAGTAGGAATATATTTATGATTGTGTTACCAGCTCTTGCCACGGTACGTTGGATTCTAATGTATGAAAGCAGGGAGCATGAAAAATCACTTAAATTGTATTCGTATAAAAAAACAGTGCAAGCTTGATGAACTGTTATGTGTTTATAGATTTAACTGGATTCCCAAAAACATAACAAGCTGTATGAACTTTCAAACATGTATGATAAGCATGTACAAAAAGTAGTTCAATATTATTTCCGAGGGTGATTAGGCAAGCTCCAAGATGCCGAGGAAGATTCAAGTTCAAAAACATTTCATAATTGTTTCAGAAAGCCTCGGCATGATGCAAATAAAAATAAGTATGACACACGTGTATCCGATTGCAATGGAAATCAAACATAAGAGAGGAGTAGAAGTAGCTTTCGATACAAACCTCACATGCAGTATATTACTACATCTAGTGAGAGTAGGATATAATCACATTCTTAACGGGGCCTAATTTATTGAAAACAATTTTGCCAAACTGAAGTGTGACTAAGATTTGTTCTAAGCTGCAGAATAACCGCATCGTCCTATATACTTGTAATCCACTACGTATATCTTTCCTTCTTCTCCAAATTTACTTTTTTTTCTACTTTTATCTTCTTTTTTACGCAATGAAACTTGGCATAGCAGATATGTGACAATGGTGTCAAATATTCACAAAGAACAATGCGTAAAGTGCTAGTTTCCAGAAGCACATCCCTCTTTTTTAGTCGAGCCAACTACACTTCACAAAAAGAAAAGGAAAGGCATGAAAATAAATTTTAACCATGTCTTGGAAGCTAAGGGCCTTCTCCAATATTCAACAAAGCAGTGATCAACTTGGCTACCAGTATAACGTACTGTTATGATAACGATGATCAGCAAGGCGTCTATGGCTCTATGCTAATGTATCTGATTAAATACTTGCCCTTTTTCATAACACAGGTCAAAAGTCTTCCATGCTTAACCAAGTATGTTTAACATCAAGAAAAGTAGATTTCACCTACTAAAACTGTCAAGTAACCTAGGGAAGCCAGATATGATAATGATCGAAAACAGAGTACTTTGAAAGAGCTTTGCTTAATAATGTTTTCTTTTTACAAAAGCTTGCTTAAGCAGACCGGGGTTGGTAAAGGGAAGATCAGACAATACATTAAGGCACTCTCTAATCAATCATTAAGTTGCAAAGTCCTTTATTCAGGGAACAAGTTGTAAGAAATCATTGGCCAATTACATTGGAAAATCTGTGTTGGTTAACTTCTAAGAAACATGTGGGACCTGTTCAAGATTTGCCTTTTACTTCTACAGTAAGCATGATTGGTGTGGTGTTAAGAGTTGATTGTAGGAGGAGAATCGGGAGAAAGTGGAACAGGAAACAATTATGACTCAGGATCCTCCTAACAAAGCAGAAGTCAAATAAGCAGGTACTCTTGCCTATGTCACTTTAGTTTCCTCCCAAGGTTTCTTAGCAGTAGGGATACATGCCAAGGGGAGGAATCCCGTGTTCAACATCGACACAATGTAAAACGCTGCTAGATACGAACTTGAAAACTCCTAGCTCGTATGAATTTTCTTTATGCTCATTCTGTCTTTGTTAGTTTAGCTAGGATATTAATTTGCAAAACAAAAAGAATATATTACAGTGCTAGGTCACAAATTGGTCTCCACATTTATGTAGTTTTCTTTCTAAAACGCCCCCCCCCCCCCCCCCCCGCCCTCCCCACACACACAGACACACACGTAGCATAAGCATACCTGCAAGTCATATGCAAAGTCCCCGAAACTCTGACTCTCTGGCAGTAACAACCACGATGTTGTTTTCTTCAAGAAACGGCCACTGCTATGTGCTGTGCAGAGAAACAAAGCTGCTGGGCCCAGTGACAAAACTTAGGAACAGTTGAAAGTACTTCCAGGAACCTGCTCCCGGCATCAATGTAGGCCATGCAAGTACCTAACGCAGATTCATCACGCATCCTGTGCCTCCAAAGTTGGTACAATATCACACATCTCCTTTGACCTGATCGGCATCCATGCACGTGTGTTAGCTAGGGAAATAAGCCCCAGACTGTACAGAAGGCAACATGTCACACACGTTCTCTGGCCTTGGCCATTAGATGAACCATTGAAAGGTTTCAGTAAGGTGGGAGAAGTCACCTAATTCAGCATGATTCTACGATAAGACACGACAATAATTTCCGAATGATCTTAGACATTACCCCATAAAAAAAAACTGTATTTCTTTTAAGGCACCACGCTGCTGTAGCGGCATACTTTTATCCCCAAAGGTGTGGGATACGAATCCCTGTTCCCATGATGACCAATATAAAACCCCTCCCTGCATGCAGTGTTAGCGCTAATCAATACCTTCTTACCTGTAACGATACTTATGTATAACAAAAGTACCAGTATTAACTAGGATGCAAACCTCTCGCTTTTGGTTAAGCCATTTTTTGTACTTTGGCAGCTTGGTTTCACATATGATATATGATGTATTGCCATTTGTAGAGAGAGGTTCCTTAGAGACTTGTGGTTTGTTGGGGGTGGGCCTACCGTGATGCAAAAGGTTAAAGTGAGACATCAGACCGATGACTGATCTATTGTAAGACTGTACATGCCTTGGTAAGGTAATTCAAACCACTCACTGTAACATTCAGATTCAGTAACTGTAACATTCCAACTTACAAAGGGTGAAACTAAAAAAAAAGGCAGCCCGGTGCACATAGCTCCCGTTGCGCAGGGTCCGGGGAAGGGTCCGATCACTTTGGGTCTTTTGCACGCAGCATTTTCCATACATTTCTACAAGAGGTTGTTTCCAGGACTCGAACCTGTGACCTCATGGTCACAACGCAACAGCTTTACCGCTGCTCCAAGGCATGGTCACGAAGGGTGAAATTATATGATAACAAATTTATGTGATTAGTTCACAAAGCTATTGTGTATGGATATGTTTGTCGAAGACATTCTGTACTCACAACTTTGCAGAATTTTCATAGGACTGGTTGTTCTTCAAGTGATGATGGCACTAACGATGTTTCATCAGTGTTACAGTGTGCATTTGTATTTTAACTTGTCGATAAAATATTTACCAAGTTTAAACTTTTCTAAGAATCTCCATCTACACTTGTCTACTAAATCACCAAAACTTAAAGTTCGAGTAACTACAACACTAGGAATGAAGACCGAAACAAGACATAGGACATAGCACGCTTTGGAAGAAAATCAGATGATTTAAACCTTTGGAGTTGCTTGATAGAAGAGTTATTGTTGAAGCAGTTGAACACAATGCCTGGTAGCTCACTTATTCTATACGCATTGTCTAACAACCCAGCTGCCCTGCTGCATCTCACAGCTCTCTCCTAGAAACCACCATTCTTTCTCTTCCCTACATGCGCCCCATCCTCCTACTATATAAACCACCCCATTCCGCACCTCATAACCCACAAGAAGAGAAGTAGAACCAAACAAATAACAAGTCTATTCTATTACTTGTAACAAAGTGCAGCAAAGGACACTTACATGGCGACTTCCATGAGTTGCCTGCTGGTGCTATGCCTTGTCTGTCCCCTCCTTGTTGGTGTCGTACGTGCCAACCCATGGTACGGCTTGTTCCCACAGTTTTACGACCACTCTTGCCCGAAGGCAAAGGAGATTGTGCAATCCATCGTGGCGCAGGCTGTTGCCCAAGAGACCAGGATGGCAGCATCCTTGGTCAGGCTGCATTTCCATGACTGCTTTGTCAAGGTCTCTGTTTCCTCTTTGCTGTAGTATCCTTTACATGTTTCAACACCACTACAATGATACTTGCTGAACATAGTTCCTGCAATGTGGTATAGAAAATTACATATTTCATTGTGAGTCTGTGACTAATACGATAAGCTATGCATTTTATTTCTTAACTTACAGCAGTTACAATGCTCAACTAAATGCCCAAAGTGTTATTTTTGCTATATTTGTCCTTCATATGGGAAACCTTGTCCTCAGGAACCTCAGGAACATGGAAGAATCTGTAGTTCCTAGCCTAAACTATTAGTTTTACCAATGATAAGATAGCCTGCCTACAATGCCCATACGACCACTACTTATTGTCTTGATGACATGATCGAATCTGCACCATGATTGTTTTTTCCCCAAAAAGATGGTGATTGCTTAATTCAAGTGCACAATAATTGGCACTCTCCATGCAATGCTCATCCTTCACAAAATGAATGTACCTGATCAAATGAATCTACTATTTCGTTTGTGCCCAATCTATGTAGTACCACGTGCCTAGTTATCCAGTAACTTTTTCCGACATCTTTTTTCCTTCTGTTTATAGGGGTGCGACGCATCCGTGCTACTGGACAACAGCAGCAGCATAATCAGCGAGAAGGGGTCCAACCCCAATCTGAACTCCCTCCGGGGGTTCGAGGTCGTCGACCAGATCAAGGTCGCCCTTGAGACAGCCTGCCCCGGTACTGTCTCCTGTGCAGATATCCTCGCCCTCGCCGCCCGTGACTCTACTGTCCTCGTATGTGCACACCAAAAAAATTCTTTCCTAGATAGCATGAGTATGCAGCCAGTATTTGTGATTCTTTGGGACCAAAATTAACCTGTAGGTTGGTGGCCCTTACTGGGACGTGCCGCTCGGCCGGAGGGACTCTCTGGGCGCGAGTATCCAGGGCTCCAACAATGACATCCCTGCCCCCAACAACACCCTCCCCACCATCATCACCAAGTTCAAGCGCCTCGGTCTCAACGTCGTCGATGTTGTCGCCCTCTCAGGTGGGCACACCATCGGCTTGTCCCGCTGCACCAGCTTCCGGCAGAGGCTGTACAACCAGTCGGGCAACGGCCTGGCCGACAGCACGCTGGACGTGTCCTTCGCGGCACAGCTAAGGCAGGGGTGCCCCCGCTCTGGCGGCGACAACAATCTCTTCCCGCTTGACGTCGTCAGCTCAACCAAGTTTGACAACTTCTACTTCAAGAACATCCTTGCGGGTAGGGGTCTCCTCAGCTCCGACGAGGTCCTGCTTACCAAGAGCGCAGAGACAGCGGCACTTGTGAAGGCGTACGCAAATGATGTGCATCTCTTCTTCCAGCACTTTGCACAGTCCATGGTGAACATGGGCAACATCATGCCGCTGACCGGGTCGCAGGGGGAGATCAGGAAGGACTGCAGGAGGCTCAACAACTATCACTGAGTTACTGAAGCTCCTGCAAGTGCTGAATTGTGTGTGAAGTTGGCGCCATATTTTGTTTCAATAAGCAAGTGTGGTTGTAATTTTCGAAATCTCTTGATCATTTGTGTTATGTGATTGCATTATGAAATGTGTATGTAATAATAATTCAATATATAAGATGAGTTCATTTGTTTGCTATAGATCTGGTTGTTTGACATGACTTACCAAGTTCTGACTCCCAAATTCTACTCATGGTACACATCCACCTATTGTTCAACAGCTATCGTGGTATTCCAGCTGTGCTGAATTCAAGATTTATCATCTGTCAAAATAAAATGGACCAAAATTTAGTCTTGGAAGATACTTATAAATTACTGATTCAATCTTGTTATGCCTCGAAGAAATATCTCGGAAGGTTATGGAACCACTAAAACAAAATATGAATTGACCAAGTGCTGATGACCACTAGGATACACCATATCGTATTGATGTGCCATACTAGGTTCATAAAACAAGTAAACCTCCTAATTTCTAAATGAAGAAAATCAGGTACATGTGATTCTTTTCAGCACAAGTTCAAAGCTAGCAGCAATGTTATCTTTTGATGACAGCTGGAGAAAGCAGGATGCCAATCAAATTGGAACAAGAGCAAGTGAGGAGAAGTGCCCGAAAAAGAGGAGTCCAGTCTCCTCCCCTGCTCATCGGAAGAGCAAGCAAAGAATTATCACACAAGAAACTAGTTATACCAAGTTCCACCATAGTAATCAGAGATGCAAATGATGATTGCAAAAATAAATTCAAGGATCTGTGATGTTGATATTTCATCAAAGAGATAGAGGGCAACTTGCATTGCAAACCCTCAGTTCCTGCTTTCATACTACACTAGTATTGTTAGAACTCATGGATGAGAGGTGTAATCATTACCACACAGGATACTTGGTTCCAGCAAAGAGAGGAATTTATTTGTAGACTCTATGCTTGAAGTCACTCATTTTTTCGAGAAAACGCAAAAGCTTTGCGTTTCATTTCATTGAAAAGATAGGGAAGTACAATCCTCCTAGGAGGCTTAGTTTACATGGGTCATGAGCCCGATCAGTGGACGTCCCAGGATGTGGGAAGGACTGCCCTGAGTCCCTGTGCTCCTGCTTTTGCCCAACATTTGGCCTCATCTCGGATCCGTTCCACTAATGTATCGATCGAGGGTCGCGCGTTGTCGAAGACACATTCGTTCCTGTGCTTCCAGATCATCCATGGGACAAGCATGGCAATGGATTGCAGGCCCTTGCGCATCGCCTGGGGGGTCTGCCCTTTCACCCTCTGCCACCATTCCATCAGTGTTTCATTGGCTGGAGGCTGGGCAGGAATGCGTGTCCAGGCTAAAATGGCATGCCAAGTCTGCTGGGCAAACGGGCAGACCAGTAGTAGGTGCTGGATGGTCTCCGGGGCCTGATCGCATAGCAGGCATCTGGGGTGGTGTTGCAGGCCGCGGCGAGCAAGCCTTGCCGCAGTCCAGCATCGGTCCTGGTTAGCCAACCAATGGAAGAACCTAACGCGGGGCGGCGCCCAGCTCTTCCAAGTCAGCTTCCACGAGGGGCACTGCGTAGATCCGTGGAATGTCGCGGCGTAGCAAGATTGTGCTGAGTATGTCCCATTGGTCGTCCATCTCCAGAGCATTCGGTCAGGCTCTTGTGTGAGAGTGATTTGCTGCACGGCCTGCCAAAGCTGCAAGTATTGCCCAATCTCATGAATCCCAAGGACCCCTTGGATGTCACGGGCCCATGAGTTGCCCTCGAGCCCCTCCGCCAGTGTTCTTGTTTTGCGTCGTCGCTTGGGGATGCACTGATAGAGGGCCGGTGCGAATTCACGTACCGACCGTCCATGCAGCCAGCGGTCGTCCCAGAATAGAGCAGTCAGTCCGTTCCCGATAACCATGGTCGTGGACGCAGAGAATAGCGCTCGCTCCTCATATGAGAATTGCAGGTCAAGACCTTGCCATGAAGTCACTCATTAGCTGAGAACCACCAGCTCAACATCCAGAGAAGCTGGGAGCAAATGAAGGCATTTCATAACCTGGTTGCTTTGGGGAATGAGTTTTTTGAGCTTCTTTCATGATATTTCTTTACAACACCCAAAATGACGCACGGGTTTCTTGGAAAACATTTTTTAATCCTGTTTATCTGAAACCAGTCAGTTCCCAGATAATTGTGGGCTAACCTCACCCAATTGAATTAGAAGTTATTTGAAAGAGTAAAGATCATCTAATAATGGGTGCATAAATCAAAGCATAGAGGATAGAGCAAGGGTGATTGTGTTCAGTTCATATGTAAAAGGTTCCATTTTCAGAAGTTTGTACAGCAACTAATGGAAAGGGGGATTAGCCGCTTTAACATGTATTTACAGAATCTGTATGTGCAGCAGGAGACAAGTGCATCATTACATTGTCAAAGATTTCAAAGGAAATATATTGGAATAAGGCTAGAACGTGAAAATAACAAGACAATGAAGGAACAAAGAGCACATAGTCAAACTAATTACCTGCAGGTCCATTGCTCTTACAAGCTTTCTGTCTGCACCCAGCCCTGGTAGCTCTTCTAGTAGTTTACTACCCTCAATTGATCTGATTAGTCGTTTAAGTGCATTTCCTGCGAGAAGAAGTGCCACTGGTTTCCTCCTTTCTCATGCCCTACCCGGTGTACAAGATATATCCTGGTATTCAGAATCTTGAACCATATTGCAAAAACTATGCACGATCAAATGACCAATATGAATGGGAAATGAAAAGGTTGATACCATGTGTTCACCAGCAGAGGCCCTCTTCAGTGTTAGAACCTGTGGATAGTCAGGGCTATCAATTCAATTGGCATGCGTTGCTGAGGTGAAGGAAACAACAGCCAGATAATCAAGGGTACATATGTGTGTAATGCGTGAAATGGGTAGTTTAGTTTTGCTACAAGAGATAGATGGTTACATGTTGCAGTTAATTCCACCTTTGCAAACCCTTCTGTTGCCAACTGTCAGGATGGTCAATGATGTCGACAAATATTTGCTTCACCTACAAAACACAGAATGTATATTAACAAAATTCTCGAGGATGCATTCGGTTATATCTGCAAGAACATGGTGTACTTACGAGAGTTGCTTTGTTTACAGAAGATGATACCGTGGGCCAGAAGAACTTCCCTAACAGATTGCACCAGTGACCAAACTTAACCAGAATTCTGAATCATTGCTTCAATTACCTTATTGGCCTTAACCAGCTCCCCTTTCGAGCAAAGGGAAGCAATAGCAGGATAATATGTGTCAAAGTCGTCATAGAAAGACTTCCCTAGCAAATTACCATTGTCGATATCAGTATTATCACTTGATGTGCATAAACTATCAGTTCTCTGTGTCATGGGTTGCAATGTGCCTTGGGAACTTCCGTGGAGGCACTTGCTAGAAACATCAAAAACGGCTGAACATAGAACTTGTTTTGAAACTGTTCCAGGATCACAAGCATCATCAGTTCTCTGCAGCTTCTTGAGGTGAGCAAGTGTATTAGAACTATTAGAATCTGAAGAGGATACAGACATGAGTCTCACTTCACTTAGGATAGTCACAACCTCATCGATCTTCCCTTCCTCACATGCAGAAGACAGAAGAGCAACAAGAGATTCTGTTTCCACCTCATATCCTACGTTGTTTATTAGCTCGACAATTTGTTTGGACTGAAACATCTCCCTCAAGATGCCTCTGGACTCTTCCATCCTTCCTTTTGCATAGAGCCCTTTCACCAGGCTCATAAATCCAACAAAATCGGGGACCATCTCCTTACAATGGTATTCATTAAAGAAGCCTAACGCAGCTTCAGTGTCACCTTTCATACAATGTCCACTAATGACTGCACCAAGTGTAAAAGCATCCGGATGTAGACAAAGTTTCTCAAGATGAGACATAACCTCAAGCGCTTTTTCAGCTAAACCATAGTTACAATAACCACTTATTAGCATGTTGTAAACACGGGTACTGGGTTTGATACCTTTGTTGGACATTTTCTGAAACTGTTCATATGCATCATCTAAGAAACCTTCTCTGCACAAAGCACCTATAAGTATAGTGTAAGTTATCATTGTTGGAAGAATGCCGCTTCTTTCTAAGTAATCAAAGAGCCTGAATGCTTCAGTAAAGCATCCGTGCTGGCACAAACCACTGAGAACAGAGTTGTGGATGATAATGGTTGGATGAATCCCATCTCTTTTCATGCTTTCACACAAATCTAATGCCTTCTCAAGATAACCACCTTTGCAAAAGCCCTCCACTACTATAGAGTACATGGCAAGATCCACTGAAAACCCACTTTGTTCAGCTTCCTTGAGAAAACTATATGCATCCAGAACTTCGCCTTCTTTCTTCAGTGCAAAGACAGCTCCTCTTAGAACACTGATAGGAATGCTGCCACTGTTCATGTTATTTGAAAACCGAATAGCTTCACCAACACCCTTCTTGCTGAGGTGACAAGACAGCATATTAATCATTCTAGGTTCATGCAGGCCATGAATCTTAATGAACTCACTTAACAATGGTTCTACGACCTGTTCATTTCCATTGCGGAGTAAGCTCTTGAGTAGCTTGTAGAATGTTTTGCTAGATACAGCAAAGGCTTGTGTTCTGAGTATCTTGTAAACATACAATGCTGCCTGGCAACAATCCCTGGTGCTTAAGAAATCAGAAGCATAATTGCAAACAGATGAAAACAAGTCCATTTCTAATTCATCCATCTTACGAATGAAATTCAGCACACCTTGTTCACCACCTTCTTTGAAATTTGCATGAATCAACTTCCTGTAAGTACAGGAATCAGGCCTTAGTTTTTTATGAATAAGATCATAAAAGACATGATCGGCAATGGTGACCTTTCCTCCATTACATAGTGCTCCAATCAGGCCATTGTGAACAACGGTACTGGAGAATGATGTATCTTTCTTGTACTCATCAAACAACTCAACTGCTCTATCAAAATCCCCAAGTTTACACATCATGTCTATGAGGGTATGATAGGTGACAGTATTAGGGCTTAAGCCCATATCACGCATTCCATGAAACAAGCTGCAGGCATCATCCACCTTGTTGATCATAAATAATGCTTTGATAAGTACATTGCATGTGACAACGTCAAGTGCAATCCCACTACTCTCAAGCCTAGCCTTTATGGCCATAACACCAGCCGTATCCTCTTGCTTAATGTAACCGTGTAACAGCGTGCTATATGTGAAATTATCAGCAGTGACACCATCAGACATTTCCGTGGCCTTGGTAGTTTCACCAGCCTTACACAAACCATTTATTACTACATTGTATGTCACTGTCCCAGCTTTTACCCCCTTGCTCTCCATCTCTCCAAGCAAAGAGATGGACTTATCCAAATCTCCCTTTTTGCACAAACTGTCGATTAAAATTGAATATACATACTCATCCACTACTACACCTGTTTGTTCAAGTTTCCTCACTATGGAAAAGGCATCCTCTAGCCTATTCCTCTTGCAGTAACCACCAACAAGTGATGTATAAGTGATCAAATTCGGCTTAGCACCCCGTCGCTCCATTTCATCTATGAACCCCTTCACTTTCTCCACACTACCTTCTCTACACATCCCATCAATAACAACAGTGTAATTAACCACATCAGCTGCAACACCCTTGTCTAACATCAGCCGATGCTCCCGGAGCCCTTCCATCAACAGGCCACTGCTCATGTATCCATGAACCAAGCTGCTATAGAACATCGCATCACCCACCATACCCTTCTGTTCCATCTCCCTTATCAGCTCCGCCACGTTACCAATTCGCCCCTGCTTCCCGAGCAAATTCACAACCGCAGTCAGTGTCACCAGGCCTGGCTCAAACCCTCTGACCTCCTTCCTCACTCTATCGTAGAACTCCAAGCCAGCCTCGGCCTTGCTGGCCTTGGAGAAGCCAGAAATGATCACACTACAAACACGGTCGTCCACCTGACACCCCCTCGCGGTCATTATATCGAACACCTTGAGCGCCCCGACCATGTCCCCACGGGCACACAACTCCGATATAATCGCACGATAGGTGGACGGGGAAAGGACTGCTCCGTGATCCTCTACACCAGCGGAGAGCAGCTCCAGCGCAAGGCGAGGGTCGCCACGCTGGGCGCAGGCCCGACGTAGCAGCGCGTCCCAGAGGCGACGGGATGAGGAGGCCGACCCGGCGAGCGCGAGACGCCGAGCGGCGTCATTGGGGTGGGTGGAGTCGAGCAGCGCGGAGGCAGCAAGGAGGTGGGTGCGGGCGGTGGGGCGCATGGAGTTGGTCAGCGCCTGAGAAGCGAGGCCGCCGACGAGACGGTGCCTGCGGCGGCGGAGGAGCGCGGCGAGCATTCGGTCCACATGCTGCGCGGTGATCGCGCGGCCGAGCTTAACGAGCGTCGGCAACGGTAGCGGAGGGGGTTCGCCGCCGGGGAAGCCCATGGCGGTCGGCGGTTGGCTGTGCTGCGGTGAGAGTGCGAGTGGGAGTGGACCGTTCAAGCGCCGCAGTGAAGCCGTTTTCTTTTCCTTTCTGGAAGCCTACTGGTATTTGGCGTTGTCGGCAGGGCTGGGCTGTATCCGAGCTCACTTGTATTTGAATCAGCCCATGAGCTTGGTTTACCAGATCTCTCTGGGCCTCATCTTCCAACTATGGGCCGACTCTAGTAAATGGCCACAAGGTTTAGCCAGTCCACCATGACAACTCTCGCATCTACTCGAGCAGAGGAGAAATTATGATGCAGCAGTCGCAGGCGACGGTGGCGGTGGCCGCACCGGCGGCGGCGGCGGCGCGCGCGCACGAGCCAGCAGGCGGGGACGCGCCGCCGAAGCAGGTGGCGCAGGCGATGGAGCGGCTGGGCCGCGCGGGCAGGATCATCGCGGACATCCGGCTCGGCGCGGACCGCCTCCTCGAGGCGCTCTTCGTCGCCGCCAGCGCGCCGCCGCACAGCGCCCAGCAGCAAATCGAGAGGAACGAGGATGTTGTAGCCAAGGAGGAGGTCTCCATGCACCGCCACTTCGACGACCTCCGCGCCCTCGGCAGGTACTCGACTCCGCCCGCGCCCACGTTCGTCCATCTTGATCCGGGAGCTTCCTGTAGCTCCCTTGGGTGGTTGTATCGTCTGGTTTGGTAAACGAATTTCCGCTGGGATGGTTTCTGAAGCGTGTGGACAACAGCCGCTGTCCCATCTTCTGCCGGTATGCCTATAGGAGGCCGTATGCCTATGCCCTAAATCTAAATCAGGACATTGTTTAGATAGTGAAAATTAGCACTACTACATGTTTAGATTATGTTGGGGAAATTGATGTCTGTGATTTTGGCTAAGCTAATTTGAGTTACGTAGCTGACTTTGCAAGAGAATTGTAACGCTTGAGGGTTTGGTCATTCACCTAGATAGATACACATATATCGTTTGTTCCGCTTACTCTTGAATTCTATCGCTCTTTTTTGCGGGTCATGTTTGGACTTTAAAGGTAACTTGGTTAGACATAGTTACTGTCAGCTAGGTTCTGATCTTCTTTTGTTCTGTTTGACCTAATTTGGCCTCAACAAGGCAAACATTTCGTGTAAAATATTCTTTAAAATGATAATCCATGATAAAATTCTATAACTTCGAGCAAATGTACTGAGAAGTTCAAAATGAGGTTGCGCTTTGGTTTTGATAGAATCTCAGAAATGTTCCTTGCTAAGCCCCTCAGGTAGTCAGGTCTATGTTTTGCTTAACCACTCAACTTTGATCTAGATGTTTTTAGGTGTTTGTGGCCTTTGCTGGAGACATGGCGTGATCTATTAAATTGGGATAATTCTGTATAGCACATGTTTTACACCTGGCTGTTTTGTTTAACTGCTGTGGCTAGAACTAGCATTTAGCAGCTATTGCTTCAGCGTGACCCAGGGCCATAATGTTACGCTAGATAGTCGTCCTACAAACTTATTTCATCAGAGCGACATTTATCATGTTCAGCGAGCCCTGTAATTTTTGTATTGGATGGGAAATTGTGAACAGTTTGATAGTCTGCTTTGTGGTACTGCCTGTACGGCGCATGAACAATATATGAGTTATGAAGCTGTGAAGTTACTTGTTAATTAATTGTAGTTTTACATATATGAGTTAAGTTTTGAGAAAACACTGAAGTTACTAGATAAGGCTAATAAGCCATGTGATTTAACTTATGGGTGATGAAAGCTATGAAGGTATCTGGAACCAACGTGAATAAAGTTCAGCAGCATACTTGTAAGTTTTGAGTTAGTCACACTATTCTCCTACTGAACTGAATTAAGCATTTACATGCATAAGGACATCATAGGTTATGTGCATCCATACCAAAATTTCCCGTATTCTTTTGAACTTTTCATTTGGAATCCCACATTTGTTTCATCAACGATTGGGAGATAGTCATTTAAAGGTTTAACTGCATCTAAAGTATTGTGTATTCCTTTTTTAATATTTCTTTTGTGGTGAATAATTGATTTTATTTGTTTTTGCTGTTAGCAAGGCAATTAGAAGAGTCCGGGGTTCTAAATGGGGCCCTTAAAGCTCGAGGAAATTCATGGGGCTTGCACATGCCTCTTGTGTGCCCAGATGGTGCTGTTGTGGCATATGCTTGGAAGCGTCAATTGGCAGGCCAAGCTGGTGCATCAGCTGTTGACAGAACCAGGTGAAATTCATTACTTCCATGATGTTTGCCTTGCTCTTGATTTGCTATTGATGTGCAACATTTTTTACGGGAAAATGTAGAAAAACTTGTGTCTCGATGTGTTGAGATTAGAAAAAGTATATGTACAAGCCTTAAGAAACCCACTGGGAACACAACGTCTGCGGAACCAAGAATGAGGTTACGATGTCACCCGAACTGTACTTGTTCTTTGATAGTGTTTAACAGATGATGGCACCTGGTCTTTACACACTTATGTGTTGTTGTTTCCACATCCACCAAGAGGTGAGCTGGATCAGCAATCATGGACCACCGGAGGTGATACCATAGATCCTATCTAGGAGAGTGGCATGTGACACTTTCACCAACCATCAGTGCGCTAAAAGGTAACTGACAAGCCCACCTTGATGCTAGGTGATGCCCTGTCACCTAGCCAATTTACCCCACCTAGGCGGGCGCCTAGCCTGCTTGTCTATTCAGCGATTAGGTGCTAGGCACTGTTTTACAGCCCGACTAGTGCCTAGCGCCTTGTTGAACATGGCCAACCATACAATCAATTGAATGTATATTCAGTGTTTTTTGTATATTGTTACTCTCTAAAATACGATGATAATTTCTGGATCTTTCACTCACTCCCTCTATATGTGGGTATGCGTGTGCTGGTTTGTGCCTAAATGGAGAAATTGCTCTCCTGATTTTATTTCTTACTTTTCATGCATACAATTTCGAAGTACTATGTATGTAAAAACTTGTGAGGAAGCTTTTGGTTTGGGATTCATCTTGTTTCAATGTTGTTTTCAGGTTAGCTCTCAAGGCCTTCACTGACCAGAAGAGAAGATTCTTTCCTCATCTAGAAGATGAAGTTCTTAACCATCTCCATGATGGTGAATCTGGTATTGCTAAAAGGCCAAGGATGCCTGCGGGCAATGGAGAGCTGGAAGAAAAAACTTTGTCTGAGATACTTAAGAATCTAGAAAATGAAGTACCCAACATGAAAATATCCACGTATCGTCGTTTAGATTGGTCAAAAAGAGCTTCATCATTAGCATCTCTGATGGATGATGACTTTCTGGATCCATCTAAGGAGCTGAACCTGCAAATTATGGGAAAATCGAGACCTGGTTCTGTGACGACTCCGATAGATCAGGTTGCAGTAATTGAGTTGCTGGTTCCTTCAATATTTAGAGTTGTAGTGTCATTGCATCCTGCAGGATCTGTGGATCCTGATGCTGTGGCATTCTTCTCTCCCACTGAGGTAAGGATGTCTTCCAAAATCTGACTCCGTCCATCACAATTTTAAACTTTGCATAAGCAGCCAAGCACTGGTACAAGAAGTGTGTGTTCACTACTCCCTCCAGTTCAGAAATAAGTGACGTATTGGACTTGGACAGCCTTCAGATATAACTTTAACAATTAACTTGTACCTCCGTACTATAGTATAAGCGTAAACCCCAAGAAAGATATGATATTTCGGAAATACTTTTCGAGACAAATATGTACATATGACCTTTCAAGTTTCCAATCTGAATATGTAAATGGTTTGGCAATCAGATTTATAAATTTGACCGAAGGTATTTCCGAAACGCCACATTTTTGTGAACTGGAACGATCACTCAATACCATATACTCCCTCCGTACCAAAATATAAGACGTTTTTGTAGTTTAAATTGAACTGCAAAAACGTCTTATATTTTGGTAGAGGTAGTAGCTGCTTATCTAGCAAGATCACTTTCTGTTTCTTAGCATGTTCCCATGATACACATAATAGGCAAAGTGAGTATTCTTGTTGATAATGAGTGGGCAAGATATTATTTCTGACAGATGCTGTTATCTTCTGTTAGGGAGGAAGTTACCTTCATGCGAGAGGCTTATCGGTGCATCACGTCTTTAAGCATGTGACGGTAAATGCTTCTTTTATGTTCTTTGAGCTGATTATTTGTTCTCATAAGAGGCATTGGAAGTGAAGCATATGGGTGTACTGTTGTGATTATGCAGGAGCATGCTGACAAGGCATTGCAGTACTTCATCAGTGTGGAGCCCAGTAAATCACTTTCTCTATTATTGGTGAGTTGCAGCAAATTTTAGTCCTTGAGATAAATATACTTTAGGGCATTAATCCAGTACTACCTCTGTAAACAAATATAAGATGTTTTAGGACACTAAAGTAGTGACCTAAAACATCTTATATTTGTTTACAGAGGGAGTAGTTACCAAAACTAACTTATCGCTAGAAATACATTGCCACTGTTTTCTTTATTTTGCATTCGCCTATTGCAAACTACCTTGTTTTTGTTACGTACTAACAGATGCCAACCTTTTGCAGCGTTGGATTGCCGATTATCAGACTCTATTTACAAAACTCTGCAGGTAATCCCCTTGCATATATAACTCAATTTACATCATACTATCATCAACATCTCTGCTGTACAGATAAGTAACACTTCACCATACAGTAAATGTCGACGGCTTCTGCTCATGGACAAGTCTTTGGCTTTGCTTCTACCCCCGGTTCACCGCCCCTACCACCAGATCTCAAGCATTGGTTCAGATCATCAGGAAGCCTATCACATTGGATGTTCTTCCTATGACGCCTGACGCTACGCACTCTGAACCTGTAGCTAGGATGTTCCTAACACCGTCACCCGACTGTATTTGTGCTACACCAGCCTAATCCATAGGACAATGAAAATATCGAACTGGATTTTACACCAGCCTATTCCGTAGGCTTGGTGATCGAGGAGTTGCTATGTTTGCATGTTCACCTCACTCGTGTAAAACTTGTGTATCTCATGAGCAGAAATTGTGGAAACAGATGTTGCAAATTTTGATAATTCTTATGTACTGAATTTAACTGCTCCGTGAAACTATTTGGGCGTACGTTGTTGATTTTTTTGTGGCTGCCTGAGAGATAATAATCATAACAAAGTTTGCATATATAGACAAGAAACTTAAAATTGGCCGTTTACATGTAACATGAAACACTGGAATAATTATCTGGAAAGGATTAACGGTGCTCGACATCTCAAACTGTTTATTTGATACTATAAATAGTCTTCATCAGTAGCAATGTCAAATTGTTACAACTCGCACCGAAATAATAGGAGTGGCAAACCAGGTGAGTACTCCTGACTTAACCTAATTACATTTGTTACATAACCAGTTTGTCAAATATTTACAGCACACCCCTCTCAAGTTCTCATGAAAGCTCTTTGCAAGCTCCACTGCAGGTTAGTGGCTATTCAAAAAGCTCTCCTTTGGTCTTCTCCAATATCGCAAAGCTATACTATTATGTACAAATTTTACTACAGGGCAAGCTGTGTTGCCAAAATGTATTAGATAGGCAACAGCCATCAGTTTAAGAGCTCTCCTGGAACGACTGCGACCGAGAAAACGCTGCGGGGTTCGCCTGTAAAGCACGAGCAGGGCGTGCGTCTGTTGGCTGGCCCTTGCTCTCACCCTTGAACTGGAAAGGCTTGAAGACGCCAGGGTCTCCAGGTTTGATGCCAAGAGTTGCCCATATGGAACTCTTCGCTGCCTCGTCGGGGTCATCGATGCGGAGCGTCTTGGGAACCCATAGTGATTTCTCCTCCTTGTCATCTTTCTGTGGATTCGGTTCCCTGGAATGCTTCCCCAGAGTAGGAGACCCGTTGCCTGAACAGCTGCTGTTGCTTGACCCAGACGGCGATATGCACCCGTTGGTCCCGATCCATGGTGTGTTCCATGCCGCGGCTGGCCAGCTTGGTAAGCAACCCCAGAGGGCAGGCGGAACAAGAGGATATGGAAATTGGGGTGCGGGAAGTCTTGAGCCTGGCATCATGGGAGAGTTCATCCATGGCGCCGAACTTGTGCTACAGCTTTCTGATGGAGAAGTGGACTCGGGCATACTTCCACCCGGCACCATTACAGGAAGGTTGTTCCAACCCATGCTCCATGGGTACATGAAAGGAGCTCCAAGGTAATACTGAGGCACCGGACCAACCCCGTTAGAGTAAACAGGCGCTCCGTTCTGACCAGCGGGGACTGTGTTTGCAGGTAACCCATTGTTTGATGTGGTAGAAGATGCACACGAGTTATCTTCCCTGGTTTCATCTCTTGCTACAGACCCAGCATTGGTCACATTCTGCTCTTCAATGTTCAGCACTGATACCATCGATTCACAAAGTGGCACCTCAGGCCCAAACTTGAGAACTGTTTCATTTCTACCGGCTGATTGTGTCGGGATGGAAGGTAGAGATGCAAGGACTTCTGGGTTCACTGTGTTAGGGATGTCCACTCTAGACCCCAGCAAACAATCAGGGGCCAGCAACAACTGACGGTAGTGCAGCGCTGAATTCTTGCTTTTGCGCCTCCCAGCACCAACAGGTACATTCCTCATAGTCCCCCCTGCAGTCCAATACCTTTGGCAATTCTTACAAAAGTGCCTAGGCTGATTAACATTGTAGTTGTTGTAATAACAAAACTTTGTATCCATGCTGTTGCACCGAGGGCAAGGTATAATCTTATCTGGCTTCTTGAGCACCTTATCCTGGCCTGATTCGTCGTTTGATTTCTTCTCATTCCCCTCCTTCGGATCTGATGCTGCTTTCTCTTTAGCATTGCTTATCTGGGCCTGGTCGTCTTTCTTATGGTCCAAGGTAGATGAGCTGGCTGTTTCTGCATTTTCTTTGGCTTGTGGTGCATCAACCTCCATTTCGTTATCGTTTCTCTCTCTTAGTTCATCACCCTTCATTCCACCATCTTCTTTCTCTTCTGGCACGTCCACCTTCATTTCACTATCGCCTTTGTCTTCTGTTTCCTTGTGTTGTTCCTATAAGATTGCAACACGAGATACTGTTAAAAGGAGTACTTCAACTCAAAGAAAACTGAAGTTACTATATTTATCATCTTACAGCAGATGCACCAACAGGTCTAATTTTTTTTTCTCAAACAAACAGGTCTAAAATATGATCAGAAATCGGATCAACTATAGTCTTCATAGGGAACAATATTGGCTAACAAAAGATCTGAGGTATTGGTTATGTTACCACTCCACAC
Organism: Elymus sibiricus; assembly: GCA_039707655.1. NCBI lineage: Eukaryota > Viridiplantae > Streptophyta > Magnoliopsida > Poales > Poaceae > Elymus > Elymus sibiricus. Next base: position 179,957,531 of record CM077667.1, read on the forward strand.
ATACAAAATTTGGAAGCATTGCGTCCTCAAATACTAACCAAAACTAACATAGCGTGCGCATTTAACCACGGTAAGACAGCGTTAAGAAATCCGCAGAAATTCATCACGGGGTTCAAGTTCAGCTGTTGGAATCGAAAATCCAAATTCTATCGGCTTAGTGCAACGGCAGTAGACACTTGTAAGCTGGGCCAAAAAAGAACAAACAAAGATGTACTGTACTACATATGGTGACATATGATATGAGATACAAATTTACGTGCCCTGCTTTAACAAGATCAAGGTATTCTGAACCTGGTGCTCAAAATAGAAGCCCCCAGGTGACCACTCGTGAACAAATGAAATTTGAGAAGCCCCTTGAAGGACCACCGCATGCCCCAAAACAAGCTGAACTTTGCATGGATAGCTTACTCTGCACTCCTAACTGATAACTACTTCTGAGGAAGCAGCATGACAACACCCTACCAACTCTGTTGTGTCCTGACTCAGCCATCTATATGTAGGCAACATGTGGTATGCCATCTTTCTGCTCATGCACCAAATGGAAGCGATAACTAACTTTTTCAATTTACTCCAGTTATGGTAATAATTCCATGCTCAACTTCATTTTATCTTATCGAAATAAAGAGTAACAAAATGAGAAGAAAAAATGGTTTGCTGGTTCCCAGGCGAGCGAGAAATAACTATTTCTAAGCTACTTCAAAACTAAATGTTCAATTGGGTCATCAAGATTTGTGCAACTGCAAAACTAGTCCCATATAGTAGTATAAAAATGAATAGACGATTATTAATCCCCATTAATCAGCATCTCACGCACGGCATGGTACAATTATTGAGTACCTCCGAACCCCACAGCTAGGAGACCTTTGGCAGCAGCTTTTTTGGAAACAAAGATAGAGCCCAAATAGGAGAGAAACCGACGTCCAACTGTGTATGGCCCTGTACTTTTGGACCTATCCACTCTTGAGTCTGAGATCCAAACCCAGTCTACTCTTTTATCATCCTGCGGGTCACCTGATCAGCATGCACATCCTCGCCGTTAGTCTAAACCTCGAATCCACTCAAAAATTCTACCTAAACCTCGAATCCGCCCTCTTTCTCCAATTGGACCGCTGGATTCTAAACATTTTGCGATTTTTACTTTTTAATATTTTTTGCAAGATGAAAACTCTAAACATGATGTGCGTCTCCTTGATTTCACACGGAAACCGAGGAACATGCATATTGAAATTGTCGATCAAACAAAACCCCTCTCGTGAGCTAACCTTGTCAGCCTCTGGCTCGGCCTCCGTGGGCGGCGGTGCCTGCGACTCCGGCGGCGGCGGCGGGTGTTCGGGGCCGGCCGTCGCCTCCGCTTCCGGCGGCCCAGGCGCGGCGTCCGGAACCAACGGGATCACCCGCCCGAAAAGCTTTATCCCGGAATCCATCTGATCCGACATCCTCGATCCCACCCGCGAACCCAGCGAGGATCGATCACGAGCTGCCGCTGCGTCTGCTATTTGCCACTCGAAGTTGAGCGAAGTTGCGAGAGAGCAAACACCGAGCTGGTGGAGGGAGGGAGAGGAGAGGGGGGCTAATGGATATAGCTCCTACTCTACATGGGGAATATGGGATTGAAGTATGAAGCCGAAAGAGCAAAAATAAAAGGTAGGAGTACTAGGGGAATTTCAGAGTGGGACTTCTTTTATCAAGAAGGGGGTTTAATGCATGCGTGTCCTCTACAAGTATAATAGTTGCACATGCATCCCCATGAATGAAAAGATAAAGTTCTAGGTACACCGGTAATTCATGGGACTTCTTTTTGCGAAAATAATATCAGACTCACTCGGATGATCAAAGTGTCGTGGTTTTAGTTCAAGGAAGTAATATTTTAGTGAAACAATTGTCTGGTTGGTATTTTTTTCAGTTGTCTGGTTGGCATGTTAAAGACCAATGTTTTATGTTCAAAACGAGAAAGTTTAAGACATCTCTAATTATCCACGGATACACCTGGATGTGTCAGCCAACATCCCTCATTTGTCCAAACAAATGTGGTTCTTTGTGAGATAAGCCATTGTTATGCAAAAGTGACAACGATTCTGTCAAAATACTGGTTAGCGGGATCACTCGATATGTGAGAGGCATGCATTGGCAAGCACAAAAAGAAATAGACGTGTCAAAATTTAAAGGGGGCTCGGTTTATGAGACTGGCAGATATTCAGTGATGCAATGCTTGCTAAGCAAGCATGGAGGACAGGCTCCGCGGGCACTGACCGGACACGCCTGAAATCCGCTCGTCCAGATCCGTCTCCCTCATATACGACCCCCTATTTCCATACTACCCATGCAACGTGGATCAAATTACGTCGATCAAACGCAGGACATATGAATCCGGACACGAGATAGCATCACATTGCAACAAAAGCTCCACCAGTTCATACATACGACGGACAAATTTAAACCTAAGCTAATCTAACTAGTACTTGCGGGACGGACCTTTCCCCTTGTGGTCACCGGCGTAGCTGTAGCCGTCGGCGGCGGGGGCCTGGTCGTCGTCGTCGGAGGAGGAGGAGGAGGAGGAGCCGTCGGAGGAGGAGGAGGAGGAGGAGGAGACGATCACGAGGCCCTTCAGCCGCTCCGCCGCCCGGTCCTGCCGGCGCTTGAGCTTGGCCAGCCGCGCCCGCTCCTTCGCCGTAACCGCTGCGAGCCGCTCGGACTCCTCAATGACGATGCGGAGGGCCTTGGCGTTCTTACGGCGGAGCCTCCTCGCGTCCGACTCCACCGTCGTGAGCGACCGGCGGCAGACCCACGAGAGGAGGTGGTCCTCATCCATATCCGCCAGAGCCCGCGCCCGCTCCTTCGCCGTCTCTGCGGCCTCCCTCTCCCTCCGTTGCTGCCTCTCGCGGCGGGCGGCGCGCGCCTCCGACTCCGGCGTGCGCGACCGGGCCGGAGGGGCGAGCAGAAGCACCCACCGCTGCCCCACAGGGGGAGCAGCGGCGGGCGGAGGGAGGGCACGGCAGGAGGGAGCCCGCCCCGCCGGCGCAGACTGGGCTGGCCGTCGGTTACCGCTGCCCATGGCACGGGACGGGCCAGCGCCGACGTCCGAAATGCACCGACGGGGAGCGGGCGGCTTCGAGGACGCTCCAGATCCGGAGCTGCCTCCGGTCTCCGCCTTGGACCGCTCCAAGGCGATGCGGAGAGCCAGCTTGTACTCCAGATTGGAGTCGCCGGAGGCACTGCCGGAGCTCGACATGCTCGTCGGCGGGGGGAGAGGAGCGGGCGAAGAGGGGAGAGGAGCGGACGGAGCGAGAGTGAGTGGGCTAGGGTTTCGCCGGACGGGGGTTTTTAGTGGGACATGGTGGGGTCGGGGTGGGCCGGGCTTGTCAGGCGGACGCACCCGGGCGTGCCCGGGCCACCCCATATCCGCCCCATATTTGGGCTGGATATGGGGGGTGCCGGTCAGTCCGGGCGTTTGAGGCCCGTTTGAGGGGTCCGTCTGGGTCAAATTTTTTTGACCGGACACTGACCGGACAGCCCGTCCGGGCGTATGAGGCGTGTTTGAGAGGTCCGGTTGTAGATGCTCTTAGGAAAGGTATTGAGCCGGCTCTATAATGGAGCACTCTCCCTTTTATATTAGGGCATCTCCAACGGAGGAAGACGCTAGGGGAGGCGCTAGGATCGATTTCCTAGCGATTTCCCCGTCGGCGGTTGAAACCTGTAATCATGACGTCCGGCGTTACATGAGCGCAAAGAGAGGCATTGACCCATTGCTCCTTTTCTGCCCCGCAAGAGATGGGTTGAATGTTTAATTAGTGATCAATTAGTATTAGTTGTTAGCGCCTAGCGTTTGGAGGTAAATCGCATAGATGTTTTATAATTGAGTAACATTTTTTACTATAAGTGTCTACTTAAGCGTCTCCCATTGGAGATGTCCTCAGAGTACGATTGTGGTACTGCGGTAAATATGATCAACAACCCCAACCTTGATCATTCACCTATGACAACCATGGTTGAAGAAAGAAAGTGGCTGCTTGGAGGGGACCATACGTTATCTTGAGAGAAAAGAATGGTGTAAGCCATGCCTAAGGATGAAACTAGATTAGATTCGGACGGATAATACTTATACCATATCCAATTCCATTTTTATTTTTGGATTCGGAAGCGAACGGATGCAGATTCAAAACCCGGATTATACGAATTCGAAAACTAGATTACGAGGATTCGAACATGGTAACATAATGACATCAGATCGGAAATGGTCATTTACCATATTCGTTTATGGCGAATATATAAATACTTTAAACTAAAATTATACCTAAACAATGAACAAATATTAATACTTATACACTTTAAGAACACGTAAAGCATTTGAAATAAACCAAATAAATCACTAATAAGCATATGTCCTGTCTCATAAGGAAATATAGCATTCGCATAGTGTTATTTAATACTTAAAACTTCACCCCTAAACGGATTTGGAACTTAAAGGTCAGGTTATCCTGCTAGAAAAAAAGAATTGGAATACCGTGTCGTATATTAGTAATACCATATATTTACTATATCCTATCTGAAAGGACGTGGATGTCGCCTAGATGGAGGGATGAATAGGCGCTTTAAAATAATTACGGTTTAGGCTTGAACAAATGCGGAATAAAACTAACGTTTAATATGTCAAGCACAAAACCTAAAACAACTAGGCTCACCTATGTGCACCAACAACTTATGCTACGCAAGATAAACAACTAAGTGATAGCAAGATATAAAGCATGAAACAATATGGCTATCACAAAGTAAAGTGCATAAGTAAAGGGCTCGGGTAAGAGATAACTGAGGCACGCGGAGACGACGATGTATCCCGAAGTTCACACCCTTGCGGATGCTAATCTCCGTTTGGAGCTGTGTGGAGGCACAATGCTCCCCAAGATGCCACTAAGGCCATCGTAATCTCCTCACGCCCTCGCACAATGCAAGATGTCGTGATTCCACTAAGGGACCCTTGAGGGCGGTCACCGAACCCGTACAAACTAGGTTGGGGCAATCTCCACAACTTAATTGGAGGCTCCCAACGACACCACGAAGCTTCACCACAACGGACTGTGGCTTTGAGGTGACCTCAAATGCTCGGGGCAATCTCCACAACCTAATTGGAGACCCCGAAGCTTGCCCGGAGCTTTGCACCACAATGATTGAGCTCCGAGGCACCACCAACCATCTAGGGCGCGAAAGCACCCAAGAGGAACAAGCTCAAGGGTGCTCAAACACCCAAGAGTAATAAGCTTCTCAAACTTCACTTCCACGTATCACCGTGGAGAACTCAAACCTATGCACCAAATGCAATGGCAAGGGCACACGAAGTGCCCAAGTCCTTCTCTCCCAAATCCCACCAAAGCAACTAATGCTAGGGAGGAAAATGAGAGGAAGAACAAAGAAGAACACCAAGAACTCCAAGATCTAGATCCAAGGGGTTCCCCTCACATAGAGGAGAAAGTGATTGGTGGAAATGTGGATCTAGATCTCCTCTCCCTTTTCCCTCAAGAACTAGCAAGAATCATTGGAGGGATTGAGAGTTAGCAAGCTCGAAGAAAGTCAACAATGGGGGAAGAACACGAGCTAAAGAGATAAGGTTCAATGGGGAAGAAGACCCCCTTTTATAGGTGGGGAAAAATCCAACCGTTATCCTCACAGCCCGCACAGAGCGGTACTACCGCTAGGGCGGTAGTAGCCATATGAAACACTACTGCAATGAGGCAACATGCCGGTAGTACTGCCGGAGCGGTACTACCGCCTGCCCTCGCGGTACTACTGCGAGGGTAGTATTCAACGGCCACTCAGGAGCAGCACATGGCAGAAGACACCGTGAGGCAGCGGTACTACCGCTCGGGGTAGCGGTACTACCGCGCGTACACGGATGTAAAAAATTACTTCCGTGCCTACCTCCGCTGAGGGCGGAGCAGCGCAAAAGACCGGCACGGTAGTACCGCACATACATCACGGTACTACCGCTCGAGGGCGGATGTAAAAAATTACATCCGCGCCTACTACCGCAAGCGCACGCAACAGGAGCTAGGGACAGCGGTACTACCGCTCACTGGAGCGGTACTACCGCTGTCTCATGCGGTACTACCGCTAGCCACTGTACTGCAGCACCTTGCTGCCTTCAACTACTCAGCTAGGAAAACGGAAGGATACAGAAAAACCAGAACTGCCATAACTTCTGCAAATGAGCTCCGAATTGAGCAAACTCAAGCTTGTTGGTTATCTTAAGAAGAGGCAGTATGAAAATACCAATGATATAGAGATGTGAAACCTCTATCAATGAAGAACCGGCAAAAACTCCAACATCGAAAACATCATAGAAGATGCATAAGGACTCCGTTTTCAATGAATTTGAGCTTGTCATGAAGCTGACCATAAGCTCAAGAACCCACAAAGAGAAAAGCCAACCAAGAACCAAGAAAGATGATGATGCCAAGAATGCAATGGTTTGAGCTCTCAACGAACGATACGATCAAGCTACTCACTTGAGAGCCTCCCTTGATAGTATGGCTATCGATCCTATAACCCGGTCTCCAAACTATCACCATGAGACCGGTAAAATAGAAAACCTATCAAGGGCAAACCTTTGCCACTTGAGCTAGATGATGACGATCTTGACTCCCTCAAGATGGACCACCTTTCGTGATTGCGTTGGCTCGATGAAGGATAGTTGATTGCTCCCCCATACTCCACTATGGGTGAGCCACTCTTCGGCACATCTTCACAAGTCCATTGTCACCACAATGGACGGCAAGCTTCAAGCATGATCTCTCCGTGATGCTTCACTTGAACTTGCACACCGCAACCTTGATGATGATCACCACTTGATGTCATCCTCCATGGATTGTATGGGATCTTCTTATTGATGCTTGCCCATGGAAACATACCTAACCCCACAAAGAACTCTCACGTAGACCATGGGTTAGTACACAAAGCGTAATGGACAATGCTTACCACACCATGGGATCACTTTCTCCCTCTCGATACATCTTGTACGCTTTGTGTGTTGATCAACTTAATTCACTTTTTGACTTAGTCTTGATCAACCTTGTATCTTATCTTCTCTCTTCATAAAGATGATGTCTTGAAGGTAAACATGAATGCTCACACAATCTTATTCTTCAAGACATGCTTGCAATAAGCTCAACTCCCACATGACCAATCTTTGGATAAACCTTGAATACCACCTTGGTCACCATATAAACTCCTTGAAACCAACAGATGGACTTCAAGAAGTACCTACGGATAAATCCTTCGAATATAACTCAAGGCAACCATTAGTCCATAGGGATTGTCATCAATTACCAAAACCAACATGGGGGCACCGCATGTTCTTTCACTATCTAGATGTATATGACGATCTCTAGACAGATGGATCTTATATGAATCATATGATGAAGTACCACATGAGTGAATATATGGAAAGGAATCCAAATCTACCAAATCGCTCATGTTATGATCTTCTACATCCTAGGTCTCTCTGTTCCGTCATCTAGCTTATAATCTTCATGTAGCATTCAGATCGAATGACCATGAAATTACGTCAATACTTCCACATATTATGGATAACTCGTCCTCCTCTCTTTGAAACAAGGGGGGTCTCTTTATCCTCACTCCATATTCAATTTTTTCTGCCTACACTTCACTCAAATGATAAGGGTGTTCCTCTTGTATGTGTTCTCGTACAATATGATATATTTTTTTAATAAAAATCACTAAAAAGGAAGGATTTGGCCATCGTGATTAGGGTCGCTTTCTTTTTAACTTTAGGGAATTTAACCGGACATGTTCGTTTTGCCATTTGAGTGTTTTTCATGGTTGATAAAATCTTTCTTTTGATGTCTTGCTAGTTCAATGTTTTGATAGAAGCGCACAGTGTAATTCCATTGATTTTTGGATTTCGATCATATCTAAGATCCTTTTTTATCTGGGTTGCTAACTCAATGGTAGAGTACTCGGCTTTTAAGTGTGACTATGATCTTTTACACATTAGGATGAAACAACACATTCGTCCAGACTCTTGGTAGACTCTAGAAGACTATGACTGATCCTAAAAGATAATGAATAGAAAAATAGCATGTCGTAATAAAATCAAATATTTTAATGGAATCCAGAATTACAATTTTCTCTGTGTAGTGAATAAATGGATAGAGCCTCACTCCAATTCTGGTAAAATAAATGGCAACAAGCTTAACTTCCTAATTGGAATGATTCTCCGCTCTAATTAGATGTTAAAAATACATTAGTGCCGGATGTGGGGAAAGGTTGGGCTTTCCTATGAGTGGACCCTTTTTTTTAGAAATCCTAATTATTCTTGATTATGGATTGAATAAGGGATGGTATGGATTGAATGTGTAAAAGAAGGAGTATATTGATAAAGAGGTTGTATTCCAATGTCAAAAGAGCTATTGACCTGCAAAAATAAAAAATGTGTTATGTTCTTTTTTGTAATTTAGAACAAACATAAACTAATTAGGTAGAAAAGGAGCGGAAAAGATCTGTGGATCGGACTCGGATTGTTGTCGGATGTCAAAAACCTCTTACCATATCCTATAAAAACGGATTCGGAAATGGTTTTGGGCGGAAATTATTCTAACCAATTTCACCCTTAGCCATGCCCTTGTGCCTATGGGGCACTGGCCCAGGTCTACAGTTTGACTTCGAGTAGGACATGATGAAATTAGTGAACTTTGTTTGAAGGATTGTAACGACTCTATTTGATGAATGAATCTATCATTTCCCCGCAAAACAAAGCAAGCGTGGAGGTCTTTGGAGCAACCAGACAGCTCGTGTGCACGAGTCATAAAGGGACGATACTATTTGATGGAGAGTTTTAACAAACTAGGTGTCCTCAAAGTTCCTCTCCCGCATGGAAGGCAAATATATGTGGGAAAAGATGCTTATGGAGGACATTATTAGGCGTGTTGGGGATGGTTTGATTACATAAATATGGTATGAAAAGTGGATTGAGGGAACTCTCACGATGAGGTTGTAGGGGAACGTACAACACAATGATTTTTACCGGGCGATCACACCCAGAAACATGAAAATGTCAGGATATATCCAATCTCACCAACAAGAATGTAGCAGAGAGGAAGTGGATGTTGGTGAAGCGCTCTGATTCCCGCAGTTAGGTTATAACTAGAAGAATAGGATAAAAAGCCTAGCGGCGTGCCGATCTACCTCAGAGAGAGATGGGGCATGGGCAACAATGGAGGAGGAAATCGTGGGGTTTGATGTGTCCCTTGGTGCGCCCCTCCCCACCTATATATAGGTGGAGGGTCCAAGGGGGTCGACCAGATTGGGAGGGGGTAATTCTCCCAATTCTCCCCTTGTGCACCTCGAATCCTAGTCCAGCTAAGACTCCCTCTTCCACTTGCCTTGCCCCCTTTGGACTCTAAGGGCTGCCAACTTGGGCCTCTTATGGAGCCTCCCCCCCCTCAAGGCAGCAGGGTGTTGGCCCACTAGGAATCTTCTAAATGCTTTAGAAACTTCTAGAATATTTTGGAAGGTTCCAGAAGTATTCGTCGCCTTATAGGACATTCCGAGAACTTCAGGATACTTCTAAGCCCCTGGACCTCCATGAACACTTCTGGGATCATCTGTCCAAAACCCGTTCTCTCATTCTCCTTTATCCCCTAGTCCTTCTACATACCACTATTTGTTAGGCCTGTGACTATGGGTTCAGAAACACGTGGGCATGACCTGGAACACCTTTCGATCAATAATTATCAGCGGGATCTAGTCTCCCTTGATAAATCCCACATATTCTCGAAGATATTTATCGAGCGAACCTTTCGTTACCGTTTACAATTCCCCTTATTTGCGATACTTTTACAAAACCCAAGGCAAGAATTATTGGTATCAAATACCAAGTTATCCTCGTTGTGGGTTTTGCTCTCTTTTGTTGTTTTTGTATTCCGGTATCCCCGTGATCAATATCACCCTTTGTCTGACCAGACGATGATGGATATTGTAATACCGAGTGGGCCTGAAGAGTATCTCTACATTGTTGGAGGAGCAAATCCCAGTCTTGAATCATTGAGAACCTTGGCATACTTTTTTAGTGTTCACGTAAGCTACATTTATGATCTCCCTATTATGGGAAACATTTGGCATACTTTTTCGGTGTTCACATAAGCTACATTTATGATCTCCCTGTTATGGGAAACATTTGGTAACCCCAAAGTAACCATACGGTATGAATTCCTACAATATTGTCATGGTCTAAGGGCGTATGTAAACATCAAGTCCTTATATGAGTACAGATAACTAAGTGGCGGTGTGATCTCGCATTATATCCTAAGTATTGGGTTTATCCAACATCATTGTTCAGGCAACAATTTTTTCTCGTTATTTCCGGTGTTACTTCAACAATTCTCATGATCATGAAAAGAGGATCATCAACAATACATGAGCTAGTCTTAGAGGTGACACTAGGGACCTATTTGGTGTTTATGTTTCCACGCATGAAACTGGGTTTTCCTCTGAATCTCTCACCCAAAAACCATTGCAATTATGGCACAGAAATGTAAACTTAATTATAAATATGGTAATAGCATAATTCATTCTATTATTGCCTCTAGGGCATATTTCCTACAATGACCCATGTGTTGAATTTTGTATGAACTAGTGCAATTGGTGGGGGGGGGGGGTCATTAATGCCATAAAATGGTGCGCGGCCATTTGACACTAATGAACGACTACTTTGCCCGTGATTCACTCTTCGCTGCCCATTTTCGCCAGCGTTTTCGGATGCACAAGACTGTCTTCGATCGTCTGTACCATGGCGTCCGGTCCTATGATGAGTACTTCATCTTGAAGAAGGACGTAGTGGGAACGATTGGGTTCTCTGGTTACCAGAAGTGCACAGCCGCACTACAGATACTTGCATATGGCACGGCCGTTGATTCATGGGACGAGTACATACGAATGTCTGAGAGCACATGCGGCGACACCATGGTCAGGTTTACAACTGCCGTGGTCGAGGTATTTGGACCTCCCTATCTGAGAGAACCAACTGTGGCAGATACCGATCGACTCTTGGCAATCTCAGAAGCAAGATGGTGCCCAGGTTTGCTTGGATCTCTTGACTGTGTTCATTGGAAATGGAAGATTTGTCCAAAAACTTTACAAGGGCAATATCAGAGTCATGTTAAGAAGCCCACCATCATTTTTGAAGCAGTTGAATCACATGATCCTTGGATTTTGCACGCTTTCTTTGACATGCCCGAGTCTCATAATGACATCAATGTGCTGCAGCGACCACCATTGTTTGCGAGGCTGATTGAAGGAAAAACTCCTACTTGCCACTATACTATTAATAGACATTAGTACAACATGGGTTACTATCTGGTTGATGATATCTATCCTTTGTGGGATAGCTTTGTCAACACCATCTCTAACCCAGTTGGCCAGAAAAAGTCTCACTTTGCCCGAAGCCAAGAAGCAGCTAGAAAGAATGTCGAGAGGGCATTTAGAGTTCTGCAAGCCCGTTTTGCAATTTTTCATGGACCTACTAAACAATGAGATCCGGAGACCTTGTGGGAGGTGATGACATGTTGTGTGATCATGCACGACATGATCACGAAGGATGTGGATGCTACCACACCTTAGAATTTGAAAACATGGGTGATCCGATCGAACTTTCAAACTAGAATCCGACCACAATTGAAGAGTTTATACAAATGCATCAACAAATTCGGCATCGAGCAACTCACGAGCAACTTAAGGAAGATCCGATTGAGCATCTGTAGGTGGTTGAAGGGGACAACAATGTTGGAATGTAATATTTGAACTTTTTAAAATTTAAACTACTTCTGCATTTGAACATCTGAATGAGTGTACTCTATGTATGCGGCTATTTAAATGTGCAGACTTAAAAAAATAAGGAGGTCAGATGTTTGCGGGCAACGTTGGATGGCCGTCTCCCACATCCGTGTCCACAAACTGCCCCCCCCCCCCCCCCCCCCCCCCGTTTCACAGATGGATGCGACAGGAAATTTGAGGGTTGGCGTTGGAGATGCCCTAACAAAACAGTCGAAGAAGACAAAGACACATCGACAACTTTACGAGAAATCAACTCTCTCCTCCACGCTTCGTCGGTGAGCCCGTGCATTCATCTCCCCTTTGCATGCCGCTCTAGTGGTCGGTAGCGAGGAGGGGAATCCCGGTGCCTCCACTCTGGTTATGTTTAGGTTAGGGTTTTAGTCCTCGCAGGTGCGGCTTCTTCGAGTTTGTTTTCGGACGAATTTTATTATATTTGAGATACTTTGTACTTTCGGTGAACTTTGATAATAGGTTGGATCATTTTCGTAAAAAGAAAAACGATCGAGAAGATTGTTGTTTAATGATTGAAGTATGTTCAACGTGTTCTATATGTACACATTTACTTGTGTAATAATACGTGAAAGTAAATGCCATAAAATAAATGTGAAATGATGCAGATTTCTGTTGTGTTGAATTTTTGGAAAAGGAGTTTCTTTTTTTCTTTTTAAAGGGAAAATGAGGTTTCTGTTGTGTTGAATGGACAAGCGCAAACAGCACACGATTTTAAGTTGCGAGCTGAACTCATACCGATGTGTCATGGGCACCGAAGTGGACATACAAGCAAAAGCATTCACCTTACTGTACAGAGATCGCAACATTTGGCCAAGTAGCACAGATACAGGTCACATGGAAATGGAATTCATCCTCCCAGTGCGTGTTTGTTGCCTACCTGAAAACACCGTCGCCGCCGTGAAAGAAAACCTGGCTAAGTGCGCATCATCTCGATCGATTCTTCTATGCACGTACGCACCGGGTTCCAAAGCCACCACACTTAGCACACGTGTCTCTTTAGCAATCATGCTGTCAAATTGCAGCAGCTAAACATATTGCTTGTTATAAGAGCATCTACAACCGCATCCCTCATACCCCTCGAACGTCCGGACAGGCTGCCCGGTCACTGACCGGGCCGGACCTCTCAAACCAGCCTCAAACGTACGGGCTGATCGGCACCCTTCATAGACAGCCCAAATATGGGACGGTTATAGGGGCGACCGGACGCGCCCGGGCACGCCCGCCTAGCTCACATCGACCCCACATATATTCGTCCTCATCCGCTTGCCAGATCAAACCCTAACCACTTCACTCCACTCCCCTCCACTCTCATCCGCCACCCTAACTCACCTTCGACGATCTCCGGCCTTATCCAGCATGGAGGGCAGTGGATCTGACTCCGACCAGTCCGGATCCATCGACTCGGGGGGTCGTCCCCTGCGGATTGGAGGAAGCAATGGCGGTCCGCATTGCACTCCGTCGCTCCCGCGAGGACAGCGCCCGGCCGACGGCAGGATCTGTCCGGCGCGACACCATAGTGTCCGCTCAACGGGCGCTCGGTTCCTCTGGGGCGGGATCATCGCGGTCCCGGCGGGCGGAAAATCTCTCCTTTCCCATCAACGGTCCGACAGACTTTGAGTCCCACCGGGAACGGGCTGCTCGCCGTGGGAAGGAGAGGATAAGAGCCGCCGAGGCCTATCTCGCGGAGGAAATGGCGGAGGCGGAGGCGACTGATGCGGCGGCGCGGGCGGCCGCAGAGGAGGAAGCCATCCACGCCCACATTTTGAAGAAACGACAGCGGAGAAACATGCGCCCCCTCGCCTGAGAGCAGAATCGGGCGGTCCGTGAAATGGCCGGACTGCCACAGAAGGAAGAGAAGGAGGACAGCGACAGCGAGGACAGCTCTGGCGACGAGCAGACCCGGCTCGATCCCTACTGCGCCTTCGACCGGCATTTCCACGAGAAGGACGGCAATGGCGCCGGCAAGGGCAAGGGTAGCCGTGAATGATCTCCACCATAGCCAAACATGCCAAATTCTGGTAGTCCGACGGCATGTTAGTAGTGATGGAGTACCCGGACGATGTGTGTAATGCATCGACGTACTAGTTGCATGAGTTTGTATGGATTTGAGATATGAGATATGAGATTTGAGGTGTCCGGTCGTAGAATGCATTATTTGGGGCACGACCGGTCAGCCGGATTTGCAAAGTCCGGCTGTAGATGCTCTAACACATATATTACACTGGCCGCCTCATATAGCCGCCGCCTCCTCTCCCAAGATTAGGTTTTCTCCGCCTTGTGCCGGCGTCTCAGTCGGCCCACCTCGTCTTAAGTGCCCTTAGGGTCATGAAGGCATGGTAGATCTCGGTCCTTGCCGATGAAAGGGCTCCGTTTTTAGATAATACTTTGGGTTTTCTTAGGTTTTCTGTCCTGCTCAGAAAGACGATACGGTGGCGGTTCCCTGAAGATTGAATAAGATCCCACTGCCTAGCCCTAGTTCCGATGGTGCGTCTAGCACCGTCGGTGGGCGTGCGGGGATGTGTCTCTGCCGGATCTATCTTTGATGGATTTGTTCAGATCTGTTCATTGTTCATCTACGTTCGTGTGTCTTCAAGTTGGATCCTTTCGATCTACGTTACTCTTTATGGATGACGGTTGTTGTTTCGGTGCGTTGATCCTATGAAGGCTTAGCACGATAACTTTCCGACTGTCTACTATAACAAGTTTTGTCCGGCTCCGACGAGGGAGGAGCGATGATGGCGGCACGCCTTCGACTCGCTTCGGTTCTTGTAGTCGTCGTTAGGCGGTCTATGAATCTGGATGTAATTTTTATTATTTTTTAGTTCGTTATACTGTCATGCTTGGATATGAATAGATCAAAAGTTTTCTCAAAAAAAAAACATTTGCAGCAGCTAAATTTGTAGGAAGGCTTTATTCAATGCAGATGTGCAGCAAATACCCGCCGGTTTAAGCACAAACGCATCGGAGTTCTCATGTGCAAATGCAACGCAAGGGGTGTGTGCGCAATTATGTGTTTTGAGGAGGACGCTGGCGCATGCCGATCTGGGTGCGAAGTAGCACACGGGATGGCGACGGGGAGGCGCCCGGCCGGGGGACAGCTGGCGTCCAGGTCAGCAGCGAGGGGGCTCGTCAGCCACGAAAACTCGTGGCTGGGAGGGCAGTCAGCCGACGTCAGCGCGCGCGGGTGCGAATCTCGCGGAAAGCGGAGCCAAAAGGGGCCGCTGCCAGCCACACTTTTCAACCTCCTTTCCCCGAGTCTGCCTTTTCCTCGGCGCCCGTTCGATCCCCTGTCGCCCTTGTGTTTCGTCTCTCACGCAGTCGCCTCGCCTACGCTACTATGTGGATAGAACGGTGCTAGATCGCTACGGGCGCATGGAACGCAACCGCGATCGGCTTTTGTTTTCCGGTCGGATCCACTGGCGCTGTATGAGTGCATCAACAACCGGAAGTCCTAAATTCGCTCCAAACGTCCGGACGATCTGCCTGAACATGATTTTGCCATTCATTTGAGGGCGTCTCAAACCCCAAACTTGAGCATTTTCAATGACAATCCGCAAATTTTCTCCCGCATCCGTCCGCGGATAGGGGGACCAGTCCGTGAATACGGATGCGGGAGGACGTCATCCAACGCTAGTCGTATACATTTTAAACTTTTTTTCAACAAACCGGATAAAATTCATTCAAACACGACCAGATTTCATGCAAACATGACGGATTTCATACAAACACGACGGATTTCATTATATTTCGAACATCTAGAACAAAAAACAAGACCCGTCCCTAAACCTATCCTACGGCCGGCGGTCGGCGTCCAAGCCCGTGTCATCCTCCCATCCACCGTCTCCATGAGCATCGGCGATAAGAGCGATGAAGTGAAGGTGCGGTCTCCGGCGAGGAAGAGTAGAGCACGGGAGACAGACTGACCCACATGGGACACAAGGCACCGCCGCCTCTTGTGGTCTACTCATCCTCGGAGGAGTCCACGACCTGTCTGTCGCCGGCGAACGTGAGGTCCATGATGGAAATGGTGGCGTCGGCGCTGTCTTTGTTCCACTGGACCGGCTGATGGTTTGTCGGCGGCGCGTAGGAGGCGCAGCTGGCGTTGTTCCCCTCCGCGATCGCCTGCAGCTGCGCCTCCGTAGCGGCCACTTCCTGGCGAGCGGCGGCTTGAGCACAGACGACATCGTAGATGGCACACTGTTCCGTGATGAGTTGGGGTTCGTCACGGCCATGGCCGCCACGGCCCCTTCGCTCGCGCGCTCGTCGTAGATCTGGCCTTCCGCCAGCTGGTGCTGCTCCAGGAGGAACAGCTTGCACCGATGTTCCTCCTGCGGCTGCTAGAACACCGATAGAGGCACCGGCGCAGGCTGCACCTCCACCATGGCGACGTCGAAGTGCGCCTGCGCCTGCTCCATGGTGAAACCGGCGTGCACAGGAGGCGCGGGAGTCGGGGTGGAGTCGTCGTCGGAGCCATCCCCATCATTGTGTCGTCCTCGTCGTCGGAGACCTCTGACGAGCTAGCCAGCAAGCCGACCTCGATCCGCCTAGCACGGCGGCTGCAAGGGCGGCCACGACGTGCTTCATCTCCTACGACATATTGTCCCACAATGCTTTCCCGCCGGCGGTCATGGCGGATGTGGAGGAAAGGAGAAGGGTTTGGAGCGGATGTGTTGTGCTGTGGAGATAGCCGGGTGTTGCCGCCCTTAAATAGCGGATTCCGGTGAGGCCAGACGTCAATGCGGGACGCCGGAGTGGGTTTCTCGGGCGACGAGCCTGCTTAATGGCGGCATACAGACAGGCGGGGCATTGAATGGGCATGGTAGATGTCCGTCCCGTCCCATCCAGTCACGCGTTTCCGGCATAGAACAGATGCGGACACCGGAAACGCGTCGCGGGCGGCGCCCTTGGCCGACGAGCCGCTTCAATACCGACGCTAGTGAGAGGTCGCGTCCTCTCTTCAATGGGGAGTGATCTGTCTACAGCGGCATGAATGCGGGCAACTAGTGCCGGGAGGATGGCGCGCGCGGGAGTTAAAGGGGTTTTTGGTGGGCCAGAGCGGTCAGAATTAGGCGAAGTAACGGTCCGGAATCCCGCAAAGCTTCCCCACGTTTGTCTCCGGTTTGCGGGGGAAATTGTGTCCGGATCGCTCCGCGGACCGATACAGGACCACGTCGGATGGCTTCCGCGGTCCGGACAGCGTGATCCGAACGTATGTGGGAGGTTTGTGGATCAACGTTGGAGATGCCCTTAGTGTCTCTGCCCATACATGCATGGATATGAGGAGGCCTAGACGCGATCGGACGCATTTGTCATGTAGGATGTGGCCCATTATGGCCCGCCGCGACACCACAAATACCCCAATGTCGGACCAAACACTACAAAGGCTACACTCAACCGCATCTCTTCACTCTTAGACCCCTCACCTCCATCCCCCCTCCATCATGGCCGGCTTCGGCAGCTCCTCCGAGAACAAGTCTGATCCCATCGACTCTAAAGGGATCTTGAAGGAGGACGACTCCGGCAACAAGGTTGTGACCGACTAGGAGATCGCGCTCCGCATTGTCATTGAGTGGTCCCGGGTGGACACTGGCGGGAGTTCGAGCTCCGCTCCATCCCTGATGGCCCGGTGACGAATTGCAGAGCACGGTGGCTGTCGCGCAGTGCTTGTGCCGCTCCATATCTGCCACCGCAATGAAATGGTGATGTATATTACCCCGTTCCGTCTATCTAGTATACTAGGAAATACCCCACGCGTTGTAGCGGGATGCTCGCATAACAAAGAGCTTAAAAGAAAGGGGCACAAAGTAAGAAAAAAGTGTAAAAGCATATAAGTAAGAAATGTTTGCAGTAGGGATCGGGGGAAACCCTTGTTGGCCTGGTCGACACCAACGTGGTGGCGCCTCTGGGTGCCGCCAAACCTTCCTAGAGGGCGTCGGGGGCTACCCTTCCTCTCGCCTCATCGCGTACCGGGGGAAACCCTTGGCAGCAGCGTCGTCATCGTCGCAGTCCTTCTTGGAGGTGTTGATTGGTACCGGCGCTTCGGAGTCTGGGAGCTTGGTGGGAGATCTCTGGTGGGCGCAATGGTCGGGAGGCTTCTTCGTTTTTGTCGATCCGCCGTTGTCGGCATTTGTTTCTTTTGCTTTTTCTCTCTCGCTTCTTTTGGGTGTGACTGTGCTGCTTCCGCCCCAGCACCTATCGTTGGATGTATCGGTTGTTTGCTTTGTAATACAAAGCGGGGGGAAACCCTTTCTCGGAGTAAATAATGGACCCACAGCTAGACTACGAAAGAGGAACCAACGCATACTAATAAAAAATAAATTCGAGGCGTCCACACAAATTGGAACTGGAAAATTAATTAACTGTTTTTTGGCTAACATGCACATTTGGTGATGTGGAATGTTGCATGTTGGGATAATTAGTGATAGTGGAAATTGAAACGTTGATGTGGCATCATGCTAACGTGGACGGTATGCATATAGACTTAATGGGAAAGAAGACTTAAATGCATTGCTTAGTGGGACGTCGAGGTGGACACTTTGCATGTTGAAATAATTGGGACCACTTCTCAAGAATGTAGATTTTGTTAATCTGACTAGCGATGAACATTGCCCGATGAAGAACTATGTATTTTGGGTCAGTTGTGCTAAATATTTTTGACCTACATTGCTATGTTGATCTACATAGTTTCATTGTTTGTAAGAATTTTTTCTGATGGGGAGGGGGGAGGAGGAGGAGGAGGAGGAGTCGTTTGAAGACCATGACGGTGGGTGAGGACAAATAGAGGATGACCGATCATTGTCCGTGGATTTATAGGGAGCATATTTAGCAATCCTGGTTGTAGATGCTCTGAGTATTTCCGTGGAGCCAATGATTTATATTTGCTTCGTGTTTGAATTTTGTTCATTATTTTGCTGGTTATTGCTAGAAATTTTGTGTTTCGTCTAGTTTTTAGCGCGTAAAAGAACAAAGTGTTTTGATTATGAACATTGATCGATTTTATGACAATCAAAACTTTTGCGAATCCTGATCTAGAGAGAGGAGCTAGCGAGGGTGACCCAATCAACTGACCTCCGTAGACTGCTTCCCGATGTCCAGGTAGATTTCATTTACAGCTTATGCTTCAGCTTCCACGATGGTACGAGGCACTGATACGTCCATTTTGCATCATGATTTCATATTGTTATTTACTTTGTTTTGTTGAATAATAATGCTTTGGGGAGTGATTCTAATGCCTTTTCTCTCATAACATGCAAGGTTTACACAAAGAGGGAGAATACCGGCAGCTGAAATTCTGGACCCAAGAAAAGCACGTCAGAGATACCTATTCTGCACAACTCCAATGAAGCTGAAAACTTTACGGAGATTATTTTTGGAATTAATAAAAAATACTGGAGCAAAAATATATCGAAGGGGGCCACCTGGTGAGGAGCACCCACCAGGGCGCGCCAGGCACCCCCTGGCGCGACCTGGTGGGTGGTGCTCACCCAGGCCCACCTCCGGAGCCCATCTTCTGGTATAAATTCCCAAAAAAACTAAAAAAAATGAGGAAGAGGACTTTCGGGACGAAGCGCCGCCGCCTCGAGGCGGAAATTGGGCAGGAGCACATTTGCCCTCCGGCGGAGCGATTCCGCCGGGGGAACTTCCCTCCCGGAGGGGGAAATCGAAGCTATCGTCATCACCAACACCCCTCTCTTCTTTGGGAGACCAATATTCATCAACATCTTCAACAGCACCATCTCCTCTCAAACCCTAGTTCATCTCTTGTGTTCAATCTTTGTACCGGAACCTCAGATTGGTACCTGTGGGTGACTAGTAGTGTTGATTACCTTGTGTAGTTGATTACTATATGGTTTATTTGGTGGAAGATTATATGTTCAGATCCATTATGCTATTCATTACTCCTCTGATCTTGAGCATGATTATTATTTATGAGTAGTTACCTTTGTTCTTGAGATCACGGGAGAAGTCATGTTGCGAGTAATCATGTGAATTTGATATGTGTTCGATATTTTGATGATATGTATGTTGTGATTCCCTTAGTGGTGTCATGTGAACGTCGACTACATGACACTTCACCATTCATGGGCCTAAGGGAATGCATTGTGGAGTAGTTATTAGATGATGGGTTGCTAGGGTGACAGAAGCTTAAACCCTAGTTTATGCGCTACTTCGTAAGGGGCTGATTTGGATCCACATGTTTAATGCTATGGTTAGACTTTGTCTTAATACTTTTCTCGTAGTTGCGGATGCTTGCGAAGGGGTTAATCATAAGTAGGTTGTTAGTTCAAGTAAGAGCAACACCTTAGCACCGGTCCACCCACATATCAAATTATCAAAGTAACGAACACGAATCAAACCAACATGATAAAAGTGACTAGACGAAATTCCCGTGTACCCTCAAGAACACTTTGCCTATTACCAGTGATTGTTCTGGCTTGTCCTTTGCCTCAAAAGGATTGGGATACCTTGCTGCACCTTTTTTACCGTTATCGTTACTTGCTTGTTACAAATTATCTTGCTATCAAACTATCAGTTACCTAGAATTTCAGTGCTTGCAGAGAATACCTTGCTGAAAACCGCTTGTCATTTCCTTCTGCTCCTCGTTGGGTTCGACACTCTTACTTATCGAAAGGACTAAGATTGATCCCCTATACTTGTGGGTCATCAAGACTCTTTTCTGGTGCCGTTGCCGGGGAGTGAAGCGCTCTTGGTAAGTGGAAATCGGTAAGGAAAAACTTATACTACGTGCTGAAATTTATTGCTACTTGCTACTATGGAGAACAATCCTGTGAGGGGTTTGTTCGGGGTATCTTCACCTCGATCGGAACCACAATTAGTTACCCCTCAACCTACAGCACCTACTGAAAATGTTACTTATGAAATTCCTTCGGGTATGCTAGAACACTTGCTTGCTAAACCTTATGCAGGAGATTGAACTGAACATCCTGATATGCATCTCTTATATGTGAACGAAATATGTGGATTATTTAAGCTTGCAGGTTTACCCGGAGATGAAGTTAAGAAGAAGGTTTTCCCTTTATCTTTGGAGGGAAAAGCATTGACATGGTATAGGCTATGTGATGATTTTGGATCGTGGAAATGGAATCGTTTGCAAATGGAATTCCATCAAAAGTTTTATCCTATGCATCTAATTCGTCGTGATCGGAATTATATATAATTTTTGGCCTCGTGAAGGAGAAAGTATCTCTCTAGCTTGGGGGAGGTTTAAGTCAATGTTATATTCATGCTCCAATCATGACATGTCGAGGGAAGTTATCATTCAGAATTTTTATGCTCGGCTTTCTCATAATGATCATTCCATGCTCGATACTTCTTATGCTGGTTCTTATATGAAGAAGACTATTGATTTTAAGTGGGATCTCTTGGAAAGAATTAAACACAACTCTTAAGATTGGGAACTCGACAAAGGTAATGAGTCAGGTATAAAGCTTGAATTTGATTGTGTTAAATCTTTTATGAGTACCGATACTTTTCACAAGTTTAGCACTAAATATGGACTTGACTCTGAGATAGTAGCCTCTTTCTGCGAAGCATTTGATACTCACGTTGATCTCCCTAAGGAGAAGTGGTTTAAATATCATCCCCCTATTAAAGAAGAAATTAAAGAACCAGTCATAGCTAAAGAAGAAACCATCTTTTACAATGTTGATCCAGTTGTGCATACTGCTTATATTGAAAAGCCACCTTTCCCTGTTAGGATAAAGGAACATGCTAAGGTATCAACTGTGGTTCGTAAGAGTAATATAAGAGCACCTAAACCCCCTGAGAAAATTAAAGTAGAACCTAATGTTGCTATGGTTAAAGATCTCTTGGAAGAAAATATTGATGGGCATGTCATCTACCTTTGCGATGAAGCTGCTAGAATTGCTAAGCCTGATAAGAAAGATAGACATAGACCTATAGAAGGCTTGCCTGTTGTCTCAGTTAAAATAGGAGATCATTGCTACCATGGTTTATGTGATTTAGGTGCTAGTGTGAGTGCTATCCCTTTTACCTTATACCAAGAAATTATGAATAAAATAGCACCTGCTGAAATGGAAGATATTGATGTTACTATTAAACTTGCTAATAGAGATACTATCACACCACTTGGGATTGTTAGAGATGTTGAAGTCTTGTGTAGGAAAGTAAAATACCCTACTGATTTTCTAGTTCTTGGTTCCACACAAGATGACTTTTGTCCCATTATATTTGGTAGACCTTTCTTGCGGACTGTCAATGCTATGATAGATTGTGAAAAACAAACTGTCGGTGTGAGTTTTGGTAATGTATCTCATGAGTTTAATTTTTCCAAGTTTAGTAGACAACCTCGTGATAAAGCGTTACCTAGTGAAGATAACATAATTGGTCTTGCTTCTATTGCCGTGCCTCCTACTGATCCCTTAGAACAATATTTGCTCGATCATGAAAATGATATGGACATGCATGAAAGAAATGAAATAGATCAAATCTTCTTCGAACAACAACCTCTCTTGAAACACAATTTGCCTATTGAAACCCTTGGAGGACCTCCTCCACCTAAAGGTGATCCCGTGTTTGAATTGAAACAATTGCCTGACACTTTGAAGTATGCTTATCTTGATGAGAAAAGATATATCCTGTTATTATTAGTGCTAACCTTTCAGAACATGAAGAAGAAAGATTATTGAAAGTTCTAAGGAGGCACTGGGCTGCTATTGGATATACTCTTGATGATCTTAAGGGCATTAGTCCCACTCTATGTCAGCACAAGATCAATATGGAACCTGATACTAAACCCGTTGTTGATCACCAACGGCGATTGAATCCTAAGATGAAAGAAGTGGTAAGAACTGAAATATTAAAGCTTCTGGAAGCAGGTATAATCTATCCCATAGCTGATAGTAGATGGGTAAGTCCCGTTCATTGTGTCCCTAAGAAAGGAGGTATTACCGTTGTTCCTAATGATAAGAATGAACTCATTCCACAAAGAGTTGTCACTGGCTATAGAATGGTAATTGATTTTAGAAAATTAAATAAAGCTACTAGAAAAGATCATTACCCTTTGCGGTTCATTGATCAAATGCTAGAGAGACTATCTAAGCACACACACTTTTGTTTTATAGATGGATATTCTAGTTTCTCTCAAATACCTGTGTCACAATCTGATCAAGAGAAAACCACCTTCACTTGCCCTTTTGGAACCTATGCTTATAGACGTATGCCTTTTGGTTTATGCAATGCACCTGCTACCTTTCAAAGATGTATGACTGCTATATTCTCTGATTTTTGTGAAAAGATTGTGGAGGTTTTCATGGATGATTTTTCCGTTTACGGAACTTCTTTTGATGATTGCTTAAGCAACCTTGATCGAGTTTTGCAGAGATGTGAACAAACTAATCTTGTCTTGAACTGGGAGAAGTGCCACTTTATGGTTAATGAAGGTATTGTCTTGGGGCATAAAATATCTGAGCGAGGTATTGAGGTGGATAAAGCTAAAGTTGATGCAATTGAGAAAATGCCGTGTCCTAAAGATATTAAAGGTATTCGAAGTTTCCTTGGTCATGCTGGTTTTTATAGGAGGTTCATTAAAGACTTCTCTAAAATTTCCAGGCCTCTTACTAATCTTTTGCAAAAGGATATTTCTTTTGTTTTTGATGTTGATTGTGTGGAAGCCTTTGAAACACTCAAGAAAGCCTTAACCTCTGCAACTATCGTTCAACCACCTGATTGGAACTTGCCTTTTGAAATTATGTGTGATGCTAGTGATTATGCTGTTGGTGCTGTCCTAGGACAAAGAGTTGATATGAAATTGAATGTTATCCATTATGCTAGTAAAACTCTAGATAGTGCCCAACAAAATTATGCCACTACTGAAAAAGAATTTTTAGCAGTTGTGTTTGCTTGTGATAAATTTAGATCTTATATTGTTGACTCCAAAGTTATTGTTCACACCGATCATGCTGCTATAAAATACCTTATGGAAAAGAAATATGACAAACCTAGACTCATTAGGTGGGTTCTCTTGCTTCAAGAATTTGACTTGCATATTGTTGATAGGAAAGGAGCTGAGAACCCCGTAGCTGATAACTTGTCTAGGTTAGAAAATATTCTTGATGACCCACTACCTATTGATGATAGTTTTCCTGACGAACAGCTAGCTGCAATAAGTGTCTCACACAACACACCTTCGTATGCTGACTATGCTAATCACATTGTTGCTAAATATATACCACCTAGTTTCACATACCAACAAAAGAAAAAAAATTCTTCTATGACTTGAGACATTACTTTTGGGATGACCCACATCTTTATAAAGAAGGAGTAGATGGTATTATTAGACGTTGTGTACCTGAGCATGAACAGGAACAGATCCTACGGAAATGTCATTCCGAAGCTTATGGAGGACATCATGCGGGAGATAGAACTGCTCATAAGGTATTGCAATCCGGATTTTATTGGCCTACTCTTTTCAAGGTGCTCGTAAGTTTGTCTTGTCTTGTGATGAATGTCAAAGAATTGGTAATATCGGTAAGCGTCAAGAAATGCCTCTGAATTATTCACTTGTTGTTGAACCATTTGACGTGTGGGGTTTTGATTACATGGGGCCTTTTCCTTCCTCTAACGGGTACACTCATATTTTAGTTGCGGTTGATTATGTCACTAAGTGGGTAGAAGCTATTCCAACTAGTAGTGCTGATCACCACACCTCCATTAAAATGCTTAAAGAGGTTATCTTTCCGAGGTTTGGAGTCCCTAGATATTTAATGACCGATGGTGGTTCACACTTCATTCATGGTGCTTTCCGTAAGATGCTTGCTAAATAGGATGTTAACCATAGAATTGTATCACCCTATCATCCTCAATCTAGTGGTCAAGTAGAACTTAGCAATAGAGAAATAAAATTGATATTACAAAAAGCTGTCAATAGGTCTCGTAAGAATTGGTCTAAGAAATTAGATGATGCACTTTGGGCCTATAGAATAGCTTATAAAAATCCCATGGGTATGTCTCCATATAAAATGGTGTATGGGAAAGCTTGTCATTTGCCTCTAGAACTAGAACGTAAAGCATTTTGGGAAATTAAAGAACTCAACTATGATTTCAAACTTGCCGGTGAGAAGAGGCTATTTGATGTTAGATCACTAGATGAATGGAGAACCCAAGCGTATGACAATGCCAAGCTATTCAAAGAAAAAGTAAAAAGATGGCATGACAAAAGAATCCAAAAGCAGGAATTCAAAATAGGAGATTATGTTCTTTTGTTCAACTCTCGTTTAAGATTCTTTGCAGGAAAACTTCTCTCCAAATGGGAGGGACCATATATTATTGAAGAGGTTTATCGTTCTGGAGCTATCATGATTAATAATGCCGAAGGTACTAACCCGAAGGTGGTCAATGGCCAAAGAATTAAGCATTATATCTCAGGTACGCCTATTAACGTTGAAAGCAATGTTATCCAAACCATGACACCGGAGTAACACATAAAAGAAACCTTCC
This sequence comes from Elymus sibiricus, assembly GCA_039707655.1. Classification (NCBI taxonomy): domain Eukaryota; kingdom Viridiplantae; phylum Streptophyta; class Magnoliopsida; order Poales; family Poaceae; genus Elymus; species Elymus sibiricus. The sequence goes on from CM077667.1 coordinate 179,982,863, forward strand.
GAAGCACTCTGGAATACTTAAAAATAGGAGGTACGTGATACAGTAAGTAAACGGACTCCGAAAAATCCGCAAAAATATTTTCTGTCAGTTTTGGAATATTTTAGAATTTTAGGAATAAAAAAATAAACCGGAAGGTGATCGAGGTGGGCACGATACACCAGGGCGCGCCCCGGTGGGTGCTGCCCACCTCGGATGCCTTCTCGACTCCATTTTCCTTCCAAATACTTGTTTCCCAAGAATAAAAAATCTCTATATATACCCCCGACTGTTTTGACGACCGTATCACAGAAAAATCCCCTGTTCTTGTTTCGTGTTGTTTTCCTGACAGATCTGAAAATACGTCATCTCAAGATTCAGATGGGGAGAGCCATGTTGATCCCTATGTTCCAGACCCGGAGATCTTTAGTGAGATTTACCCCTACCTACGGACCTCGGAGGAGGAAGAAGATTCTACCATGCAGGAAACAAAAGATGACAACTCTGAGGAAGAGGATGATCCATTGTCTCAACCCGGAGACATGCATGTGGAATTCAAGAAGTCAAGCCTCCCTAGAAGATATAAACCTAAGGTCCAATTTACCCCGTCTCGTTTTCTGCAGGAAAGCAAGGAGACCTTATGCCAAAGGATATTAAAGCTTGAATTGGAGAATGATGACCTAAGGGAGGAAAACTTTATGCTTAAATATAAGTTGAAGAAGAAGGCTTCTTCTACACCTCCACCTTCTTCATCACCACCACCAAAGGAGACTTGAGTACATGGGTATGGGCACTCCCCTTGGCTTGAGCCAAGCTTGGGGGAGGTGCCCCGGTATCGTATCACCACCACTTTTATTCACCTTTACCTATTCTAGTTTTATCTTTAGTTTCCCTTTTGCCTTAGTCGAATAAAAGTTTAGCGAGATCTATTTTCGTGTCTTAGTTTTGTGGCCTGCCTATCTATGTAATCGTGTGAAAGTTATATAATAAAGTTTAGTTTGAGTTTTTGCTTCTCTACTTTCTTGTTGCAATCAAATAAAAGAAAGACAAATAAATGAAAAGAATCATATGCTAATCTTATGGTGAGTAATGACATCACATAAGGAAAAGTATAAGTAGTAAAAGTTATTGGAGATTGACAAACATAGCATTGGTCAATGATGCAACTCATGAAAGAATTAATTAGGGAAGAGAATATTCACATGCAAATACACTATCTTGGACATCTTTTATGATTGTGAGCCCCCATCAAATATTATGTGTCAAAATTGTTGACGTTGGACAAGGAAGACAACGTAATGATTTATGTTTGTTCATATCCACATAGAAGTTATATTTTCATAGATCCTTTAACATGTGGTGCTTGCTCAATATCTTTGCTAGCCAAAAAATCCGCACTAAGTAGAGATACTACTTGTGCATCCAAAAACCAAAACCCAAACTCTTTCCTTGAGTGTCCACAATACCTACCTATGGATCGAGAAAGATCCTTCAAGTAAGTTGTCATCGGTGCAATAAGGCAATAAAAATTGCTTCTAAAAGTGTTTTGATCAATTAGTGTAAGAGAAAATTGAGCGTTATACGAACTTATGATGGCAAAGTAATAAAAGCGACGGACTGCATAATAAAGGTTGCTATCATAGGGGGCAATATAGCGTGACATTCTTTTACATTAAGGGATTGGGCATAAAAACAAATAAGCGCATGACAACCTCTGCTTCCCTCTGCGAAGGGCCTATCTTTTACTTTTATGCACCTACTTTTATGCAAGAGTCAAAGTATTCTTCCCTATTCCTTTTTTACTTTTTCTTTTGCAAGCATCATGTGGTGAGGAAAGATCTAGGCACATATATCCAGTTGGATATGGGTGGGCATGAGTTATTATTGTTGACATCACCCTTGAGGTGAGTGAGTTAGGAGGCAAAACTATAAGCCCCTATCTTCCTATGTGTCCGGTTGAAACTTTTTGTTCATGGGTATGCCATGAGCGATAGAAATCATAGAAGACTAAATGATGGTTGAGTATGTGGACTTGCCAAAAGGCTCCAACATGAGACCCTTCCTGAAAATATGATGAATTGTAGTTGCAAAGTTACTGAGAACATAGTTTGTTGGTTCCCAATAAGGTTTATGCTTCATATTTCTATGTTGTGATGAATTGTTACTTGTTCATGAGAGGCTTTATGATAAAAAAATATTGAAATAAGTTCTTATGTTAGAGTTTGTTGCTGTTATGTTAATAAGCATGATGATTCTATGTCCGTATTTTGTTTTTATCGACACCGCTCTCTCAAACCATGTGGACATGCTTTTCAATATCGGCTTTCGCTTGAGGACAAGCGATGTCTAAGCTTGGGGGAGTTGATACGTCCATTTTGCATCATGATTTCCTACTGTTATTCACTTTGTTATGTTGAATAATAATGCTTTGGGGAGTGATTCTAATGCCTTTTCTCTCATAATATGCAAGGTTTACACAAAGAGGAAGAATACCGGCAGCTGGAATTCTGGACCCAAGAAAAGCACGTCAGAGATACCTATTCTGCACAACTCCAATGAAGCTGAAACTTTACGGAGATTATTTTTGGAATTAATAAAAAATACAGGAGTAAAAATATACCGGAGGGAGGCCACCTGGTGAGGAGCACCCACCAGGGCGCGCCAGGCACCCCCTGGCGCGACCTGGTGGGTGGTGCTCACCCAGGCCCACCTCCGGAGCCCATCTTCTGGTATAAATTCCCAAAAACCCTAAAAAAATGAGGAAGAGGACTTTTGGGATGAAGCGCCGCCGCCTCGAGGCGGAACTTGGGCAGTAGCACTTTTGCCATTCGGCGGAGCGATTCCGTCGGGGGAACTTCCCTCCCGGAGGGGGAAATTGAATCTATCGTCATCACCAACACCCCTCTCATCTTTGGGAGGCCAATCTTCATCAACATCTTCAACATCACCATCTCCTCTCAAACCCTAGTTCATCTCTTGTGTTCAATCTTTGTACCGGAACCTCAGATTGGTACCTGTGGGTGACTAGTAGTGTTGATTACCTTGTGTAGTTGATTACTATATGGTTTATTTGGTGGAAGATTATATGTTCAGATCCATTATGCTATTCATTACTCCTCTGATCTTGAGCATGATTATTATTTGTGAGTAGTTACCTTTGTTCTTGAGGTCACGGGAGAAGTCATGTTGCGAGTAATCATGTGAATTTGATAGGTTTTCGATATTTTGATGATATGTATGTTGTGATTCCCTTAGTGGTATCATGTGAACGTCGACTACATGACAGTTCACCATTCATGGGCCTAAGGGAATGCATTGTGGAGTAGTTATTAGATGATGGGTTGCTAGAGTGACAGAAGCTTAAACCCTAGTTTATGCGCTACTTCGTAAGGGGCTGATTTGGATCCACATGTTTAATGCTATGGTTAGACTTTGTCTTAATACTTTTCTCGTAGTTGCGGATGCTTGCGAGGGGGTTAATCATAAGTAGGTTGTTAGTTCAAGTAAGAACATCACCTTAGCACCGGTCCACCCACATATCAAATTATCAAAGTAGCGAACACGAATCAAACCAACATGATAAAAGTGACTAGACAAAATTCCCGTGTACCCTCAAGAACACTTTGCCTATTACTAGTGATTGTTCTGGCCTGTCCTTTGCCTCAAAAGGATTGGGCTACCTTGCTGCACCTTGTTTACCGTTATTGTTACTTGCTTGTTACAAATTATCTTGCTATCAAACTATCAGTTACCTAGAATTTCAGTGCTTGCAGAGAATACCTTGTTGAAAACCGCTTGTCATTTCCTTCTGCTCCTCGTTGGGTTCGACACTCTTACTTATCGAAAGGACTACGATTGATCCCGTATACTTGTGGGTCTTCAGGCACCGTCTCTTCAAAAGAATTAGACTACCCACAGTGGGAGTAACATAGGTAGTAACATAGATGCCACCTAATCAAAAAATATGACGTGACAGCTAATTAATGAGAAGAGAGAGAAATTGAGTAACATACTATGTTACTACTACTATGAGTAACATAACACATACCAAGGTAAGATGAGTCTATAAGCTAATAAATGAAAGGCTCAATGTTACTACCCTATGTTACTACCCACTGTGGAGGTAGTAACTTAGACTAGTAACATATGCATGTTACTACTCTATGTTACTTCCCATTGTGGGTAGTCACGTTTATATTATTTCAGATCTTGGCTAGGCACGTTCCGTATCTTGGTAGTAAAGTCGAGGTGGTGGAGATGACACACTTCATCTACTCGTTCTCTTATGCAGGGCGACGATCTGGTCTTCGGATGTTGGTCACCAGCATCATTGGACACATCACGACAACTCTCTGACAGCGGATTTAAAGTCTTTTCTAGAGTATCGCGGTTAGCTAAGGAAAATAGAATACTATATAATTTGTTCTACTTTGTAGTGTATTTTAAATTGATCATGTATTTCTATATATATATATTCATGAGGCTCATGCAATATATGAACAATTCCATCGGTCCCTCTCAATCCCTTCTACATGGTATCAGCCTAACTCCTATCGAAAACCCTAGCTACCCCCGAAGCTTCCGCACCACGCCGCCCCCGGGGCGGTCGACCTCCATGATCGCCATCGGGGGCTACGCCGCCCGTACTTAGAATTTTCCGTCGATCCAGTTGATCGGCTAGCTTAGATAGTCTTTTTTCCCAATCCTTTGATCCATGTTTTTTTCTCTGTCCCGTCGGTTGCATTGATTGGCGTTTTGTTTTTGGTTTTTTGATCAAAGATCGGTTTGCATCGCCCGCCGTCGTCATAGAACCCGCGCGTCTTTACTCCGACAGCGACGCGGTGGCTGGTCACGACCGTCATCCGCGCGTCTACCACCTGTCGCTCTGCGCCGGAAGTCACCGACCTGCTCTGAACGGGATTCCTTCATCAGCTACCGCCTCCGCCAGTATATACGGCCGCCTCCGCATGGCGATGCATTCGTCGCTCGGGCCTGGCAATTCGGGCGCCACTACTGTGTTAGCCGCTTGAATTTTGCTGCCCGGGCATCGGCCCTGCGTTGGCCGTCCAAGTGTCGATGCTAACGCGCTCGTCCAGACGTTGTCCCATGCTGTCCATTGTTCCTAGCTTCAGCTCGGACTCCACCACCACCCCGCCTCCACCGAGCGGTGTCCATGACGACGCGCGCGATCTGTTCGATCACCCGTCCGCCCGTGATCCGCCCCATCTGCGTCGTGCGACCGATTGGGCCCAGGTTGCGCACGCCTCCGCAGGTCCCATGAAGACTGTCCCCGAGTACAGTGCGCCCCTCCACCAATCGAGCGATGTGTTGTTTCTGTGTCGCGCCATCGGGCCGCTACGCCGCTGCCCGTGGTTCTCCCCGCAACTATAGCGACCCGCGCATCGTCGTTGCATCTTAGCTTCGGGCCATAGCGTCATGACACGTGGTCCACGTTGCCGTCCATGTGGCTGCACCGACCCGTGTGCTGCTGCTACGTGACGTGGCTTGAGACTGCGTCGGTATTTCCCCAAAGAGGAAGGGATGATGCAGCACATCGACGGTAAGTATTTCCCTCAGTTATGAAACCAAGGTATCGAACCAGTAGGAGGATCACCAACACCACGTAGACAACACCTGCACACAAAGAACAAATACTTGCAACCCGACGCGAAAGAGAGGTTGTCAATCTCTCTACGGTAAAAAGATAGATTAGAATATGATAGATTGGATAGTAGATCTCTCAAGAACGCAAAATAAAAGAGGCAAATAAAAAGTGCAGCAAGGTATTTTTGGGTTTTTGGAATAATAGATCTGAAAACAAAAGCGGCAAAAAGATAGATCGGAAAGCAATATGTTGGAAAAGTAGACCCGGGGGCCGTAGGTTTCACTAGTGGCTTCTCTCATGAGTATAGCACACGGTGGGTGAACAAATTACTGTTGGGCAATTGATAGAAGATCAAATAATCATGATGATATCCAAGGCGATGATCATTATATAGGCATCACGTCCAAGATTAGTAGACCGAAACGATTCTGCATCTACTACTATTACTCCACACATCGACCGCTATCCAGCATGCATCTAGTGTATTAAGTTCGTGGAAAAACGGAGTAATGCAATAAGAACGGTGACATGATGTAGACAAGATCTATTCATGTAGCAATAGACCCCATCTTGTTATCCTTAATAGCAATGATACATGCGTGCCTCGCTGCCCCTTCTGTCACTAGGAGAGGACACCGCAAGATCGAACCCATCACAAAGCACCTCTTCCCATGCCAAGAAAAATCGAGCTAGTTGGCCTAACTAAACCAAAGATTCGAAGAAGAAATACGAGGATATAAGTAATCATGCATATAAGAGATCAAAGAAGACTCAAATAATATTCATGGATAGAAACTGATCATGAACTCAAAATTCATCGGATCCCAACAAACACACCGCAAAAGTTTATATCAAACAGATCTCCAAGAGACCATTGTATTGAGAATCAAAAGAGAGAGAGGAAGCCATCTAGCTACTGCCTACCGACCCGTAGGTCTATGGGGGACTACTCACGCATCATCGAAGAGGCACCAATGAGGATGATGAACCCCTCCGTGATGGTGTTAGATTGGATCTCGCGGTTCTGGAACTTGCGGCGGCTGGATGTGTTTTTCGTCGACTCCTCTAGGGTTTCTGAAATATTTGGGAATTTATAGGCATCAGAGGCGATGGAGGGAGCACCCGAGGCGGCCACAACCCATCAGGGAACGCCCGGGGCCCCTGGCGCGCCTTGGTGGGTTGTGGGTGGCCTGGGCTCCCTCCTGGTAACTTCTGTGGCCCACTGGCCTTCTTGTCGTCCAAAAAAAAATCCCCAAAAAGTTTCGTCGTGATTGGACTCCGTTTGGTACTGATATTCTGCGAAGTAAAAAACAAGCAAAAACAGCAACTGGCACTTTGGCACTATGTCAATAGGTTAGTCCTAAAAAATGATATAAAGTTGCTACAAAATGATTGTAAAACATCCAAGATTGGTAATATAACAGCATGGAACAAGCAAAAATTATAGATACGTTGGAGACGTATCATTATGTCGCCCCTTCGGTTCGTAGTGTCGCGGCACGCGGTCCTCGCCGCAGTCGTGAGGTCTTCCCAGTCGTCGCCCTGACCTGCGTGCTACCACTGCACCGCTCCTTCGGGCCATAGCACCACGACACACGGTCCCCGCCGTCGCCTCGACCCGTGCGCTGCCGCTGTGACACCCCTTCAGGCAGTAGTGCTGCGTCACGCGGTCCACTCTGTCGTCCCAGCGCGTTGACTTCTACAAGGTATGTGTTAGGAAACTTAGTAGAAAACAAAAAAAATCGCCCTATGATCAACCACGATCAATATGAAGTTGCATTAACGGTTTGAATATCGATCATTACCAACTCCAAGTTGGAGCGGAAGAAGATGAGTCGGTGTAGATCGTACTTGGAGTCCCTCGAACCATAGATGAACGATCCCGTGAACCGCCCACGAATAGTCCCTCAAACGTAAGACCGAAAGCCCTACGAGTTGCAAGCATACGGTCTTCACGATCTGGCAGCGCTTCACCATCCAGAGCTAATCGTCGTCGGAGAATCAGAGGGAGGAGATTAGAACCATATTGGCCTTCTAATTTTGAGGATTAGAGGATCTAGGTCAAGCTCTAATTGATCAACTAGGATCAACTAGAACTAGAACTAGAGGAGGCTCCAAAACTTGTGGGTCAAAAAGGGTGGAAATCCTCTAGTATATATAGGTGGAGGGGAAGAGGAGGGCGCCACAAGGGGAGGACTTTCCCTCCCCTTGGCCGACCAAGAGGGGGAGCAGTCCCCCTCTAATCCGGCCTCCCCTCCCTTCCCAAGTGGGAAAGGGGGGGGGCACCTCCACTTGGGCCCATGTAGCCCAAGTTGCCTTCCACCTCTTGCCTAAAGCTTGTGACCTCATAGGTTTGGTAATCATAGACATGAACGAAACCCCTTCGTTCAATGACCGATAGCGGAACCGTGGACGTCCATATCGATTCGTATGAGTACAGGAATGACATTCGAGTGAACCTTTGGTTATCATGTGATATTCCCTTTGCTTCGCGACACTTTACAAAACCCGAGATGCATCAGTATCCTCTTGATTCATGCCCATGCTCACTATATTGATGTTCTCGTTACCGGTTTTGTTCTTCTTTCTCGTTGATGTGTTCCGGCATCCCCGTGACATAGTCACCTGTGTCTGGATAGACGATGACGGATGTCGTCGCACCGAGAGGGCCCTAAGAATATCTCTTCATCGTGAGAGTAGCAAATACCACTCTCAAGCTATCTAGTCCCTTGTCAAACTTTCCAATGAACCTGTAAGTTGTCGTTATGATCACCTAGTTACAAATGATGTTTGAGCAACCCCAAAGCTCGTCATACAGTAAGAAGTGACTACGATACTCTCATGGTCTAAGGAACATAAAACACACGTTAACACTCCATGTTATAACAACTGATTTCAGACGATATTATCTTAAAGTATAACAAACAAGTGTGGGTCGATTCAATATGATCATTCTTCTAATGTCATCTCAATGTTATTTTAGGACTATCGTTACACTTAATGATATCCTAAGATCCGGAGAACATGATCACCAACAATACTTGAGCCGGTCTTAGAGGCAAGACTACGAATCTTTATTTTGCAGTTTATCATTCCATACGTGCATATGAGTTTTCCACTGAATTGCATATTCCAGGATCATAACAGTTATAGCATAGAATATAAAATCTTAATTAAGAATATGAAAATATAACAATATTATGGCCTCCAGAGCATATTTCCAACATTCTCCCACTTGCACTAGAGACAATAAACTAGTATCACATTTTACATTTACACCAATGGTAATCTGGTGTCAGTCCATGCTTTGCTTGTGGTATAGACTTTGTCCTATCGAATCTGGCAACTTCAAATCAGTGTGTATCATTTGCACTTGAATGCATCTAGCATGCTTTCAGAAGAATTCACATTTTTTGTGAAACTGGCTTGATATATATTGAATCACTGGAAGAACCTTTGATTCCTTAGACTAAGCTATGGAACCACTATTAAGAACAGTGTTCCATTGGCACAACTATCTAGAAACCATACCAAGCTCATAAATGAAGTTTTGATTCACCATCCTCCATTGTTGCTTCTAAAGCGATAATATACTCGGCCTTTTTATATAGAATTCACCACAGTAACTTTCTCGGACCAATTCTAACTTATTGTGCCACCATAAATCATTAAATTTGAAATCGAAAAAATTGCTTGGAGCACATATGAAGATTTTATCGATGTACTACTTACAACGAGCCTGTATTGATGTAACTCGTTACAACAATCTCTTCATTTTCTCTGTATGCGAGCAACATGTCGTCGATACTTAACGACATTTTCACTGTTGTCCTTTGATCAAGAATTTGACCATTCTGGTAACTTTACTAACAATGTATTTGGAGTAGTGGACATATCTGGTTGTTTACATACCATGGAATATTTTTAACACAGTGTCATTGAAATCATGTATTTCGCTCATCGGTATTTCAGGATACCGATTCTTGCTTAAAACTCCTTTCATGTGACTTTGACAAGGAACTCTTCTTGGCATATTTTTGTACTAAACAGCTTTAATATCTTGTCAACATCTATTTTGGCTAAGCCCAATTAGACACTATTATCTCCATTGATTATTGTGCCTAATACCAAGGCTATATTGTCTAAGTACTTTACTGAAAAAACTAGTTTCAATAAAGTCTTAATTCATGTCAATAAATTTATATAATTTCCAATCACGAATGTGTCATGCACACATAGTGTTTAGAAATCTTATCATACTACCACTTACTTTCTTCTAAATACAAGTATCTTTGCTTTCCTCGATAAAATCATATTATTTGACCATTTCATCAGAACAAAGATTCCAGCTTCATTATGCTTGCTTCAGTCCATTAAAGGATCTCTAAAGTTTGCAGACTTACTAGCATCCTCTAGATTGAAAAAATTAGCTTGGACCGTATCAAATATAAAACATTCCATCTCATGGGAATAATTTTGACATCCATCTATTATATCTAATAATTAAAATATGTAGTAATTGCTAGTTTAATCCGAACTAACTTTTAAGTATTGCTATGACGAGATTATCTCATTATAGTCAATTCCTTGATCTTGTCGTAAACTATTTGCAACAAGTCAAGCTTTATAAAACATTTTATCTTTGTCAGTTTATAGATCCATTACTATACGTTAGACTCTAAGTCTTCCTGAGGGTTCGTCAGGTTCTAAACTTGATTCAGGTATATCGATATTATCTCATATTTTTTTGGCATATAGCCATTTCTGGAGTCATGGCCCATCAACGCTTTGCTTTGTATCATAGGTTCATTGTTTGTTTCAACAATACATCGTCTGCACACCACAAAGGTTTGCACGAATTTTCCTCAACCTATATAGTTCAGCCACAAGTTCGGCCTAAGTCTCTATCTCTCATGTAGAGACTTTCTATCAATCGCTGTAGGAAATTCCAGAACCACTTCTAGCATTTCTTTTCTTTCACCTGATTATGAAGATTCTATACTCTCGTTGAGTTGCACTATTCCCCCACTCACTCTTTTGCAGTAAACATTTTCTTCAAAAAAATCCTCTATGTGGCAAAACACTTTGCCTCGCGTGGTGATAGAGGAATACCGAACCATTTGGGATAACCAACAAAGTAACATTTATCGTTTCATATCTTATATGGTGTCATTTCAGCGGTTTTGATGATGCTCTTTTTCAGTGTAAAAGCCATAGTCTCTAAGGCATCACATTGAAATCATATTGGCAATTGATTTAATGTCATCTTTGATTTTACCATGTCAAAACAATCTACTCTTAGTAGTGTTCTGGGAGGTGCAAGCTATAAAATTCCTTTCATAGCTCATCGGATAGCTAAACTTGTAACTCAATATTTTCTTTCTGCAATCCAATTGTAGAAATATAACTTTCTTGTTACAGTAATTCCTACTTCATTCTGAAAACCTTTTGAAACATTTCAGAGGATCCATATTTATGTATTTAATACATTGAGTCATCTTTGAAAAATAGATATCCACTCCTTGCAATAACACTTATTGGACTACACACATCAATATGCATGTTTCCAATTATTTTGTTGCTTGTTCTTCATGGCCCATGAACGATATTTTGGTTTACTTCACTATTATGATGAAATTTGCAAGTGTAAAATGATTCATAATCAAATGACTTCAAACTTCATCACTATGGAATTTCTCCATGCGGTTATCTTCAATGTGACTAAATGCAATGCCACACATATTTGGTATTCTTCTAGTCTTGCGACATTTAGTGTCAATGTTATGGATGTACAATTTTTATCATCAATATTCATAACATACATCCTATTCACAATAGTAGTATGGCCTTTTGTTCATAACATCGAACAACATTGTTCTCTCATGAACAACCTCCTTGCAACTACTATGCAATGGGCTAGAGTGTATAAAACTCTAGAATGAATTATCACTACCGCGGGATGGTCCAAAGACGACACATCAATCAGAGACCCTTCAAAAAAACTGTTTGCGATGTACACCATAGCGTGTGTGATGTAACATTCGGAAAAAAGCATTTGTGATGTCGTAACATCACACACATTTCGAAAATATAATTGTGTGCGATGTCGCGCAAACAGTTTTTCCAAAAAATGTGTGTGTGATGTTGTCTATTATTGCACACGGTTTGAAAAAAACGTAAACGTGTGTGATGCTTTGCACACGGTTTTTACAAATGTTATGTGTGTGATGTACCATACCATTGCACACAGGTATTATAATGCAATCGTGTGTGATGTCATGCACACAGTTTTTGCAAACAGTGTGTGTGTGATGTAGGATATCACTGCACGCGGTGTCAAAAATGCAAACATGTGTGATGCCTTGCACATGTTTTTTGCATACATTGTGTGTGCGATGTAGCCTATCATTGCACACACTTTCATAAATGGAACCGTGTGTGATTCCTGAAATTATTATTTTTCCAAAGAATAATGGTCTGCGCGATATGTTTGAAGGCGAACTGACATTTTCCTTCGTCGTTTGACTTGTAATTTTTTTTCTACACTTAACATGCACCATAGAATCCTCCATGTTAAATTTGGCACTTTTCAGAGCTCATTTGCTATATTTGAGTCATTAACTGCATTTCCAGTCATTTAATGGATATAATTCAAATTTGAACTACGAATGCATGAAACAGTATGCAAAAATGATTTGAAAAATCATATTTAGGGTATTGAGTATATTTTGTATGCCTCATACAAGAATTGAATATAAATTTATTAGACATATGTGGCAAGATTCAACCGCGAACATGGAGTTTATTGGTATTAAAATTATAAAAACTGTAAATGAAGTCTGGAAAATATGAAACTTGGCATAGTGTCATGATATGACCTCACAATGACGTGGTAAAAATTTGAGAAGGTTTCACTTTTTTTATGTACATCCTTTAGAAATCTGACAACCTTCGAGGAACGGTCATGGTTTCGAGAGTGAACGCACCAAATTGGTGGTGAACTTATGTTTTCCTTTATCATTTGACCTTGAATTTTTTTCTACAGTTAAGATAAACCATAGAATCCTCCACATTAAAATTTGGCACTTTTCGGAGCTCATTTGCTATATTTGGGTCATTAACTACATTTCTAGTCATTTAACGGATACATTCAAATTTGAACTACAAGTATAGAAAAAAGTATACAAAAATGATTTGAAAAATCATATTTAGGGCAGTGAGTATATGTGTGTGCCTCATACAAGAAATAAATATAAAATTCAAATATCTATGTGGCAAGAATCAACCGTGAACATGAAGTTTATTGGTATTTTAATTCTTGAAAATGTAAATAATATCTAATAAATACGAAACTTGACATGGTGTCAATATAAGACCTCGGTATACTATAATAAAAATTTGAGAAGGATTCACAATTATTTTGATGGTGTAAGGGCAAAAATCAAATGGCAAGAAAGCACACATATGTGTACTGAATTCCAATTGGTGAAGAGATTGAAGCCTTGGATCGATGACATGGCATGAATCTATCCATCCATACTTCACAACCAAAAAAAATATCTAGCCTTATCTCCTCACCACGTACTCTACCACATCCACATATATATCTAACTAGCATCAATCCAACCTCCTGTAGAACCACAAACATAGCACACACTTCTTCCATGTCATGGCCGGCGAGGCAGACGATGCCTGCTCCAAGCTCCGACTAGGAGCAGGACACGGCGGGGTCGCTCGGCGACGGGCGGCTGTGCGTGAAGTGGGTGCCATGGACGCCATGAGGCTCGTCGTCGGCCGTAGACGCGAGCACGAGCATGAAGCGGCCATACAGCTCCGGGATCTCTATCTGATGGCACAACTGCTTCAACAAGTTATGCATCCCGAGAGGCAGTGTCATGGAGGTGCAGTTCGTGGCCATGTAAGCTAGCTTCCCACGCATCACTTTCCAAGAATCCATCCACCAGGCTAGCTGCTAGCTAGCTTGCCGGATAGTACTAATCTAATCTTGTTTTTTGTATGTCTAAGTATGATGTTTCTAGCCATCTAATTTATTCTTGATTCTTCTTATCCGTCAAGATTCTCCAAGACATCAAACTAATCATAAAATCTCTCTTGTGAAGTCCTGAAATTTCTCTTGCTATATTTTTTGGAAAAAAAACTATGCATAACTAGTGTAAGAACTAATTTCAAGTAGGATACTTGAGTATGTAATGTAATTTTTTTCCTTGGTTTGCAAATCAAGAAAACGAGAGAAGGAACTTTCATCTCTCAAACCAAGTATACCAAGGACTTGATCAAGAAGTTCAACATGCAAGAGTGTAAAGGTATGAAAACTCCTATGCCTACTAGTGGACATGTTGGCCTTACCAAGGAGGATGAACCGGTTGATCAAAAGGTCTATCGATCTATGATTGGTTCATTGGTAGATCTATGTGCCTCCTGTCCCGATATTATGCATAGTGTTTGCATGTGTGCTAGATATCAAGCCACACCTAAAGAGTGTCATCTTTTGGCCGTGAAACGTATTATGAGATATTTGATACAAACACCAAACTTTGGCATTTGGTATCCCAAGGGATCTTCTTTTAACCTTGTTGGCTATTCCGATTTGGACTATGCCGGTGACAAGGTTGATAGAAAATCCACCTCGGGTACATGTCAATTTCTTGGGAGATCTCTTGTGTCTTAGTCCTCCAAGAAACATAACTCGGTATCTCTATTTACAGCCGAAGCTGAGTATATTGCTGCCGGATCATGTTGTGCACAATTACTATGGATGACACAAACACTTAAGGATTATGGAATACATGTGAAAAATGTTCCATTACTTTGTGACAATGAAAGTGCCATTAAGATTGGTCATAATCCCGTGCAACATTCTCGAACTAAGCATATTCAAGTTTGACATCATTTCATTCATGATCATGTTGCCAAAGGAGATATTAATCTTAAGCATGTTCGTACCAACAAGCAATTGGCCGATATATTTACTAAGCCACTTGATGATAAAGTGTTTTGTTATTTGAGGAGTGAGTTGAACATCATTGATGCTTCAAACTTGAGCTAAGCTCACTCGATTGCATGCAAGGGCATGAGCTTACATGATACTTCCATGATACACTTGACATGTTATCTTATACCATGGAATTCTATGCTCCCTTGTATTGCATCTAACCTTTTGTAGGTACTTGGAAGAACAACACTCCACAAGATTGCCATCAACTCCAATCATAAGCAATCTTGTCATGACCAAGTATCCACAACCCCTCTTGATGATGGAAGGAAGAAGACAACTCAACCATATCCTTGACATATATTTGATGTGATCATATTTGCTAATTCTCAATTGATATCATGTCAAATGGATATATATATTGTTCTTCCTTGTATGACTAACCTATGTAGGTGATAAGTGTATCAAAATAAGAAGGATTGCCCCAAACTCAAGATGAACTTCATCAACCTCGAGCATCCTCAACAAGTTCACCTACAAGCCACATCATCAACATCACTCAAAGGTATGTACTCATATCCTTGAAAAAGTTTACTCCAAGTCATGAGATAAAGCAACTCAAGTGATATGAAAACATTAAAATGTTTAATCGAAAAATGGTAACCCCATTTTGAGCCTAACGATGAGTATGACCTATGATCAAGTATTCTTGCTTGGCTCCTAAGTCAATATACTCTAATATAGGTGACCTAGTCACCGACCATCATCTAGTTAAGTATCTTGTTTGGTTCATTCATTGTTTGCAAGATTTCTTGGAACCACTCAAATTTTCTCTAGTTGATATTTCTTTGTAAATTCTTTTGTATTACCTTTGCAAAAGCTTTTAAGATTCCATTGCAAGTTTTCTAAAATTATTTGAAAATTTCTAGTCATTGCCAAGTTTCTGTTTTCCCCTCGGAGCCTCCGACTCAAATGACTCGGTTTCACCGATTTAGCAGATGAGCTGCAAATACACGTCTCGGTTCCACCGACTTATTTGCCTCGGAGCCACCGAATTTGCTATCTTTCTATCCTTTGTTAAACTTAGCAATTCTCCATTTCTTCGATGATCCCTTATTTTAAAAAAAGGGGGAGAGAAACTGTACTCTAGGATCTCTAACTCAAAGGAGCAGAAGACCTAAGAGCTATCAGTGAAAGAGGGAGAAATTATTTCCAATGATCCCCTCAGTTTTCAATGCTCTCTATAATTTTCATTCTTTTCTGTGAACCCTACATTCTATGACCCTTGTTCTCTAAGGATCCCTTCCTAATCCATGATTCCTGTGTCTAACCCTGTGTATGGACCTTTTTGGAAATTAATGCCAAAGGGGGAGAAATACCAAAGCTTCAAAAGCTAAAGAGGGAGATACATGCTTCAATGCAAAGGGGGAGAAACAATCAAGGGGGAGAATATCAAAGCTTATGCTTACATAAACAAGGGGAGAATACCAAAGTAGGAGGAGCAAAATATGTTTAATTAATTTGACTACTCATGTTAGACTTTTCTCACCCTATCCAATCCCAATATCTACATGCTAAGATTCAGAGGGAGAGGATTACCTACTATTTCATATCTAGGGGAGAAAGTTTCTAAATGTTCTTGGAGACATATCAACCTTAAGGAATACTATCTTCTATATGTTCTCCACATCTTGGTACTATTGAGTTCTATTGCTTTTGATTGGTAGAATACTCTTGTGTTTCCTAACATTGTTTTCTCAATTGTATTTCTACCACAAGAATGCTCAAGAACTCAAGGTAAGTATATGCATCATATCTTTGATCAAGATGATCTCTTGCTTCTTGCACATATTGTTTGCAAGAGTGAAGTCTTGAACAAGGATACATCTCACTCATATATATTTGATGCATATAGCCAAGATACACATGACTCCTTATATCCCTTCTACTATATGTGTGTCCATGCATTCCAAAGCAACTATCCTTTAAAGGGATTGCACACATTTAGGGGGGGGCAAGTCTAAGTCATGTGTCTCTCAAAGTCTTCATTATATCCATGCATATCTTTTGTTGTTATGATAATAAGCATGATGCTACTATGTCCGTATTTTGTTTTTATCGACACCTCTCTCTCAAACCATGTGGACATGCTTTTCAATATCGGCTTTCGCTTGAGGACAAGCGAGGTCTAAGCTTGGGGGAGTTGATACGTCCATTTTGCATCATGATTTCCTACTGTTATTTATAATGTTTTGATGAATAATAATGCTTTAGGGAGTGATTCTAATGCCTTGTCTCTCATAATATGCAAGGTTTACACAAAGAGGGAGAATACCGGCAGCTGAAATTCTGGACCTAAAAAAGCACATCAGAGATACCTATTCTGCACATCTCCAAATAAGCTAAAACTTTACGGAGAATTATTTTGGATTATATTAAAAATACTGGAGCAAATAACTACCGGAGGGGGCCACCCTGGTGAGCACAAGATCGACACCAGGGCGCGCCAGGCCCCCCAGGCGCGCCCTGGTGGGTTGTGCCCAGCACGGCCCACCTCTGGTGCCCATCTTCTGGTATATAAGGTCGTTTGACCTAGAAAAAAATAGGGAGAGGACTTTCAGGACGGAACGCCGCCGTCTCGAGGCGGAACTTGGGCAGGAGCACTTTTGCCCTCCGGCGGAGCGATTCCGCCGGGGGAACTTCCCTCCCGGAGGGGGAAATCGAAGCCATCATCATCACCAACACCCCTCTCATCTTTGGGAGGCCAATCTTCATCAACATCTTCAACAACACCATCTCCTCTCAAACCCTAGTTCATCTCTTGTGTTCAATCTTTGTACCGGAACCTTAGATTGGTACGTGTGGGTGACTAGTAGTGTTGATTACATCTTGTAGTTGATTACTATATGGTTTATTTGGTGAAAGATTATTTGTTCAGATCCATTATGCTATTCAATACCCCTCTGATCTTGAGCATGAATATTATTTGTGAGTAGTTACCTTTGTTCTTGAGGTCACGGGAGAAGTCATGTTGCCAGTAATCATGTGAATTTGATATGTGATCGATATTTTGATGATATGTATGTTGTGATTCCCTTAGTGGTGTCATGTGAACGTCGACTACATGACACTTCACCATCCTTGGGCCTAAGGGAATGCATTGTGGAGTAGTTATTAGATGATGGGTTGCTAGAGTGACAGAAGCTTAAACCCTAGTTTATGCGCTACTTCGTAAGGGGCTGATTTGGATCCAAACGTTTAATGCTATGGTTAGATTTTATCTTAATACTTTTCTCGTAGTTGCGGATGCTTGCGAGGGGGTTATCATAAGTGGGAGGTTCTTCAAGTAAGAACAGAACCCAAACACCGGTCCACCCACATATCAAATTATCAAAGTAGCGAACACAAATCAAACCAACATGATAAAAGTGACTAGATGAAATTCCCGTGTACCCTCAAGAACACTTTGCCTATTATAAGAGATTGTTCTGGTCTGTCCTTTGCCACAAAAGGATTGGGCCACCTTGCTGCACTTTATTTACCGTTACCATTACTTGCTTGTTACCAATTACCTTGCTATCAAACTATCTATTACCTACAGTGTTAGTGCTTGCAGAAATTACCTTGCTGAAAACCGCTTGTCATTTCCTTCTGCTCCTCGTTGGGTTCGACACTCTTACTTATCGAAAGGACTACGATTGATCCCCTATACTTGTGGGTCATCAGTCCCCGGACCTGGCAAGCCTGCTGCATCGGCTCGTCAACATCGACTTCGTTCGTCTATGCATGCCCGATGTTGGCAACACCGATGCGTGCCATCGTCTACGATGTGTTCCGGGGCTTGGCAAACTCGGTGTGATGCCTAGTCAACACCATCTTCTTCTCGTTGCACCACTACCTCGACACTACTGCACCCATGACTAACACGATGCCTCCGTGCGCCCGCGGCTTCGCAGCGACTCCCTCGATACTGGCCACCCCGACTCGACATCTACCAGGACGTCCCTCGCACGGCTACCTCGACCACGACTACACCACCCTACGCTCTAGACTACCTCGACATCGACACAAAGGGTTACCACCTTGCTTGAGCAACCTCATCGGTTTTCACTCTAGCCGCGACTTCCGCGTTGCATCGACTGTTACGACCGTGGGTGGATGTCCGTCGGCTTACCTTCGGATTCTTCTTTAGTCTCACGACCTGCGTTGCTACCGTTGTGACTGCGGGGGGGATGTTGAGAATCATGATTAGTTAGGAAAGATAGATACTGTAGAATTTATTCTACCTTGGCTTGTACTCCAAGTTGATCATGTACTCCTATATATATATGCCCACGAGGCTCAAACAATACATCAACAATTCCACCAATCCCTCTCAATATCTTCTACATCTTGCTCGCTCCGGCAGTCAAGCGAGGTTCCAGTTGCGGCATTGAGCATGGCTCACAACACAACAAAGGAAGATGATGTTGGGTTCTCCAAAGATCCTTTTGTATTTTTCTTTTCTTTTGGGTTCTCTTGTAAGGATTGGATTTGTTTGATAGATGGCTGTAGTTTTCGCAACAAAAAGGAATTATGGCAAGCAAAGTCTCATCTAGTTTTTCGTGAGCTAAAGTTTTAATAGGGTGGTAATGGTCTCCAAACCTCAAACCTCGAGAAAAAGCTTGATACATCGAAACTCATGTTTGTAAAGAATGGTTGCTTGCACAATAATACGCTCAATTTGTTATACTCGTTCTGACTCACGTTGATAGTCTCGTCGAAGACCCTTTATACGGTGAATTTTGTCTTTTCTCTGTTCACTGCTTCTTCTCTAATGCGAGCCTAACGTCATGTGTATCCAATCCATGGTGGAGGCGCACAGTTCCGAAGACCATACGGATGAGTTGGCCCATAGAATTTCGAGCTGTAATTGCGAAATCAATCGTTTTTCAATCTTGCAATCCATTTTTGAGGGCACAAACGGCCTTTTTGGGCTAGATACTTTCCGCGCGCGTGCTCGTGTGCGTGCGTGCATGTGTAACCCCCCCCCCCCCCCCCCACACACACACACAAAATTTGACCTAGCGGCTAACACCCGAGTTAGAGAAAAAAGAAGAGAGAGCGATCTGGCCATGGATGTCATGGAGGTTCACTCACCTCTGCTGCTGCTCCGACGATGGTGGAAGGGAGGGGGATCTCGAGACAATGTTTCATGTGCGTCTAATAGTCTAGTTATGTTCAATTAAGGTTTTTGATTGTCCATAACGTCGATTCCGACAGTGGCGTTGAGCCGCAAATGGCATTGTTCTCAAAGGTCACATTCTTGATTATTCACCTTTTATTTTTCTTGAGAAACTTCTTGAAATTTTTAGTCCTCGCCTAGCTTGGTCACCATGTACGAATGTACCGTGTTGTCACCGAAATTGTTGCCAATGATGTGAACCACCAGAACATATGTATGAAGCTAAAATTTAGTAAATCATGGTTACCAGATAACCTTCGTTTAGGTTTATTAGTCCTGGTCAAACTTTGACAACATTATTTGACTAGCAAAATGTCAATACATGTCGTTAAAAGAAATATTTAAACACAGTTGAATGAAATCATTTTTGCTTTTTTTTTGAAAAGGAGGTTAAACCCCGGCCTCTGCATCAATTGATGCATGCAGCCATCTTTATTAATTATTCCACTAAGGTCTGACAAGAACATACATCAAGCCACCCGAAGCCTCCACTCACACCTACAAACTTGATAATGTGGAGTGCTCTCACTCCCACATATCTATAACCGATGTCGTCGCCGATCCATCCATATAACGTATCGGAACGCACACCCGGTGAAGCAGACCTAAAGCGTATACCACATGCACACGTTTTATAAGCCGCCATCATCATCGAACCGCTGTCCCATCTTCAAGAGAGAAATCCACATCATTCTTGCCAGTCCGGCCATCCGTCGACGCCACCACGGCGCCCAACGACTCCACCGCCCTGCGCTCGTCCATCCCGACGCGGAGACTCCGGAAGATCTGTCGTGCGTAGCACCTGCCGACCAGGCATGACACAGCGTAGCACCTGTCGGCCAGGCATGACTTGACATCTCCACCGAAGCTCCGTTCAAGACGAAGCCGCTCCGCCTCTTGCCACTGTCATCCAGCGCTGCTCCACAAACGATGCTCCCAAGAGAGAAACGACACAGTAGTGCCGCCATCGTCCGATCTGGAACACCAGATCCTAGGGTTTCCCCCAGAGCAGCACGAGTGGGTTGACAGTAGTTACTCGACGATGCCTTCATCAAGGTAACGGCGTAGAACGCCACCATCGTCCGCCGTAGGCTCGGTTTTCACCGGCAACCATGTCTCCCCGACTCGCAGCCGGGGCTAGATGAAGCCTCTGGCCGACCACCTCCGGCGAAAAAGATGGCCACCACCACCACGCCCAGGGCCGGAGCCCCCGACGTCCACGTGTTGCGGGTCGAGCCTGGGAGCAGCATGCCATTGACGGGGCATAGAAAATACAGGACAGCAGCATGCGCGGCCCGCCAAAGCCCATCTGGGCCCAGATCGGGCGCCCAATTTGCCGCCGCTGTACATCGCCGTACGCCGCCGCCTGCATGCCGAACCTGGCCGCCGCCGCCCCGCGCCACAGCCGCAGATCCGGCCGTCGCCGGCCGCCGCCGCCCCGGAGCCGCTGCTCCGGGAAACTTGCGCCACAGATCGAACGGCACGACCTGACGAGACCGCCGTCCCCACGAAGCTGCCGGAGCGACTCCGCGCCACCAGGAAAAGCGACTACTGGAGGTCGCGCCGCTGATCCAAAACGCCACCGAGCGCAGCCCCTCCCGGCCACGTCACGGCCGCGATGCGCGAGGGCCCCGCCGTCCCCTTCATCGGCTGCGCGCGGGGTTCCCCGGCGGCTGCCTCTGCGGACGACGAGAGGAGAGAGGAGGGGGAGGGGGTGGCGGCGGCTGGGTTCTAGGGTTTTCTCCCCCGGTCGCCTGGGAGGGAGGACGACGCGAGGGAGCTAATCAATCAGAAATCATTTTTGCTAGATACAATTTATATTTATTAGTTAAAATCATGGTAGTAAACTAGTAAACTAAACTAGGATACCAACCACATATGCCCTATGACTGCATCGTGGATTAAGCACTAACTAGTTCTGTACACCGCACGTTACGTTGCTTAGTATAAAAAGGCTGGCTTTGGTGGAAGCTCTGTTCCCAGCCACATAATTAAACCCCAACTGATTTCCACGTATCAAAATCCATTAGCGCAGGGGCTTGGGCCCACCTTGACCGGCAGCCCCCACGAGCCACGTGAGTGACATGGGACACAGGATCTCCCATCCAAGACAATCCAGACCATATGTTCCTTGCCATTTTCCCATGGAACCGGGTCACTTTTGTGTAGGACCCGGAGGTGCTTTCTTGCACCACGCGGGTTTTTGTGGATCAGGGTGAAAGAGAGAACAGAACGCTACCTTTTGCTTCTCTACTGTAGAATGACTTTGGACCGTTCAACACTACACTAGAAACGCTGCTCTCAACTACCCAAAGTACTATATTCGTGCTGAGTGCTCCCGCTGCAAGTGTCCACGAATGGATAATCGGCCGCATGTCACCAGGGGAAAAGGCTGAGGACTGAGAGTGTCTACAGCTGGACATAGCAAATATGACCCCTTAAACATCCGTGGACGCGTCCAGTCAATGATCGGGCGTGTCCCCTATTTGTCCGTTCACGCAGCTACACTCCTCATTTTCTTTTTCATATGTCCGGTCATTTGCACATGATTGATGAAGAGGGGGAGAGAGAAAGAAAAGAATAAAAAAAAAGAAAAAGAAAATGTGGTCCGGGGTGGGCTCGCGTCCTACGTGGCGGACTGACCGGGCGCGTCCGCTAGCCCTTATATACTTCCTATATTTGAGATAGATATGAGGGTTCGCAGACAGCCCGGACGTATAGAGATGATATGAGGGGTCCGGTTGGGTCATTTTTCCTTCTCTCTCCTGTCCTGTCACTGGCCGGGCGCGCCCGCGGCGTATGAGGGGTCATTTGAGGCATCCGGTTGTAGATGCTCTGAGGGCGTGCGCGCGATCAACCCGCTCTGCAACGCCGAAAATGTTGTATGAACGCCGTGCTATCTATCCGTTATCGGTAAGGGCATGTACAATGATGGACATGCATACAGATGTTCCACAATGAAAAGTAGCTTAAGGTATATATATTGTTTTTTCTCTCCAATGCAAGCTACCACTAGTGAGCCTCATCAAGAAAAAAATAGAGATTTCGGTACACATGGATCTCTATTTGTCACTTTAACTTTCAGCTTTTTGCATCGGGCCATACTTTTTCTTCCCAAGCACCCGCCTCCTAACGAGGATCCTGCAACACCATACGAACCTACACCCGATCCTATATGGCATGAGAAGCATCATCTTGGGGCTATGCATTGACCATGCCCTAATCCGTTCATGTTTTCATGGCCTTTTGAGGCCGATAGAATTAACAAATGCAGCTCCCAGTCTTTCCGGGACGTCATGGATCAGAACGAGCTCACCATCCATCCACCGTCTGGGGCCGCTACTTGGCTGAAATGACCCCGAGACCGCTTGCGCACCCGGTGTCGAGGGGGTAGCCATACGTTTCTCTTGGAGTAGAGTAGGGCCGATGTCGGTGTCAAAACCGGCGGATCTCGGGTAGGGGGTCCCGAGCTGTGAGTCTTGGATCGATGGTAACAAGGGGACGAAGGAGACGATGTTTACCCAGGTTCGGGCCTTCCTATGGAGGTAAAACCCTACGTCCTGCTCGATTATATTGATGGTATGAAGGTTACAGAGTTGATCTACCTCGAGATCGACTAGCTAAAACCCTAGATGAGTTCCTCTGCCTTACAATCTAAAAAACCCTAGCTTATATAGACGCCGGGGGTTATTAGGGTTACACATTGTCGGTTGTTCACCGGAGGGATAAAACATGCCTAATCTACTACCTCAAACTTGAAAGACACACCACGACTCCTGAGGTCTCCTCCATAGCGACGAGGCCTTCGATCAATCCCATCTTCAGCGAGCGGCCCATGAGCCCGGCCTATGAGAAATAGGCCGGTAGTCCGAGGACCCCTTAATCCCGGACTCCCTCAGTAGCCCCCGGACTAGCCTCCAATGCCGAGATATATCATCCGGACTATCTTGCGCATTGAAGTCTTTGGCTTGCGAGGCGAGTCCCTCTATCCCTTCTTGCTCGGCAACCATCCCGTCATCGGAGAATTCTCAAACGCCGAGAATTTGCGGGACCCACTGTAGTAACTTTCAGCGCTACTCGATCCTTGTGCGCCGAGGGGAGACGAGCGGCCCGGCAGCTTTTTACAAGACTGCCCCTCCCGCAAGGGAGGCACCACTTATTTAAACAAGTCAAATCGTGGTCTGGGTCACATCTTCCACTTCTTCCCTGTTAGAAAAAAACTTCAAGCGAGCGACCACCACAAAAACATGGCGAGCGCCCCCATCTCTTCCTCGCGTCCTTACGGCTCTCGTCCTGGGGATTGGGCAAGTTGCTCTGTATTCCTCCTTCAGCTGCGTGACCTCGAGACCCAAGGATATCTTCCTTCCTCGGATCTGGCGACTACCCGCGCCGGCTTGTCTTCTTTTGACAACGAAGCCTTCGTGGAGAACTTCCCCAATCCTAACAAGGGTGAACGAGTATGCTTCGTGCCTTTCCTCTTACGGGGCCTAGGGTTCCCCATTCATCCTTTCCTGAGGGGATTACTGGAGTTCTATGGGATCCAGCTCCATGATCTCACCCCCGGATCTATTCTGCATATTTAGGGCTTTGTTGCCCTTTGCGAAATGTTCCTGGGCTGCGAGGCACACTTTGAATTATGGAGGAAGTACTTCTGCCTCGTCCTCCGAACCCGGGGTGAGACAATTCGGGAAGTCGGAGGAGCCGAAGTATGCCGTATAGCCGGGACAGGGTATCCAGTAGGGACACCGAAGAAGGAGTCCGAAGAATGGTCTTCGGAATGGTTCTATATTGAGGACGTTCCCCTATTCGATCCAGCTCGGAGGGGTTTGCCCGAATACTCCGACGCCCCTTTGAAGAAAAGGTACAATTGGCAACCGAAGAGTTCATCCCAAGAGGACGGTGCTGAAGTTCAACACTTGGCCGCCCACGTAAGGATACTGGCTCATCACAAGCTGACCATGATTGACGTGATGGCTGCCGCCATCACCCGATGCGTTCAACCTCTTCAGCAAAGGATACATCCCTTGTGGCGTTACAACGGAACAAGTGACACCACTCGCTCCCGACGGCTGGGCCCTGCCAACCAAACTGCATTGGTAGCCGCACTTGCCGATCTGTACAAAAGGAGAAAAAGAAGACTTCGTTCGGCTACCGGTTAAGGAGGGCTACTCGAGTTACAACCCCATCGAATGGGTAAGCCTTTCGACGTTGCGACCCGAGTTCGGGTTTTTTATTCGCCCTTTTTGACCGAAGCTTTCAATCTACAGGAATGGAGGAGCTTTGTCGTAACAGTCAACTGTCCGTCCCCACAACCAGAGAAATATTCTCGTGATGACGATCCAGGATTCCATGATGATCCGGAGCTGTCCATTGAGTACGAAGACGGGATCTTTTACCAAGAGGGCCTTGATCGATCCAAGGTGGCTATCATAGACGATCACCCCGGATCACTCCCTTCCTCCACTACCGGCAAGAAGAAAAATTCTTCCCGTAAAAGGAAAACGTCCTCCGTCGACCCAAATATGTCAGTTTCCACTCCCAAGCGTCGTTGGTCCTTGCGACGGACGTCGGCTACAGCAGCAATGCCCGGACCGGGCATCAACAGGAGCCCTTCATGTGAGCCGGTCGTGGAGACGGTGCCGACCACTCGTTCGACCAAAAGGTACTTCGTTCGGCCGCTTATTCTATTGTTATTATGAACGATAGGATCTCACAGAAGATCTTATGTCGAAATACTCAGGAAACGAGTACAACCGTCTTCTGCCGAGGACGTTGCCGGGATGACTGGCAATACTCATGAATCAAGATCTTCTGCTCATGCTGACCCTGCCGCGGAGGCCCCTGTGGTCGATCCGGCCCCTGAAGACTCTGGGGACGCGGTATCAGTCACTAAATCCGAAGTATAGAGCGCGATGAACCACCGGCGGCGATGAGAAACCCTGCGCCACCTGATACGTCTCCGTCGTATTTATAATTTTTGATTGTTTCATGCCAATATTCTACAACTTTCA
The DNA here is from genome assembly GCA_039707655.1 of Elymus sibiricus. NCBI lineage: Eukaryota > Viridiplantae > Streptophyta > Magnoliopsida > Poales > Poaceae > Elymus > Elymus sibiricus. The sequence continues at coordinate 180,008,632 of CM077667.1, forward strand.
TATACTTTTGGCAACTTTTTATACTACTTTTTGGGACTAACATATTGATCCAGTGCCCATTGCCAGTTCCTGTTTGTTGCATGTTTTTTGTTTTGCAGAAACTCCATATCAAACGAAGTCCAAACGGGATAAAAACTTACGGAGATTTTTTTGGAATATATGTGAATTTTGGGAAGTGAAATCAACAGAAGGCGGTGCCCGAGGGGCCCACAAGCCATAAGGGCGTGCCCCAGGGGGTAGGGCGCGCCAGGGTGGCTTGTGGTCACCCCTTAAGGCGGTTGGTTCCCTTCTTTTGCCGCAAGAAATCTAATATCTGGATAAAAATCGTGTTAAAATTTCATCCTAATCGGAGTTACGCATCTCCGGGAATTTAAGAAACGGTGAAAGGCCAGAATCTGGGAAGGCAGAAACATAAGGAAATAGAGAGAGAGATCCAATCTCGGAGGGGCTCCCGCCCCTCTGCCACCATGGAGGTCAAGGACCAGAGGGGAAATCCTCCTCCCATCTAGGGGGGAGGTCAAGGAGGAAGAAGAAGGAGGGGGGCTATCTCCCCCTCTCTCCCGGGGGCACTGGAACACCGCCGGGGCCATCATCATGACGGTGATCTACACCAACAACTTCGCCGCCATCATCACCAACTCTCTCCCCCTCTATGCAGCGGTTCAACACCTCTACTCCCCGCTGTAATCTCTACTTAAACATGGTGCTCAACGCTATATATAATTTCCCAATGATGTATGGCTATCCTATGATGTTTGAGTAGATCTGTTTTGTCCTATGCGTTGATTGATGATCATGATTGGTTTGAGTTGCATGTTTTATTATTGGTGCTGTCCTATGGTGCTCTCCGTGTCGCGCAAGCGTGAGGGATCCCCGTAGTAGGGTTTGCAATATGTTTATGATTCGCTTATGGTGGGTGGCATGAGTGACGGAAGCACAGACCCGAGTAAGTAGGTTGTTTACGTATGGGAGTAAAGAGGACTTGATACTTAATGCTATGGTTGGGTTTTACCTTAATGATCTTTAGTAGTTGCGGATGCTTGCTAGAGTTCCAATTATAAGTGCATATGATCCAAGTAGAGAAAGTATGTTAGCTTATGCCTCTCCCTCATATAAAATTGCAATAATGATTACCGGTCTAGTTATCGATTGCCTAGGGACAAATAACGTTCTTGTGACAAAAAGCTCTCTACTAAGACTATCTTAGTTGTTTCTTCATCTAAACAGCCCCTAGATTTTATTTGCGTGTTCTTTTTTATCTTGCAAACCTATCTCGTTACACCTACAAAGTACTTCTAGTTTCATACTTGTTCTAGGTAAAGCGAACGTTAAGCGTGCGTAGAGTTGTATCGGTGGTCGATAGAACTTGAGGGAATATTTGTTCTACCTTTAGCTCCTCATTGGGTTCCGACACTCTTACTTATCGAGAAAGGCTACAACTGATCCCCTATACTTGTGGGTTATCAAGACCTTTTTCTGGTGCCGTTGCCGGGGAGCAATAGCGTGGGGTGAATATTCTCGTGGGTGCTTGTTTGCTTTATCACTAAGTAGATTTTATTTGCTATTCTAAGTTGTTCTCTATCTTTAGTTATGGATATGGAACACGAAATACCAAAAAAAATAGTTGAACCTACTACACCAATGGTTGAAGAACCACCCAAAATCTATCACAATGTTGAAGCTTTTTACTTGGATCATCTTCGATCCGTTTGTGCTCGTGCTGAAAACCCCAACTAGCTTACTTGAGGGCAAATCATTAAATGAGCATGCTTATTATGTGCGACACCGCTTATCTCAAAAAGGGAAACTTTTATGGCATCATATTAATACTTTGCAATGCTATGCTTGGAATTTATGCGAAATTTATGATTTTACTTGTTGCTCTGAAGACCCTAAAAACACCTTCCCTATCAATGTGAGTTTAAGGATAATTGAATCGTATCTTCTTATGCCAAGGGTGTTTATAATTACTATGATATTGAGCAAATTGAAGAATTTGTTGCTTTTAAGGGTGCCTATGAAATTGCTTCTTTGATTGAAAAGTATGATGCTACTCTTTAAAAATCTGAAAGTTTTGCCATACTTAAATATTGCTATGAAAACTATGCTTCTAATGCTTATGTTAACCCATATATTGAGGACTCCTCCTCTGTCCAAGAGGAGACTAATATTTTGCAGGAAACTATGGAAGAAGAAAATGATGACACTGTGAGCTTATTTGATGAAAATGATGACGAGGAGAGCGAAGACCAAAAGGAGGAAGAGCGGACTAGCTACCCGTTCCCACCTTCTAATGAGAGTAACTCTTCAACTCATACATTGTTTAATTTCCCTTCGTGCTTACCGAAGGATGAATGCTATGATGATTGCTATGATTCCTTGGATTTGTTTGAAATATCCCTTTTTGATGAAATTGATGCTTGTTATGCTTGTGGCCATGATGCCAATATGAATTATGCTTATAGAGATGAACTTGCTAGAGTTTCTTATGTTAAGAATGAAATTGTTTCTATTGCACCCACGCATGATAGTCCTATTATCTTTTTGAATTCTCCCAACTACACTATATCGGAGAAGTTTGCGCTTATTAAGGATTATATTGATGGGTTGCGTTCTACTATTGCACATGAAATTTTTGATAGATATAATATGCATGTGCTTGCTGCTCCTACTTGCAATTATTATGAGAGAGGAACTACATCTCCACCTCTCTATGTTTCCAATATGATAAAATTGCTAGAAACTGCTTATGCTATGTATTGGCCTTTACTTGATGTGAATGAATTGTTCTTTTATGATATGCCAATGCATAGGAAGAGAGTTAGACTTTGTTGTTGCATGATATATGTTAATTTTTGCTCACTACTAAATTACAAATCATTGTTAATTAAAATTGGCTTTGATATACCTTGGGATCCGGGTGGATTAATTACTTGAGCACTTTATGCCTAGTTTAATGGCTTTAAAGAAAGCGCTGCCAGGGAGACAACCCGAAAGTTTTAGAGAGTCATTTTATTATGTTGTGTGCTTTTATATAGTTTAAAAAACAAAAAAATAAAGAGGGGAACCTAAAACTTTTTCAAAAAGAAAAGTGAAAGTGAGAGAGACGACAATTGTTAAAATGGGAGCATGCCTTGAACTTTGTTCATGCCCATGGAAACCTTGTGAATCTTAATTACAGAAACTTTTCAACAAAAATAATTATCCCCTTGTATAAATCCATTGTATTATAAAAATAATGTGCCAAGATTTGCCTTTAGGATGATTAGATTGCTTGTTTGGTGTGTGCAGTGGAAAAACAGAAACTTTGGCTGTAGTGCGTGAATTTAAATTTTTTACTGGAATGTCAAAAGTTTCTGAAATTTTTACACAGTACTTCTATGCAAATTGTGTAGTTTGTCCTAATTTTTCAGAATTTTTAGAGTTACAGAAATATAGTAAATGTTCAGATTGCTTCAGACTGTTCTGTTTAAGACATATTTTGTTTTTGATGCATTGTTTTGCTTGTTTTGACGAAACTACCGATTGTATCGGTGGTATAAGCCATAAAGAAGTTATAATACAGTAGCTACAATGCAAAAATAAAATATGAATGGATTTGCAACAGTACTAAAGTGGTAATTTGCTTTATTATACTAACGGATCTCACGAGGGTTTTGTTAAGTTTTGTGTGATTGAAGTTTCAAGTTTTGGGCGAGATCACGATGGATGAAGGAATAAGGAGTGGAAATAGACTAAGCTTGGGGATGCCCAAGGCACCCCAAGGTAATATTCATGGACTCCCAAGAAACTAAGCTTGGGGATGCCCCGGAAGGCATCCCCTCTTTTTTCTAACAACCATCGGTAATTTTACTTGGAGCTATATTTTTATTCGTCACATGATATGCGTAAATCTTGGAGCGTCGTGTGCTTTTTATTTTTCTTTTAATAATGCACCATTCTGGTATGAGAAAGTCCTTGGTTGATTTATAGAAGGCTCTTTGCACCTCACTTATATCTTTTGAGTATGGCTTTATAGAATGCTTCATGTGCTTCAATTATATCATTTGAAGTTTGGATTGCCTGTTTCTCTACACATAGAAAATGGCCATTTGTAGAATGCTCTTTTGCTTCACTTATATTTGTTAGAGCGTGGGCATATCTTTTGTAGAAAGAATTAAACTCTCATGCTTCACTTATATCTATTTAGAGAGTTAAAAGGAGTTGGTCATTCACATGGTTAGTCATAAAATCCTACATAAAACTTGTAGATCACTGAATATGATGTGCTTGATTCCTTTCAATAGTTTTGTGATATAAAGATGGTGATACTAGAGTCATGCTAGTGAGTAATTGTGGATTGGTAGAAATACTTGTGTTAAAGTTTGTGATTCCCGTAGCATGCACGTATGGTGAACCGTTATGTGAAGAAGTCGGAGCATGATTTATTTATTTATTGTCATCCTTTGTGTGGAGGTTGGGATCGCGCGATGGTTAACTCCTACCAACCCTTCCCCTAGGAGCATGCGTGTAGTACCTTGTTTCGATGACTAATAAATTTTTGCAATAAGTATGTGAGTTCTTTATGACTAATGTTGAGTCCATGGATTATACGCACTCTCACCCTTCCACCTTTGCTAGCCTCTCTAGTACCTCGCAACTTTCGCCGGTGCATTAAACCCACCTTTCTCAAAACAGCCACCATATACCTTCCTCAAAACAGCCACCATACCTACCTATTATGGCATTTCCATAGCCATTCCGAGATATATTGCCATGCAACTTCCACCGTTCCGTTTATTATGACACGCACCATCATTGCCATATTGCTTTGCATGATCGTAAGATAGCTAGCATGATGTTTTCATGGCTTGTCCGTTTTTGATGTCATTGCTACGCTAGATCATTGCACATCCCGGTACACCGTCGGAGGCATTCATATAGAGTCATATTTTGTTCTAGTATCGAGTTGTAATTCTTGAGTTGTAAGTAAATAAAAGTGTGATGATCATCATTATTAGAGCATTGTCCCATGTGAGGAAAGGATGATGGAAGCTATGATTCCCTCACAAGTTGGGATGATTCTCCGGACTTTACAGAAAAAATAAAAGAGGCCAAAGAAGCCCAAATAAAAAAAGAGCCAAAGAAGCCCACCAAAAAAAAAACAAAAAAAAACAAAAAAAGAGAGAAAAGTGAGAAGGGGCAATGCTACTATTCCTTTTTCCACACTTGTGCTTCAGAGTAGTACCATGTTTTTCATATAGAGAGTCTCCTATGTTGTCACTTTCATATACTAGTGGGAATTTTTCATTATAGAACTTGGCTTGCATATTCCAATGATGGGATTCCTCAAATTGCCCTAGGTATTTGTGAGCAAGCAAGTTGGATGCACACCCACTTAGTTTCTTTTGAGCTTTCATACACTTATAGCTCTAGTGCATCCGTTGCATGGCAATCCCTACTCACTCACGTTGGTATCTATTGATGGGCATCTCCATAGCCCATTGATACGCCTAGTTTATGTGAGACTATCTCCTTCTTTTTGTCTTCTCCACAACCACCATACTCTATTCCACCTATAGTGCTATATCCATGGCTCACGCTCATATATTGCGTGAAAGTTGAAAAAGTAGGAGAATACTAAAGTATGAAACAATTGCTTGGCTAAAACCGGGGTTGTACATGATTTAATACTTTGTGTGATGAAGATGGAGCATAGCCAGACTATATGATTTTGTAGGGATAATTTTCTTTTAGCCATGATATTTTGAGAACACATGATTTCTTTATTAGTATGCTTGAAGTATTATTGTCTTAATGTCAAATGATAAACTATTGCTTTGAATCACTCGTGTCTTAATATTCATGCCATGATTAGATTATATGATCAAAAATTATCTTTTTTATCATTTACCTACTCGAGGACGAGCAGGAATTAAGCTTGGGGAGGCTGATACGTCTCCGTTGTATCTATAATTTTTGATTGTTTCATGCCAATATTCTACAACTTTCATATACTTTTGGCAACGTTTTATACTACTTTTTGGGACTAACATATTGATCCAGTGCCCAGTGCCAGTTCCTGTTTGTTGCATGTTTTTTGTTTTGCAGAAAATCCATATCAAACGAAGTCCAAACGGGATAAAAACTTACGGAGATTTTGTTGGAATATATGTGAATTTTGGGAAGTGGAATCAACAGAAGGCGGTGCCCGAGGGGCCCACAAGCCATAGGGGCGCGCCCCAGGGGGTAGGGCGCGCCAGGATGGCTTGTGGTCACCCCTTAAGGCGGTTGGTGCCCTTCTTTCGCCGTAAGAAAGCTAATATCCGGATAAAAATCGTGTTAAAATTTCAGCCCAATCGGAGTTACGGATCTCCAGGAATTTAAGAAACGGTGAAAGGCCAGAATCTGGGAAGGCAGAAACAGAAGGAAACAGAGAGAGAGAGATCCAATCTCGGAGGGGCTCCCTCCTCTCCGCCGCCATGGAGGTCAAGGACCAGAGTGGAAAACCCTCCTCCCATCTAGGGGGGAGGTCAAGGAAGAAGAAGAAGGTGGGGGGCTCTCTCCCGGTGGCACCGGAACGCCGCCGGGGCCATCATCGTGACAGCGATCTACACCAACAACTTCGCCGCCGTCATCACCAACTCTCTCCCCCTCTATGCAGCGGTTCAACACCTCTTCTCCCCGCTGTAATATCTACTTAAACATGGTGCTCAACACTATATATTATTTCCCAATGATGTATGGCTATCCTATGATGTTTGAGTAGATCCGTTTTATCCTATGGGTTGATTGATGATCATGATTGGTTTGAGTTGCATGTTTTATTATTGGTGCTATCCTATGGTGCTCTCCGTGTCGCGCAAGCGTGAGGGATCCCCGCTGTAGGGTTTGCAATATGTTTATGATTCGCTTATGGTGGGTGGCGTGAGTGACGGAAGCACAGACCCGAGTAAGTAGGTTGTTTACGTATGGGAGTGAAGAGGACTTGATACTTAATGCTATGGTTGGGTTTTACCTTAATGATCTTTAGTAGTTGTGGATGCTTGATAGAGTTCCAATCATAAGTGCATATGATCCAAGTAGAGAAAGTATGTTAGCTTATTCCTCTCCCTCATATAAAATTGCAATAATGATTACCGGTCTAGTTATCGATTGCCTAGGGACAAATAACTTTCTTGTGACAAAAAGCTCTCTACTAAGACTAACTTAGTTGTTTCTTCATCTAAACAGCCCCTAGATTTTATTTAAGTTTTCTTTTTTATCTTGCAAACCTTTCCCGTTACACCTGCAAAGTACTTCTAGTTTCATACTTGTTCTAGGTAAAGCGAACGTTAAGCGTGCGTAGAGTTGTATCGGTGGTCGATAGAACTTGAGGGAATATTTGTTCTACCTTTAGCTCCTCATTGGGTTCGACACTCTTACTTATCGAGAAAGGCTACAACTGATCCCCTATACTTGTGGGTTATCACCACCCGGCGTTTTCTGAACAAGAATTCAATGCTCTATGCTCGGCAGACGCACACATCGGAGCTGCCCGAGCTGGGCTTGGGGAAGCCGTGAAACTGATATCATCCAGCCTGAAGGTGAGTGATTGATTTTGAGAATCCGGACACATATGTAAACCTAGTAGCCCCTGAGCCTTGAATTGGTCGGGACGACCGAGTTAAGGATCTACATATTGTTTTATGGATGATGCAGGCTTCAAGGCAGCAGAACAAGCAATTGGCCAATGAATTGGAAGTGAGCCGAACACAGGTCGAAGCCGTGAAGGACGAACTCGAACAAGTGAAGAAGTTTACCCGGGAGGCGCATGGTGAGTATATCTATTCTGCTGATCTTAGTATATAATCCCATGCTGACGCGAGGGTACTTTTTAGCAGCTAAATCTATAGGGCAATTGCAAAAAGATTTAGATGCAGCCCAAGAATCTCAGAGGTACGCTGAGTCCCAGTATGAGGCCGGCTGCCTTTCGTTGCAACGAAACCTGGAGGAGAAGAAACGCCTCCAGGCGGAAAACAAGCAGCAGGCCGAGAAGATTGAGAGTTTAAAGACTCAATTGGCCCAGACCCAAGAAGAGAACCAGAAATTATAGAGGGGCATGTTCGGTAAGTGTGATTATAACGTCGAAGGGTATCTCCCCTACATGAAGTGTAATGGACATGTCTTGTCTCATGTATAGGTCTCCTAACCGGGCGGCCTGAAGAAGAGATCGGCTCCTACCAGGGGAGCCTTCTGAAGGAACTGTCCGCCGTGCATGAGCGGGCTCAGAAGGCTATGAGGAGCATGATAAAAGCGCTATGGCCTGCGAAGAAGCCTCCGGAAGGGATGACCGAACTAGCCGATTGGTTCAAGGAAGCCCGGAGTCGGTTCGAGCTATGGAAGACATCGGCCTACCGGGAGGGAGCACGAGAGGCGTGGGCGATGATCAAAACCCGTTATACCGGTCTTAACCCCGAGCATATGGCTCGGGTTGGGCCAGCAGGGCCTGATGGGTAAGAAGTGCCGCTTCACTTGGTGTATGACCAAGTGATGCCTGCTGCTCGTCTCTCGCACGAAGATTGCGCCCTGGATGCCTTAAAAGACAATCTTGACCGGCAACCAGATGTGTGATTCTATGTAACTATGTACTTTAAATCAAAAAATTTGCTCCGTCTGTGTTGTAAACTTTGTCTTAACCGGCCATCGGCTTCGACCTCCCGTGCTAAGAGCTTGGGAGTGTTCCGTATAAAATATCCCTTGATAAGAGGGAATTCTTTCGAGGAACCAGGCAATCCGGCCATTTGGTACGAACAGACAAAAGACGCACAGGGAGATATGTTATATTACTGCTTAGCGTAAGAAATATCTTCCAAATAAAATAGTACCTATATCGGTGCCTTCCTTTAGGTTGCTATGTAAATCGTAGATAGTAAGTCCGCATACTGCTAGTATGTGACTAGTGGCCTTTTTTGAGAAAAGAAGCCCGTGTAATGGTAATGACAACCATAATTTTATTTGTTGCTTCCATCGTAGCCGACCAATTTTCTACTAATGATAGCTAGCTTTTGGCTTCACCTGTCTGAGGTACGTATCCGGATAACCCGGTCGTAGCAATCGCAGAGGTGCTCCCTTTACCCTCTAGCCGAACAATCGGGAACGTAGAGGGTAAACACAGGAGCAAGGCAACCCAACTTGGCAAAAATCTTAGTTCGAATTGGTGCATATAATGGCTTGAAAATCGACAAGGGAAACATGCATACACAGGAAATGTGAATAGATGCTTAAAATATATAATCATCGGCTTCGGGAAGAAGCCCCCAGGTGTTTTATTCGGGTCTAACATTTAAGGATGTATGCCGAAAGACTTAACACGAGTTCGGTTTAGCCAAACATAGGCTTGGGGAGAGAAAAAATCCGGACCTGCCAAACATCAAGGTGGGAGGGAAGGAAAATGAAAAGAAAGAAAAGAAAAAGGAGGGTAAAAAGTATGACGACACCGGTCTAGCCGTAAAAACGCCGAAGATGAGCTGCGTTCCATGGGTGTGGTTCGAGGCGGTTATCTGGCGGGCTTCGAAGACGATAAGCCCCTCCTGCGAGTACTTCGTCGATTATGAAGGGGCCCTCCCATTTGGGATTGAGTTTATGCTTTTGCTTCTTGGGGAGCCGTAAGACGAGTTCACCCACATTGTACGCTTTTTCTCTGACCTCCCTGCTTTGGTAACGTCGGGCCTGCTGTTGATAAAAAGTAGAGCGAGCCCGAGCTATGTCGCGCTCTCCTTCTAAGGCGTCCAAGTCGTCCTGCCGATCTAACTCAGCCTCCTTTTCTTCGTACATGCGCACCCTTGGTGCATCGTGAATAATATCACAAGGAAGGACTGCTTCTGCCCCATAGACCATGAAGAACGGTGTGTATCCCATTGAACGATTCGGGGTGGTACGTAGACCCCACAGAACGGAGTCAAGCTCCTCTACCCAATGGCAGTCGGACTCGTGAAGAGATCGGACCAGACATGGTTTAATACCACTCATGATGAGGCCGTTGGCCCGTTCGACTTGTCCATTGGTCTGCGGGTGATACACCGATGCGTAAACGAGCTTAATGCCCATTTTTTGCGCACCAGTCCTTTACATCCTGGGCAGTGAAGTTGGATCCATTGTCCATTATTATACTATGCGGGACGTCGTAGCGGTGTACCACGCCGGATATAAAGTCGATTACTGGTCCGGACTTGGCTGATTTGACAGGTTTTGCTTCGATCCATTTGGTGAACTTGTCCACCATGACCAGTAGATATTTATTCTTCTTGGTCCCCCCTTTAAGTGGTCCGACCATATCCAGCCCCCAGACCGCAAAAGGCCAGGTAATCGGAATAGTCCGAAGAGCTGTTGGGGGCATGTGACTTTGGTTTGCAAAGAGTTGACATCCCACGCAATGCTGGATAAGTGATTGGGCGTCCGCTCGAGCGGTGGGCCAGAAGAAGCCAGCCCGAAAGGCTTTGCTTACTAGGACCCTTGCTGCGGCGTGATGGCCGCCCATTCCTGCGTGGATTTCGGCCAAGAGCTGCCTTCCTTCTTCCTCAGATATGCACCGCTGGAGTACTCCGGTGGTGCTTTTCTTGTATAACTCACCCTCGTGGACTTTATAAGCCTTGGATCGCCGAATTATGCGTCTCGCTTCTGTCTGATCGTCGGGGAGTTCTTGGCGAAGAAGGTAAGTGAGGAAGGGCTCGGTCCATGGTGCAATTACTGACATGACCTCATGAGCCGAAGGCGTTTCGTCCATTACGGAGCCGCCGATGATTTGGTCGTCTGGTTCATTTATAGGGGGAACAACCTCTTCCGCGCTGATGGATCCGGCGCCCTTATTATCGTCCTGCAAACCACCGATGGCTTGAAGAGCCGTTCAAGGAAAGTGTTTTTTGGGACAGGGTCGCGTTTGGCCCCCATGCGGGCCAGTAAGTCAGCGGCCTGGTTGTTGTCTCTAGCGACATGATGGAATTCCGGCCCCTCGAACCGTGCGGATATTTTAAGGACGGCGTTTCTATATGCCGCTATCTTCAGGCTTTTGGCATCAAATTCGCCGTTGATTTGAGAGATGGCCAAGTTGGAGTCTCCTCGTACCTCCAGCCGTTGTATATCCATGGAAGCTGCCATCCGAAGACCATGCAAAAGTGCTTCGTACTCGACTGCATTGTTAGAATCGGCATACATGATTTGCAACACGTATCGGACGTTGTCGCCTGTGGGAGATATGAGAATAACTCCAGCCCCCAGTTCGGCCAGTGTTTTGGATCCGTCGAAGTACATCGTCCAATGGGAGTATGTACTATATTCCCTGGGGAGCTCGGCCTCCGTCCATTCAGCGAGGAAATCTACCAACACCTGAGATTTAATAGCTCGTCGTGGCTTATAGGCGATTTCGAAAGGAAGAAGTTCAATGGCCCATTTGGCTATGCGGCCGGTGGCGTCCCTGTTATTGATTATGTCGTTCAGGGGTACTTCGGATGCCATCGTGACCAAACACTCTTGAAAGTAGTGTCTTAGTTTCCGTGATGCCATAAATACTGTATACTCTATCTTCTGGTAATGCAGGTATCTGGACTTGCATTGCGTTAGCACTTCTGACACATAGTAGACCGGCTTCTGTATCCGGAATTTGCGACCCTCCTCCTCTCGTTCGACGACGAGCACTGTGCTAACCACTTGGTTGGTGACCGATATGTATAACAACATTGGTTCACCGGCGCCTGGTGCTGTGAGTATGGGGTTGCTTGCCAGCAGTGTTTTAATTTCCTCTAACGCAGCAGCTGCTTCATCGGTCCATTCGATATTGTTGGTCCGTTTCAGCAACATGTAGAGCGGTGAAGCCTTTTCACCGAGACGGGAACTAAAGCGGCTTAATGCCGTCACCCAACACGCCAACTTTTGGACATGCTTTAGCTCTGTGGGAATTGCAAGTTCCGATAGGGCGCGGATTTTAGCCGGATTCGCTTCTATTCCTCTATGGGAAACAATGAATCCGAGCAGTTTACCAGCGGGAACTCCGAAGACACGTTTCTCTGGATTGAGTCTTATATCATACTCGCGTAAGATGGCAAAGGTTTGCCTTAGGTCGTCGATCAGCCTGGAATTTTGTGAAGGCGTCACGCCCCAACAGGGCGTGGTAGCCACTGGGGAAGGGCACAATATGGAAAAAAAGTTCTTCAGATTGGTAGTTTTCGGGCGTGCCGAACACTACGTCCAGGGTGATGCGTGCTGAACAACGCGCCTCTTTCCCAGGGATGATCCCCCGGAAGGTTGTGTTGCTGTGCTCGATGCGATATCGGTCGAACTGCATTTTTTCCAGGGTGTCTTCGTAGATGAGGTTTAAACCACTGCCGCCATCCATTAGCACCTTCTGCAGCCTGAAACCATCGATGATGGGGTTTAGGACCAGTGCGGCCGGTGTTTGACCGGGACGGATGGTTGGTCGGTCAGTGTCTCCAAAGGTGATTGGTATGTCTGCCCATGGACTTGTAGCTGCCACATGGTAGACCTGTTCGAGTTCTCTAAGAGCTCTTTTCCTCCTGTTCCTGGAGGGGAACATTTCGTAGATCGTCAGGACTTCAGCATTGTATTCTGGCGGCGTTGTGGAGCGCCTGTTCGGCGGCAGTGCCTCGAGGATGGCCTCTCCGCTTTTTGCGACCTGCTTGACGACCCAGCAAGCTCTAAGGCTATGAGTCGGGTTTGTGTTCAGCAATACAGAATGTATAGGGCATGGCTTGTCCAATAGTCCGTCGATGACAGTTCTGGCCCCCGTAGGGGGTCTATTTCTCTTTTCTGCGGGTTCGTGCTCGGCTAGCCGCTTCGGGGGTATCCGCTTTTTCCGGTCTCCTCTAGGGTGTTCGGTAAAGTCTGGTTCCGAAAGTAGCCGTTCGGCTTGTCAGGTGCTCTCCATGGCACAGTATTTTTGTACCAGGTTCGATAGCTCGGTGAAGCCGCGGATGTGTCGACGGGATAGGGCATTGAGGATCCCTTCATTGTGACAATTGCGGCTGAAGGTTGCCATTATCTCCTGGTCACTAGAGCCTAGTACTCTGTCTCTAATGAGGAGGAGTCTAGCCCAAAAATGATGAACCGACTCCCCTGGTAATTGTTTGACATCCCGTAAGTCTGAAGACTTGGAATCTCCTGCGCTGCTTCAATGCTTGACTTGGGTGGTGGGTGGGAAAATATTTAGTTCCGCGCCACGATGTGAGTCCGGAATCACGGGGTTCAAGTTGCGTGCTAAATCGGGGACCGATCCCGAACTATTTCCGGAACGAACCCCAGAATCCGAGTTACAGACGGGGTCCTGATGATCGGAAATTAGGATATAAACTGTCCTTAATTCCGGTTGTTGGGGGGACAAACCTCCAGCTGGACACTCAACGGGGGCGACTAGGTGAGTGATCGAGGGGGTGCGAATCTTCCTATCGTCGGGTTTAAGCCCGATCCGGTCATAGACCGACGTCTGATCGTCAGTCATGCCAATGGCCTGAATCCAATCGAGTAGCTCGTTTAAGGACGAGGCGTTGGTGGGGCGCGTGTCGCTGAAGCGCGCGGGGTTAAGCCGCAGTGTCGTGGTTCCGGAGTCGCTTGACAGTGAGTCCAGGTTACGTTCGGCCACGGCGGGTCCGGGCACAACGACGGGGTTGGGCGTTCTAGACAGCCCGGGGGTAAAGGCCGCCCCAGAGGTGGGGCCCGGCGCTCCTGGCGTCGAGGCATCGGGATATGCGGGCTCCTCCATGAGAGCCGAGGGCTCCAGCCAAATAAGCTCTCCCCGTGAATCGGCGACGAACTCTAAGGTTCCGAATCTGATTTCTTGATCGGGGAAGAAGCTTCCGATCTGGCCAAGATGGTCAGTCGGGTCGGCGTGCGACAAGACATCGCCGCCAGCGAAGATCTGACCAGGGATGGGGACGTCCTTTCTACAGATCTCGCTGCTTATGATTGTAGGAGATATGCCCTAGAGGCAATAATAAATGTTATTGATTATCTCCCTGATTCATAATTAGGTTTACGTTCCATGCTATAACTGCTATGGTTCACGAGTCTGCAATAACCACGAGGCTCGGAGGAAGACTCATATGCACGTGTGGGATAATAAACGGTAAAATGTATTCCTAGTCTGGCCTCTAAGACTAACTCAAGTGTTGCATGATGGTTCTGTTTTCCTGATCATGAGCATGTCTATGCCAGCAACTTTGAGGGCACAATGTTGGAAGAACATTTGTGTTGAATCGACCCGAATTGATGTTATGCTATGAGATACATTCGTCACAAGTTAATGGTTAATAACACAGAGATGGTTAACGTTTGCATGATTCCTTAGACCATGAGACTATCGAGTTTCTTCATGCTTGCTTCATGAACTTTGGGGTTTGTTAAACGTCATCCGTAAATGGGTGGCTATTACGGCGGCTTACGGGTTCATGGAAAAGTATGTCAAGTAACTTGATAGCTCAAGATTGGGATTTTCTCCTCCGATGATGGAGATATATCTCTAGGCCCTCTCGGTGTTACGGTATCCATCATCGTCTGGCCAGACACTTTGTGATTTGATCACGGGGATGCCGAAACACGGGAACGAGAAAAGAGAACAATACCGGTAACGAGGTAACTGGCATAGTGGACAAGTTGTTGATCCACGGGGATGCCAACATGTCTCACCTCGGGTATTTGTAACATATCACGAAGCAACAGGAATAGCACTCGGCAACTGGAGGTTCACTCGAATATTCATTCGTGTGGGTATAGGGGTCAATATGGGTGTCCATGGCTCCGATGTTGATCATTGATCGGAAGGGATTTCGGGTCATGTCTATAATTCACCGAACCTATAGGGTCACACGCTTAAGGGTCATCTATGTGTTGAATACTAGACAGGGAGTTTGAGAGAAATTCACCGAAAAAGTTTCGGAGACAACGGAAGAGTTCCGGAGAGAGAACACCGGAAGAGTTTCGGTAAAACCGAAAAGTTGTTTCGGAGTGTACCATTAAGTCAAATTGGTTTCGACACATGCCTGGAAATTATTGAAGGGTACCAGAATTGTTCTGCTAACTTCTTAGATTTTTCAGAGACAAAAACCGAAAATGTTCCGGACTGCCGGAACCGCTTTAGTTGCTTTTCACACATGAAAATCACTAAACCGAAAAGTTGTTTCGGAGTACACCATTAAGTCAAATTGGTTTCGGCACACGCCTGATAATTCTTGGAGGGTGCCAGAATCATTCTGGAAACTTCTGGGAATTTTCCGGAAGGAAAACCGGAAATGTTCCAGAGCTGCCGGAACCGCTTTGTTTGCTTTTCACAGATGAAAATCACTAATCCAGAATTGTTTTGGAATGCATTGAAAATTATTTTAGTGGGTACTGGAAATGTTCTAAGCCCACATAAATATTTTCGGTTCGAACGGACGCTGAAAAATGTCGTCGTGAATAGTGAAATCAGCTTTATGGTTACTTTTTGGAAAGCCACCTTTTTGGGCTTTTGCTCAAAAATATCTTGGAGATGACATGGATGGATGTGGCTGAAATTTTAGCCCCTCCACCCCTCCTTCTCCTATATATAGAGGTGGAGGGGGCTGCCCAAAACTCACTCTTTCTCAACATACACAAGCCATGCATGATCTGGCCTTCTCTCTCCCTCCCAGCGAAATAGTTTCGTAGAGCCGAAAGGCTGTCTGGGTTCCGGTGGGAACTAGTTCTGGACGGCGAAGCCCTGCCGGATAGATGACACCGTATGTGTGCAACTCTGTAGAGAGATCGTAGTTTCGGTCTTAGTTCGAGAGTGCCTCCCAAAGGGTTGTCCGAGTGACCGTCCGAGTTTCAAAGTTCCTCCCGAAGGGCTGTCCGCGACACCGTCCGGGGGACTGTCCGACCGCCTCCCGGAGGGCTGTCCGAGGGGCAGATGAGGGTATTCATCCTCGCGGTTGGGAGGTTGTAAATCCTAGCTGCGGGGATCTGCACCGCCGATCGTCATCGACTCTACTTCCGCTGCGCTACGAGTCGGTAACGAAAAAGATCAAACCATGTATGCAGTCTCCATAGTGGTCCTGGGCTGGTGCGTAGGTCAGAAATTTTTGTTTTCTGTTGCGTTCCCCTTCAGTGGCATCATGAGCCATGCTATGCGTAGATGCAGGTTGCGATTTAGAATACATAGAGATGTATGGGTGTTGCACAATATAATTAGGTAGTAGATGAGTTCTATTACTGGAAATTATTTGTGCGGGTAGCAGATGAAATCTGTTACCCGATGTTCTTGTTGCTTCCCTGGAATTTGCATATTTCTGATCTTGATAATAGCATGGTGGAGTTTCAATGTTCTGGCAATCCGCGATCCTGATTGATCAACGAAGTGCTAACAGTTCATTGAATTCCACCGTAGTTAAAAAGAAAGATGAAATTTCACAGACGAAAGGGCAATGCAGATATGATCTGCATGGGGGTCATGCGTATGACGAAGTTTAGTATGGGGCTCGAGATTTTATTATCTCATGTTTCATACACCCCGCAATGTTAATCTAGCGACTTGGATTATCATGCTTGATGATGGACGTTGGTAGCTTCAGTTTGTTTCGAAACCTTAGAAGCCACGTAAAACAAGTTTTTGCATGAACCGATTAGAGGCGTCTAACTTGGTTTTGCAGGATGGTTTGCATGTGCATATGATGTGGTATAGCAGTGCTCATATTAATTTGATTATGTATGAGATGACTATATGATGTAATATTAAGATGAGCTGCGTGTCATGATTCGGCATGATGGCTGGAGCCATATGATTGTCACTTTAATGACCTGCGTGTTAACCTTAAGTAATGCACTTATTTTATTAGCTATAGAGATAGCAATATTATTTGGTGCATCGACAAGGTGGTGGCAATCTTCGCGAAGGTGAACACCAACGCGAATGCCGAAGACGAAGAAATGAAAGACTTCTTCGTCAGAAAGGGCTATACCATATCATGCTATTATGAATTGCCTGAGATGTTTATCCCTTATGATGCACCCTTCTTGATTGCGCGGTAGTCCCTTTTTATTAGGGTGATCTCTCACAAAAATATCAAGTAGTTAGTGTTCTCCCAAGTGTAGCACCGTCACGGCACCTATCTTTTCGGGGTGCGCCGTGTCACACAGGTACGAACGATTAGAGAAGTGTGAGGCAGGTGAGTTGAGACCTCGCAGCGAGATCACTTGGTTGTCTTGACGTTCAGGCATGACCGTCATGAGCTCGGAACACACGCATCGAAAGATGAACAAGAGTCACATAGAGATGTGATTGGCAAGTTGGCCTACCGGTTGAGATTTTCGTCATCAGTGGTGTTACACCAATGGCGAACAATTTAAATGCGGGTCTTGTATCACTCACAATCAATTAAGAGATATTGATTTGAGTGGGAGTGCACTGTAGAATTAATTCTTTTAATTCTCAGTGCAATTAATTGTGAACTTTGTCTAAGTGTAAATTGCATAATAGTTGTAGAATAATGGCTCGCGTTTCCACCTTCCCTATTAAAATTGAATAGCTGTTAAATATCTGGGTAAAACTTTACGTTTGGTAACGTAATGTGAGGATTGTCCTCAAGTGTGCCGAGAAGGACTTTGTCCTATCGCATGCTTTTGGTATTCTTCCGCTGATGCTATGGATGATGTGACTCTCGTCCTTCGATCCAAAAGCTAAAATTCCGTTACGGTCAAGTGAAATATGTTTGCCTCCATGAGACCCGAACTTCGAAAGTTTGGATAGCTATGTGATATTCATGGAATCTCAAAATCATTTTCAGAGACAAACAAAGGCTAAAAGATATGAGATATCCAAAGCCATGTTTGTTTGCAAACTATTAGTAAAAGTGTTTACTGGGCATTTGACTGTTAAGAGAGGGATCCAGAAGAACGCCTGTCATATAATGAAGGTGAATAAAACAACAGCTTAAAGAGAAAGGAAGTGTCTGAAGGGTGTTAGTGAAACTTTCACGCCTAGGAAGTCCGGGGCTGAAGCCACTCTCAAGTTGGGTGCTTCTTCTGAGAGTAGGAGAAATACTAAAAGTTAAACTGTTAGAAGTATAAAGGCAAAAAGAGAGAAGACTGGAATATCCAGCTCATGTATGAATGTCATACAAGTTTTTGATGTATAGAAGGCTGGTCAAAGATATAGTTCTTGGGAATTATGGTTAAACATGTTAATCTCTAATTCTTGGGTATTGTGAGTTGATCACAAAGATACCCGCTCGATTGCATTCTGTTGCAACTCGATGTAAGAACTACTATGGTTGAAAGACTAGCCAGGGATGAGGTTTTGATACGCGCTGGAAACATAGTAAAAGATACTATACCTTCCATTGGTGTATTACCTATGTATTTACTTTCATATTCATTTTAGAGTTTCATATACTCTAGCCCTTTGCATAAGGTATCTTGCAAGAAGGTTGTTCATAAGAGAACTTTTGATGTTCGGTGATATGAATAACATAAGGGCCATACTTTCATTATGAATGAGATGTATGTTATGAATATTGATAATAATACATTACCTCTATATTTACTTTTATAATTCATTTAGAGTTTCATATACTCTAGCCCTTTGCATATGGTATCTTGCAAGAAGGTTATTCATAAGAGAACCTTTGATGTTCGGTGTTATGAATAACATGAAGGGCCATGCTTCCATCCAGGATGGGATGTATGTTGTGAATATTGATGGAAATATGATACATCCATAACACTGACGCTAAATCTCGCAAGACTAAAAGAATACCACATATGTGTGGCACTGCATTTGGTCACATTGGAGAAACCCGCATGGAAAATTCCATTATGATGGATTTTGAAGTCGTTTGATTTTGAATCATCTGACACTTGCAACTTTCCTCTGAAAAGTGAAGTGACTGAAATACCGTTCACAGGCCATAAGGAATGAGCAAAGAACATATTAGTGATCATACATTATGATGTCTGTAGTCCAATAAATGTTGTTGCAAGTAGTGGATTTATCTATCTTCAGAAATGACTCAAGTAGATATATGGATATTTACTTGATGAGACGTAAGTCTGGATCTTTTGAATTCATTCATAAGGTTTTCAAAAATGAAGTAGAAGTTATTGTAACAAGAAAATTATGTTTCTACAATTCGATTGCAGAAAGGAATATTTGAGTTACAAGTTTAGCGAATGTCTGATGAGTTATGAAAGGGGTTTCATAACTTGCACCTCCCGAAACACCACTGCAAGTGGAAAGTCCGTGAAGATGTAATCGAACCATTTATGACATGGTAAGATCAAAGATGACATAAATAAACTTGCCATTATCCCTTTTAAAGAGTGATGTTGTAGAGACTGTGGCTTTTACACTGAAAAGAGCTCCATCAGGTCTGTTGAAATGACGCCATGGTATGGTACGCCCAACCATGTTATATCTTTTCTTAACATTTGGAATATGGGGCTTGTAAGTAAAAGGTTACAAACCTATTCCAAATCAGACAAGTGCTACTTTGTAGGTTATCCCAAGTCATTGGGTATTCCCCCACCACTATACCGAGGCAAAGGATTTTGCCAGAAAATGGTATGCTTTTAATGAGAATAGTTCTTGCAAAAGGTGAGTGGGAGAACAGTGCAACTCGACGAGATAACCAGTATCTTCGTCATCAGATCAAAGGGAAGGAACCTTGGAAGTGATTCCAGAGTTTCCTACTGCGACTGATACGGAAGCCTCTACATGAGCTGTATGGACTTCGGTCGAACTTGCAGCTGAACCACGTAGGAAAAACTCGTGCAAACCTCTCAGGTGCGCATACGAGATATTGTTGTTAGACAACAGTATACCTACGATACACAAGGAAGCGTTGATGGGCCCTGACTCCGGAATTGGCTAAATGCCAATACAATCCGAGATAGTTTCCATATAAGTGATTCAAGATTAAAATCTTGATACACCTTTCGGAAGACTTAGAGTCTAACGAATATTTATGGAACTAAAAACTAATACGGATAAAAATGTTTTATCCATAAAGCTCGACTTGTTGCAATAACAAGTTCAAGGAGTTGACTACGATGAGGTTGTTTCACCGTAGCGATGCTTAAAGTCGGTTCGGGTTGAACTAGCAATTAATACATATTTCAAACATGAGATATGAAACAAGGACGACGAAAGGATTTCCATCTGATGGAAATGAAACCAAGGACTTGCATGTGTTACACTCCAAGGTATTTTTCAGTCCAGAGGATGCTAGTAAGTATGCAAACTTCAGAGATCCAGCGATGGACAGAAGAGAGCAAAATGGAGTTGGAATCTTCGTGTTTTGATGAAATGGTCAAAAGGGTTTTGACTTCATCAATGGGTAACGAAGATGCTTATGATTCAAGAAAGTAAGTAGGAGCATAATAATATTTCTAAAAACGTTGTGTGCTTGACACATTGTTAATTGGAAATAAATTTCTTGACACGAATTAGGACTTCATTTGAAAAGTGTTTTTCGATGAAGTGCTTGGGCTAAATAGCCTTAATATTAAGCATGATGATCTATGGAGATAGATTTACCTAATGGGGCTGAGCAAAGATACATATTGACAAGATGCTAAAACAATTTAGCACTAAAACCGCCAAGGAGTGATTCTTGCCGAAGTCACATGGAAAGAGTTTTGTAAGACTCGGTGTCCCAAAACACCGATGAGCAAAATACATGATGGAGATTCCACACACTCTTGTGTTTGGATTAATCATGTATTCCATGGTATGTAAAAACAACCAGATATGTCCAACACTCCAAAGTTGTTGCGAGTATAGATACCAAAGTGATCAAAAGTACTGATCATGGGACAACAGTGAAAGATGTCATTAAGTACTAGAGTAGTACTGATGACATGTTTTCTCGCAAGCAGAGATTATGAAGTACTCGTTGTAAGTAATTACATTGATACAGTCTTCATCAATGCTCCATGCGATTTTCGATTTAAGTTAAGGATGTTTTGTGTAATACACAATATGGTGGCACGGTAGTTGGAAATTGTTCCAAACAGGTTACCGTGGCGAATTCTATAACAAATGGCTAAGTATGTTGACGCTTTAGAAGCGACAAAGACGTTGTTGAATCATATAGTTCATTCATGAACTTAGTATGGTTCCAAGATGGCTTTGGTCAATGAGGCACTATTGCAAATAGTTGCTCCATAGCTCAGTCTGAGGAATCAGGTTTCGACCAATGATTCACACATATATAAAGCCAAGTCCACACAAAATATGAATTTTGTGAAAGCGTGAAAACGCGAGGATATGCAAAGATACACACGGAGCTGAAGTCGTCAGATCCGTTGGACATTAGGCTATACCACAAGCGAAGTATATTTACACCGGTGTGCCACAGGTGTAAAGTGCATTAGCATTAACTAGATTATTGACTCTAGTGCAAGTGGGAGTCTGTAGGAGATATGCCCTAGAGGCAATAATAAATGTTATTGATTATCTCCCTGATTCATAATTAGGTTTATGTTCCATGCTATAACTGCTATGGTTCACAAGTCTGCAATAACCACGAGGCTCAGAGGAAGACTCATATGCACGTGTGGGATAATAAACGGTAAAATGTATTCCTAGTCTGGCTTCTAAGACTAACTCAAGTGTTGCATGATGGTTCTGTTTTCCTGATCATGGGCATGTCTATGCCAGCAACTTTGAGGGCACAATGTTGGAAGAACATTTGTGTTGAATCGACCCGAATTGATGTTATGCTATGATATACATTCGTCACAAGTTAATGGTTAATAACACAGAGATGGTTAACGTTTGCATGATTCCTTAGGCCATGAGAGTATCGAGTTTCTTCATGCTTGCTTCATGAACTTTGGGGTTTGTTAAACGTCATCCGTAAATGGGTGGCTATTACGGCGGCTTACGGGTTCATGGAAAAGTATGTCAAGTAACTTGATAGCTCAAGATTGGGATTTGCTCCTCCGACGATGGAGAGATATCTCTGGGCCCTCTCGGTGTTACGGTATCCATTATCGTCTGGCCAGACACTTTGTGATTTGATCACGGGGATGACGGAACACGGGAACGAGAAAAGAGAACAATACCGGTAACGAGGTAACTAGCATAGTGGACAAGTTGTTGATCCAGGATGCCAACATGTCTCACCTCAGGTATTTGTAACATATCGCGAAGCAACAAGAATAGCACTCGGCAACTGGAGGTTCACTCGAATATTCATTCGTGTGGGTATAGGGGTCAATATGGGTGTCCACGGCTCCGATGTTGACCATTGATCGGAAGGGATTTTGGGTCATGTCTATACTTCACCGAACCTATAGGGTCACACGCTTAAGGTTCATCTATCTGTTGAATACTAGACAGGGAGTATGAGAGAAATTCACCGAAAAAGTTTTGAAGACAACGGAAGAGTTCCGGAGAGAGAACACCGGTAGAGTTTTGGTAAAACCGAAAAGTTGTTTCGGAGTGTACCATTAAGTCAAATATGTTTTGGCACATGCCTGGAAATTATTGGAGGGTACCAGAATTGTTCTGCTAACTTCTGAGATTTTTCAGAGACAAAAACCGGAAATGTTCCGGACTGCCGGAACCGCTTTAGTTGCTTTTCACACATAAAAATTAGTAAACCAAAAAGTTGTTTCGGAGTACACCATTAAGTCAAATTGGTTTTGGCACACGCCTGATAATTCTTGGAGGGTGCCAGAATCATTCTGGAAACTTCTGGGAATTTTCCGGAAGAAAAACCGGAACCGCTTTGTTTGCTTTTCGCAGATGAAAATCACTAATCTGGAATTGTTTTGGAACGCGTTGAAAATTATTTTAGTGGGTACTGGAAATGTTCTAAGCCCACATAAATATTTTCGGTTCGAACGGACGCGGAAAAATGTCATCGTAAATAGTGAAATCAGCTTTATGGTTACTTTTTGGAAAGCCACCTTTTTGGGCTTTTGCTCCAAAATATCTTGGAGATGACATGGATGGATGTGGCTGAAATTTTAGCCCCTCCACCCCTCCTTGTCCTATATATAGAGGTGGAGGGGCTGCCCAAAACCCACTCTTTCTCAACATACACAAGCCATGCATGATCTGGCCTTCTCTCTCCCTCCCAGCGAAATAGTTTCGTAGAGCTGAAAGGTTGTCTGGGTTCCGGTGGGAACTAGTTCTGGACGGTGAAGCCCTGCCGGATAGATGACACCGTATGTGTGCAACTCTGTAGAGAGATCGTAGTTTCGGTCTTAGTTCGAGAGTGCCTCCCGAAGGGCTGTCCGATTGACCGTCCGAGTTTCGAAGGTCCTCCCAAAGGGCTGTCCACGACACCGTTTGGGGGACTGTCCGACCGCCTCCCGGAGGGCTGTCCGAGGGGCAGATGAGGGTATTCATCCTCGCGGTTGGGAGGTTGTAAATCCTAGCTGCGGGGATCTGCACCGCCGATCGTCATCGACTCTACTTCCGCTGCGCCACGAGTCGGTAACGAAAAATATCAAACCATGTATGCAGTCTCCATAGTGGTCCTGGGCTGGTGCGTAGGTCGGAAATTTTTGTTTTCTGCTGCGTTCCCCTTCAATGACAAGGTGAGCCATCGATTCCTTTGGTGATCACAGCGGAACTCTCAATGAAAGCACCAATGTCGGTGTCAAAACAGGCGGATCTCGGGTAGGGGGTCCCGAGCTGTGAGTCTTGGATCGATGGTAACAGGGGGACGAAGGAGACGATGTTTACCCAGGTTCGGGCCCTCCTACGGAGGTAAAACCCTACGTCCTGCTCGATTATATTGATGGTATGAAGGTTACAGAGTTGATCTACCTCGAGATCGACTAGCTAAAACCCTAGATGAGTTCCTCTGCCTTACAATCTAAACCCCCTGGCTTATATAGACGCCGGGGGTTATTAGGGTTACACATTGTCGGTTGTTCACCGGAGGGATAAAACATGCCTAATCTACTACCTCAAACTTGAAAGACACGCCACGACTCCTGAGGTCTCCTCCATAGCGACGAGGCCTTCGATCAATCTCATCCTCAGCGAGCGGCCCATGAGCCCGGCCTATGAGAAATAGGCCGGCAGTCCGAGGACCCCTTAATCCCGAACTTCCTCAGCCGGGTCTTCAGCTGCTAACAACATCTATAGCCGGACACATCGTCATACACATCGTCCGGTTACTAAATACAACATGTCATCGGACTACCAAAATTTGGCATGTTTGACTATGGTGAAGAAGATCATCCCCGGCTGCCTTTCCCTTCCCGACGCCATTGCCATCCTTCTCGCGAAAGTACCGATCGAAGACGCAGTACGGATTGACCCGGATCTACTATTCGCCGGAGTTGTCCTCACCGTCGATGTCCTCCTTCTCCTTTGCTGACAGTCCGGCCATTTCAAGGACCGCACGATTCCGCTCTCGAGCGAGGGCGTGAGTGTTCCTCTGATACCACTTCTTCAGAGTGGGGGCGCGGATGGCTTCCTCCTCTGCGTCCGCTAACGCAGCCGCATCAGCCGCCTCCGCGGCCACCATTTCGGCAGCGAGTCGGGACTTGGTGGCCCTTGTCCTCTCCTTCCCACGACGAGCACACCGGTCCTGGTGGGACTCGTACTCTGCCTGATCGGTGATGGGGAAGGAGGGATTTTCAGGCTGCCGATACCGCGATGATCGAGCGCCAGAGAACCCGAGTGCCTGTTGAGCCCATGCTATGGAGTTGCGCCGCAAAGGTCCTGTCGTCGGCCGGGCGCTGTCCTCCTGGGAGCGGCGGAGTGCAATGCGGACGGCCATTGCCTCCTCCAACCCGCACGGGATGACACCCCAGTCGGCCGATCCGGACTGCTCGGAGTTAGATCCACTGTCCGCCATGCCGGAGAACGCCGAAGATGAGCTCGGGTGGCGGAGTTGAGTGGAGTGAAGTGGCTAGGGTTTGCTCCGACGAGAAGATGGGAAGGAATATATGTGGGGTCGTGTAGGCCAGCGTGGCCCAGGTCCAACGTGGCTGATGCGGCCGGGCACCCCCATATCCGTCCCATATTTGGGCTGGATATGAGGGGTGCTATTCAGCCCGAGCGTTTAAGGCCCATTTGAGGAGCCCAGTTGGATCGCTTTTTTGTGACCGGACAGTGACCAGACGTCCTGCTCGAGCGTTTGAGACGGGTTTGAAAGGCCCGACGAGGCGACGACTCTAGATGCTTTAAGACCCCACATGCAACAGACTCGTGCATTCAAGTTCAGTGGCAAGTTCTTACAAGCAAGGAATTTACTTGTTAATCTATCAAGTATGTTTCTTGCCTCAACCCTTACAAAGTTTTTTACATTCTTAGATATCAGAATCACCTTGCTCATTCTCTGGCCAGGAAGGTTTTCTTGAACAGATCTTCATCTAGTTGCTTTATGGGCCTAGATGTAATTCCAGAATGGCCTTTGACGCCATATCTTTTCCCTTGAGGAATCTGCTTTCTTACATTGTTTAGGTTTTTGATTAATAACATCGCAAAAAAAGGTTGTTGATTAATAAAAGCTGGCCGTAGTTGAAGGTTTTAGTTTGTCAAGAAAAATAGGGTAAGTGGCAAGCATAAGTTATATCTTGCCCGATCCGAGACATAAGTTTTTTCATTTGAGGGGCATCCGAAACATGAGTATAGATCACACTTATGGTGCCTAGCTATTGGCCCGGCCCAGTACTATAGCTGCCACGTGAATGTTTTTTCATTCATGTGCGTTTCTTTATGGGTTTTCATTGTTTTGCATCATTTTACTTCCGTTATTTTATTTTATTTTCCTTTTCCTCTTTCTGGCTTTCATTGTCCATTTCTCCGGTTTTCTTGGTTTTTTTTACTTTATTTTTAATTTCCAAAACATGTCTATTTTTTCATACTCATTGTACATTTTCGTATTTCAGGACCATTTTTTATTCATGTTCAAATTTCTGAAAATGCATGATTAATTTTTTAAATAAATGTTTTGAACATTTTTTAATACTTGTTAAACAGTTTTCAAAACGTTCACACATTTTTTAATAATAAATTTTCTTAAAACTATGGGACATTTTTATATGTTATAAACTTTTTTCTCAATGTCACAAACATATTTTTGAAACTCGTGAAAAACTTTTAAAATGTAACTTACATTTTCGCAATGATATGAAACATTGTTTTGAACTGCATGAACATTTTTTACATTTTGTAACATTTTTCAAAAATCACATATATTTTTCAAGACACGCGAACATTTTTAAGTGCCACATAGTTCTTTAATAATACAAATATTTTCTAAAATTTGAGCGATATTTTTTACACTATATAATTATTTTTAAAATGTGCTATGAACACTTTCAAAAATTAACTAAATTATTTTTTGTATTATATGTATCTACTATTTTTTTTAAATATAAACAAAAGAAACAAATACACGTATGTGACGTTAGCATGACGAACTCACAATGGTACTGGACCGGCCCACTACTGGCTCCTTTCAGGCACGCCGAGTTACTCTCTCACATAACAAGACATAGCCGCGCCCTAAGTCGCAAACTTAAAGAGCTCGCACTACTGGGAAGCTATTCTTCAAGGAGTCTTGGATTTGCAAGTGTGCGGCTGTATGGTGTTGCCTCGCCAACAAAGATTTTTTATTTTTTTTTGAACTTCCTAGCAAGGAACTTCATTCTTTAGGGAATTGGTGTTTGATTTAACCGTGAAATATGGAGTGCCAATGTAGAACACACACACTTACCTTTTTCTCTTCTTAATTAAGGAGCCCATCTTAACGTATCTCTCTTTCTCGAAGGCGATCAACTCAACTTACTATTGACAAGTGGTGAAGAGAGCTCCTATTCGGCGCTTAAAGTTCCGAGTGAGCGCAATGGCACACAAGAACCCCCCGACGTGGGCCGGCCCAATTATCTCGCCTGAGCCATCCAGTTGACTTGTTTCGCTCGTCTGTTCTCTAGTATGACCATTGAATTTAAAAATGTGGATTTGAAAAATTTCATGAATTTAGAAAAGATTCCATTAATTTCAAAAATCTTCAAAATTTTGGAAAAATGTTGAAATGGAAGAAAAGTTTCCAAAATTAAAAAATGAAAATTCTGACATATTTAGAAAAGTTCACAATTTGAAATAAAGAATTTACCAACAAAACCAGAACTTAAGAAGAAAGTTTTAAAACTTAAAAATATAACAAAGAAGGAAAAGAAAAAGTCGACAAAACAGAACCAAAACAAGTGAAACACAAAACCAAAGGAAAAATCATCCCCAATAACCGGTGAGAATATTCTAGAATGTTCCCAAAATTGGGGATGGAATAGACTCGCTTGAGCCGACCTAGTTTTACGCTAGTGAGCAACGAGCTTAGGCACCAGTTACACTAACTGGTGCCTTAAATGCTGAACAGGAAACGGATTTGTGTGTTCTTTTCTCCTCCCCTGTAGAAATAGTGTAACTCGTGCCTTAAGCGCTATATAGCAAATAGAAAGAATTTGCGTGTTGTTTCCTCCTCCCCGACATAAACACGGGCTTGTGCCACCAGCAAACAGGGGTTGCGATACAACTTCCGAAAACGACGATGAAAGGGACTGGAAAAGCAAGGACTTAGCAAATCCGCCTCCCTAAACGCTCTGGATGCGACTAGTGAATCTAGGGCCCAGGGGGTTTGTTGCAAACGAGAAGGATTTTAGAGTCACTGCCCAACTGTAATTTATTCATCACACCACACTTATCCTCCTGGGGCAGCGCCATCGAAAACTTTGGCGACGTTCCGGGGTGACTTTTGGCGACGTATTCGGCCGTCATTAGGCATGTCCATTTTCTGCGACAAGTCTCAGTGTCACATAAATTGTTGGTGGGTTCTTTTTTTAAATGAAATAAAAATTAACAAGTAATTAGTTTTGAGCTCACTCATTTAGCGGGATCTCTTTTCATAATAGCAGGAACTTGGAATTGGGATCGTCCGGCTGCCTCCTAACAAAGGGAATTGATATCGTTGGCTTAGATGTGAATCAACATCGATAGTGGATGGACTACTCATGGAATGAAGGTTACACCACCATATAGCTGACGCTACCATAGATAGCCCGGCGTGAATTAGTTTAAATTTCCCAATTTTTTTTATCATTTTCATCCTATTTTTCGGCCAAACAAAATCATGTAACCTAGTTGGTGCAATTAGTAGCTTTCATTCAAGTTCTACCACATAGTGAAAATGCAAACCAGAATTAAATAACAGCCACACAGAGTAGTCATATCATAGGATGATTTTTCCTGCCTTGCATCCTCTGTGGGCCAACAATGACCTCCCTTTGTATCCCAACAATGTGCCATGTGAGCTTTTATGATCCAAAAGGTTAATTCTACTTCCATGACATCTCTTCGGGACAACAAAATATAATGGAGTATTATCTAGCATAAGTTCAACACACTTAACTAACATGCATACTAAATAGCAATGTTCTCAAAGCTGCACTCTCGAAACACCTACTCGTTGGACGACCGTTGCTGGTTGGGGCATTCTATCCATCCTCCATGGTGGTGGGTGTGGCGTTCTTGACAGCATTAGCCCCAAAATACATCCTCATCGGGCTCTTTGAACCCGAACTGGAGATTTCATCTCGTTTTGTGCCCATCTGAGGACCAATTATGGTATGCCCTGATCCGGCATCTGTGAAAGCTCTTCGTCGTTGGCCTCATATATGACAGTGTCTGGTGCATTGATACCTGTGATCTGCGTTGGGTTTACAGTGAAGAGGAACATGTGATTGCGGCACAAAGTGGGTAAGTATTTCCCTCGGTTATGAAACCAAGGTTTATCGAACCAATAGGAATATCAATCGTCAACCATCTTGAGCGCTGCACACAAATGAACAAACAACTTGCACCCAACGCGGGCAAGAGGGTTGTCAATCCCATTGATCTCGTTATTTGCAAGCAAATGAGTTGTGTAGATAATTGTAAATTGCGAAATAAAATAAAAAGTAAATAAGGGCAGCAAGGTAATAGTAGCGTTTGTAAATATATAAGTGAATAGACCCGGGAGCCATAGTTTTCCCTAGCAGCATCTCTCATGTAGGCAGCATACGGTGGGTAACAAATTACTGTTGGGCAATTGATAGAAAAGCGGATAGTTATGCGATTTTCACGGCAATGATCATGTATATATAGGCATCACGTCCATAAACAAATAGGCCGACTCCTGCCTGCACCTATTACTATTACTCCACTCATCAACCGTTATCGAGCATGCATCTAGAGTATTAACACTACTGCAGGATGGTCCAAAGATGACACATCAATGAGAGACCCTTCGACGAAACTGTGTGCGATCCATCAATCGCAAACGATATAGTTCAAGCCCCGCCGCCAATGAAGAAAACTGCGTGCGATGGAGGAACCATCAAATACGATTCAAAAAATAGTTGCGTGTGTGATGCGTCACATATATTTTGTTCTTATAAACTGTTTGTGATTATGGAATATAACAGAAACGGTTAACAAACTACATACGTGTGCGTAGTGTGGCATACAGTTCACTCAGATAAACTGTTTGCGCTGATCCAGCAGAACACAATCGAGTTAGCCTAAGAAAGCGTGTGTGATACCCGGCAAACAATTCATTCATCAGAATTATTTGGGAAGACCAATAATAACCCAAACGATTCATCCTGACAACCGTGTGTGTTGTGGGTACCCGGCAAACAGTTCATTCACCAGAATTGTGTGGGAAGACCAAAAATAACCCAAATGAATCATCCTGACAACCTGTGTGTGTTGTGGGCAGACGGTTGTTGCTAATAATTGTATGAGATGTGATTTGCTCTGTTTGCACAACATCTATATGCTCTGTCTATAGAACACCAACATTATTGTTGCATAACCAACTTGAACATCCAGTTACATAAGTGACTACACAACACATGTACATTCCTCAATATAAATTTACAAGAAGTACACGATCACCAAATCATACTGTTCTTGTGACGACGGTTGCCGACACTGCTCTGCTTGTGGCTATCCCTCACCGTCTACAGGAAGGAGGCACTTCCTCATGTCAATGATCCTCGTGTACATCTCATAGCTTGTGTACGCGTCCTTGGCCACATACTTGATGTGTTCCTCATCCAGTTTGTTCACCCAGGCCTTGTGCCAGACAGACTTGTCCTTGTGGCACTCAGCCTTCATGTCTTTGTAGTAGGGGTCGATGATGGTCGCGGCGAGGTCAACCAGGGAGTCCTTCTGCTTCTTCTTCTCGATGCCCCAGACCCTGTACTGACCTTGGATGTTGACAAGCTTCTGGAAGGACAAGCCCGAAGTCTTGAGCACCTTTAGATCGTTGGTGGTGTCCACCGTTGCGAACCTGTAGTCAGGGCTATTGACAAATCTGGCGAAACGCTCGCAAGGACTTGTGGCCACGCAGTAGTGGTACACGAGCATGTGATGGCGCACACACAACTGGGCAACGGCACCTTCTGATCATGCCCGGCATGACCGCCGGTGTACTCGAGGTCGAAGCCTACCACTTTGTACTTGTTATCCTCAGCAAGCAGCGGCTCCAACGTGTTGATGGAGTTCACCACCACGACCGTGTCGTTGGTTTACACCACCAAGAGGTCCATCTTCCTGATGTGGGTGTCCACTTTGACAATTTTGGCGAACTGCCGCTCGGCGCCGTTAGCCACCATTGGATCCGCACGGGAAGGTTGAAGCGATGAAGAGATCGTGGGTGTGATTCTTGTGTTGTGTGGCGTGATCGGAAGGTGGAAGAGATGAAGGTAAATGGCCGCGGGAATAAATTGCGCCGGATGGCCTGTAATTTCGGCACGTCCGCATGTCAGTTTTTGCAGCGCTTAACTGCATGGTGGCGCCAGGAGCGGCACAACCGCATGCATATGGCGCCCTGAACGTACGTGACCATTCACGCATGGACGCCAGCAGAGCGAGCGCGCACGGACGCGAGCACAGCACGCCCCGGCCGCATCAACCGCCTCATGCGTAGATTAATTCGCGACGGTGCGTACAGAATGACCGTTTGCTTTGTAGTAAAACAAAAACGGTTTTTTTTATTATTAACCGTTTGTGTACTTGTCATTTCTCCCATCTCCGTCCCGTCTTGTCACCGCGATTCCATTGCACGCTTCGGGAGTGCGCAGGTTCCCGCGCAAGCTTCCCGACCGGCTCGCTGAAATCCCCCAATCACCCAATGCTTCGGGAGCGCGCAACGTTTCTTTTGGGCTTCCCATTCCCGCGCAACCGCGTAGGAACGCGCGCAAGCTTCCTGCCCGGCTCGCCTTGGCCGCCTGCTTTATAAACCCTCACGGTCGACGCCTCCATATCACATTCATCCCCTCCCTGCTCGTAGCTTCCCAAGTTTGCTTCTCACCCAATCGTCAATGGCACCTGTCCGTCGTCGTCGCTCCGCCACTCCACCAGAGGGCAGCGCCAGCTGGGAGGCTGCACCACGTCGGCGGCGCAGTACCCGAAAGCGTGTAGTGCATATGGCGTCCTTGTTGGCTGTGCGCACGGCACCCATCACATGCTCCTCCACATTTGCCCGAAGGCTGCTGCTGCCGGCGACCGCCGTGGCCCCCACCCCATCGTCGGCCTCCGTTTAGCCACCCCACCAGCTGCCTCCTTGGCCGCCACCACACCAGCGTCCACCTTGGCAGCCACCCCACGGTCAGCTGCCGGGGCCATCACCCGCTCCGCCACCGCGGTGCGAAGGCGGGAGGGGGAGGCCGCCGCCGAAGCACAGCCACTCGGCTTTTGCGTTAGGGCCTAGCGCGCTACATCAACTTCCTACATGAGGAGGAGGAGCGCCAGGTCGAGCACGCAAAGAGGCTCACCGCCGCCGTGGCCGCAGCAGACGCTGCAGCTATGGCGCAGAATGAGGAGATCGACTCCGAGTACCGCCGCTTTGAGGAGGTGCGTCAGGAGCGGCGGAGGGCAGCAGCGGCAGCCGACGAATTCGACTCCTCCAGCTCGTCGGTAGGCTTCTCCTCCTCTGCTTCTTTGAAAGCACAACTTCTCCCTAGGTGGTTTTGGTAATTAATAACAACATATATTTCATTGGACTAATGTTTCCACTAAGTATATTCAGGAAAAAGTTCAATGTTTGATTGGCAAAGGATTGTGAGGAGACCCCAAGATGCAAGGAATATGATTGGCTAAGCTACAAGCATGAAGACTCTACATTTTACTTTGTGAGAAATCACTTTGAGTCCATAGGAAAGCCAATACTATCAAAAGGGGGTGAGGTAATGATGGTGAATGAAATGCTTAAAGTGATCAAGTGTTAGTCACCAAAAACACCCACAAGCTCTCCCACAAATATTCTGTCATAGAGCGTACCACTCAAAATCGGTGTCACCAACATTTCCACATCAGCTACACCGAGTAAAAAGCCCAGACAGAAACCTCAGCCAAGACCCACAACTCGGTACTACCAACTGTAAGAGCACATTTCTCCATGTGTGGTTTTGGGTAATTGATGACAATCCCTATGGACTAATGGTTGCCTTAATTTATATTTGAAGGATTTGTCCATAGGTACTTCTTGAAGTCCATCTGTTGGTTTCAAGGAGTTTATATGGTGACCAAGGTGGTATTCATGGTTTTATCCAAAGATTGGTCATAGAGAAGATAAGATACAAGGTTGATCAAGACTAAGTCAAAGAGTGAATCAAGTTGATCAACACACAAAGTGTACAAGATGTACCGAGAGGGATCAAGTGATCCCATGGTATGGTAAGCATTGTCCATTACGCTTTGGGTACTAACCCATGTTCCCTGTGAGTGTTCTTTGTGGGATTAGGTATGTTTCCATGGGCGAGCATCAATAAGAAGATCCCATACAATCCATGGAGGATGACATCAAGTGGTGATCGTCATCAAGGTTGCGGTGTGCAAGTTCAAGTGAAGCATCATGGAGAGATCATGCTTGAAGCTTGCCGTCCATTGTGGTGACAATGGACTTGTGAAGATGTGCCGAAGAGTAGCTCACCCATAGTGGAGTATGGGGGAGCAATCATCTAGTCTTCATCGAGCCAACGCAATCAAGAAAGGTGGTCCATCTTGAGGAAGTCAAGATCGTCATCATCTAGCTCAAGTGGACTATGCGCAAGGCTAAGGTTTGACCTTGATAGGGTTTTCTATTTTACCGGTCTCATAGTGGTAGTTGGGAGACTGGGTTATAGGATAGATTGCCGTACTATCAAGGGGGGCTCTCAAGTGAGTAGCTTGATCGTATCGTTCGTTGAGAGCTCAAACCATTGCATTCTTGGCATCATCATCTTTCTTGGTTCTTGGTTGGTTTTTCTCTTTGTGGGTTCTTGAGCTTATGGTCAGCTTCATGACAAGCTCAAGTTCATCGAAAACGGAGTCCTTATGCATCTTCTATGATGTTTTCGATGTTGGAGTTTTTGCCGGATCTTCATTGATAGAGGTTTCACATCTCTATACCATTGGCATTTTTATACTGTCGCTGTTGGATAGCTCTTGTCGTCCTGAATCCAACAAGCTTGAGTTTGCTCAATTCGGAGCTCATTTGCAGAAGTTATGGCAGTTCAGGTTTTATTTCATCCTTCTGTTGTGCTTGGGCAGTTTCTCAGCACCCAAGCGGTAGTACCGCTGGGTACCACGGTAGTACCGCTTGACGGTACTACCGCTGCATACTTCCGTGCCTAGTACCGCTTGGAGTTCTCCTTCTGTGCAACTTTCTGTTGCCTAATTTCTTCTAGCGGTAGTTTCACGGTAGTAGCCCGGTAGTACTGCTTAAGCGGTACTTCCGCATACTACTACCGCTCCTAGTACCGCTTAGGAAATTCCTTCTGTGCTGGCTTCGGTTGCCCTTTTTGCTTTAGCGGTAGTAGAACGGCACTAGCACGGTAGTACCGCTTGGCACCGTACTACCGCGCCAGTTTCCCCTACTACCGCCGCCTCACCTGTGCCAGGATCCCTAAGCGGTAGTACCGCTAGGGGCGACGGTAGTACCGCTCCGGCGGCACTACCGCTCGTATACTGAGTACCCCTGGCCAGTGTTTGGTAGTTCCGCCTAAGCGGTAGTACCGCTCCTAGGAGCGGTAGTACCGCTCGGCTGCGGGCAGAGCACATAACGGTTGGATTTTCTCCCCCCCCCTATAAAAAGGGGTCTTCTTCCCCATTGCTTCTTATCCTTTTTGAGCAAGTTTTCCCCCACCATTGTTGACCTCTTGAAGCTTGCTATCTCTCAATCCCTCCAATGATTCTTGCTAGTTCTTAAGGGAAAAGAGAGAGGAGATCTAGATCCACCTTTCCACCAATCACTTTCTCCTCTAAGTGAGGGGAACCCCTTGGATCTAGATCTTGGAGTTCTTCGTGTTCTTCTTCGTTCTTCCTCTCATTTTCCTCCCTAGCATTAGTTGCTTTGGTGGGATTTGGGTGTGAAGGACTTGGGCACTCCGTGTGCCCTTGCCATTGCATTTGGTGCATAGGTTTGAGTTCTCCACGGTGATACGTGGAAGTGAGAAGTTGAGTAGCTTATTACTCTTGGGTGTTTGAGCACCCTAGAGCTTGTTCCTCTTGGGTGCCTTGGCGCCCTAGACGGCTTGGTGGTGCCTCGGAGCTCAATCATTGTGGTGTAAAGCTCCGGGCAAGCATCGGGGTCTCCAATTAGGTTGTGGAGATTGCCCCGAGCAATTTGTACGGGTACTGGTGAACCGCCCCCAAGGGTTGCCAAAGTGTATGGGTACCGGTGACCGGCCCCAAGGGTCACCATTTGTACGGGTTCGGTGACCGCCCTCAAGGGTCCCTTAGTGGAATCACGGCATCTTGCATTGTGCGAGGGCGTGAGGAGATTACGGTGGCCCTAGTGGCTTCTTGGGGAGCATTGTGCCTCCACACCGCTCCAAACAGAGATTAGCATCCGCAAGGGTGTGAACTTCGGGATACATCGTCGTCTCCGCGTGCCTCGGTTATCTCTTACCCGAGCCCTTTACTTATGCACTTTACTTTGTGATAGCCATATTGTTTCTTGTTATATATCTTGCTATCACTTAGTTGTCTATCTTGCTTAGCATAAGTTGTTGGTGCACATAGGTGAGCCTAGTTGTTTTAGGTTTTGTGCTTGACATATTAAACGTTAGTTTTATTCCGCATTTGTTCAAGCCTAAACCGTAATTATTTTAAAGTGCCTATTCACCCCCCTCTAGGCGACATGCACGTCCTTTCACCAACATTCCCTTTGGTGCCACCGAAAACAGTGACCAACTTCCTGGTTAGCCATTTTCATGATTCGGTCCCACCGAGTTCTGCAAATCGGTTTCACCGAGAAGTTGGGCCAACTCTCTGTTAACCCATTTCTCCAAATCGGTCCCACCGAGTTTGAGAAATCGGTCTCACCAAGATTTGGTAACTACCTAGGTCACCCATATCGGTACCACCGAGTATTCCATATCGGTCTCACCGAAAAGCCTAAAGTTGCCACATTTTGAACAAGTCAGTACCACCGAGTTTTACTTCGGTTCCACCGAGTTGGGCAATAATGTTGTAACGGTTGGATTCTTGGACATGCCTATATATACCGCTCCACCACATCCCACTTGAAAAAGAAGCACTCAAAACACCCACCCACTTGCCATATCCAATTTTCTGAGAGAGAACCACCTATTCTTGTGTTGAGGTCAAGATCATCCACTGCAACCATATGGATCTTGATTTCTAGCCTCCCCAAGTTGCTTTCCATCCAATCAATCTCTTCTACGCAGGCCAAATCTGTGAGAGAGTGATTGAGTGTTGAGGCGACTATCATTTGAAACACAAGAGCAAGGAGTTCATCGTTACTATCGAGCCTATTACCTTATGGAGGGTGGTGCCTCCTAGATTGGTTAGGTGTCGCTTGGGAGCCTCTTACTTCGTGTTGGAGAGTTGAACCAAGAAGTTTGTGCGGGCAAGGAGATCACCTACTTCGTGAAGATCTACCCATAGTGAGGCTAGTCCTTCGTGGACGGAAGCCGTTATGGAATAGTCGAGGTTGCTACTTCGTGGACCCTTTTTGGGTGGAGCCCTCCGTGGAATCTCACGGCTGCTACCCTCCGTGGTTTGAAGACTCCATAAACGTGGACGTACGATAGCACCACCTATCGGAACCACAGGAAAAATCTTCGTGTCTCCAAATTGCGTTTGATCTCCTCTCCCTCCTTTACTTACATGTGTTTGTCTTTACTTTCCGCTGCTATACTCTTAGACATGCATCTGTATGGTGAACTTGACTTGTGCAAATTGCTAAAATCTGCCCACAACTAAAACTGGGAAAAGGATAGATTTTTATTGGGTCAAGTAGTCTAATCACCCCCCTCTAGACATACTTTGGATCCTACAATTGGTATCAGAGCTTTGTGAGGGAGTTCGGGATTAAGGGGTCCTCGGACTGCCGACTTATTTCTCATAGGCCGGGCTCGTCGGACGCTCGCTGAGGATGGGATTGATCGAAGGCCTCGTCGCTATGGAGGAAACCTCAGGAGTCGTGGCGTGTCTTTCAAGATTAAGATAGTAGATTAGGCATGTTTTTTTCCCTCCGGTGGGCAACCGACCCTGTGTAACCCTAATGACCCTTGGCGCCTATATAAGCCGAAGGGTTTTAGATTGTAAGATAGAGGAACTCATCTAGGGTTTTAGCTAGTCGATCTCGAGGTAGATCAACTCTGTAACCTTCATACCATCAATATAATCGAGGAGGACGTAGGGTTTTACCTCCATAGGAGGGCCCGAACCTGGGTAAACATCGTCTCCTTCGTCCCCTTGTTACCATCGATCCAAGACTCACAGCTTGGGACCCCCTACCCGAGATCCGCCCGTTTTGACACCGACATTGGTGCTTTCATTGAGAGTTCCGCTGTGATCACCAAAGGAATCGATGGCTCACCTTGTCATAAGCAGGGAGATCTGTAGCCAGGACGTCCCCATCCCTGGTCAGATCTTCACTGGCGGCGACGTCTTGTCGCACGGCGACCCGACTGACCATCTTGGCCAGATCGGAAACTTCTTCCCCGATCAAGAAATCAGATTCGGAACCTTAGAGTTCGTCGCCGATTCACGGGGAGAGCTTGTTTGGCTGGAGCCCTCGGCTCTCATGGAGGAGCCCGCATATCCCGACGCATCGACGCCGGGAGCGCCAGGCCCCACCTCTAGGGCGGACTTTACCCCCGGGCTGTCTAGAACGCCCAACCCCGTCATTGTGCCCGGACCCGCCGTGGCCGAACGTAACCTCGACTCGCTGTCAAGCGACTCCGGAACCACGACACTATGGATTAACCCCGCGTGCTTCAGCGACACGCGCCCCACCAACGCCTCGTCCTTAAACGAGCTACTCGATCGGATTCAGGCCATTGGCATGATTGACGATCAGACGCCGGTCTATGACCGGATCGGGCTTAAACCCAACGATAGGGAGATTCGCACCCCCTCGATCACTCACCTAGTCGCCACCGTTGAGTGTCCGGCTGGAGGTTCGCCCCCCGAACAACCGGAATTAAGGACGGTTTATATCCCAATTTCCGATCATCAGGACCCCGTCTGTAACTCGGATTCTGGGGTTCGTTCCAGAAATAGTTCGCGATCGGTCCCCGATTTAGCACGCAACTTGAACCCCGTGATTCCGGACTCACATCATGGCGCGGAACTAAAAGTTTTCCCACCCACCACCCAAGTCGAGCATTCAAGCAGCGCAGGAGAGTCCAAGTCTTCAGACTTACGGGATATCAAACAATTACCAGGGGAGTCGGTTCATCATTTTTGGGCTAGACTCCTCCTCATTAGGGACAGAGTACCAGGCTCTAGTGACCAGGAGATAATGGCAACCTTCAGCCGCAATTGTCACGATGAAGGGATCCTCAATGCCCTATCCCGTCGACACATCCGCGACTTCACCGAGCTATCGGACCTGGTACAAAAATACTGTGCCATGGAGAGCACCTGGCAAGCCGAACGGCTACTTTCGGAACTAGACTTTACCGAACACCCTAGAGGAGACCAGAAAAAGCGGATACCCCCGAAGCGGCTAGCCGAGCACGAACCCGCCGAAAAGAGAAATAGACCCCCTACGGGGGCCAGAACTGTCCTTGACGGACTATTGGACAAGCCATGCCCTATACATTCTGTATTGCTGAACACAAACCCGACTCACAGCCTTAGAGCTTGCTGGGTCGTCAGGCAGGTCGCAAAAAGCGGAGAGGCCATCCTCGAGGCACTACCGCCGAACAGGCGCTCCACAACGACGCTAGAATACAATGCTAAAGTCCTGACGATCTACGAAACGTTCCCCTCCAGGAACAGGAGGAAAAGAGCTCTTAGAGAACTCGAACAGGTCTACCATGTGGCGGCAACAAGTCCATGGGCAGACATACCAATCACCTTTGGAGACACTGACCGACCAACCATCCGTCCCGGTCAAACACCGGCCGCACTGGTCCTAAACCCCATCATCGATGGTTTCAGGTTGCAGAAGGTGCTAATGGATGGCGGCAGTGGTTTAAACCTCATCTACGAAGACACCCTGGAAAAAATGATGTTCGACCAATCTCGCATCGAGCACAGCAACACAACCTTCCAGGGGATCATCCCTGGGAAAGAGGCACGTTGTTCAGAATGTATCACCCTGGACGTACTGTTCGGCATGCCCGGAAACTACCGATCTGAAGAACTTCTCTTCCATATGATGCCCTTCCCCAGTGGCTACCACGCCCTGTTGGGGCATGACGCCTTCACAAAATTCCAGGCTATACCCCATTACGGGTATATGAAGCTTAAGATGCCAGGCCCAAACGGGGTAATCACAGTCGCCAGTGATCCGAATATAGCCCTTCGAGCTGAGAACAAAACAGCAGAGCTCGCCCTCGAGGCACTAGCTGAGACCTTTGCTGCAGAGGAATTGACCGCACTCTGGTCAACAATGGACAAGGACGATGTGATCCTCAGCAAAAGGCCCAAACCCACGTCCTTTAAACCTGCAAAAGAAAGTGTGAAATTTCAGGTACACCCAACGGACCCTAATAAGACAACGTCCATCGGAGCTCAGCTAGACCCCATGGTGGACGAGGCGCTGCGAGCATTCTTACGAGAAAACTGGGACATCTTCGCCTGGCACCCTTCCGATATGCCAGGAATCCCACGGCGGCTGGCAGAACATAGCCTGAATATAATCCCAGGCTCCAAACCCGTCAAACAGACTCCGCGCTGCTTTTCTGAGCCTAAACGACAAGCTATGGGTGAAGAATTAGCCAAATTGCTAGAGGACGGATTCATACGGGAGATCAAACACCCCGAATGGTTGGCAAACCTGGTGATGGTACCGAAGAAAGACAAATCCTGGCGGCTGTGTGTCGACTTCAAAGACCTTAAGAAGGCCTGCCCTAAGGACCCTTTCCCCCTACCACACATAGACCAGATTATTGACGCCACAGCCGGGCACGACTCACTGTGCTTCCTCGATGCTTACTCCGGATACCATCAGATTAAAATGAAGGAATCCGATCAAGCTGCAACAACATTCATCACCCCCTACGGGCCATTCTGCTTCAACACAATGCCTTTTGGGCTAAAAAATGCTGGGGCTACATACCAGCGCATGATCCAGACTTGTCTCGAAAAACAGGTCGGTAAAACAGTCGAGGCATACGTGGACGACATGGTCATTAAAACCAAACACGTCAGCCGGCTGATCGACGACCTAAGGCAAACCTTTGCCAGCTTACGCGAGTATGATATACGACTCAATCCGGAGAAATGTGTCTTTGGAGTTCCAGCTGGTAAACTGCTCGGATTCATTGTTTCCCATAGAGGAATGGAAGCGAATCCGTCTAAAATCCGTGCCCTATTGGAACTTGCAATTCCCACAGAGCTAAAGCATGTCCAAAAGTTGGCGGGTTGTGTGGCGGCGTTAAGCCGCTTTATTTCCCGTCTCGGTGAAAAGGCTTTACCACTCTATAGGTTGCTGAAACGGACCAACAATTTTGAATGGACCGGTGAAGCAGCTGCTGCGTTAGAGGAAACTAAAACACTGCTGGAAAGAAACCCCATACTCACAGCACCAGGCGCTGGTGAACCAATGTTGTTATACATATCGGCCACCAACCAAGTGGTTAGCGTAGTGCTCGTCGTCGAACGAGAGGAGGAGGGTCACAAATTCCGGATACAGAAGCCGGTCTACTATGTGTCAGAAGTGCTAACGCAATGCAAGTCCAGATACCCGCATTACCTGAAGATAGCCTATACAGTATTTATGGCATCACGGAAACTAAGACACTACTTTCAAGAGTGTTCGGTCACGGTGGCATCCGAAGTACCCCTGAACGACATAATCAATAACAGGGATGCCACTGGCCGCATAGCCAAATGGGCCATTGAACTCCTTCCTTTCGAAATCGCCTATAAGCCACGACGAGCTATTACATCTCAGGTGTTGGCAGATTTCCTCGCTGAATGGACGGAGGCCGAGCTCCCCAGGGAATATAGTACATACTCCCATTGGACGATGTACTTCGACGGATACAAAACACTGGCCGGACTGGGGGCTGGAGTTATTCTCACATCTTCCACAGGCGACAATGTCCAATACGTGTTGCAAATCATGTATGCCGATTCTAACAATGCAGCCGAGTACGAAGCACTTTTGCACGGTCTTCGGATGGCAGCTTCCATGGGTATACAACGGCTAGAGGTATGGGGAGACTCCAACTTGGCCATCTCTCAAATCAACGGCGAATTTGATGCCAAAAACCTGAAGATGGCGGCATATAGAAACGCCGTCCTTAAAATATCCACACGGTTCGAGGGGCTGGAATTCCATCATGTCGCTAGAGACAACAACCAGGCCGCTGACTTACTGGCCCGCATGGGGGCCAAACGCGACCCTGTCCCAAAAAACACTTTCCTTGAACGGCTCTTCAAGCCATCGGTGGTTTGGCAGGATGACAATAAGGGCGCCGGATCCATCAGCGCGGAAGAGGTTGTTCCCCCTATAAATGAACCAGACGACCAAATCGTCGGCGGCTCCGTAATGGACAAAACGCCTTCGGATCAATAGGTCATGGCAGTAATTGCACCATGGACCGAGCCCTTCCTCGCTTACCTTCTTTGCCAAGAACTCCCCGATGATCAGACAGAAGCGAGATGCATAATTCGGCGATTCAAGGCTTATAAAGCCACGAGGGTGAGTTATACAAGAAAAGCACCACCGGAGTACTCCAGCGGTGCATATCTGAGGAAGAAGGAAGGCAACTCTTGTCTGAAATCCATGCAGGAATGGGCGGCCATCACGCCGCGGCAAGGGCCCTAGTAAGCAAAGCCTTTCGGGCTGGTTTCTTCTGGCCGACCGCTCGAGCGGACGCCCAATCACTTGTCCAGCATCGCGTGGGATGTCAACTCTTTGCAAACCAAAGTCACATGCCCCCAACAGCTCTTCGGATTATTCCGATTACCTGGCCTTTTGCGGTCTGGGGGCTGGATATGGTTGGACCACTTAAAGGGGGGACCAAGAAGAATAAATATCTACTGGTCATGGTGGACAAGTTCACCAAATGGATCGAAGCAAAACCTGTCAAATCAGCCAAGTCCGGACCAGTAATCGACTTTATATCCGGCGTGGTACACCGCTACGACGTCCCGCATAGTATAATAATGGACAATGGATCCAACTTCACTGCCCAGGATGTAAAGGACTGGTGCGCAAAAAATGGGCATTAAGCTCGTTTACGCATCGGTGTATCACCCGCAGACCAATGGACAAGTCGAACGGGCCAACGGCCTCATCATGAGTGGTATTAAACCATGTCTGGTCCGATCTCTTCACGAGTCCGACTGCCATTGGGTAGAGGAGCTTGACTCCGTTCTGTGTGGTCTACGTACTGATGACCCACAAGTATAGGGGATCTATCGTAGTCCTTTCGATAAGTAAGAGTGTCGAACCCAACGAGGAGCAGAAGGAAATGACAAGCAGTTTTCAGTAAGGTATTCTCTGCAAGCACTGAAATTATCGGTAACAGATAGTTTTGTGATAAGATAATTCGTATCGGGTAGCAAGTAACAAATGTAGCAAAGGTGCAGCAAGGTGGCCCAATCCTTTTTGTAGCAAAGGACAAGCCTGGACAAACTCTTATATAAAGCAAAGCGCTCCCGAGGACACATGGGAATTTCCGTCAAACTAGTTTCACTACTAGGAGAAAGCCTACTAGTAGCGCTTGAAAAACCTATAGCAGTAGCGCTGGGTCCAGCGCTACTGCTATGGCGCTAAAGCTAAGTAATAGCTGTAGCGCTGGTTGGTGCAGCGCTACTGCTAAGTCTTGTTACCAGTAGCGCTGCACTTACCAGCGCTACTGCTAACTATCTGTAGCGCTGCAGAAAGGCAAGCGCTGCTGCTAACTATCTGTAGCGCTGCAGAAAGGCAAGCGCTGCTGCTAATCCAGCGCTGCCGCTAGATGCCTTCGAGCGCTGCTGCTAGTATTCCTGCTTTCACAGATTACATCCCCCTCTACGTATTTGTGCATGCTCTATACAGTAGTTTCATCATATGACAACATCAATAATTATTATGCCAACAACTACATTTAGATTAAAGTGCATGGATGCAAGTGATCATGTTGAATTAGAAGAAAATATGATGTTGTCAATCGCAACATCATATTTTCCTCTAACTCAACATGATCACTTGCATCCATCCACATTAATCAAGTATATGTCATATAACTCAACATCATCTTACTCATCTAACAACTCATCATCATCTTAATCATATCAAGTTAAAATCTCACAAAACAGAAAAACATCATAATAGTAATCATCCTAATCGATCATACAAGTTAACTAAACTTCTCTCTCATAGGACCTAGTCCTCCCTCCTAGGTAAAATGACATAAAACAAAATAACACCTATGTCTCCATGATGAAGCAAAGAGATCTAACGGTCTCCAACTTGTGGCTTGCGATCCTTCTTTATTTGTCCCCATGCTTCAATTTGGAGCCGTCCTGATGGTTTGCGCTCAGTCGAGTATGCAAAAGAGAACTCGGGCTGGAAGGGGCTTTTAATTGTCATATTACCTTCGGGTTGCATCAACGGAGGCACAACTTCATTTGGCAGTTTCTGTTGAAGAACGTAATAGTAGCCTAGTTAGCAAAGTAATCAATACCATTTCGGCGAATGTCATCCGCCCTCAACCTATGCACTAGTGTCCTGTACAATGTATAATTTGGGCCAGTTCCCAAATTATACGGGAAGATCTCCCTACCAACTAGGACACCAATAACAAAGTTGATAAGATCAGCCTTCTCCTCCCAAGTTAGATGTGATCCATAAGTGTAGTGTGTCGTGTCAATTATTTTTTGTGTTTCACTCGAAGAAACGAAATAAGCTGTAAATTATAAATTAACAAATTTAGTATGGATGAACACCAACTATTTTTAAATATAGAATGCAAATTACTTGACAAATATGCATGGTTGATAAAGTCACATGGAGGTAAAACAGGAAGCATATCGACATCCACCCAAATGTCGATGTTACCTTCAATATGATCCTCAGGACGAAGATCAAAGGTTATTTCCATACCCTCCTGAAATCCATATGCCTTGCAAAGAGCTTCCAAATTTGAGCACCCTAATTCTGTGTTATTATCTGCATTCATTACTTTGACCAGAAATGTGTGACCATGTTTAGTCCTCAGGTTGGCTCTCCTCGTCTCGAAACTCTCATGCTCTTCGAAACCGAGCCTCTCCAAGAAATACCGTCTTGCATGATAGGGGATGAACTAGTCGAATTGTATAAAACAGAAATTACACGTTGAAGCAAAGAAATAGAAGTCATGCTTAATTACGAGAAAACAGTTGTCATCGTTGCGTACCGTAGAAATATCGAAGTCCTCGTAAAGCTTCATGGTGAAGAACCTGCCGTCTCGCAGCCCAGGCTGCTCGCAAAGACCCTTATCTTCGCCGCAGAGTTCACACGCTTGGATCCTATCGTCGTC
Organism: Elymus sibiricus; assembly: GCA_039707655.1. NCBI lineage: Eukaryota > Viridiplantae > Streptophyta > Magnoliopsida > Poales > Poaceae > Elymus > Elymus sibiricus. The sequence continues at coordinate 180,052,549 of CM077667.1, forward strand.
ATCAGACGACGACATTTCCTGTGTTCATGATTCAAAAATTACGGCATGACCATTGCTAATGTAAGACATATTGAGTAATAACATACACACATGTCCAAATAGACCTAATTCAATATCGGTTGACTTTCGGTCCGTCGAGGCTTTCCTTAAATAACTCTCATATCTTATGGTGTGTTGGTGCGCACTCTCTCACACTGATATGGTGGTGTATATATGTTGGTGGACACTCTCACACTAATAGTTCGACCGTCGGTGATGGACGCACTTCCTCTGCTCTCCTTGCGCATTACACCGAGGTATATATCGCAAGAAGAGAAGAGGAAGAAGCGCCCCCCACGACAACAGTCGGGATTAACACACATGAAAGTCACACAAGGAGCAACGACAGACCGAAAGTCACACACGCATTATACCAATATCATATCACTAATACATTTATAATGAACTCGAATATAATATCACTAATACATTTATAATGAACTCGAATATAATATCACTAACACATCATCTCGAATAATCCAGTTAATGCGTCATCAAATATTAACTAATACATCTCGAATATTATCATATAAGATCACTAATACAGATCGAATATCCTAGAATCCAAAGTGGAGGACGGTGAACTCGGTTGAGATCCCTGAAGAACCTGCCAGGTATTGGAGAACCTGGCGTCCAACGCCGCCATGTAGCGACGGACGTGCTCGTCCTCCTCCCTGACACGGCGACGTACCACCTCCGGGGGGCCCGCTCCCTCTGCACCGAAAGTGGCCCACGTGACCGCCACCAAAGAAGCTCCGGGTCGACGATGAGACCAGGATTCCTCACCAAGCTCCGAGCCCGGGAAGGTAGCACCTCCCAGTGCCAGCCCGGCAGAGCCCAGTCCCGGACATTGCGCCTCTCAAGCATGATGTCGCCGCCGACTCGACGACGACGAGGGTGTGGGCCAGGCATCGTTGACGTCGAGACAAATTCCTATGAGAACATTTTCTTACCGTTTAATGTTTTGCTATTTCAGAAATGCTTAATTTCTTAAACTCATTTTAGACCCATTTTTCACTCGGTTTTCGGAATGCCGTTTCCCAGCAAATCCCGGCACTCGATATGACTACTTTCTAGCACAAGTCATGCCAAAATTTCGACATGGCCTTTGCTAAAAAGTGGACATATCGAGCGCCTAAAATTCACCGAAACGGAAATGAATCAACATTCCGGCGAAACATAGGCCACTCGGATCATTTGCATATAACAGTAAGAAAAATATAGAACTTGAAGAAAATGCTATAAGGTTTTTCTTCACAATATTTGAAACTAAATTCAGCCTACCTAAATTTCTGTCCTAATTTGAAACCTAGCTAAATTTTTGTCTAATAGGGCACTTGGGCACAATTATATAGGGCACTTGGGAACAATTATCGAACAATTCAAAGTACTTGGGCACTTGGGCACATTCATATTTTGCTCTAAACCAATTTCGCTAACAAACCTAACCCTAGAATCAACCTAACCCTAGAATCAACCTAATTAACCCTAGAATTAACCTAACCCTAGAATCAACCCAATTAACCCTAGAATCAACCTAACCCTAGAATCAACCTAATTAACCCTAGAATCAACCTAATTAACCCTAGAATCAACCTAAACTATGGTCGGGGCTCGGGGGATGAAGGGAGTGAGGGGAGAGGTCGGGGGAGACGGCGAGGGAGGGGGCGCGACGGTGGCGGCATCGAGAGGTGATGGCGACGGCGGCAGTCAGGGGAGACGGCGAGGGAGGGGGCGTGACGGTGGCGGCGTCCAGAGGCGATGGTGATGGCGGCGGTGGGGGGAGACGGCGAGGGAGGGGGCGCGACGGTGGCGGCGTTGAGAGGCAATGGCGACGGCGGCGGTCGGGGGAGAGGGAGAGGGGATCGAATGGGGAGAGAGGGAGACGGTGGGGGAGGGTGGTAGGTGGGTGCGACGAGAAGCAGTAGCGCTGGAACAGAAATCCGCTACTGCTAAACATCATAGCAGTATCGCTGGCCGGATACCCAGCGCTGCTGATAATCGGGGCCCACCTGCTGGCAACGTACAACCATAGAGGTAGCGGTGGTACACAGACACACGCTAATGCTAACGCAGTAGTAGTAGCGCCGGTTTTGGACACCCGCTACAACTACAGGTAGCCACCGGCACTGACAACGGGACCACTTATCAGTAGCGCTTGTTCGGTAGCACGTGCTACTGCTACTAGTCTACTTGTAGCGCTTGCAGGTTTACCGCGCTACTACTACTTATCAATAGCTCTTTCCCTCTTTCCAGCGCTACTGCTAAAATCCTATATATAGGCTTTCTCCTAGTAGTGTTTTCATCATGCTCATGTGATTCGCATTCGTTACTTTGATAATTAGATATGTGGGTGGACCGGTGCTTGGGTGTTGCCCTTACTTGGACAAGCCTCCCACTTATGATTAACCTCTCTCGCAAGCATCCGCAACTACGAAAGAAGAATTAAGATAAATCTAACCATAGCATGAAACATATGGATCCAAATCAGCCCCTTACGAAGCAACGCATAAATTAGGGTTTAAGCTTCTGTCACTCTAGCAACCCATCATCTACTTTTTACTTACCAATGCCTCCCCCTAGGCCCAAATAATGGTGAAGTGTCATGTAGTCGACGTTCACATAACACCACTAGAGGAAAGACAACATACATCTCATCAAACTATCGAACGAATGCGAAATTCACAGGATTACTTATAACAAGACTTATCCCATGTCCTCAGGAACAAACGTAACTACTAACAAAGCATATTCATGTTCATAATCAGAGGAGTGTTAATTATCATGAAGGATCTGAACATATGATCTTCCACCAAGTAAACCAACTAGCATCAACTACTAGGAGTAATCAACACTACTAGCAACCCACATGTACCAATCTGAGGTTTTGAGACAAAGATCGGATACAAGAGATGAACTAGGGTTTGGAGAGGAGATGGTGCTGGTGAAGATGTTGATGGAGATTGACCCCCTCTCGATGAGAGGATCGTTGGTGATGACGATGGCTTCGATTTCCCCCTCCGGGAGGGAAGTTTCCCCGGCAGAACAGCTCCGCCGGAGCCCTAGATTGGTTCTGCCCAAGTTCCGCCTCGAGACGGCGGCGCTTCGTCCCGAAAGCTCTCTTATGATTTTTCCAGGTCAAAACCCTCCATATAGTAGAAGATGGGCACCGGAGGGCTGCAGGGGGCCCACAAGCCACAGGGGCGCGCCTTGGGGGGTAGGGCACGTCCCCCAGGCTTGTGGCCTCCTGGTGGGTCCCCTCTGGTATTTCTTTCGCCCAATATTTTTTTTATATTCTAAAATAATTCTCCATAACTTTTCAGGACTTTTGGAGTTTTGCAGAATAGGTCTCTCATATTCGCTTCTTTTCCAGTCCAGAATTCCAGCTGCCGGCATTCTCCCTCTTCATGTAAACCTTGTAAAATAAGAGAGAAAAGGCATAAGTATTGTACCATAATGTGTAATAACAGCCCATAATGCAATAAATATCAATATAAAAGCATGATGCAAAATGGACGTATCAACTCCCCGAAGCTTAGACCTCGCTTGTCCTCAAGCGAAAGCCGAAATCGATAAATATGTCCACATGTTTAGAGATAGAGGTGTCGATAAAATAAAATACTGACATGAGAGCATCATGATCATCTTTAGAACAACAATACTTATTGATATATAATTTCTTATACTAGAGTAACAATTCATTCATAAGGTAAAGTATGAATCAAGAACTCTATTGAGAACCAACAAACTATGATCTCAGTCATTGAAGCATTTGCAATTTATCATAACATCGGAAAGAGTCAATATAAGAGCTTGTAAAGCAAATCCACATACTCAATCATCTTTTAGTCTTTCATAATTGCTAACACTCACAGGGTACTTATGAGGTCAAAGCTTCAATTGGACACAGAGAAAGATAGTGGCTTATATTTTTGCCTCCCAACTATTTACCTCAAGGGTAATGTCAACAGAAATAACTCATGATCACCCACATCCGAGTGGATATATGTATCTAGATCATTCCCCAACACATGACGCTTGCCAAGAGAGAAAGGCTAAATATAGGAAGTGGTGAAGATCACCATGACTCTTGCATAAAGGTAAGTACTAGAAACTAAAAGTAAAAGATAGGCCCTTCGCAAAGGGAAGCAGAGGTTGTCATGCGCCTTTATAGTTGGATGCGCAATCTCTTAATGCAAAAGAACGTCACTTTATATTGCTGCTTGTGATAAAGAACTTTATTATGCAGTCTGTCGCTTTTATTTCTTCCATATCACAGGTTTGTATAAACTTTATTTTCCTCACACTAATAGATCATACATATTTAGAGAGCAATTTTTATTGCTTGCACCGATGACAACTTACTGTAAGGATCTTACTCAATCCATAGGTAGGTATGGTGGACTCTCATGGTAAAACTGGGTTGAGGGTGTTTGGATACACAAGTAGTATCTCCACTTGGTGCGGAAGTTTTGGCTGATATGGGGTGGAAGCAAGCGTCACATGTTAAAGGATCTATAACCATATAACTTCTATTCGGAAATAAGCAAACATAACCCATTATGTTGTCTTCCTTGTCCAACATCAACTTCTTAGCATATAATATTTTAATGAGTGCTCACAATCATAAAAGATGTCCAAGATAATATATTTATATGTGAACCTCTCTTTCTTTATTACTTTCTTTTAATTGCAACAATGACCAATCGCTATGTTTGTCAGCTCACAACAAATTTCAATCGACATACTTCTTATATGTGAAGTCATCAGTCCCCATAAGATCATCATATATACTCTTTGCTTTTATTCTATTCTTCTTTCTATTTCTTTTTCTCAAGATCATAGCAAGCAAGCAAAGCCCTCAACTCAAAACTAATTTTTATTATATAACTCTCGGAGTCGCTTACATAGGGGGAACATAAAGCAAAACTCAAAACTAGATCACACTAAAAACTTTATTCTACTAGATCAAGATATAACCAAAAGGATCGAACTAAGAAAAACGATAAAAGTAAAAGATGTGATGGTGATACGATACCGGGGCACCTCCCCCAAGCTTGGCACAAGCCAAGGGGAGTGCCCATACCCATGTGTTTAGTTGTCTTTCTTCGGAGGTGGTGATGATGGAGAAGGATCTTTAAGCTTGTTCAGTTTCCTCTTAAGCATAAAATTCTGTTCCCTCAGATCGTCAACTTCCTGCTCGAGCTTCAATATTCTTTGACATAATTCTTGCTTGCTCTCCTGCAGAAAACGAGAAGGGATAAATAGAACCTTGGGTTTTCTCCTTGTGTTTGGGAGACTCGATTTCCTGAACTCCACGTGCATATCTCCTGGTTGAGGCAGGGGAATCTCTTCTTCATCCGAGCTTTCTTCCTCATACTTGCCTTCTTGTTCCTCCTCCGAGAACAATCCATAAGGATCTAAGTCCCCATAGAGCTTGGGATTGGCAAGATAATGTGATACATAGCTCTCCCCATCGGACTCTTGGGACGACATATTTGCAGATCTGTCCGGAAAAACGACAACAAACAAGAACAGAGGATTTTTCCATGGTACGGTGGTCAAAACCTTCGGGAGATTATATAATAAATTTTTACCGACCTAAAGGAGTATACCACAAGAAAACGGAGTCCGAAGGGTACACGGGGTGGCCACAAGCCACAGGGGCACGCCCTGGGGGGTAGGGCGCGTCCCCCTGGATTATCGCCTCCTCGTGCAGTTTTCGGACTACTTTAAATTTTCCTAATTTATTAAATATTCCAAAACGGGGAAAATTGCTATTGGAAAAGTTTTGGAGTCGGTTTTCTTACCGTACCACATACCTATTCCTTTTCGGAGTCTGAAACGTTCTGGTAGGTCTCCCTAATGTACTCCTCCGGAGTTATGGTATTGATAATATTGGTTTCAACATTTATGGGAGTACCTGAGATATAATGTTTGATTCTTTGCCCGTTTACCACCTTCGGATTTGTGCCTTCGGCGTTGTTGATCTTGATGGCACCGGAACGATATACTTCTCAATAATGTAAGGCCCTTCCCATTTAGAGAGAAGTTTTCCTGCAAAAAATCTTAAACGAGAATTGTATAGCAAGACATGGTCACCTACATTGAATTCACGCTTTTGTATCCTTTTATCATGCCATCTCTTAACCTTTTCTTTAAACAACTTGGCATTCTCATAGGCCTGGGTTCTCCATTCATCAAGTGAGCTAATGTCAAATAACCTCTTCTCACCAGCAAGTTTGAAATCATAGTTGAGCTCTTTGATTGCCCAATAAGCTTTATATTCTAGTTCTAGAGGTAAGTGACATGCTTTACCATAAACCATTTTATACGGAGACATACCCATAGGGTTTTTGTAAGCAGTTCTATAAGCCCATAATGCATCATCAAGTTTCTTAGACCAATTCTTTCTAGATCTATTAACAGTCTTTTGCAAGATCAATTTAATTTCTCTATTGCTTAATTCTACTTGACCACTAGACTGAGGATGATATGGAGATGCAATTCTATGATTAACATCATACTTAGCAAGCAATTTACGGAAAGCACCATGAATAAAGTGTGAACCACCATCAGTCATTAAATATCTAGGGACTCCAAATCTAGGGAAAATAACTTCTTTAAGCATTTTAATAGAAGTGTTATGATCAGCACTACTAGTTGGAATAGCTTCTACCCACTTAGTAACATAATCAACAGCAACTAGAATATGAGTATACCCGTTGGACTTTGGAAAAGGTCCCATATAATCAAAACCCCAAACATCAAATGGTTCAATAACAAGTGAGTAATTCATAGGCATTTCCTGACGTCTACTAATATTGCCAATTCTTTGACATTCATCACAAGACAAGACAAACTTACGAGCATCCTTGAAGAGAGTAGGCCAATAAAAACCAGATTGTAATACCTTGTGTGCAGTTCTATCTCCAGCGTGGTGTCCTCCATAGGCCTCAGAGTGACACTTGTGTAGGATCTGTTCATGTTCATGCTCAGGTACACAACGTCTAATAACACCATCTACTCCTTCTTTATAAAGGTGTGGATCATCCCAAAAGTAATGTCTTAAATCATAGAAGAACTTTTTCTTTTGTTGGTATGTGAAACTAGGTGGTATAAATTTAGCAACAATGTAATTAGCATAATCAGCATATCATGGAGCATTACGTGAAGCATTTATGAGAGCTAATTGTTCATCAGGAAAGCTATCATCAATAGGTAGTGGGTCATCAAGAACATTTTCTAACCTAGACAAGTTGTCTGCTATGGGGTTCTCAGCACCCTTTCTATCAATAATATGCAAATCAAATTCTTGTAGCAGAAGAACCCATCTAATAAGTCTAGGTTTAGCATCTTTCTTTTCCATAAGATATTTAATAGCAGCATGATCAGTGTGAATAGTTACTTTGGAAGCAACAATATAAGGTCTGAACTTATCACAAGCAAACACAACTGCTAAAAATTCCTTTTCAGTGGTAGCATAGTTTCTTTGAGCACTGTCTAGAGTTTTACTAGCATAATGGATAACATTTAATTTCTTATCAACTCTTTGTCCTAGAACAGCACCAACGGCAAAATCACTAGCATCACACATAATTTCAAAGGGTAGGTTCCAATCAGGTGGTTGAACCTAGGGTAGCAAATATTGTTCTAAGGGATCAGTGGGAGGTACAACAATAGAAGCAAGACCAATAATTTCATCCTTACTAGGCAATTCTTTATCATGGGGTTGTCTACAAAATTTAGAGAAATTAAACTCGTGGGACACATCCCCAAAACTTACAGAAACAGTTTCTTTCTCACAATCTATCTTAGCATTAACAGTATTCAAGAAAGGTCTACCAAATATAATGGGACAAAAATCATTTTGTGGGGAACCAAGAACAAGAAAATCAGTAGGATGTTTTATTTTCCCACAGAAGACTTCAACATCTCTAACAATCCCAACTGGTGCTATAGTATCTCTATTAGCAAGCTTAATGGTAACATCAATATCTTCTATTTCAGCAGGTGCAGTATCATTCATAATTTCTTGGTATAAGGTAAAGGGAATTGCACTCACACTAGCACCCACATCACATAAGCCATGCTAACAATGATCTCATATTTTAACAGAAACAACAGGCATGCCAACAATAGGTCTATGTTTATCTTTAGTATCGGGTCTAGCAATTCTAGCAGCTTCATCACAGAAATGAACAACATGCCCATCAATATTATCAACCAAGAGATCTTTAACCATAGCAATACTAGGTTTAACTTTAATTTGTTCAGGGGGTGTAGGTGTTCTAACATAGCTCTTACGAACCACAATTGAAGCTTTAGCATGTTCCTTTATTCTAACAGGGAAAGGTGGTTTCTCAATATAAGCAGTAGGAATAACAGGATCAACATTATAAATAATAATTTCTTCTTCAACTTTAATAGGTTCAACTACTTTCACTTCAATGGGAGGATGATATTTAAACCACTTCTACTTAGGGAGATCAACATGAGCAGCAAATGATTCATAGAAAGAAGCTACTATCTCAGAGTGAAGTCCATATTTAGTGCTAAATTCACGAAAAGCATCGGTGTCTATAAAGGATTTAACACAATCAAACTTAAGGTTTATACCTGACTCCTTACCTTCGTCGAGTTCCCAATCTTCAGAGTTGCGTTTAATTCTTTCCAATAAATCCCATTTGAATTCAATATCTTTCTTCATAAAGGAACCAGTACAAGAAGTATCAAGCATGGATTGATCATTACGAGAAAGCCGAGCATAAAAATTCTGAATAATAATTTCTCTTGAGAGCTCATGATTGGGGTATGAATATAACATTGACTTAAGCCTCCCCCAAGCTTGAGCGATACTTTCTCCTTCATGAGGCCAAAAATTATAAATATAATTCCGATCACGATGAACCAGATGCATAGGATAAAACTTCTGATGAAATTCCAATTTCAATCGGTTGTAGTTCCATGATCCAATATCATCACATAGCCTATACCATGTCAATGCCTTCTCCTTCAAAGATAAAGGAAATACCTTCTTCTTGACATCATCCTCGGGCAAACCTGCAAGCTTAAATAATCCACAAACTTCATCCACATAGATTAGGTGCAAATCAGGATGTAGTGTTCCATCTCCTACATAGGGATTAGCTAGTAGTTTCTCTATCATACCTGAAGGAATTTCATAATAAATATTTTCAGTAGGTTCAGTAGGTTGAGGAGCAACTCTTTGTGCTTCCGGTCGAGGTGAAGATACCCTGAAAAAGCCCCTCAAAGGATTATTTTCCATAGTAACAAGTGACAGTAAATTTCAGCACACTATATAAAATTTTCCTTACCAAATTCCACTCACCAAAGGCGCTTCACTCTTCGGCAACGGCGCCAGAAAAGAGTCTTGATGACCCACAAGTATAGGGGATCTATCGTAGTCCTTTCGATAAGTAAGAGTGTCGAACCCAACAAGGAGCAGAAGGAAATGACAAGCAGTTTTCAGTAAGGTATTCTCTGCAAGCACTGAAATTATCGATAACAGATAGTTTTGTGATAAGATAATTCGTAACGGGTAGCAAGTAAAAAATGTAGCAAAGGTGCAGCAAGGTGGCCCAATCCTTTTTGTAGCAAAGGACAAGCCTGGACAAACTCTTATATAAAGCAAAGCGCTCCCGAGGACACATGGGAATTTCTGTCAAGCTAGTTTTCACCATGCTCATATGATTCGCGTTCGTTACTTTGATAATTTGATATGTGGGTGGACCGGTGCTTGGGTGATGCCCTTACTTGGACAAGCCTCCCACTTATGATTAACCTCTCTCGCAAGCATCCGCAACTACGAAAGAAGAATTAAGATAAATCTAACCATAGCATGAAACATATGGATCCAAATCAGCCCCTTACGAAGCAACGCATAAACTAGGGTTTAAGCTTCTATCACTCTAGCAACCCATCATCTACTTATTACTTCCCAATGCCTTCCCCTAGGCCCAAATAATGGTGAAGTGTCATGTAGTCGACATTCACATAACACCACTAGAGGAAAGACAACATACAACTCATCAAAATATCGAACGAATACCAAATTCACAAGATTACTTATAACAAGACTTATCCCATGTCCTCAGGAACAAACGTAACTACTCACAAAGCATATTCGTGTTCATAATCAGAGGAGTATTAATTAGCATTAAGGATCTGAACATATGATCTTCCACCAAGTCAACCAACTAGCATCAACTACTAGGAGTAATCAGCACTACTAGCAACCCATAGGTACCAATCTAAGGTTTTGAGACAAAGATCAGATACAAGAGATGAACTAGGGGTTGGAGAGGAGATGGTGTTGGTGAAGATGTTGATGGAGATTGACCCCCTCTCGATGAGAGGATCGTTGGTGATGACGATGGCTTCGATTTCCCCCTCCGGGAGGGAAGTTTCCCCGGCAGAACAGCTCCGCCGGAGCCCTAGATTGGTTCTGCCCAAGTTCCGCCTCGAGATGGTGGCGCTTCATCCCGAAAGCCCTCTTATGATTTTTTCTAGGTCGAAACCCTCCATATAGCAGAAGATGGGCACCGGAGGGCTACCAGGGGGCCCACAAGCCACAGGGGCGCACCTTGGGGGGTAGGGCGCGCCCCCCAGGCTTGTGGCCTCCTGGTGCGTCCCCTCTGGTATTTCTTTCACCCAATATTTTTTATATATTCTAAAATAATTCTCCGTAACTTTTCAGGACTTTTGGAGTTGTGCAGAATAGGTCTCTCATATTTGCTCCTTTTCCAGTCCAGAATTCCAGCTGCCGACATTCTCCCTCTTCATGTAAACCTTGTAAAATAAGAGAGAAAAGGCATAAGTATTGTACCATAATGTGTAATAACAGCCCATAATGCAATGAATATCAATATAAAAGCATGATGCAAAATGGACGTATCACGTACCACCCCGAATCGTTCAACGGGATACACACCGTTCTTCATGGTCTATGGGGAAGAAGCAGTCCTTCCTTGTGATATTATTCACGATGCACCAAGGTTGCGCATGTACGAAGAAAAGGTGGTCGAGTTAGATCGGCAGGATGACTTGGATGCCTTAGAAGGAGAGCGCGACATAGCTCGGGCTCGCTCTACTTTTTATCAATAGCAGGCCCGGCGTTACCAAACCAGGGAGGTCAGAGCAAAAGCTTACAATGTGGGTGAACTCGTCTTACGGATCCCCAAGAAGCAAAAGCATAAACTCAATCCCAAATGGGAGGGCCCCTTCATAATCGACGAAGTACTCGCAGGAGGGGCTTATCGTCTTCGAAGCCCGCCAGATAACCGCCTCGAACCACACCCATGGAACGCAGCTCGTCTTCGGCGTTTTTACGGCTAGACCGGTGTCGTCATACTTTTACCCTCCTTTTTCTTTTCTTTCTTTTCATTTTCCTGCCCTCCCACCTTGATCTTTGGCAGGTCCGGATTTTTTCTCTCCCCAAGCCTATGTTCGGCTAAACCGAGCTCGTGTTAAGTCTTTCGGCATACATCCTTAAATGTTAGACCCGAATAAAACACCTGGGGGCTTCTTCCCGAAGCCGATGATTATATATTTTAAGCATCTATTCACATTTCCTGTGTATGCATGTTTCCCTTGTCGATTTTCAAGCCATTATATGCATCAATTCGAACTAAGATTTTTGCCAAGCTGGGTTGCCTCGCTCCTGTGTTTACCCTCTACGTTCCCGATTGTTCGGCAAGAGGGTAAAGGGAGCACCTCTGCAATTTCTACGACCGGGTTATCCGGATATGTACCTCAGACGGGTGAAGCCAAAAGCTAGCTATCATTAGTAGAAAATTGGTCGGCTACGACGGAAGCAACAAATAAAATTATGGTTGTTATTACCATTACACGAGCTTCTTTTCTCAAGAAAGGCCACTAGTCGCATACTAGTAGTATGCGGCCTTACTATCTACGATTTACGTAGAAACCTATAGGAAGGCACCGATAGAGGTACTATTTTCTTTGGAAGATGTTTCTTACGCTAAGCAGTAATATAACATATCTCCCTGTGCGTCTTCTGTCTGTTCGTACCAAATGGCCGGATTGCCTGGTTCCTCGAAAGAATTCCCTCTTACCAAGGGATATTTTATACGGAACACTCCCAAGCTCTTAGCGCGGGAGGTCGAAGCCGATGGCCGGTTAAGACAAAGTTTACAACACAGACGGAGCAATTTTCTGATTTAAAGTACATAGTTACATAGAATCACACACCTGGCTGCTGGTCAAGATTGTCTATTAAGGCATCCAGGGCGCAATCTTCCTGCGAGAGACGAGCAGCAGGCATCACTTGGTCGTACACCAAGTGAAGCGGCACTACTTGCCCATCAGGCCCTGCTGGCCCAACCCGAGCCATATGCTCGGGGTTAAGACCGGTATAACGGGTCTTGATCATCGCCCACGCCTCTCGTGCTCCCTCCCGGCAGGCCGATGTCTTCCATAGCTCGAACCGACTCCGGGCTTCCTTGAACCGATCGGCTAGTTCGGTCATCCCTTCCGGAGGCTTCTCGGAAGGCCATAGCGCTTTTATCATGCTCCTCATAGCCTTCCGAGCCCGCTCATGCACGGCGGACAGTTCCTTCAGAAGGTTCCCCCGATAGGAGCCGATCTCTTCTTCAGGCCGCCCGGTTAGGAGACCTATACATGAGACAAGGCATGTCCATTACACTTCATGTAGGGGAGATACCCTTCGACATCATAATCACACTTACCGAACATGCCCCTCTGTAATTTCTGGTTCTCTTCTTGGGTCTGGGCCAATTGAGTCTTTAAACTCTCAATTTTCTCGGCCTGCTGCTTGTTTTCCGCCTGGAGGCGTTTCTGCTCCTCCAGGTTTCGTTGCAACGAAAGGCAGCCGGCCTCACACTGGGACTTGGCGTACCTCTGAGATTCTCGGGCTGCATCTAAATCTTTTTGCAACTGCCCTATAGATTAAGCTGCTGAAAAGTACCCTCGCGTCAGCATGGGATTATATACTAAGATCAGCAGAATAGATATACTCACCATGCGCCTCCCGGGTAAACTTCTTCACTTGTTCGAGTTCGTCCTTCACGGCTTCGACCTGTGTTCGGCTCGCTTCCAATTCATTGGATAATTGCTCGTTCTGCTGCCTTGAAGCCTGCATCATCCATAAAACAATATGCGGATGCTTAACTCGGTCATCCCGACCAATTCAAGGCTCAGGGGCTACTAGGTTTACATATGTGTCCGGATTCTCAAAATCAATCACTCACCTTCAGGCTGGATGATATCAGTTTCACGGCTTCCCCAAGCCCAGCTCGGGCAGCTCCGATGTGTGCGTCTGCCGAGCATAGAGCATTGAATTCTTGTACGGAAAACGCCGGGTGGCGCAGGGTTTCTCGTCGCCGCCAGTGGTTCATCGTGCTCTCTACTTCGGATTTAGTGACTGATACCGCGTCCCCGGAATCTTTAGGGGCTAGATCGACCACAGGGGCCTCCGCGGCAGGGTCAGCATGAGCAGAAGATCTTGATTCATGAGTATTGCCAGGCATCCCGGCAACGTCCTCGGCAGAAGATGGCAGTACTCGTTTCCTGAGTATTTCGACATAAGATCTTCTGTGAGATCCTATCGTTCATAATAACAATAGAATAAGCGGCCGAACGAAGTACCTTTTGGTCGAACGAGTGGTCGGTGCCGTCTTCATGACCAACTCACATGAAGGGCTCCTGTTGATGCCCGGTCCGGGCATTGTTGCTGTAGCCGACGTCCGTCGCAAGGACCGGCGATGCTTGGGAGTGGAAACTGACATATTTGGGTCAACGGAGGACGTTTGCCTTTTACGGGAAGAATTTTTCTTCTTGCCGGTAGTGGAGGAAGGGAGTGATCCGGGGTGATCGGCTATGATAGCCACATTGGATCGATCAAGGCCCTCTTGGTAAAAGATCCCGTCTTCGTACTCAATGGACATCTCCGGATCGTCATGGAATCCTGGATCGTCATCACGAGAATAGTTCTCTTGTTGGGGGGCCGGACAGTTGACTGTCTCGACAAAGCTCCTCCATTCCTGCAGATTGAAAGCTTCGGTCAAAAAGGGCGAATAAAAAACCCGAACTCGGGTCGCAAGGTCGAAAGGCTTACCCATTCGATGGGGTTGTAACTCTCGTAGCCCTCCTTAACCGGTAGCCGAACGAAGTCTTCTTTTTCTCCTTTGTACAGATCGGCAAGTGCAGCTACCAATGCAGTTTGGTTAGCAGGGCCCAGCCGTCGGGAGCGAGTGGTGTCACTTGTTCCGTTGTAACGCCACAAAGGATGTATCCTTTGCTAAAGAGGTTGAACGCATCGGGTGATGGCGGCAGCCATCACGTCAATCATGGTCAGGTTGTGATGAGCCAGTATCCTTACGTGGGCGGCCAAGCATTGAACTTCAGCACCGTCCTCTTGGGATGAACTCTTGTGTCGCCAATTGTACCTTTTCCTCAAAGGGGCGTCGGAGTATTCGGGCAAACCCCTCCGAGCTGGATCGAATAGGGGAACGTCCTCAATATAGAACCATTCCGAAGACCATTCTTTGGACTCCTTCTTTGGTGTCCCTACTGGATACCCTGTCCCGGCTATACGGCATACTTGGGCTCCTCCGACTTCCCGAATTGTCTCACCCCTGGTTCGGGGGACGAGGCAGAAGTACTTCCTCCATAATTCAAAGTGTTCCTCGCAGCCCAGGAACATTTCGCAAAGGGCAACAAAGCCCAAAATATGCAGAATAGATCCGGGGGTAAGATGATTGAGCTGGATCCCATAGAACTCCAGTAATCCCCTCAGGAAAGGATGAATGGGGAACCCTAGGCCCCGTAAGAGGAAAGGCACGAAGCATACCCCGTTCACCCTTGTTAGGATTGGGGAAGTTCTCCGCGAAGGCTTCGTTGTCAAAACAAGTCAAGCCGGCGCGGGTAGCCGCCAGATCCGAGGAAGGAAGATACCCTTGGGTCTCGAGGTCATGCAGCCGAAGGAGGGATACAGAGCAACTTGACCAATCCCCAGGACGAGAGCCGTAAGGACGCGAGGAAGAGATGGGGGCGCTCGCCATGTTTTTGTGGTGGTCGCTCGCTTGAAGTTTTTTTCTAACAGGGAAGAAGAGGAAGATGTGACCCAGACCATGATTTGACTTGTTTAAATAAGTGGTGCCTCCCTTGTGGGAGGGGCAGTCTTTTTAACCAATTGGATCTACAAGAATGCCTAGGACCCCTCTCTAGCTATCTATGATTTCTTGTCTCAAGTTCTATTCTTGCTTCATCACAAAATCTTGAACAAGTAGTTCTCGAACCCTTTGTGTGAGGAGCACTCGGAGTTCCGTTTCGTCAAGGCTCACTTCCAAAACCTCCCTATAGTGCAACTCGGTGCAATCAATCAAAAATTCTTGGTTTCACCGAATGCTCAGGGTTGATCTGTTTTTGCACCTCGGTAGCACCGATACCATAATCTCGACTTCACCGAGTTTCCCTGTCAACTGACAGTAGTGGAACTCGGTGGCACCGAAGTTTTAGTATAGGCGTCACCGACAGTAAAGGGTACTTAATCCCGGTGGACCCGACGTTTTGAAATTCATCTTCAAACGCTCGAGTCTCCAACCCTAAGCTGCCGCTCCGGACCCCTTGGTCGTCGCCCTTGTCTCCCCGAGCGCCTTTGCCTTTGGGATCCTCGCCGTCGATGGAAATCATCACCGCCGTCGTCGCCGTAGTTGGACCATCGCCAAGTTAGGGTATGGTTTTGATCCCCTCATGCGTTCCAATGTCTAGTTTAAACGCATTAGGGTTGCTCCGTAATCTGGCCATAGATTGAAAGCTTCCTATTCCACCAAATACTTCCATAGATTAGAGAACGAGGAAACTTTGGATCTGACCTCCCGCAACATGCATCTCGGTGACACCGAGTTGATAAAATCGGTTCTACCGATTTAGTTTTTAGGGTTTCTGAGAACCGCTTCAGTGAGACCGAGCAGTTCTTTTCGGTGACACCGAAAAGACTGCCCAAGTCTCTGTTAATGCAAGTGGTCTGTCTCGGTGACTCCGAAAATTACAACCTGGTGCAACCGAAATACATTTTGTAGTAGATCAAACCCAAGTTTCTAAGTTCAAAATTTTGAAAAAGTCCAGTATTTTGGGATGCGCAACCTATCTGCTCTTCTATACTCTATTCACAGGGTCACCATGTGTGGTTCAGATGACAATCAGAACAATTTCAGAGAAAGCGATGTGGACATGAGTGCAGGCACTAGCCCTGAAGCTAGTTCATCTTCTTATGATGATGTGCCTAGTTCTCCTGACCTGCCCAAGGCTGCCACCAGGGCAAGGAAGAAGTTGAACTCAGATGAGGATGATGCCGATTTTGTGCCAGAAGAAGTATTAGCCAAGAAGCAGAAAGAGAAAGCTACCAAGAGCACAACTGCAGAGGCTACTTCTACAAAAAGAGCTGTTAGAAAGGAATATGCTAGCACTGATGCTAGAATAGCTCCTGAAAGTGCCAAGGCTAACACATCTATTTCTGTTGAGTTTCCAAGGAAATCATTGCCTAAGATGGCAGGAGAGAAAAAGAGGGAAAGTACAAGATATGTCAAAGCTAGAGTTCTCCCTTCTACTCCAGAGTACTTAGATGAAGAAGATGAAGAGGAAGAACCAGCTGCCAAAGCCCCTCCTGCTAAGAGGAAGAAATTGATGGCAGATGCTATGCCCAAAGATGCTCTGGCTAAGAGCACCAAGTCTGCTCCCAAGAAGACTGCTGCAGCCTCCAAGTCAAAGAAGTCTAGCAGAGACATTCCAAGTGCTGCTAAGAACAAGAAGTCCACTATGATAGAAGAAGAGGAGGACATATCTGTTTTGAGAAAGTTGAGGCCCCATTTGCCTATTCATAATGATGATCACCCAGCTGCAGAAGATATGAAGAAGAGGAAAGACTCAGGACTAAGAAAGTGGAGAGCCGTTGATCCCTATGCCTCCAGGAGAAGGACGGCTATGGATGCAAAATTTCACACCAAGGAACAACAAGACTTTTATGAGACTGTCCTATTGGACAAGATCCCAGCTGTTAGTGACATGAGATATGTCGACTGGGACTACATCAAGGACAATGAAGATTTCTTTCCCAGTGTCAGAGACAACTTCTAGTGCATTGATCTTGCAAACTTTGTTGGTAGAGAGTTTTCAGCTTGGAATGATGAAATGATCATGCAGTTCTATTCCACTTCACACTTTTATCCGGATGGCAGGATTGTTTGGATGACTGAAGGAGTGAGGTACCAATCAACTGTTGATGAGTGGGCCACCATCTTAGGAGCCCCACAGGTTCAAGAAGGTGACTTGGATGTATATTCTGAATCCAAGATGAGTCACAACTCCATGGCAAATATGTACAAGGAAATCCCTGTTCATATGTGCATTCACATAAGTTTGGGTCTATTTATTTCCTGCAAGCAGGACTACCCACCACTAACACCATTTTGAGGCATACCTTGATGCCCAAATCTAGAGATGATAAGATGATAAGGGGGTATTCCATCAACATGCTACATCACATAGACTCCCACACCAGGATAAGAGTGATGGACTTGATTGTAGAAATAGTGAAGAGAACAGCTGCAGACCAGAAGAGATCTTGTGGATATGCACCATACATTCAGATGCTCATTAACTCTAAGTTAGAGAAGAATGTGTATGAACTTGATCGTCCCCATTTGCCACTCCAGCCAGAGTTAGAGGATAATGTCGTGGTGATGGATCCTAGCTATCCCACTTCATCTACTCCACATGCAGAGGCTGAAGCAACTAGAGCCTCTAGTGCTCAGGCTCCTAGAACAAGGAATGAGCAAATGGATCTTCTTATTAGCACCATTCAGAGCATGCAGAAGGACATCAAGACCATTCAGCTCAATCAGGATAGTCTTGTGAGGATTGTGGAGGATAAGTTTTCCACGCTGAACAACCAAGTGGATGGATTGACTAAGACTATAGATGAACTTAAGGAAGTGGATGAAGCTTCCATTCCCCACTCCTCAGATTCTGATGATGACGACAGTCCACCTCTCAGGATCAGCACTCAGTTAAAGACTCAAGCCAGAACTCCTACAGTGTTTGCTCCAGAGTTAAGGCCATCTTCTTTAGCACCTGCCATAGCTCCATCAGTTCCATCAGCTCCAGTGTCTACTCCACCACCTCAAAGGACTTCAGCTGAACTCTTCACGGATGCTCTTCTCTCGACTCCGTCGACAGCCACCGGAGACCATGCCCAGAGCAACGAGTAGCTCTATAGCTTTGAAATTTTTGGTAACTTGTTGCCAAAGGGGGACATGTCATAGATCATAGGGCTTCGAGAAAGAGTGAGAGTGTTGTTTTTTTGATCCCTCTCTGCTTTTCAGAAACATATCGTTTATCATTTGGTTGACACTTTGTCGTATTTGATCATATACTCTTGTGTGATGATATTATCGCCTATCTTTGAGATATCTATGTGATGATCATTTACTTATGTTTGGTGTGATGTGCTCATGTAATTCACTCTTATTAATTTTGGCGCACCACCAAGTTGTATGTGACATGAAAGAGTGACCCATGATCCTAATCGATTGTGCATTTGCATTCAAACGCAAATTTAAAATAACGCACAAATTTAGGGGGAGCTCTTGCTTATCACATACTTCTCAAAGCGATGATGCTATTCATTGATTAAATCTCTCATCGAAGCTTTGATCTAAATGTTGTCATCAAATACCAAAAAGGGGGAGATTGAAAGCACAACTTCTCCCTAGGTGGTTTTGGTAATTAATAACAACATATATTTCATTGGACTAATGTTTCCACTAAGTATATTTCAAGAAAAAGTTTAATGTTTGATTGGCAAAGGATTGTGAGGGGACCCCAAGATGCAAGGAACATGATTGGCTAAGCTACAAGTATGAGGACTCTACATTTTACTTTGTGAGAAATCACTTTGAGTCCATTGGAAAGCCAATACTATTAAAAGGGGGTAAGGTTTTGTTGGTGAACAAAATGCTCATACGTGCACAAGTGATAGTCACCAAAAACACCCACAAGCTGTCCCACAAATATTCTGTCATAGAGCCTACCAATCAAAATCGGTGTCACCAACATTTCCACATCGGCTACACCAAGTCAAAAGCCTAGACAGAAACCCTAGCCAAGACCCACAACTCGGTACTACCAACATTCCCTTTCAGTGCCACCGAAAATAGTGACCAACTTCCTGGTTGGTTGGGCCAACTCCCTGTTAACCCATTTCTCCAAATCGGTCCCACCGAGTTTGAGAAATCGGTCTCACCAAGATTTGGTAAGTGCCTAGGTCACCCATATCGGTACCACCGAGTATTCCATATCGGTCTCACCGAAAAGCCTAAAGTTGCCACATTTTGAACAAGTCGGTGCCACCGAGTTTTACTTCGGTTCCACCGAGTTGGGAAATAATGTTGTAACGGTTGGATTTTTGGAGATGCCTATATATACCCCTCCACCACATCCCACTCGCAAGAGAAGCACTCAGAACACCCACCCACTTGCAATATCCAATTTTCTGAGAGAGAACCACCGTGTTGAGGTCAAGATCATCCACTCCAACCATATGGATCTTAATTTCTAGCCTCCCCAAGTTGCTTTCCATCAAATCAATCTCTTCTACCCAATCCAAATCTGTCAGAGAGTGATTGAGTGTTGATGAGACTATCATTTGAAACACAAGAGCAAGGAGTTCATCATTACTATCGAGCCTATTACCTTTTGGAGGGTGGTGCCTCCTAGATTGGTTAGGTGTCACTTGGGAGCCTCTTACTTCGTGTTGGAGAGTTGAACCAAGAAGTTTGTGCGGGCAAGGAGATCGCCTACTTCGTGAAGATCTACCCATAGTGAGACTAGTCCTTCGTGGACGGAAGCCGTTATGGAATAATCGAGGTTGCTACTTCGTGGACCCTTTGTGGGTGGAGCCCTCCGTGGACTCTCGTGACCGCTACCCTCCGTGGGTTGAGGACTCCATAAACGTGGACGTACGATAGCACCACCTATCGGAACCACAGGAAAAATCTCCGTGTCTCCAAATTGCGTTTGATCTCCTCTCCCTCCTTTACTTACATGTGTTTGCCTTTACTTTCTGCTGCTATACTCTTAGACATGCATGTGTAGGGTGAACTTGACTTGTGCAAATTGCTAAAATCTGCCCGCAACTAAAATTGGGAGAAGGATAGATTTTTATTTGGTCAAGTAGTCTAATTACCCCCCTTGTAGACATACTTTGGATCCTACATTCTTACTGAACGCGCTCGGCAGAGGAGAAGGCTGCTGGCAGTAGCACAAAGCCCCTCCGGAGTAGTATTTAGGGGCTATTTTGTTCAGTTCATCTAACTATAGATATGGTTGAACTGTCCCACCTACTTTAAATTATCTAGTATATATAGTTGAACTAGCTATTTTAGTACGTGGTTGGCAACAAATGGGGAAAATTTTGTTCGATTCAGCTGTCGAGTTGAACTATTTTGTACAAAGACCAATGCTTGATCTATAAATGAAATCTATGTTTACTGAATTTCAATTGCAAAATTTCACCGTAATAGTGATTTTGTTCCTGCAAAATTGGACAAATCCTAGTGTTTCCAATTTGACAAATGAAAATTTACCCAGTATGACAGATTCGAATCTTACCTGACTCCTGCTGCCAATGCATCGATCGGTGCTTACTTGGGGTGCTTAGTGTATTAAATGTCTTAGCAACTCAAGTCCACAATGCATTGTTGTTTAGGTCCCTTCATTTAATGATTTAGCAACTAAACTCTTGCATGCATTGGTGAGTTTCCTTCATTTAAGTGTTTTGCCAAGTTTCACGCGCTTGGCATTGTTTCTTTATGTGGTCACCAAACTCATATCTCTTCTTAATTACCTTCCCACATCAGATATTTTTGCATACATGGCAACCTCAGTAGTGAGCACTTGTACAAGGTGTAGCATCGGGAAGGGCACGCGGGTCATCATTCACAACCATTTGCTATGACGCAATGGAAAAATTCCTTTGTGCCAGATTTTCGCTTGGCTTAGTAGCGAAGGAACAATAGCCCTCGGCTTGCATACGGGTATTCAGTCTGAAACGTCTTTGACGACTGGCAAAGGACACGCCACCCCGATGAGCGTGCGCAGGACACTGCTCGCACGCCACCCGTCTACTGAAATACCTGTCCGCACGCTACCTCCTTGCCAATACAGATAGCGACACGTGGCCCGCACGTAAATGGTCTGTAGAACGTCCATGAATTATAAATAATACGCCCATTTGCGATGGTAATGTGACATATTTTTGTTCCAAAATGCCTTTGTTGGCTATTAATAGTGCTTGCTCTTTCTCTCAAAGTGGACACAAAAAATACCACAACATATTTGTGCTTTTTATGATGAGGCCCTGCCCAACATAGACCTTGTGACTGTAGTTCATATTTGAATTATGTACATTAAATGCACATAAAACTCAATTAATGTATAAAAAAGCCATACGAACCCTTAATAATTTCATATTTTTGCAGGACGCATCTATTTCTTTATGTTGTTTCTAGAAAAAAATCAAGGAGAGAAGAGGCATCGGATGTCATTTCACCCGCAGATGTGGCATGCATATGTTCCCTAACGGAACCACTGGACATAGCTTATTGTGTGAGAACCTCCGGCTTGTAAGAAGCTTGTGACAAAACATGTCCAGGTTGGTATTTTTTTTACCATGGCATATGTGTGCGTTGTCATGACACCATTCCAAATTTCATGAATTTGTACGGAGTTTTGGATTTACGATAATTTGGAAACCAAGTTTCTCGATATTTGTGGTCGAGCCAACATGCTTAGATGTTTGAAATTCGTTCTCATTTCTTGCATGTGACCTAACACATGCATCCAAGACAAATATATGATTTTTCAACCCATTTTGCCGGCCTGGACCTTGTGATTGTAGATCAAATTTGAATTATGCACATTAAATAATGCACCAAAAACTCAATTAATGTATTTAAAAGCCAGATGATCCCTTAATTTATTCATATTTTTGCACTTCACACCTACATGTCTATGTTGTTTCTATAAAGAAAATCAAGGAGAGAAGAGGCATCAGATGTCTTTTCGCCCGCATATGTGACATGCATATATAATGTTCCCTATCGAAACCACAAAGCTTCTTGTGAGGAGCTCCGATTTGTAAGGGGATTGTGCAAGATCATGTCCAATTTGGACAATTTTTTTACCACAGCATATGTGTGCCCTTGTCACAACACCATGCCAAGTTTCATGAATTTCTGACGAGTTTTGGATTTACAGGAATTTGAAAACCAAGTATCTCAATGTTTGCGGCCGAGTCAACAGTCAATGAGATGTTAGAAATCCATTCCCATTTCTTGCGTGGGACCTAAACATGCATCCAGGGACAGGCATATATTTTTCAACCTATTTTTCATGTGTTGGACCTTGTGATTGTAGTTCAAATTTGAATTATGCACATTAAACGGCTAGAGAATTCAATTAATGTGTTAAATAGGTCTCACGAACCCTGGAAAAAATCCACAGTGTAGCATGACTGTCATGTGTTGCTCTATGGTGACTCTTGAAATAAATTCAAGGCGAGAAAAGATAACGGATGTTGTTTCGCACATAAAATGTGAACTTTCCCTATCGGAACGCACGACTTTCTTGTGACAACCTTCGGTTTGTAAGAGACTTTGTGCCAAAACTTGTCCAAAATTGGGCAATTTTTTTACCAGAACACACACAACAGGGCAATTGATGTCACCATGCCCAAATTTCATGAATTTCTGTCGAGTTTTGCATTTACATGAATATAAAAACTAAGTTTCCCGATGTTTACGGTCGAGCCAAGACGATGATATGTTTGTAATTCATTCCCATTTCTTGTGTGGGACCTAAACATGTAGCCAGGGAAAAGTATATGGTTTTTCGACATATTTTCATGAGCTGGATCGAGTGATTGTAGTTCAAATTTGAATTATGCACATTGAATGCCTAGAAAATTCAATTAATGTACTTTAAAGGTCAAACGAACTCTGTAAGATTCCATTGTTTCGCACGACACATTCATGTTACTCTATGGAGACTCTAGAAATAAATTCAAGGTGAGAAGAGACATCGGATGTTGTTTCGCACATAAAATGTGAACTTTCCCTACCGGAACCACATGACTTCTTGTGAGAATATTCGGTTTGTAAGACGTTTGTGCCAAAACTTGTCCCAAACTAGGCATTGTTTTTACCACAACACACATGCGCCATGACATGACACCATGCCAAGTTTTATGAATTTCTCATGATATTTGGATTTACTGGAATTTGAAAACACGGCTTCTCAAAGTTTACGGCCGAGCCAAAATACCGAGAGGTTTGGAATTCGTTTAATTTCCATTTCTTGCATGGGACCAAAAGATGTATCCAGTGACAAATAGATGATTTTCAACCCATTCAGGTGCACTCTAGTATGTGCTTAACCGTAGTTCAAATTTGAACTATGCACATGAAATGTCTAAAAAACTCTTTAAATGTTTAAAAAGGCCTAAACAAACCTGAATAATTCCATATTTAACACGCAGTCCTATAGTTGCAAGTTCACTGCAGATAAATGTTATTGCCATCCAAAGACCTTCAATTGCCAATGTAACTTCATTTTTCGCTTCAAAGCAATATGAAAATCAAATACATCGCAAACAGTTCTTGATCATGAAACGTGTGTGATGTGGTATAAAAATATCTTGGGCCAATCCTCATATATGGCTTAGGCCAGAAGTTTTTGTCCACCGCCGGCACGTCAACCACACAGTCACACTTGTTCCCCAAGACCACTGTACTGTTCAAGCGTCCCCGGTGAAAGATGTGGACGTGGATCCGCGTCGTGAGGGCAACTTCGGCGACCCACTCCGGCCCGAGTGTGGCTGCATCAGCCATGAACGCGCTCACAACATCCTTAAGCGCGACCGCACTCTCGAACAGGGTGGCTGTGGCTGTCGAAAGGGCAGCTGCTGCGTCTGAGATGGCGGCAGCAACATCCACGACTGGGATAGCAAATGGCGAGAACGGCAGAGCAGCTGTCCGTTCCTCGGCGGCCGCCGTAGCCCTGATGGTGGCTGTCCACGCCTATGCTGATGCCGCCCACGCCCAGCTCGTGTCGGTCACCGCACAAATAGCAGCGGCCTTCTCCGACAACGGTCGGCAACCTACGTCCGATGAGTTGGCAATCGCAGAGAGCGCTCAGGCAGCCGTCCATTCATCGGCAGCCTCCCTTGCCGAGATGGAGGCCGTCAATGCCCGGACCGCGGCCGCCCACACTAGACTTGTGGCAGCCTTTTCCAATGAGATGGCAGACGTGGACTGTGAGATGCTTGCAGAGTATGTGGTGATGGATGCCATGGAGCCCCTTTCCCTGGAGGTCATCGAGCGTGAGCTGGTCATGGAGGATGCGGCAGAGATCGACCAGCGTCAGGCGGAACATTAGTCTTTGTTTAGAGCGATGGACTTTTGTTAGAGTAATGTTTAGCTCAACCAACTCTGTTTAATTGCTTGATTAAGTAAGTGCGGGCTGTGGTGTAGGCTCTTTTGTGCAGTACCCAAATTAGCAATTGCTGTTAAATTATGCGACGACGTGGATGACCACTGTAACCAGGGAAATTCGGAACAAAAATTTGCCGCCATATCCCCATTCCATCTTCCAATTGAAAATGAAATTGAAGCTCATCACACACAATTTTTTGGAACGGACCGTGTGCAATGTAGTACCCAATCTTACGTCGGAAGCTGGGAGACAAACATTTGCACGTCCAAGTTCATCACACATGGGGTATAGCACATGCTTCGTTTGTGATGTGTTGATATCGAGAACTATTCTGCACCAAATGAAAATTTTGGGCTGCCGCGGAAATGTCTACCTCCCTCGCCCCCGGTACCAATCAAAAGCTACATTCCCCCCTTTTCCTCTACCTTCCTAGTTCAAACCTTCACTGCTTGCTTGCAGCGCCGCCTCCTCACCGGCGACGCTCCTTCCTGCTGCTCGGCGTCCTCCATCTAGTCAGGTATTCCACACCTCCCCAATACCCCTCACCCCCTCCTCCATCCCACATGGCCCGACCGGCGTGACACCTTCCACCCAAATCACTGCCCCATCCTCCAAATAATCGCCGCCAAAAGCCATGGTGCACGCAGTATAGCCAGGATCTCAAAGAGCATTTGGCTGCGGAGAAGCAAATCGCGGCTGCACGCGCAGATGAGGCAGCTATGGCTTCCATGCTTGTCGACCCCCAGATCTTGGAGGAGCACCTCACCGTAGAGGCCACCATCGACGCCTCGTGCGCTGACGCCGCCACGCGGTTGGCTGCTATAAACGACAGCTCATGGTCTTTTCTCGAGGGCACTGCCGGTGCGTTCGATGAAGACTTTGATGTGTTTTCTCAGCGTGCTCATGCTTACCTCAACTCCAGAGCCAGCATGTTGGTGCCGGGGCAGGATCAGGCCACTCACCACTATGAGGGGTGCACCCACGGTGTGGAGGCCTCGTCCTCTTCCAAGTTGAAGGAGCCCATCATCATCAATATCTTCGACGATGAGGAATAGCTTGTTTTTCTTAGCTTTATCACTAAGGACCTATGTTCACCTATCTACGACGGTTAAGCATGTTTTGTTTACCTGTTGCGTGTGTCGCTACTGCCTTTCATTTAGAAATTATAGTGAAATGTCCAATGTAATGCTACTCCAACCTGACCTTCTAGTATGTTCTATTGTGCAATGCGCTGCTTAGTTAACTGTTTCGTTCATTTGTTGTGGTGGTCATTTAACTATTTAATTCAATTCTAAAATGTGATGTATGATTGTTGTTGGTACAATTTTGTATTGTTATGCATGTGACGAATAAATCGAATTTAGATGTACTAAATACATGTGAAACATATAGAATTGCTATATTTCCTAGTTCTTAGCACGCTTGGTTTAGATAACTGGCTTTTCCATGTGGCTCGAACTAATCTATTGGACCGCAATGTGTTTATTTTCCATTAACATATTTCACTGATAGTATGCCAAATATCACTTGTAACCTAATCAATATTTGTCTTAAATATGTTGCAGGGGAAACAATGGGGGACACTGAAGTTTACCATCGAAGTTTGCACATCCATGGTCGTTTGGCTAATAGCACATTATTGTGCAATTGCAGAAACCATTGTAATATTAATGTTTTTAATAATTTGTTCTTGCACATGTAGGTTCTGCTGTAAGAGGTTTAGACCCACTGTGGGGAAATGAGGTGTCCTTGAATATCAGTCAAACCAAGAAACTCGAAAAGATTGTTAAGATAAAGAAACTAGCCACGAAAAACAACAAGTTGTTTGTCTGCACAATGAAGAAGACATCAATCAACTATAGGATGGTACCATCTCTTTCACCTTGTCCTTTTCCCTTTGCGCCATTTCAAATTTTAGAAAAGATATTTATGCGTATGTTTGTTTTCAGTCCTTCTCAAGGCAGTTCATCGATGATTACGTCTCAAACCACCTATATAATCAAGAGGCGATGGAGGTATTCATACAACACCCACGGTATAATCTTGAAGTCTTCCTTAAGAGGACGAAGGATGGGTGGGCAATCATCCACATGCACTGGCCTATAGTTGCGAGGACCTTCAACATCATTGAAGGCTCATAATTCGTCTTCCGCTTTAACAATTTTCTAGATGAGATTCATCTGTCTATTTACCGTCTATGATGATACTTAATTTCCAAAGGTTTTAGATGTTGCATTTGAAACTTTGTCTTGTTGTGCAATTGGGTAGCTAGGCAGTATATGCCTATATGATGTTGTACCCTGATGGAATTCAATTATGAAATCTTGGTTGCCGTACTACGAATAAGAAATATATTCTTTGGTTGATATGAAATGTTAATTCGATTACTAAATGGATTATAAATAATAGAGCAATCAGGCTGATTATTGGGGTTCCCATTGCAGACGGTTTCTAAGAAAACACCGTGGGCGATGACCTGAACAAACCCACATGGTTTCTAGAAAGTTAACGTGTTGGATCGGTGAGCAATCACACACGAATTCTGGTCGACAACTGTGTGCATTAGGACACCCAATCACAAACGTTTTCACATAGCTAGTGTGTGTGATGGGCAGCCCAATGCCAAACAGTTTCTTCTAGACACCGTGAGTGATGTCTTGAGTAACACAAATGACAGAATTATAAATATCGTGTGTGATAACCACCTCTATCACAAACGATGTTATGTAGAAAATTGTGTGTGATATGCCATACGAATGGAAATGTACCCTTGGGATTCCCTGTGTGGGATGCTAAGCTCATCTCACACGTCTTCCCGAATATGTTTGTTTGTGATGGCCCTTCCAATCGCAAATGATATATTTTTGCCCATCGTGTGTGACCAGGTGTAGGCATCGCCGACGGGTTTTCCCTGTCGTGTGGGATAGGCCCCCCTATCACCCACACATGCAAGGCAATGGTTTAAGACTACGTCACGGAAAGGGGTTAAAAACCGTTTGTATAGCACGCGGATGCACCAGTGTAAGTAAAACAAAGTAATGCATGGAGAACGATGACATGATGTAGACAAAGTAAACTCAAGCAATATGAATGAACCTCATCGTGTTATCCTTAGTAGCAACAACAGAAAGACGCATCTTGTCCCCTCCTTTGTCATTGGGATATAGAAACTCGTCAGGTTGAACCTACCACAATGCACCACTCCCACTGAAGATAGATCAATCTACTTGGCCATAGCACATCAATAAATCAGAGAGCATTACGAAGCTGTAATGATCATGCAAATAAGAATCTTAATATTCAGAGGTGACTCAAATACTTTTCATGAATAATCTGAACATAAACCCACAATTCATCGGATCCCAACAAACACACCGCACAATAGGATTACATCTGATAGATCAAAGCGAAGATGCGATGATCATTGTATTGAAGATCAAGAGATATAGAGATTGCCATCTAGGTACTAGCTATGGACCCGCAGGTCTGTGGTGAACTACTCACACATCATCATGAGGGAAGCAAGGTTGATGTATAGACCCTCCGTGATCGATCCCCCCTCCGCCAGGGTGCCAAACGGAGCTCCAGATGGCCTCGCGATGGAACAGAGACTTGTGGCGGTGGAAAAAGGGTTTCGGGACTGCCTCTGGTGTTTTTAGGGTATATTAGAATTTATAGGCCAGAGAGGGGCGTCGGGAGACGCCCGAGGGAGGCACAAGCTATCAGGGCGCCCCCAGGGCGCGTCCTGTTGGCTTGTGCAGCCCTCGTATGGCCCCCGGCCTCCTTCTGAAGATTCCAGGTCTTCTTTTGGTCCAGAAAAAATCATCAAAAAGTTTCGTGGCAATTGGACTTCGTTTGGTACTGTAAACCTAAAAAGTGAAAAACATGCAGAAAACAACAACTGGCACTGGGCATTGGGTCAATAGGTTAGTGCTCAAAAATATTATAAATTTGTAAATAAAGACCCAAAAAGTATCCTAGAATGATAATATATCAGCATGGAACAATCAAAAATTATAGATACGTTGAAAACGTATCAAGCATCCCCAAGCTTAATTCCTGCTCGTCCTCGAGTAGGTAAATGATTAAAATAGATTTTTCGATGTGACATGCTATCCATTAGGTAATCTTATGCATGTATGCTCATTGAGAAAAGATGAATCAACGAATATTAACATAGCAATATTTAAAGTGTAAGAAAAAATCATCAATCTTTCAAAGTATACGATCCTCAAGGAATGTTTACCCCCCATTCATCTTATTATATTAGCAAGGCATGGCTCCATCTTCATCACATTAAGACAAATGTTAAGCACCACGGTGTCCAAGTCAGGCAATTGGATCGTACTTTTTCTATATGCATCAAATTTTTATTCTTCACGCAATACATGAGCGTGAGCCATTGCACATAGCATTTAGGTGGAATAGAATATGGTTGTAGATATCAACGGGGCAATAAGTGGAGAAGATAGTCTCACATCAACTAGGCGTATCAATGGGATATGGAGATGCCCATCGATAGATGTCGATGCGAGGAGTAGGGATTGCCATGCAAATGATGCACTAGAGCTATAAGTGTATGAAAGCTCAAATGAAGCTAAGTGGGGGTGTGCATCCAACTTGCTTGCTCATGAAGACCTCGGGCATTTGAGGAAGCCAGTCATAGGAATATACAAGCCAAGTTTGTAATAATGAATAGTTAATTCCCACTAGCATATGAAAATGACATATCATGAGACTCTCTACATTAGGAGCATAATGCCACTTTGAGGCACAAGTGTGGTAAAAGATAGTAGCAAAGTCCCTTCTCTCTTTTTCTCTCATCCTTTTTTCCAAAATGGTGGGCTCATTTGGCCTCCCCCATCTTTATTTTTCGTCCGGAGTCTCATTCCGACTTGTGGGGGAATCATAGTCTCCATCATTATTTTCTCACTAGGACAATGCTCTAACAATGATAATCATCACACTTTTATTTACTTACAGCTCGTTATGGAGAACTGATATGAAGATATGACTCTGTTTGAATGCCTCTGGCAGTGTACCAGGATGTGCAATGATGTAGCCTAACATGTATCAAAAATATGATGAACGGTGGCTTTGCCACAAATACTATGTCAGCTCTATATATATGACCATGCAAAGCAATATGATGATGAACAAACTAGTCATGTGAAGTGACGATGTAATTTGCATGGCAATATATCTCAGAATGGCTATGGAGATGCCATGATAGGTAGGTATGGTGGCTGTTTTGAGGAAGATATAATGAGGCTTATGTGCAATAGAGCGTATCATGTCACGGGGTTTGGATGCACCGGCGAAAGTTGCACCGATCCTCAAGGTGAAAATGGGCTATGCACGGTACCGAAGAGGTTAGCAAATATGAGAAGGTGAGATTGCGTATGTCCATGGTTTCACATTAGTCATAAAGAACTTATATACTTATTGCAAAGTTTTATTAGTTTTATCATAAATCAAAGTACTACTCGCATGCCCTAAGGGAAGAGGTTGGTAGGAGTAAACCACCGCACGCTTCTGACCCGAAACAACAGTAGAATTTTAACGAGGAATAGAAATGCTCACACATCATCACCATGCCACTTTAATTTTTAGATGAACAAAAATTTAACCTTTCTTAATATTGACACTTCTACAGATCAACAATTATGGACTCACACCTTTTTCATATTACCACATCAATATCATTAACCCACAATTTCTCTATATGTGCTACTTGATGGTTTTGATTATCTCTCATTGAATACCTAATATTTTTCAACTAGTATTATGACCCATGCAAATTACCGTCACTATTTATTAACTCTCAAACAAATATAAGTGAAGAACGAGAGTGAAATTATTTCTATTAAATCTACACGCCACCGTGCTCAAAAAGATATAAGTGAAGTACTAGAGCAACTGCTAAACTCAAAAGATATAAGTGAAGCACATAGATTATTCTAACAAATTATGATGAAGGTGTGTTTCTCTTAAATAGGTGTGTCCAACAAACAATGATTGTGGCAAACTGAAAGTAAAAGCAAAACAAAAACAAATTACGCTCCAAGCAAAACTCATATCATGTGACGAATAAAAATATAGCTTCAAGTGACATACCGATGGATTGAGACGAAAGAGGGGATGCCTTCCGGGGCATCCCCAAGCTTAGACGCTTGAGTCTACCTTAAAATATTACCTTGGGGTGCCTTGGGCATCCCCAAGCTTAGTGAAAGCACAACATCTCCCTAGGTGGTTTTGGTAATTAATAACAACATATTTTTCATTGGACTAATGTTTCCACCAAGTGTATCTCAGGAAAAAGTTAAATGATCAGATTGGCTAAGGATTGTGTAGAGAACCTCACCAAGGAAAGGAAGGAATAGGATTGACCATGCTTCAAGTATGAGGACTCTACATTTTACATTTTGTGAGAAATCACTTTTGAGTCCATAGGAAAGCCAATACTATTAAAAGGAGATGAGGTAAATATGATGATCTGGTTGCTCAAGTGCTTAGAGATTAGCCACCAAAAATACTCACCCACTTTCCCACACAAATCTTCTGTCCAAAGCCTAAAGTCAAAATTCGGTGACACCAACATTTCCCATTCGGATCCACCGAGTTTTACTCTAGACAGAAGCCAAACCAAACCCAAGCATCTCGGAACTACCAACATTCCATTCGGTGCAACCGAAACCAGTGACCAACTTTCTGTTAGCCATTTTCAAGAATTGGTCCCACCGAGTTTTGAGAATCGGTCTCACCGAGTGTTGGACCAACTCTCTATTAAACAATTTCTTAAAATTGGTCCCACCGAGTTTAAGGAATCGGCCTCACCGAGTTTTGGTAACTGCCTAGGTCACCCATATCGGTACCACCGAGATTCATATATCGGTCTCACAGAAAACGCCAAATTGGCCACATTTTGCACTAGTCGGTGCAACCGAGTTTTCACTTCGGTTTCACCGAGTTGGGCAATAATGTTGTAACAGTTGGATTTTTGGAGATGCCTATATATACCCCTCCACCACCACTCATTCCAAAGAGAAACACTCAGAACATACACCCACTTGCCATACCCGATTTTCTGAGAGAGAACCACCTACCCTTGTATTGAGGTCAAGATCATCCACTCCAACCATATGGATCTTGAATTCTAGACTCCCCAAGTTGCTTTCCATCCAATCAATCTCTTCTACCCATGACAAACCTATGAGAGAGTGATTGAGTGTTGAGGAGACTATCTTTTGAAGCACAAGAGCAAGGAGTTCATCATACTACCACATCTATTATCTTTTGGAGGGTGGTGCCTCCTAGATTGGTTAGGTGTCGCTTGGGAGCCTCCTTCTTCGTGATTGTGGAGTTGAACCAAGAGAGTTTGTAAGGGCAAGGAGATCGCCTACTTCATGAAGATCTACCCCGAGTAAGGCTAGTCCTCCGTGGACGTAGGCCATCATGGAATAGACGAGGTTGCTACTTCGTGGACCCTTTGTGGTTGGAGCCCTCCATGGACTCTCGCGACTGCTACCCTCTGTGGGTTGAAGTCTCCATAAACGTGGACGTACGATAGCACCACCTATCGGAACCATGGGAAAAATCTTCGTGTCTCCAAATTGCATTTGATCTTCTCATCCCTACCCTCTTACATATGCGTGTATTTACTTTCCGCTGCAATACTCATAGATATGCATGTGTAGGGTGAACTTGACTTGTTACAATTGCTAAAATCTGCCAACAACTAAAATTGGGAAAAGGTTAGATATTTACTTGGTCAAGTAGTCTAATCACCCCCCTCTAGACCTAATTTCGATCCTACAAGTGGTATCAAAGCTTTGGTCTCCATTACATTGGTCTCACAACCTAGGAGAATATGGCGTCTAGTGAGGGAAATTATCATCGTAGAGGTCCATATTTTGATGGTACAAACTTTGCTAGTTGGAAAAGTAAGATGAAAATGCATATTCTTGGTCATAACCCTGCCGTATGGGCTGTTGTTCGTGTTGGTTTGCAAGGTGAATTCTTTGGTGATGGAAAGGAACCGGATCGTGAAGCGAGCGCAGAAGTATTGAAGATGTTGCAAGACAATGCTCAAGCATGTGATATTCTATTCAATTGCCTTTGCCCCGAAGAATTCAACAAGATTAGTAGTCTTGAGAATGCAAAGGAAATTTTGGATACTTTGGTTGATATGCACGAAGGTACCGAATCCGTCAGGGAATCTAAGTTGGATGTGCTACAAACTCAACTTGACAATTTCAAGATGAAGGATGGTGAAGGAGTCGCCGAAATGTACTCTAGGCTTGCTCTCATTACAAATGAGATTGCCGGCTTAGGAAGCAAAGAAATGACCGACAAATTCATCATCAAGAAGATCCTTGGAGCCTTGGATGGAAAGTACAACACCGTGTGCACATTGATCCAAATGATGCCAAACTACAAAGATCTGAAGGCTACGGAAATCATTGGAAGGATTGTTGCTCATGAGATGTCAATCAAGGACAAACAAGAACTTCACACAAAGTCAAGCGGTGCATACAAAGCTATAAGTGACACTCCCGCTACATCAAATGACAACCTTGTAACCAATGAAGAGATAAGCCTCATGATCAAGAAATTCAACAAGTTCTACAAGAGTAGAGGCAAATAAAGAAGCTCCAATTCAAGATACAAAGAGAAGCATCCATCTAGTCGTGACCGGAATTGTTACAATTGTGGAAGGCCCGGACACTACTCCAATGAGTGCACGGCCCCCCACAAAAGAAGAGAAGATACACCTAGAAGAAAGAGCTCAAGAGATGTGTCACCTCAAAGAGAGAGAAGGAGTAGAGATGATCGTTATGAACGAAGACCCTCAAGGAGAAGTAGGGACTCAGAGAAGAAGGACAAGTACACCAAGAGCTACACAAGAAGAAGACATCAAGCTCATGTTGGTAAATGGGTTTCCGGCTCCGAATCCGATAATCACTCCGAGAGAAGCTATCACTCCGACTCGGACTATAGTCAAGATGAAGGTGTTGCCAGACTTGCACTCCTTTCCTCCAACTCCTACGACATATTTGATTCACCAAATGAAGGGAGTGGAAGTTGCTTCATGGCTAAAGGCCCCAAGGTATCACACCCGAATACATTGACTTCAATAGTGATGAGGATGACTAGTTGGAGATGATGACTTGCTATTTGACAAAACTAGTGATATTAGTCAAAATGAACTAGATAATAATCATGCTAGTCAAGATAAGTCGTGTGATGATGATAAGAAGGAAATAGAGCGACTAACTAAAGAATTAAACACTCTTAAGTTAGCCCATGAATCTACTCTAGAAGACCATAGAGAGCTTGTAAGAACTCATGAGAAGCTACGCTTCGAGAAGCTCAATTTGGAGCAAGAACATGAGTTTCTTACAGCTATCAATGACGATCTCCGAAAGAAGACTTCTTCTTATCTATCCAAATGACTACTCTTCTCTACATTTATTCCACAAGTTAAGACTAAACAAACTAGTAACAAAGGCAAGAAAGGTTCTTCAACGAGTAGCAATAAAAATGAAATTCAATGATATTGTTTCTAGTAGTTCTATTGATTCCACTAATGATTCTCTTAGCCAAGTTACACTTGAGCAAGAAAATGATCTATTGAAAGGGATTGTAGAATAACCTATCTACAAAAGTCTTGCCGGATGTAAGAAATTCAAGGAGATTGTACGCAGGCATGGAGGATACTGGAAGAACCAAGGCATTGGCTACTTCAACGCCAACGGAGTTGAATGGGAAGAAGGTCAATACCCCAAGACAAAGTTTGTTCCCCAAAAGGAGAAGTATGAACATACTCTTCCCAAGGGAACAAAAGCTCAAGATGACCTTCCACCACAAGACCACAAACTCAAGGGCATGGACAAGCTTCAAGAGGAGATTGACTCATATGAAGAAGAGTCCCAAGCCATGGTCAAGTGGGTTCCCAAGGCTACTCCAAGTTCTACTTCAACTAGTGCTACTTCAATCCCAAGGATTCCCATCAACTTGATGTGGGTCCCCAAGAAGAAGAACTAGAGAAGTTCTTGAGGGACGACTCCGCCAATGAAATTCACTCACATTCATTATTGGCAAGGACTATTTGCAATCAACTCCAACTTTATGAAATAGTTCAAGTAGTCACACATTCCCTCAAAGGTAAGCAAGGGACAAGGTAATTAATGAATCCATGGACATCATCATGTATGCATTGCACAACATGTCCATAGATATCCTTGTATTTGTCTCTTGTGTGGGACTAACCCATGTAGGTGTGAAGAGTAAGAAAACAACGAGGATTGCTCCAAACTCAAGATGATCTTCATCAACAATGAGCATCCACTACTACCTCACCCCTGCCCACATGAAGTCTTCTACGAGAAACCCAAGGTTAGTTTATCCGTCTTAGGGGGGATGTCACGTCAAAGGGGTGCTTTACTCTAAAACTTGAGTTAAAGCATCTCTTAAAGATGTGGACACATTAAATGCTTTATGTAAAAGTGGCAACCCCACTTGTGCTTAAATGATGAGTATGACCTATGATCAAGTATTCTTGCTTGGCTCCTTAGTCAATATACTCATATATAGATGACTCCATCATCGCCAAAGTGCTTGGTAGATACTAGATTGGTTTTGTATGTTTGCCATATTTCATTTGACAATTTATTGTGTGAGCATGTTGGTATGCATATCTTTTCTCATTCGAGGATATCCAATTGTTGTTATCTGGCTTTCATTTTTCTTTGGCCAATTGGATATGCAAGAATGCCTAAGTACCTCCCTCTAACTATCTATGCTTTCTCGTCTCAAATTCTATTCATGCTTCATCACAAAATTTGAGCAAGCACTTCTCAAACCCTCTGTGTGAGGAGCACTCGGAGTTCCGTTTCGTTAAGAGCTGTCTTCCAAAACCTCCCTAGTGCAATCTCGGTGTAACCAACCTCAAAATCTCAGTTCCACCGAAGCCTAGGGTTGATCTGATTTTGTGAATCTCGGTAGCATCGATTCCATAATCTCGGCTTCACCGGATTTCCCTGTCAACTGACAGTAGAGGAACTCGATGGCACCGATATTTTAGAATCGGTGTCACCGACAGCTATGGGATACATATACTCAGCGGAACCGATTTTTGAAATCACTTCTTCAAACCCGTGGTCCCCGCAAAATCCTAGCTGCCGCTCCAACGTTTTCGGACTTCTCCCTCGCTCCCGTGCGTCTGCACCACAGGAAGTCCTCGCCGTTGACGGAAATCGCAACCGTCGTCGCCGCCGTAGGAGGTCGTCACCAAGTTAGGGTAACGCCTCAATTCTTTGCATTCCCCGTCCAATTCATGTGCAAAAGATTAAGTTCCATCTTCTTCCCACCGTGTGAACAAGTTCCATCCACAAGAAATTCCATTAGATTGGAGAATGAAGAATTTTTAGGTTTAACCGTCCGCAAATCGAATCTCGGTGTCAGCAAGTCATAAAAATTGGCTCTACCGATTTTGGTTTTAGGGCTACTGAGAACAACTTCGGTGAGACTGAGTGGCTCTTTTTGGTGAAACCGAAGAAGCTGCCAAGTCTCTCTTAAGGAAGTTGGGTGTCTCGGTGGCCCAAAATTTTGGACTCGGTGGAACCGAAATACTTTTTGCAGAAGATTAAATTTAAGATTCCGAGTTCAAATTTGAGAAAACCTTTTGTGTTTTGTGATGCTCAACCCCTCTTCTCTTCTTTACTCTATTCACAAGGTCAGCATGTCAGGGTCTGATGATAGTCAGAATGACTTCTGGGAGAGGGAAGTTGACATGAGTTCAGGCACAAGCCCAGATGCCAGTTCTTCTTTTTTAGAAGATCCAGGCACCCCAAGTTCTCATGGCCTTCCCAAGGCTGCACCAGGGCAATAAGAAAGTTGAATTCTGATGAGGAGGATTCAGACTTTGTGCCAGAGGAAGTTCTTGCCAAGAAGCAGCAAGACAAGAAAGAGAAGGCTTCCAAGAAGTCTGCTTCAAAGGCCACCTCAGCTAAGAGAACAATCAAGAAAGCCTTGGGAGGATTGTGGAAGATAAGTTCACTACGTTGAACAACAAGGTGGATAAGCTGACGAAGACTGTGGATGAGCTCAAGAAGGAAGTGGATGCATCTTCATCGTCTCATGGAGGAGACCATGCCCAGAGCGATGATTAGCTCTATAGCTTTGAACTTTTTGGTAACTTGTTGCCAAAGGGGGAGAGCTTATAGATCATAGGGCTTCGAGAGAGTGTGTGTTACATTTTGGTTCCTCTATATAGTTTAAAAACATTTGGTTTATCATTTGTTTAAAACTCAGTTGTGTTTGATCATATACTTTTGTGTGATGCTACTACTTTGCTATATTTGAGATGAATATAATATGATCATTGACTTAATGATTTGTGTGATGTGCTTATGCAATTCATTCATATTAATTTCTGCACACCACCAAGTTGTATGTGACATGGAAGAGTGACCCATGATCCTAATCGATTGTGCATTTGCATTCAAACGCAAATTTAAAATAATGCACAAATTTAGGGAGAGCTCTTGCTTATCACATACCACTCAAAGTGATGATGCTATTCATTGATTATATCTTTTATCGAAGCTTTGATCTATATGTTGTCATCAATTACCAAGAAGGGGGAGATTGAAAGCACAACTTCTCCCTAGTTGGTTTTTGTAATTAATAACAACATATATTTCATTGGACTAATGTTTCCACCAAGTGTATCTCAGGAAAAAGTTCAATGATGGGATTGGCTAAGGATTGTGTGGAGAACCTCACGAAGGAAAGGAAGGAATAGGATTGGCCATGCTTCAAGTATGAGGAATCTACATTTTACATTTTGTGAGAAATCACTTTTGAGTCCATAGGAAAGCCAATACTATTAAAAGGGGATGAGGTAAATATGATGATCTGGTTGCTCAAGTGCTTAGAGATTAGCCACCAAAAATACTCACCACTTTCCCACACAAATCTTCTGTCCAAAGCCAAAAAGTCAAAATTCGGTGACACCAACATTTCCCATTCGGATCCACTGAGTTTTACGCTAGACAGAATCCAAACCAAACCCTAGCATCTCGGTACTACCAACATTCCATTCGGTGCAACCGAAACCAGTGACCAACTCTCTGTTAGCCATTTTCAATTACCGGTCCCACCGAGTTTTGAGAATCGGTCTCACCGAGTGTTGGACCAACTCTCTGTTAACCAATTTCTTAAAATAGGTCCCACCGAGTTTGAGGAATCGGCCTCACCGAGTTTTGGTAACTGCCTAGGTCACCCATATCGGTACCACCGAGATTCATATATCGGTCTCACCGAAAACGCCAAAGTTGCCACATTTTGCACTAGTCGGTGCAACCGAGTTTTCACTTTGGTTTCACCGAGTTTGGCAATAATGTTGTAACGGTTGGATTTTTGGAGATGCCTATATCTACCCCTCCACCACCACTCACTCGAAAGAGAAGCACTCAGAACATACACCCACTTGCCATACCCGATTTTCTGAGAGAGAACCACCTACCCTTGTGTTGAGGTCAAGATCATCCACTCCAACCATATGGATCTTGATTTCTAGCCTCCCCAAGTTCCTTTCCATCCAATCAATCTCTTCTACCCATGCCAAACCAGTGAGAGAGTGATTGAGTGTTGAGGAGACTATCTTTTGAAGCACAACAGCAAGGTGTTCATCGTACTACCACATCTATTACCTTTTGGAGGGTGGTGCCTCCTAGATTGGTTAGGTGTCGCTTGGGAGCCTCCTTCTTCGTGATTGTGGAGTTGAACCAAGAGAGTTTGTAAGGGCAAGGAGATCGCCTACTTCGTGAAGATCTACCCCGAGTAAGGCTAGTCCTCCGTGGACGTAGGCCATCATGGAATAGACGAGGTTGCTACTTCGTGGACCCTTCGTGGTTGGAGCCCTCCATGGACTCTCGCGACCGTTACCCTCCGTGGGTTGAAGTCTCCATAAACGTGGACGTACGATAGCAGCACCTTTAGCATGAGTGAAATAATTTAACATGAGATGGGTTTCCTCACCTGTCACAAATGGGCTCATTCCCATTAGAAGAGCGCGGATTATGGGTGTGCTCCCTGTTGTCACAGATGGGCTCCTTCCCCTTGGAAGAGCTGGGATGCACGGTGCCCTCCCTGATTTCACAGATGGGCTATTTCCCCTTGGAAGAGATAGATAGGGTGACGTTGTCAGCGTCATCGTCAGCAGAGTAGATCGCGATGCCGAGCCACCGCCATAGAAAGTGTCCTTCAGAAATGACAAAAGAGGCTCCGTGCAGATGAAGGAAGGCAAATTCTTGAGAGCGAAGCATAGTAGATCAGCGGTTGAGCCTTGCATGAGGTCGACGGGGGTTGAACCCGAGGGGACGGGGTTGGGCCACTTAACCTGTGACATAGCTTATGACAAGCCGTCACCATCGATGAGCTCAATGTCGTAGCCGGCTGCGTCGATATGCATCCAAATGGGAACGCGTGTCTTACAGCCTCGTAGTCGTCAGCTTCCCCAGCCGCCTCGGAGGCCACCTCGTCATCGTAGTTAGATTCCTCGGCGGCCTCGGCAGCCACCTCGTCATCGTAGACAGCTTCCTCGACGGTCACCTCGTCATCGTAGTCAGCTTCCCCGGCGATCCCGGCGGGCACCTCGTCATCGGAGTTAGCTTCCCCGGCAGCCTCGACGGCACCTCGACATCGTCCAGCAGAAAGGCCGCGATATACCTCCTTTTGGCCATTCGCTCCTCGATCTCCCCTGGAAGTGTAGCTGGGATTAGGCTGCGACGGCCTGCGGTGGGGGATGTGGATCTATGGAGAAGGGGGTGTTTAGCAGGCGCCATCTAAGAAATTCAAGGCGGCGAGGGTACGGAGATGGGTTGGTAACCTGCACGGGGAGAGCAGGAGAGGTTGACTGTGGAACACGGAGCGGGGTCAGTGGCGGCGGCGGTGACGGCAAGGTAGCTAGGGTTCGAGTGAGGGAGTTGTGTGGGGGTGGGGGTAGGAGGGGCCTAGGTGATGTTTGAGGAAATGTCGTGGCTACTTTAAATTTTTCTTGGAGGGAATGAAAAGTCGGGACAACTAAATTTTATATGAAGGGTTTGAAGTGGCGCCGGAGGAACAAACATCGCACATGGATCGAATATAATACGTGTGTGCAATTCAAAGAGAAAAACCCGCGGAACCATCAATTTTTAAATTGATCAAGGTGGGTAGCTATTTTTAAGATTTCTCTATGCGGGTTGGTGCAAAGGTGGTCTGTAGTTACGTGACAACCATGGGCCGGGCGTGGCACGCAGTTAGCATGCAGGAACCGTGTATACTACGTACACAACCGCACACAGTTATCTCGTTCAACTCGTCTGCTATTTAAGTTTCAAAAAAGACTCCTCTGCCATATATGTAACAACATTGGAAAATAAACACGATAAATTTAGGGTCATAGCACAAACAGACCTGCTTGTGGACCAAATATATGTATGGAAAGGTCGTTGTGGTGTTCAAATACGGAATGCACAACTTTCATGTGACACACAATGTCTCGCAGAGCACACGGTAATGTTGGCTTCTGCCCCCCTCCCCCCGCACACACCTTCGAGTAGGTGGGGGGGGATAGCTAGAATATATATATGAACGTACGCACTTATACTAGGACTGCGATTTCACCCAACCGTAAGACAAAACCAATAGAAATCCATCATGATCACCCCCTACCGCGTGATTTAGTTCTGAGGGTAGACTGTGAGGGCCCACTGATGGGCGCGTCTCTGAAACTTCACAATATGGGTGAGACCGCAACCACATGTGTGTGGCTCAACTAATTAATTAAGGTGGTGTGATATTTCGTGCGTGCATAACTTTTTGACGGGGAACATATGCCTCTAAAAGGTCGAACGGTACGTAGTACCTGACCTCATAAATAGGTTTCGTGTTTACGTACTATTGTTTGCCCCTCCCCCGCCCCCACCCCACCCCACACACACATGCTTCAAACCAACAACATGCCCTATATATATGTATGCACTCAAACTTCTGTCTGGTATCTCACCATGAACTATATCGTAACAAATAATGAGAAGACTTTATCTACCTTGGTCAAATTAACCTGTAGCATGGGCCGGTTTAAGTGACAAACCACACAGGTCCACAAATTTGGCATATCGTCCATAACCACACGAGGGAGTGTATGTAGACAACACCAACGCACATGCATGGCCCCACGCACATATGTATGAAAGCGTTGTGCGATGTTTTCAAATACCAAACGCACAACTTTCAACGCCACATGTGTGTCTGCCTGACCAGAATGGCCCCGTATTGAGGTTAACAACCCATGCATATATAGCCCACGCACGCCCACATTTCGAGCCGATAGGAGGGATTCGGTGTGTACGATGCGTTCGAATTTTGGTTAGAAATATCAATGCATATGTCAACAACGTACAATGTATATAACACATATACCAACAAGAAGAATCCACCTTGGTCAAATTAACATCTCTACAGTCGCCTGCCAAAGTGACGACCCACGTGGACATGGATGGGCCGGTGTGATGCCGATGACCACGTGAGAGGGTGTTTGACAAAATAAACGACCACCGCATGAGGCCCACACATATATGTATACATGTAATTAAGTGTTTGTTTAGTTAGTACCCAATGGAACTTTAATGTAACTTGCCTCGGAAACTGTAAGTCGACTTACGAAGAGGATCGATCACAACGTGTATAGTCTATGTATGCCTCCACACCCCCACCCCCCATTTCAAGATGGTGGTGGAATGGGTACATGGGTATATGTGAATGCGCTCAAAAAACATTTTTCTCGATGTTTAACCATGGGTTATCGTAACGCATACCGAAAAGGATCCACCTTGGTCAAAACGATATATAATATAGGTGACCACACATGGGCCCCATAGATTGATGCGTCACCGATTACCATGTGAGGGAGCCACTCAGGACGACCATTAATTATATGTGACCAAAGCATATGCATGGGTTTGTTTTTTGATGTCAAAATGCCAACTGCATGACTTTGATCGGGTGCGTGCTTCACAAATTGGAAAGAGACCCCCCCCCGCGACCACCACCGAAAAGACCACTTCGAGGCGCGTCAAACTATTTTTATGCAGAAAACACGTGACACATTAGTCTGTGTTATAATTATATAATGTTCATATATCATTCAAAAAATATGCAATAATTGAGTTTCCATGAATTCATTGGGGGGAAATCATATGTCCCTTTGGGTTCATGTTTAGTCGCCATGCAATAAATGGTAAGAAACCTCAAACATCTTGGCGTCGTGGAAAACATTGAAAATCTTGGTTTTTAGATAGCTCGGCCTCAAACATCGAAAATATCATTTTAAATTGAAGTAAATCCAAAAATCAGCTGAAAATCATGAAACTTGGGATTCCGTTTCATGACACACACACACACACACACACACACACACACACACACACACACACACACACACACACATATATATATATATATATATATACTCCCTACGTTTCTTTTTAGTCTGCATATAAGGTTTGGTCAAAGTCAAACTTCATAAACTTTGACTAACTTTATAGGACAAAATATCAACATTCACAATATGAAATCAATATTACTAGATGTGTCATGATGTTAATTTTCATAGCATATAGCTTTGGTATTGTAGATGTTGATATCTTTTGATATAAATTTGGTCAAACTTTGCATTGCTTGACTTTGACCAAATCTTATATGCACACTAAAAAGAAACGAAGGGAGTATTACGCTAATTTTTGGCCAAATTGGAGACAAGTATTTGATATACTTTTCATACAAACGAGAGCTTATTAAAGGTTGGTACACACACTTGTCACGTTACCATCACAAACAATTAAAGTATTCAACCGTGTGCGTTGGTCCCAACAAAATATTACGTATACCACCATGAGCCCCGTGTGCCGTCCGAGCGGACGTGAGTTGATGGGATGCATGCGAGCAGTCCGCTGCTCAGGCTGACCGTGAGGCATGCTAGCAGGTGTGTAAATTGATGGGACGCGTGCGCGGAGGCC
The DNA here is from genome assembly GCA_039707655.1 of Elymus sibiricus. NCBI lineage: Eukaryota > Viridiplantae > Streptophyta > Magnoliopsida > Poales > Poaceae > Elymus > Elymus sibiricus. Next base: position 180,095,211 of record CM077667.1, read on the forward strand.
GCTCTGGTTCACCGGGAGACGTGCGAGCTGGTGTGTGAATTGACGGGGCGCGTGCGAGCAGTCCTCTACGCAGGCGGAGACATGCGAGCAGGGGTGAGGCATGCGAGAAGACCGATGCGCAGGCTCACCGGGAGGCGAGCCGTTTAACCGCCTCCCGCCTAGCTCCCAACCACTCTATATTAATCGCGCCTGTGCCGCTGGTTGTAGCAGGCAGCCGCACTCCCCTCTATCCACACACCGCGCTGGAATCCTCGCCACCGTTCCCAGACGTAAACACTCTCGGAAGTGTATTAGATGGCGACCAAGCGCAACATTGGAGGGAGTGGTGACGCGGGGTTCAAAGCCGGGGCCGGCAAAGCAACTAAGCATCTCTTGATGCTGGGCGACGATGTTTCCCTCCCCGCCGATGAGGTCTCGCGCAGACAGAAGCGCGACCATGACGTCGTAAGCCCCGTCGTGCCTCCCCAGCAGGAGGTGGTGCTGCACAGAGACTAATACGACCTCTCTGATGACCACTCCAACGACGACGACTCCAACGACGACAACTCCGAAGACGACGGAGAACCGGCTAGACCCCGTTATCTTGGTAACTATGTCATAGGGTATCTCTGATTAGTTCTGTTTCCGCCTTTTTTGGAATGGAGAGCCTGGGATTCATGTTATTTCAATCCATGTAATCAGAGTAAGATTCGATAGATCCGTGTTAGTGTGTACATATTAATTGTTTGTTAGGTAAATGATAAGTGACTTGGATAAGTGACATCCGTACGAACGATTATGCTAATATTCTATCTAAGGTTTGACAGTGATTTAATGGTTGACCTGTACAAATGATCATTTTGCCAATAATCCATCCACATAGATGATTATACATTTACCCATTTGTAAATGAACAGTGTATAAGAGCATTTAGATCACTACTTTAGTGATAATGGGGAGTAGTACTTACTTGAAAGTTCCTTGTTTCTTTGACAATAACCGGTTCATGCATTTATAGTCATTAGTAAATAATTTTGTTGCACTAGTTGTTTGTGATATCATTTTATGCATTTCATTCATCACTGTCATGATTATTTTATTATATGTATACGTGCTATCTGACGACGTTGGCCGCGATAAATATTATCAGAGGAGGTACAAGAAACAAAAGCTCAGGGAGCTCTATGCGGGAACGCATAATTGTCGCATCAGGACCCGGAATGGGGGCTTCGGATGCCCGTTCTGCGCCCAAAGGCTTAACCCCACGTTTGCAAGTGTTCTGACGCATGCTAGACGACGAGCCGTTGGCTCCTTTAGGAAGAAGTATTCTCGGAGGGTGGCGCATGCCGCGTGCGCGGAGTACCTGGAGAAAGTTTACGTTGTTGGTGGGTACAATTAGGATTGAGTTATATATACATGTCCTGATGCCAGCACTACCCTAGCTATCTATAGTCTATGCGTCGTATATCTCTGCTTGAGTTATGTTTATTATATGTTGATCTAGATGTTGGTGAGACTCCGTTTTATGAACTAATACGCAGATCAATGTAATTGTAGTCTTGAGCTGCAATCAGTTTGGTTGATGGAATATTTATGCTTATCTTAGAGTCCCCACACAATTTACTACTAGCAAATGTTTGCCCATAGCACGCACAGCTACGTGTGAGTGTTTGCGGTTTTTTTACACTACGCATATTACGGTAAAAAAATACTATACTTACCTCGAAACTTGTTGAATGCGGTAAAAAAATTCAGGTGTCACACGAAAGAGGAAATTTGGAACCCACAAACTTGGTTATTTTCCCGGATTGAAACCGGGTGCGAGGACTAACATTGTGCCGCGACACGCGTGTGTCCTGATTGTCCAGAACGCATTCCCGTGGATTGCACGTCTATGGCTGTAGGATTTACACGGACCACGGTGGTCCCCTTACACCGTAGTGACACTTATTGCAAACGGCTGTGTCTACTGAACCGTCGCCTCTGAAGTGCATTATTATTCTGGCCAAGAAAACCCTCACCATCGTCCCCGCTTAACAAAACCCTCACCATCCTTCCCAGTTGCACCCGCCCTGCATATGTCACACCGCTGCTTAGTGCTAAACGTGTACGCTGCTTTAAGTCATTGCACACACTTTGTTTTTGCTAACCGTTTCCCATTTAACGCCCACAATAATGGGAGCTTCTTCCAGCCAGCGCGTGGCCAACCGAGCTGGGCAGGAAGCTGTGCGCGGTTGCATGCGGGAATGGGCTCACCAACGATACTTTGGCGGCACTTCGAGCCGCCGCGTGGCCAAACGAACCGCCGGGAACGCTTGTTCGTGCGCTGGTCAAGCTTGCACAGCAATCCTCCACCGGGAACGCGGTGAGAAGACATGCCAATTATAGCCCGTCCATCCCCCATTTACTCCACTGCTCATTTAACCTATTGTCTCTGTTCAACCTTTCCCCACAATGCAAGAAGCACACCCACACTCCAAATACAGAGAGGATATCCTTCTTGGCTCCAATGGCGGAGCTCCAGCGGCTGCCGACGACGAGCAGCAGTTCACCATTCGTGCCTATGTTGACACCCACGTAAGGTTCAAGAACCTCACGGTGGTGTACACCAACGACCCGGTCTGGGTGGAGAACTCCATCCACACAATGGAGCAGTTACTTTCCTATGACAAGTACAAAGTGGTTGCCTTCGACCTCGAGTACATTGGCGGTCGTGCCGGGCATGATCAAAAGGTTGCCCTCGCCCAGCTGTGCATGGGCCATTAAGTCCTAATCTACCACTACTGCCTGGCCACAAGGCCTTGCGATCGATTCACCAGGTTTGTCAACAGCCCCGACTACATATTCGGTACAGTGGACATCACCAATGATGAAAAGGTGCTCAAGGCCGCGGGCTTGGCCTGCCGGAATCTTATGGACATCCAATGCATGTATAAGATCTTGGGCGGCGAGGACAAGCATAAGGACTCCCTGGTTGACCTCGCCATGGCCATCATCGACCCCAACTACAGAGGCATAAAGGATGTCTGCAAGAAGAAGAAGGTTGCCTGGCACCGCGCCTGGGTCCGAAGACTGGATGAAGATCACGTCAACTACGCGGCCAAGTACGCGTACGTAAGCTACGAGAAGTGCAGGATGATCGTTGACATGAGGAAGTGCCTCCGTCCTGCGCCAACCGGCACCCCTCATCACAAGAAGTATAGATGAATGATTTGATGATCGTTACTACTAGTTTAGTATGCATGTACTTGTTAATTGGTGTGTGCAAATGTTATCTATAGTCAGTAATGTAATTGGATGTTTATTTAGGTTATGCAATCATGATGTTGTTCTATAGACAGAGAATAGATGGTATGCAGACATAGCAAATCACATCGCTTACGATTAAAGAAAGGAACACGTCGGTGATGATTTCAACAATCACAGAAAATTGTGTGCGAGCAAGTGTTTGCCCATGGGCCACATCACACACAGCTTATTATCAGGAATCGTTTGTCTTTTTATCGGTCATCCCACACAATTCTGGTTACTGACCTGTTTGCCCGGTATCACACACATCTTGTTACACCGAATTGTTTGTGTTACTTTTGATCAACGCGAACAGTTTGTCCGAGCGACCTGTTTGCCGGGTATCACATACAACCATGCAAATGGCATCTTATGAGGGAGACTCATATTTTGGTAGTACCATCTTTTCCTTAGTATGCAATTGACGATTAATATCTGGACATTAATATGCAATTGACGATTAATATCCAGACCTTAAGAAGCAGAACCACGACCGAGGGTATCCTGCGCGGCTCCAATGGCGCTCCCAGCGGCTGCCGACAACGAGCGCCAGTTCACCATGCATGCCGTAGTGGACACGCACAGAAGGTATGCGGGGCTCTTGGTGGTGTACACCAAACATCTGATCTGGGTGGAGAACTCCAACGTTATGGACCTGTTACTTGACGAGGACAAGTACAAAGTGGTTTGGTTCGACCTCGCGTCCCACTGCGTGCTCTGCTCTCGCGTCCCTCCGCATGCTTTGCTCTCGTGCCCTTCCGCGCGTGCTCTGCCAGCGGTTGGGGCCAGCCCACGATCACGTTCGGGGCTCCATATGCATGTAGTTGCGCCACGCGCGTCGCCCCATGCAGTTACGTGCTTCCACAACTGAATCACGCGTTGCAAAAACTGCCATCCGGACGTGCCGGTTTTCCAGGACGTCCGGCCCCCATTTATACCCATGGCCATTAACCATAGTCTCTTCATGGTTTCGATCGCGCCCCACAACACAATAAGCACACACTTGTCGACGCATACAGAGAGGATGTCCAGCGGCGCTCCAATGGAGTACGGCGTGCATCATGTGGAGACCCACATGAGGAAGACGGACCTCACGGTGGTGTACACCAACGACCCGGGCATGGTGGAGGACTCCATCGGCACTATGGAGCGGTTGCTTGATGCGGATGACAAGTACAAAGTGGTCGGCTTCGACCTCGCTTACACCGGCAGTCGTGTCGGCCATGATCAGAAGGTTGCCATCGCCCAGTTGTGCGTCGGCCATCACGTCCTCCTCTACCACTACTGCCTGGCCACAGTGCCTTGCGAGCGTTTCACCAGGTTTGTCAACAGCCCCAACTATAGGTTCACTATGGTGGACACCACCAACGATCCAAAGGTGCTCAAGACTTCGGGCTTGGCCTGCCAGAAGCTTGTCGACATCCGTGGCCACTACAAGGTCCGGGGCAGCAAGAAGAACATGGACTCCCATGTTGACTTGGCCGAGGCCATCATCGACCCCTACTACAGAGACATGAAGGCTGAGTGTGACAAGAACAAGCCTGTCTGGCATAGGACCTGGGTGAAGAAACTGGATGAATATCACCTCCAGACCGCGACCAAGGAAGCGTACACTTGCTACGAGATGTTCAGGCGGATTGTTGGCATGAGGAATTGCCTCCTACTTGAAGATGACGCGGGATCGAGCCACAAGCAGAGCGGTGGCGTCAAGCGTCACAGGAAGTAGATGATTTGATGATCGTTTCTCATACTCCCTCTATGCCGAAATATTTGTTGTTTTAGAGGGATAAGTTTATTATGCATGTAATAGTTTATTGAGGTGTGCGCCAGTGTTATGTGTGTAGTCACTTATGTATTTGGATGCTTAATTAGGTTATGGCAATCATGTTGTTATGTGTGTAATTGTTTATTGAGGTGTGCCAATGTTATGTGTGTAGTCACTTATGTATTTGGATGTTTAATTTGGTTATGAAATCATGTTCTTCTAAACAGAAGCATAGATGTTTGTGGGCAGATTGAGCAAATCACATCACATGCAGAATAAACAACCAAATCCGTTGGTGATGATTTCATCAGTCCCCGACAGTTCTTTATCTGGAACCATTTGCCCACAACACATCCGAATGGCATGTGTATGCTGTACATCACACACAACTTGATCTGAGCAACCGTTTGTGTTATTTTTGCTTATCGCACACGGTTCATCCCAGTGGCCTGTATGCTGTCAATCACACACATCTTGATCTATGTAACCGTTTATGTTATCTTTTCTCATCACAAACAGTTCATCCGAGTGACCTGTATGCCATCTATCGCACACATAATCATCTGCACAATCGTTTGTGTTCTGCTGGATCAGCGCAAACAGTTTATCAGGGTGAACTATATGCCGTACATCGCACACACTTGTATTTTTCTAACCGTTTGCGTTATATTGTCCAATCGCAAACAGTTTATCTGGGCCAACTGTTTGCCACAGATCACACACGCAACTTTTTTTGGGATCGTATTTGATGGATCCGCTATCGCACATAGTTCACGCCATTAGTGACGGAGCTATAACTATACCGTTTGCGATTTGGTCATCGCACACAGTTTCGTCGAAGGTTCTCTGATTGTTGTGTCGTCTTTGGACCATCCTACAGTAGTGGGTAAAAGCTTTATTCTGTTCATAAGCATTGGTGAGCTAATAATCGATTGCAACAAGGAAATACATTCTACTAAAGAGCAATTATCATAATTGAAGTCCTTGTAATCCAAAATAGTGGACACATCACCAGTTAAAGTTTTAACCTCTACAAACCCACATTTTTTAAGTTTTAGCATCAAAATCATCACCCTCCAAGAAAATGGGATGCTTCTCAACTAGAGTTGACCCATCTCCAGTCCCTTTATCATTTATATTCAGAGAGGTAAATAAATATTCAATAGGAGAAGTACCAATCATTTTAAGATCCTCATCATGATTCCGGTAAAAACCGGGTGGAAGAGCTTTTTCTAAGAATTCCCGCTTAGCTCTCAACTTACCGGTCCTCTCCTTAATTTAATTAATAGATATTTGGATAGATTTAATAGCATCATTAAAATCATGCTTGGGTGGCAAAGCTTTACTTTTAAGACTTTCCACATCAAGAGCAATTCTATACATGTTTTTAGCCAAAGCATCAACTACATGCAATTTTTCTTCTACCATAGTGTTGAAAACCTTTTGAGAATTAATAAATTCTTTAATTGTGTTCTCAAGATCAGAGGGTATCCTATTATAATTTGTATAAGAATTTCCATAGTTGTTAGAGGAATTACCTGGATACGGTCTAGAATTGAAGTTTCCTCTATAAGCATTATTGTTGAAATTATTTCGCGAGACAATGTTCACATCAATAGCATAATTATTTTTCTCAATCAAAGTAGACAAGGGCATATCATTGGGATCAACATGAGAATTTTTATTAGCAACCATATTCATAAGAGCATCCACTTTTTCACTCAAAGAAGCGATTTCTTCAACAGAATTTACCTTCTTACCGGTTGGACCCTTTTTGGTGTGCCATTGAGAAGAATTTGTCATAATGTTTTCCAGAAGTTTTTTGGCCTCTCCTAAGGTCCCATCCATAAAGGTACCACCTGCAGCAGAATCTAGAAGATTTCTAGACACGAAGTTTAGTCCAGCATAGAAGTTTTGGATAATCATCCACAAATTTAAGCCATTAGTAGGACAATTTCGTATCATCAAATTCATTATCTACCAAGCTTTTGCAACATGCTCTTGATCTTGCTGTTTAAAATTCATTGTTTGATTTCTAAGGGAGATGATCTTAGCAGGAGGAAACTACTTGGCAATAAAAGCATCTTTACACTTATCCCATGTTCCAATACTATTACGAGGTAAAGATGAAAACCAAGCTTTAGCTTTATCTCTTAGTTAAAAAGGAAATAATTTTAATTTCACAATATCATTACTGATATCCTTTTTATTTTGCATATCACATAATTCAACAAAGGTATTAAGATGTGACGCGGGATCCTCATTAGGACTTCCCGAAAATTGATCCTTCATGACAAGATTTAGCAATGCAACATTAATATCAAAAGCCTCCGCACTAGTGGCGGTGATATAGGAGTACTAATAAAATCATTATTATTAGTATTTGATAAGTCACATAACTTAGTAGTATCTTGAGACATGGTTACCGAACAAGCAAAGTAACAAGCAAGACAAGTAAACTAGCAAGCGAAGAAGTAAACTAGTAACAAGCAATGATAAATATTTTTGTATTTTTGATTTTTACGAGACAAACTAAATATAACAGCAAATAAAAAGATAAAGAAGTGAACGAAAATTTGTGTGGAGTTACTTGATAGTTGATGATGATATTCCCCTACAACGGTGCCAAAAATCCTTCCTGATACTTGTGATCTGCGTTGGGTTTTCCGTGAAGAGGAACAGGTGATTGCAGCACAAAGTGGGTAAGTATTTCCCTCGGTTACGAAACCAAGGTTTATCGAACCAATAGGAATATCAATCCTCAACCGTCTTCAGCAGCTGCACACAAATGAACAAACAACTTGCACCCAACGCGGGCAAGAGGGTTGTCGATCACCTTGATCTCGTTATTTGCAAGCAAATGAGTTGTGTAGATAATTGTAGATAATTGTAAATTGCAAAATAAAATAAAAATTAAATAAAGACAGCAAGGTAATAGTAGCGTTTGTAAATATATAAGTGAATAGACCCGGGGGCCATAGTTTTCCCTAGCGGCATCTCTCATGTAGGAAGCATACGGTGGGTAACAAATTACTATTGGACAATTGATAGAAAAGCGGATAGTTATTGGATTTTCACGGCAATGATCATGTATATATAGGCATCTCATCCATAAACAAATATGCCGACTCCTGCCTGCACCAATAACTATTACTCCACTCATCGACCGCTATCCAGCATGCATCTAGAGTATTAAGTAAAACAGAGTAATGCATGGAGAACGATGACATGATGTAGACAAAGTAAGTTCAAGCAATATGAATGAACCCCATCGTTTTATCCTTAGAAGCAACAACACAAAGACGCATATTGTCCCCTACTTTGTCACTGGGATATAGAAACTCGTCAGGTTGAACCTACCACAAGACACCACTCCCACTGAAGATAGATCAATCTACTTAGCCAAAGCACATTAATAAATCTAAGAGCATTACGAAGCTATAATGATCATGAAAATAAGAATCTTAATATTCAAAGGTGACTCAAATACATTTCATGAAAATTCTGAACATAAACCCACAATTCATCGGATCCCAACAAACACACCCCACAATAGGATTACATCGGATAGATCAAAGCGAAGATGCTATGATCATTGTATTGAAGATCAAGAGATAGAGAGATTGCCATCTAGGTACTAGCTATGGAACCGAAGGTCTGTGGTGAACTACTCACATATCATCATAAGGGCAACAAGGTTGATGTAGAGGCCCTCCGTGATCGATCGCCCCTCCGGCAGGGTGCCAAACGGAGCTCCAGATGGCCTCGCGATGGAACAGAGACTTGCGGCGGCGGAAAACGGGTTTCGGGATTTCCTCTGGTGTTTTTAGGGTCTATTAGAATTTATAGGCCAGAGAGGAGCGTCGGGAAACGCCCGAGGGAGGCACAAGCCATCAGGGCGCGCCCCCCCAGGGCGCGCCCTGTTGGCTTGTGCGGCCCTCGTGCGGCCCCCGACCTCCTTCCGAAGCTTCCAGGTCTTCTTTTGGTCCAGAAAAAATCATTAAAAAGTTTCGTGGCAATTGGACTTCGTTTGTTACTGTAAACCTGAAAAGTGAGAAACATGCAGAAAACAGCAACTGGCACTGGGCACTAGGTCAATAGGTTAGTGCTAAAAAGTATTATAAATTGGTAAATAAAGACCCAAAAAGTATCCTAGAATGACAATATATCAGCAGGGAACAATCAAAAATTATAGATACGTTGGAGACGTGTCATGAATTTCTTGATTCACTATTCATGTGGTTTTTGCAAAGTTGCAACTCCTCTGCCATGTTCATGCTCCTATGTGCGAGAGCCTCCATCCTCTTCAACTCCTTCCAACACTCCCACCACTTGTCTACCACATCCCTAATCCTTACTACTCGCGCTATGACCCATTGAGGAGGCACCCATCATGGAGGCCCGTGTGGATCCTCTAGCTGAGGAGTGGAGGATGATGGTGTGGTACGAGAGTCCTGACGGCGACGACGAGGCATGGAGTCAATGGCAGACGTCCTGAAAAATCAGCGAAGTGCAGTGATTGTAGTACTAGCATGACACAGTTAAATTAATTAGATTCTTAATAAATGTAGAACAATATTAGTCCAAGAAGGAGCACACAGTGGGAGGCAAGAGCCAAAAATTTATGCGCAAATGTACAAAATAAATAGTACAACAGAGGACACCTAAATTTTCACTGGATTGACACTAATTAATCAGTTAATTACTAGGCATGTGAGTTGACTTTTGGTCCATCAAGGCTGCTTTCAACACTTCTCATCTCTCACGTGGTGGTGTATATATATGGTGGGCTCTCCCTTCGGGGTATTTCGATAGTGGGTGATCGTCACTATTGTACTTTCCCTCCTTCTTTACCATTGTCTCGGAGGAGGAGAAGTACAATAGTGACTCCCTATGACAACAATCAACATACTTCAACCAGCTCTCAACAATCGACTTCACGGGTATTTTGACAGTCAGTGATGTCCGTTCCTTCTTTTCATTCCTTGTTACCAAGGACGGTAGAGGAAGAAAAAGAAAAGAACAACCACTTGCGACCGTCGGTACCATTCCTCCAAGAACATCAGACTATTGTAAAGTGAGCCTCATTGGACTAAAAGTAAACACACAAGTCAGATAACGATGGTGACACATGTCCACTAAACTCTAAACATTCCTTAATATAAGAGGTGCTAAGTTTTTTATTATATTTTGGGTTTAATTGCATGGTCTTAATATACATTACAAATCAAACAATTCTTACTCAAAAATCAAACCACGCAATGATAAGTTGTTGAGTTTTTACTACAGTTTAGCTTTAATTTCATAGTCTTATATACATTGCAAATCTAAGCAAGAAAACAAATATGGTAGTAATTTTAACCAAAAATATCAGTGGTGGCACTGATGAGATATGGGGCTTGAGCGACTTGGTGGCTCATGTGAAGGCACGACGCGGGGCTGGGGCGAAGGCGCGAAGTGATGACACCTACGGTGAGGGACGACGTCGTGGCACCTATCGTGATGGCACTACGCGGCGGTCACTGCAGCGAAGGCGCGACATGGGGTTGGGGCAAAGGTGTGAACCGGTGGCGCCTGCGGCGAGGCACGACGTTGTGGCGCTTGTCGTGAAGGCGCGACACGGCGGTGGCAGCTGGGACAAAGGCGTGTCGCGGCGGCGGCTGGGGCGAGCTTAGGGTTTGACCAGAGAAGGGGCGAAATTATGTATATTTGCCCATGCCCGTTGGGTACTATGTTCAGGGCACCACTACGGAGCTACAGCCATTCCAGATGGGTCGTGGCCCGCCCAGCTCATGGCCAAAAATGTGAAGAGTAGAGAATAAAGTGGGCCTTTTGAGATTAAAAAAATGCGTTTCCTTTAGCTTGGCCCACCTTGGCCCGCCCAACTAGTTTTCTATAGCTCCAGCACTGAGTGTCACATGAGATCCTAAAAAAAGTGACACTGCAACATTTCAGTAAATAAAAAAAATAAAGAAATAGCATGTGTACTTTCCTTCTTCATTGTAGCACAACACTTGATTGACCAAACAATAGATTTCATTTAGTCACGTTGTGACTTTACATTCATACGATCGAACTATAATATTTAAACAAACAAATTAATTGTGGCAGCGGTAGCTTATTGCATCAGCGTTGGGGTAGTTCGGGACACCGGGCCAAGCTTCAAGTAATGCCAGAATGTTCTGGACATCCGCCTCCAGTAGCTAGTCCCATGCCTCGTGCTGGAGTCAATCCCATGTCACTGAGTGCGAGGGAGTGGCAACTTACGGTGCTGCAAGGAAGCGAACGATGGTGGAATCCCATGCCGCTGAGGGGAGCACTGCCACCGGCGTGGGGAAAGGTGATGCAAGGAAGTGGTCGACGGCAACATCCCATGCCGCTGAGGTGGGCACAAGCGCTTGCATGTGCAAAGGCGGTGCATGGAAGCAGTCGATGGCGGCGTCCCATACCGCTGAGGCGGGCATTGGCACCGACGCGGAGACAGGCGCGTGCACGGGCAAAGGCGATGCAAGGAAGCATTCGATGGCGGCGTCCCATGCAGATGAGGCGGACACTGGCACCAAAGCGAGGACATGCTCGTGCAGGGACATATGCGCGTGGGGTAGTGCATGCACTCGCAATGGCACATCCCGAGGCTCATTCTGTTCGTGCTCCTATGGCTCGGGGTGTTCCTCTGGAAACTGGAAGACTATGGATAGATCATCGTGATGCGCCATGGCGTACAATGAGGTCTGGCTAATTGAAGGCGGACAAGAGGGGAGTCGGAGGTGGGGAGAGTGTTGTAGTAGAGCAGTGAGTACGTGACCTATTATACAACAGCTCGGGCGACATTAAGTGGGCAATTGGTAGGAAGGAGGCTGAGCGGCGGAGGGTGGTCAAAGGGCTCACCTCCCGGTGAGCATGCCCAACGACGTGCTCACACACATCTCGTCAACTCGCATGTCACCTCTTGGCCTATGCGAAGCGGGACCCGTGGCATCTCCATTTGAATCGTACGTGACACACATAAGGTAGATGGACTAGGCATTTGTTTACATCACTCTACATCATAAACCTGTAAGATTGCATCGCAAACTTCATAGATTCAACTTGTACATGTGATGAAACCTCTAAGATTCACCTTAAACATGAGATCAAGCACATTTCTAAAAGTGTTCACACCATTCGTGAAAAGCATTTACAGAAAGTTAACAATGATACAAGCACATTTATTTAGATAAAGTACCAAGCATTTGTACATCACCACACCACTATGTTCAATGTAAATAAGTAATACAATACACACGACATCTTTGACCTACTACAATCGTAGTTAGAACATATGTTTGCTCACTCCAAATTAACATACTACAAGTTGAATGTACACATTTTAGTTCTTGCAATTCACCACCCGTTGTTTCCCTTCCTGCACTTCCAGCAGCATGAATCTTTGTTCTTACGGGGGCAGAGTCTTTCCTTCAATGGTGGTTGGAATAGGTGACGTAGCCCGTTGATACGTATCCAACGTATCGATAATTTATGAAGTATTCATGCCAAATTCACCTATGTTTACAATATTTTTATATGGTTTTGATGCACTTTATATGATTTTATTGGAACTAACCCGGACTGATGCTGTTTTCAGCAGAATTACCGGGGTGTTGTTTTTGTGCAGGAAATTAAAGTTCTCGGAATCGCTCGAAACTTTTTGATGATTTTTTTGGAACATATGAGAAATACTGGAGCGAAGAACCACCATAGAGGAGCCACCAGGTGCCCCCAAAGCAAGAGGGCGCACCCAAGGGGCGTGCCATGTTTCCTTGGGACCACCCTGTGGCTCCGTTTGACGTGATTCCAATGCTGAAAAGGCCTATAAATATAGAAACCCCCAGAAGTTAACCTAGAACTTGCGCTTCGCCGCCGCAACTCTCTGTATCAAAGATATCTTGTCTGAAGCCCTTTCCGATGTCCTGCCGGAGGGGGAATCATCACCGGAGGCCATCTTCATCATCCCGACGGTATCCATGACGAGGAGGGAGTAGTTCACCCTCGGAGCTGAGGGTATTTACCCGTAGCTATGTGATCTCTCTCTCTCTCTCTCTCTCTCTCGTGTTCTTCAGATGGTACGATCTAGATGTATCACATGTTTTGTTAATATAGTTGGATCATATGGTGCTCTTCCCTCTTTATCTTGATGTGATGAATTGAGTATTTTCTCATTGAGATCTTGTTATGTTGGATTGAATACTTTGGATTTGAGAATGCTTGATATATGTCTTGCATGTGGATACCCGTGGTGATAATGAGGTGTTCTATTGATTCACTTGATATATGTTTTCGCAATCAACTTGTAGATTCCTGCGGTGACATTGGGGTAATCTAGGCATAGAGGTTGATGCACATTTTTGTCCTACTTTCTCCGATAGAAATCTAGGGGTACTCTTTGAAGTTCTTTGTGTTGAATTGAATATGATGAATATGAAATTATTTGATGCATGTCGAATAATTAACCCATGAGTACTTGTTGTGACATTGGAATATCTAGGTGACATTAGGGTTGATTGATGCGTATGATAGGTCTTATTCTAGTGCGAACTCTAGGGCTGTTTGTGACACTTATAGGGACGACTCAATAGATTGATTGGAAGGGATAACTTTGAGGTAGTTTTACTACGTACAACAGTTTCATCTTATGTTCTCTGCTAGATAGGAACTTTGTAGTGATTCTTTGTCGCGCGTTAAGGGATGGTTATATGATTCAATTATGTTAGCACTATTGAGAGATTGCACTAGTGAATGTATGAACCCTAGGCCTTATTTCCAAGCATTTATATAAAGTTTTGCTCGCTGTTTGTCACTTGCTACCTTGCTATTATTATATTTTCAGATTGCAAAAACCTATTTCTACTATCCATATTGCACTTGTATCACCATCGATCTCTTCGCCGAACTAGTGGACCTATACAATTTTTCATTGTACTGGGTGTGTTGGGGACATAAGATATTTCTTGTATTGATTGCAGGGTTGTTTGAGAGAGACCATCTTCATCCTACACCTCCCATGGATTGATAAACCTTAGGTCATCCACATGAGGGAAAATTCCTATTGTCCTACAAAACTCTGCACTTGGAGGCCCAACAGAGTCTGCAAGAATAAAGTTGTGTAGTAGACATCACCCGTCCTTAATGATTAGGATCATACGGTACAACTCATAGCTAACATACCCATCTTTTGCTGCGTACTTGACGTGCATCTCGAAAAGCGGCTTCCACTCCTAGTATCGGTGCTTGTCCTTTTAGAATGATCTCTTCATGTTCTTGTATGAGGGTTCGATGATGGCCGCTGCAAGGTCACTCATGGAGTCCCTTTATTCGCCACCTTTGATACATAACTGCTTTTGGATGTCAACGTGGTGCTCGTCGGAAATTGTGATCCATGCACGAGCAAGCGTGATGTTATCGCCCCTGGTGTTCACGCTAGCGAATGTTATCGCTTTGCATTGCACGAATTCAACCAACGCCTGACACCACTTCTCGGGGGAGTTACCCGCGGCTAGACCTGGCTCTGAGGATAAGTCATCTCTGGAGTTAAGTCATCTCTAGAGTTAAGTTAGTTATGGAGTTAAGTCGGCCAGTTACAATCTTGACCCGACTACAATCTTGACCCGGCTACAATCTTGACCCGGCTACAATCATGACCCGGCTACAATCTTGACCCAACTACAATCTTGGCCCGGCTACAATATTGACCCGACTACAATCTTGACCCGACTCGCTACATTACCCGGCCTGCTATAGGACCTGGACTTATACAAAATTCCACCAAGGAGTCCAAATACAAGAGGGAGACCCCCGATTTGGAAGACCTGGAGGACATAGAGGACTTAGAGTAGAACTCCGACTGCGGGTATAACTCGAAATCTCTTGTAACCCCAGGGACTCAGCTATTATATAAAGGGAGTCCCTGTGTCACCAGAAGGATAGTTTTTAGAAAGACAAGTCTCGAGACAGATGTTTTGATAGGTCTCAAGACAAATGTTTTGATAGCTCTCGAGACCAAGGTAGTGAAATAGCGCCCTTGTAATCGAGTCCACCACAATCAATAGCAATCAAGCATGAGAAGACTTTTACCTCCACCGTGAGGCGCCGAACCTTGGTAAACTCGCATCTTCTCGTTTCCGATCAACCCCATCCAAGCTTCCACCTAGCAACAATGGCCTCATAACTTAGGCTTGTGACGAGGACATCTGCCATGACAAAACCATGACAGTTGGCACCCACTATGGGGCTAGCCCATGGTGGTGTTATGTTCTTGTAGGGATCCCTCCTAGGGATTGAGAAGCTCACGGTCGGTCGGATGAGGAAGAGCCGGCGTGGAAAGGTCTACATCGACGAAATAACTTAGGGTCCCGAGACCGAATCGTCAGAGTCGGGATTTTGGGTCACCTATCAGCAAAATCAACGATATCGTTGGCTTCATCGGAGAAGAGCTGGCTATAAAGGACACAGTACTAAAGGAGATGAACTTTAGAAAAAATCCGGCTCTCCGTAAAAATCCGGGTCACCAGAAAATTCTGGCTCTCGAAAAATCCGGCTCACAGAAAATCGGGCTCTCGAAAATTCCGGTTCACAGAAAACTCCGGCTCTCAAAAAATCCGGCTCATAGTAAAAAATCCGTCTCTCAGAAAATCCGGCTGTTAGAAAAATCCGGCTCTCGGAAAAATCCGGCTGTCAAAAAATCCGGCTCTCACAAAATTCCGGCTTATGACCAAAATTTCCGTCTCCAAAAATCCGGCTTATGACCAAATTCTGGCTTATGACCAAAAAATTCTGGACTGTGACAAAAAATCAGGCTTTCTCAAAAAACTTTCGGCTTTGCCGCAGAAAACTGTTGGCTTCACTTTCAGAAAGTGTCGGCTTCACCATCCGAAAGTGCCGACTTCACCTTCAGAAAATGTTGGCTTGCCTTCCGAAAAGTTTCGGCTTCGCCTCCAAAAAGTTTCGGCTTCGGCTTCAAAAGTGCTGGCTTCGCCGCTGAAAAGTGTCAGCTTCGCCGCTGAAGAGTACCAGCCTCGCCTTCAAGAAGTACCGGCTCGGTCGAAAAAATTCGGCTTGAACCATTAGCCGGGTTACCGACTTGCGACCAATCTCAATCTTCCGCGGATTTATACTGCGTCATCAACCATTGAGGTTATCAAAGAAGACTAGTCGCCGTGATGCACAGTCTAAACATAGGTATCCTGGCTTGTTGGCAAAAAATTAAAGGTTGCCAAAGAGGACTAGCTGTCATGACTCAAACATGGGTATCCTTCCTTGTTGGTGAAAAAGTAAGGTTACCAAAGAAGACTACTCGCCATGATGCACAGTCTAAAAACGAGTATCCTACTCAATTTTGATCAATGAAATATGGCCGACATCTCTGGAACCTGGAGTTTGTCGTTTCACCTCAAAAGTTGTGTGTTGAGTCTTTAATCTTTCATCATTGGTCACTTGGGGGCTTCCAACTCATCTAGTTTAGCTACTAACATCCCTATTGACCCGACATATGCCATCATTATACTTGGTTATACCTGCCTATTAGCTTGATGCTACTCCAAAAAAGTGACCCGCTCTACTTTTGCTAAGTCAATCGCATTGATGCCTATTATGGACTGTGTCGATCCTGGACTTATCAAAGTTAAAACACCAGCTAAGTCATGTGAGAGCCAACTTTCAGAGAGCTAGGATAAACCAAAAGAGGCTACAAGGTCTGCTTCCATAGGAAAGCAAACTCAGACTTGTGTCTCGAAAGCCAGTCTTTATGTTGATCCTCGAAAGCAGGCTTTTTAATTTAAATTTAAACTTGTTTATGTTTATATTATTTTGTTATTGTACCAATTACTTTGAATTCTAAAGTTACTCACAAGTTATTATCAGTATATATACTTTTGTCTTATTTTTTGCAGAAGACGGCTTTATCTTTGAAAGGCCGAGTCTCATTTTTCTTATGAGTTGCTCAAAGATTTCTATACCAATATAATTTGCCAGGTTGCACTCCAACCATGGCCCGGGATTCATTTCACGGAGAAAGGTATTATTCAGGGATATTCGTACAAACGATAACTTGCCGGGTTGCACTGCAACCACAGTCAAGGATTCATTCAAGCCAGATTAACATTAGTTCAATTTTATTTCTAAAGTGCATTATGGCACTGCCAGATAAAGCAACACGTTCTGCTCCTTTAACTCAGAAATTTTTGAGCTGACCTGATTCAGCATTGCTTGTATAAATACAAATGTGTTATATTATTCTCACATAGTCCCAAGTCGCTGCACGCATGTGACCAGACACTTGGGGACAACATCGTTCATTTGTGTAAACATATCGTAAGGTTGAAATTGAATACCATTCCATCATGGGAATTACGGGAATCACGCGTCTGTTAGAGCAAAACAATAACTAGGTTGGAACAATATATTTTGTACCATGGCAACATTGCACGCTCAATGTGGCGGCATGTGTGTGATCCTGATATGGCACGCTGCACTAATTTTTTTAAAGGATATATCAAATTATGACGTGACAAACTACACACTGAACTTTATTTTGTAACCAATTCTTACACTTCACATGATCAATGTGATTTCATCAAGATACTTGCAGGAACAAAATGTATGCGCGTTGCAAACCTATTGGGCTCACCTTACATATGCGATCGATGAACATCCTCACACATGAACAACATGAACAGTCATTTATGTCGGCGCCTTCCCGCATGCAAAGTATGATCTCAAAGTGAAGTGACACCCGACACCGTAAACTTGAATTTGTAACCACTCGTTACACTTCACATGATGAACGTGCTTTCATCAAGATACTTGCACAAACAAAATGTTTGTGCATTTCAGACCTATTGGGCTCACCTTACATATGAGATGACCATCCTCACGCATGAACAACATGAACAATCACCTATGCCGACACCTTCCCGCAAGCAAAGAGGATCTCAAAGTATGAATTGACACCCGACACTATAAACTTAAATTTGTAACCACTCATTAGACTTCACAAGATCAACTTGCTTTCTCAAAGATACCCGCACAAACAAAATTTTTGTGCATTGCAAACCTAAAAACGCTTGCTTATAGGCTGAAATTCACTAGTGTGATGTACACAATGAATATATTTTTTGAAATCCTCTCCACTATGTGGTAAGTATGGAGCTTGTTCGGATTTATACTTTCTCAAATCTTTTAGATGGTAGCGTGCTGCCACATGCAAAGTAGGATCTCAAAGTATGACGTGACAAACGTCACCGGGAACTTGAATTTGTAAACAGTCGTGACACTTCACATAATGAATGTGCTTTCTTCAAGTTACATGAATGAACAAAATGATTGTGCATTGCTAACTTGTTGGTCTCACCTTAAATAAGCGATGAACTTGGTACTACTCTACGTGAACAAGTTATGTGAGAAACATGTTGTCACATGAACATAGCTCAATTTTATCCTTACTTCCCCACTAACTGTTCCCTGAAATTTTCCCTTCCCTCCACTCATTTTTGAATGCCCCACGCGCCCACCTAACCCCAACTGTCCTCAAATTAATACCGCTTCTTTTTTTCACAGTAACCGCACCTCCTTCCAATAAAATGAGTTGCCTCCTCCTATACCTCTCTCTGCCCCTCTCTCTTTGCCTCCAGATCCTCCCTCCCCCCTGTGAATCTCGCTTGGCCACAAATCGTTCAGCAAGGGAGGCGCTCACGATAGACGGCGTTTGGCTTCGCCCCATCCTCTCTACTAGTAAAATTACCCCAAGATTTCACCCTAATTGATGAGTTCTATTTATGGTGTTGTTTTTTATTAGAATAATAATGCCTCTTATTTCAACACCAACGTCTTCCCCTTTGAAGAAAGAAAACGTCGCCTCCTATCTCTCTCTCTTTGGCTATAGATCAGATCCACTCCCGGCCGGTGGTTCTCGCCTCACTACCACAAATCGTTCTGTTAACATGGACGCGCACCCGATCGATGACATTCTGCTCGGGCCCGTCCGCTCACATGGTATGTCTACCCCATTATCTCAATCCTAATTAGCTTGCGCATTTACTTAACTTTTATGTGAAAGTTGTTGTTGCTTTTACAACATTTATAATTTGGCGTTATTGTTCGGGTTATGCATGCGGGTAAATCTTGCTAGGGTTATTAGTACTAGTTCATTTCTTCATGTTAGAACAAGTTCGTGAATGTTTAATCATTATGGCACCAATATTTAAAATTATCACGGTCTCGTACTGTACCTACTTTCAACAAGTGATAACCTTTACGCAGCAGATGCTGACATGTTACCGATACGTCTCCAACGTCTCTATAATTTTTAATTATTCTATGCTATTATATTATCAATGTAGGATACTTTATATGCAATTATATGAATTTTTTATAATTTTTTGAAACTAACCTAATAACCCAGTGCCAAGTGCCAATTGATGTTTTTTGCATGTTTTACGTTTCCAAGAAATATGTACCAAACAAAGTCCAAACGCTACGAACCTTTTTGATGTTTTTTTTCTGGACAAAAGAGACGCAGGGGGCTTCGGGAGGAGTCCAGAAGCCGGACGAGGAGACGACAAGGCAATAGGGTGCGTCCAGGGGCAGGGGCGCTGCCGTGGTTTTCTCACAGTAGATGTCTTCGTAAGAAGACTTAGTTGTGAGGCCATCGCTGCTAGGTAGAAGCTTGGATGGGGTTGATCGAAACGAGAAGACGCGATTTTTACCCAGGTTCGGCCCCTCACAGTGGAGGTAAAAGCCTACATCCTGCATGATTGCTATTGATTGTGATGGTCTCGATTACAAGGGTGCTATTTTGCTACCTCTGTCTCGAGTGCTATCAAAACATATGTCTCGAGACCTATCAAAACATCTGTATCGAGACCTATCAAAACATCTATCTCGAGACCTATCAAAACATCTGTCTCGAGACTTGTCTGTTTAAAAACCTATCCTTCTGATGACCCAGAGACCCCCTTTATATAATAGCTAAGTCCCTGGGGTTACAAGAGATTCCGGGTTATACCCGCAGTCGGAGTCCTACTCTAAGTCCTCCCTATCTTCCAAGTTTGGGGTCTCCATCTTCTATTTTGATTCCTTGGTGTCCTGTAGCAGGCCGGGTCCTGTAGCAGGCTGGGTCATGATTATTCTCGAGTCATTATTGTAGCCGGGTCAGGATTGTAACCGGGTCAAGATTGTAGTTGACCGTCCAGAACTAACTTAACTCCAGAGATCACTTAACTCCAGAAATGACTTAACTCCAGAGATGACTTATCCTTAGAGCCGGCTCTAGCCACGGGTAACTCCCACGACATTATCCCCCAGGTTAGTTTGAATACCGGCTTGGCGTGCATTCATGCTAAGCTCCTGAAATAAAAATTATTAGAACATTAAGGGACTGGCTCGCTCAGATGACCAGTTTATTCAATAAAACGACTCCTAAAAGGTCTGGGTCTATTTGTCATATCAACAGGCCGGCTTCACAATCAACTTGCTGATGTTGGTTCCTCGCAGGAAAATATTGCGAATAATAACCCATCTGACATTGAGCAGGTTTCTTATGCTTTGACTTTAAAAATGTTGGGAATAAAAATCCGTCTGATGTTTAAGTCGGCTTTCAATGCTTCTGGGTCTTTTATGAATAACTTGGAAGAGATGAACTTTGCAAGCCTCCACCAAGAAAATGAGACCTGGCTCGCTCAAAAGTTGACAACTTGAAATTGTTCTTCTGTTTTTTATCTCCATATTACTTGTAGCCCCCCAAGCTCCGAGTTCACCAGTTCATGATGACTTGGTGCTTTGCATAAAAATAATATCTTGACTGTGTAGCCCCCAAGTGTCGGGTTGTCTTGGTTGCAGCAACCTGGGAAAAATGTCAAATATAAAGGCCGGTGACCACTGATGCTGTGACAAATCAAGCAAACATCAACCTGGACAATCCAGCTGCTGGCTCTCAACCATTGATGTCTACCACACTACTTTATTCTTGTAGACTCTGTTGGGCCTCCAAGCGCAGAGTTTTATAGGATAGTAGAAATTTTCCCTCAAGTGTATGACCTAAGGTTTATCAATCCGTGGGAGGTGTAGGATGAAGATGGTCTCTCTCAAACAACCCTGCAATCAAATACAAGAAATTTCTTGTGTACCCAACACACCCAATAAAATGGCAAATTTTATAGGTGCACTAGTTCGGCGAAGAGATGGTGATACAAGTGTAATATGGATAGTAGATATAGGTTTTTGTAATCTGAATAAAAACAACAAGGTAACAAGTAGTAAACAGCGAAAAAATGGTATAGCAATGCTTGGAAATAATGCCTAGGGTTCATACTTTCACTAGTGCAATCTCTCAACAATGCTAACATAATAGAATCATATGACCATCCCTCAACATGCAACAAAGAATCACTCCAAAGTTCATAAGTAGCATAGAACATAAGATGAAATTGGTGTAGGTAGTAGAACCACCTCAAAGTTATTCTTTCCGATCAATCTTTTGAACTATTACTATAAGTGTCACAAACAACCCTAGAGTTCATAGTAAAATAACACATGTGATACATATCAATCAACCCTAATGTCACCTAAATACTCCAATGTCACCTCAAGTATCGGTGGGTTAATTATTCGACATGCATCAAACAATTTCAGATTCATCATATTCAATCCAACACAAAGAACTTCAAAGAGTACCCCAAGATTACTATCAGAGAAAGAAGAACAAGAGTGTGTATCAACCCATATGCATAGATTACCCCATTGTCACCACGGGAATCCGCAAGTTGAGTACCAAAACATATATCAAGTGAATCAATAGAACACCCCATTGTCACTACGGGTATCCACATGCAAGACATACATCAAGTGATCTCAAATCCAATATTCCATCCAACATAACAAAATATCAAAGGGAAATATTCAATTCATCAACACAAGATAGCAAGGGATGAACACCATATGATCCAACTATAGTAAGAAAGCCCGCGATACATCAAGATCGCGCCATCTAAAGACCACGAGAGAGAGAGAGAGAGTGAGAGTGAGAGATTAAACACATAGCTACTGGTACATACCCTCGGCCCCTAGGGTGAACAACTCCCTCCTCATGATGGGCTTCGCCAGGATGATGAAGATAGCTACCGGTGATGATTTCCCCCTCCGGCAAGGTACCGGAAAGGCTCCACATGGGTATTTCTTCAATACATAGAGTTACGGTGGAGGAGCGGAAATTCTAGGTTAAGTTTCAGGGGTTTCTGGATTTATAGGAATTTTCAGGATTGGAATCACGTCAACCGGAGCCACGTGGGCCCCCACAAACTAAAAGGGCGCGCCCAGGGGTGGGCGTGCGCTGTTGTCTTGTGGCCAACATGTGGCTCCCCTTCGATGGTTCTTCGTTCCGGTATTTCTTATTTTCCCCTGAAAAAATCATAAAAAAGTTTCGGGCGATTCCGAGAAATTTATTTTCTACACAAAAACAACACCATGGTAATTCTGTTGAAAACAACGTCAGTCCGGGTTAGTTCTAAATAAATCATATAAAGTGCATCAAAAACATATAAAAGTACTGTAAACATAGGCAACTATGGCATGAATATTTCATAAATTATCGATACGTTGGAGACGTATCATCCATGAATTTCGCCGGCTTAACCCATTAATTGTGATAAAACCTTGTTGAAAATGGTCCATCTGTGGCTTTGTAATATCTGTTGCAAAACTCCAAAGTCTGCCAATACCATCAAGTACTTGTGGGATTGAGAAGGGACGTCTAGAGGGGGGGGGTGAATAGACTACTTGGCAAAATAACAACCTAACCTTTTCCCAATGTTATTGGTTGGCAAGTATTAGCAATTCTATCATGTCTAGCACACCCTACACATGCAAGTCAACGAGTATAGTAGCGGAAAGTAAATACATGCACATGTAAGTAAGAGTGGAGAAAGGAAGATCAAACGCAATAGGGACTCGAAGATTTTTCCCGTGGTTCTGATAGGTGGTGCTATCGTACGTCCACGTTGATGGAGACTTCAACCCACAGAGGCAAGTGGTCGCGAGAGTCCATGGAGGGCTCCACCCATGAAGGGTCCACAAAGTAGCAACCTCGTCTATTCCATCATGGCTTACGTCCACGAAGGATTAGCCTCACTCGGGGTAGATCCTCACGAAGTAGGCGATCTCATTGCCCGTACAAATTTCTTGGTTCAACTCCACACGAAGTCGGAGGCTCCCAAGCAACACCTAACCAATCTAGGAGACACCACTCTACAAAAGGTAATAGATGTGGTATGAATGATGAACTCCTTGCTCTTGTGCTTCAAAAGATAGTATCCTCAACACTCAATCACTCTCTCCTAGATTTGGCTTGGTAGAAGAGGTTGATTGGGTGGAAAGCAACTTGGGGAGGCTAGAAATCAAGATTCATATGGTTCGAGTGGAAGATCTTGATCTCAACACATGATTAGGTGGTTCTCTCTTAGAAAATGGATGGGGCAAGTGTTGGTTTGTTCTGAGTGCTCTCTCTATGAATGAGAGGGAGGTGAAGGGATATATATATATAGGCTTCTCCAAAAATTCAACTGTTACAACATTATTGCCCAATTCAGTGGAACCTAAGCAAAAACTCAGTTGCACTGACTAGTTCAAAGTTTGGCAACTTTTGGCGTTTCGGTGAGACCGATATATAAATCTCGGTGAGTACGATTATGGCTGGCCTAGGCAGTTCCTTGCTTCGGTGGCACCAATTCCCAAAACTCAGAAATTCTAATTATTAGAAACTGGACACCTGAAGGTTGGTCACTGGTTTTGGTTTCACCGAAAAAGAACTTGGTGTCACCGAGAGGTTAGGGTCGCATGACTAAACTTGTTGGCACCGAATTTAGGCTTTAGGGTTTGGACAAATTATCTTTGTGGGAGAATTCATGAGGTTTGTTGGCTAACTCTAAGCACTTGAGCATCATAGATACCTCTGAAGGATTCCGGGATTAAGGGGCCCTCGGGCCACTGGTCTATATCTCATAGACCGGATTGGTGGGTCGCTTTGTGGAGGTCAGAACCATCATCATACTCATCTAGGGTTTAGTTCATCTGATCTCGTGGTACATCAACTCTGTAATTCTCATACACACTGCAATACAATCAAGCAGGACGTAGGGTATTACCTAACCGAGATCTACCGGTTTTCACGCCGACATTGGTGCTTTCATTGAGAGTTCCACTGGAGGATCGCCGAAGGATTGATAGCTCGCCTAGTCATCAGTAGTGACGTCTGCAATGGGGACATTTTTGTCCCTGGACAGATCTTCGCATTTGGCAACATCATGCTGCACCCTGATCCGACCGTCTGCCTTGGCCAGGTTAGGAGTTTCACCCCCGATCAGGAGATCAGGTTCAGGAACCTAGAGATTGTCGCCGACTCCTGAGGAGATCTTGTTCTGACTAGGCTTTCAGCTCCCCTTGAGGGGCCCGCAAGCCCCGATGCCTTAACCTCACGAGCTGTGAACCCCGCAACCGGGGTGACGACCACGAGGGATCTGGCCTTAAAGCACGATCCTGTCGACACGCCCGGTTCGGCTTCGGATGAATACAATTCAGGCACGGCTTTAAACGCCCTTGGAGCAACAATACTATGGATCGACCCCATGTACTCCCAGAATATGGATTCCGCAGATATCTCATCGGTGAACGAATTACTCGGTCGGATCCAAGCCATGGGAATAACCGATGGCCAACCCTCTGTTTATGATCAGATCGGGCTTAAACCTGACGACAAGGATATTTACGTCCCGTCTGTCACACCCTTGGTCGCTACCATTGAGGACTTGGCCGAAGGTTCACGCTCCCAACCACCGGAGCCAATAGTGGCCTATTTTCGAACATCCGACCATCAGGATCGGTCCTCCAGTTCGGAATCCGGACTCTGCCCCGGAAGGATTTCGGGACAGAACCCCAATTCAGCACACGACCTTGAGCCCATGCGGCGGTCCCCAGTTGATGATCCGGACCCCGCACCCGGCACGCCGGAGTCCACGATGGTGCGAAACTCCGCGACCAAAGCTTTGGATCATAGTGGGATACAAAGTTTTCTCCCACCCACCCACCACGTCGAGTATTTTCCAGTATATTAGGAAAAGCTTGACATATGGGACCTGTTGTACGTAAAAGAACTACCAGGGGAAACGTTCCAGCACTTAGGACAACAGACTACAGCGACTAGGAAATCATAGCAACCTCCTGGCATAACTGCCGCGATGAAGGATTCCTAAACGCTCTCACTCGTCGCCACATTCAAAACTTCACCGAGCTATTGGAGCTGGTACGCAAATACTACGCCAGGGAAAGCACATAGCAGATGTGCACGGAGTCAATCCATACTGAAGGACCCGTAAGAGCTCGGCGAAAACGCATCCCCCCTCGACGGTCGGCCGAACACGAGCCCGCCGAGAAAAAGAATAAACCCCTCGAAGGATCCATAACTGTCCTTGACGAACTATTGGACAAACCGTGCCCCATACCCTCTGTCCTGCTAAACACAAACCCGACTCACACCCTTTGAGCTTGTTGGGTCGTTAGGCAGGTCGCAAAGAGAGGAGAGGCTATCCTTGGGGTCTCACCCTGAAGCAGACGTTCAGCAACACCACTGGATCACAACGCCGAGATCCTTACGATCTACGAGACATTCTCCTCAAATAACCAGAGGAAGAGAGCTCTTCAAGAACTCGATCACATACACCAGGTGGCAACGACGCACTCTTGGACGAACACACCGATCACCTTCGGCGAAGCAGACTAGCCGAGAACACTCCCCGCCCGAACAACCTCTGCCCTGGTCCTTGATCCCATAGTAGATGGCTTCAGACTCCACAAGGTGCTAATGGACGGCGGGAGCGGTTTAAACCTCATTTATGAGGATACCCTGGACAAAATGCGATTGGACAGATCCCGTATCAAACAAAGCCACACCACTTTTCGAGGCATCATCCCCAGAAAAGAGGCACGTTGTAATGGACGAATCACTCTCGATGTGGTATTCGGCACTCCTGAGTACCATTGATCCGAAGAACTTCTCTTCCATGTTGTGCCCTTTCACAGCGGTTATCACACCATACTAGGGCACGATGCTTTCACAAGATTTCAAGTCATACCACATTATGGGTACATGAAGCTCAGGATGCCATGGCCCAATGGCATAATCACAATTATAAGTGACTCGGCTAAAGCCCTTCGGGCCGAAAACAAAACAGCATCGCTCGCCCTCGAGGCACTGTTCGAGACCCTCGCGGCCGAAGAGTTAACCACACTCCGCTCAATGGTGGATAGGGACGATGTAATCCTCAGTAAGAGGCCTCAATCCACATACTTCAAACCACCAGATGAAATCGTCAAATTTCAGGTGCATCCAATGGACCCCAACAAAACAACATCCATTGGAGCTCAGCTGGACCCCACGGTTGACGAAGCACTACGCGCATTCTTGTGCGAAAATTGGGATATATTTTCCTGGCACCCCTCAGATATGCCAGGAGTCCCACGAAGACTAGCGAAGCACAACCTGAACATCATCGTGGGCTTCAAGCCAGTCAAACAGGCTTTACACCAATTTTTCGAACGCCGAGTTTCCGAACCCAATGGTGGATAGGAACTACTCGAAGCCGGATTCATCCGATAAATCAAACATCTCGAATGGTTGGCAAATCTGGTCATGGTGCCAAAGAAAGATAAATCCTGGCGGCTATGCGTCGACTTCAAAGACCTAAATAAAGCCCGCCCCAAGGATCCCTTTCCCTTACCTCGTATAGACCAGATCATTGACGTCACTGCCGGACATGATTCGCTATGTTTCCTCGATGCATACTCCGGATACTACCAAATCAAAATGAAGGAGTACGACCAAGCCGCAACCGCCTTCATCACCCCCTACGGGCCATTCTGCTTCAACACAATGCCCTTCGGGTTGAAAAACGCAAGCGCCACATACCAGCGCATGATTCAAACATGCCTTGAAAATAAAATCGGCAAGACGGTCGAGGCATACGTGGACGACGTGCTCATCAAGACCAAACATGTTAGTCAGCGGGTGGACGTCCTCCGACCAACCTTTGATAATCTGCGGGCTTACGATATAAGGCTCAATCCGGACAAATGTGTCTTCGGAGTCCCCGCAGGTAAACTGCTCGGATTCATTGTCTCCCATAGAGGAATAGAGGTCAGTCCGGCTAAAATCCGAGCCCTATCCCAACTAGCGATCCCTATAGAGCTAAAGCATGTTCAAAAGCTGGCGGGCTATGTAGCGGCTGTAAGCCGCTTTATCTCCCGCCTCGATGAAAAGGCACTGCCAATCTACAGACTGCTCAAACGGACCAAAAACTTTGAATGGACCGACGAAGCAACGACCACATTGTAGGAAATTAAAATGTTGTTGGCTAGCAACCCTATACTAGCAGCTCCAGGCGTAGGCGAACCAATGCTGCTATACATCTCGGCCACAAATCAAGTGGTCAGTGCGGTCCTCGTTGTCGAACGAGAGGCAGAGGGCCACAAGTTCCGGGTGGAGAAACCAGTCTATTACGTGTCAGAAGTGCTCACCCTGTGCAAGTCTAGGTATCCGCATTACCAGAAGATAGCTTATACAGTTTTCATGGCATCCCGAAAACTCTGACACTACTTTCAAGAGTGTTCGTTCACAATAGCATCCGAAGTACCATTGAATGTTATAATCAACAACAGAGACGCCACCGGCCGCATAGCCAAATGGGCCATTGAGCTCCTCCCCATCAAAATCACGTACAAACCATGCCGAGCTATTAAACTTCAGGTCTTGGCCGATTTTGTTGCTGAACGGACAGAGGCCGAGCTCCCCAGTACATACTCCCATTGGATGATGTACTTCGACGGATCCAAGACACTCGCCGGACTGGTGGCTGGAGTCGTACTTACATCCCCCACTGGCGACACCATCCGGTATGTATTGCAGATCATGTTCACTAATTCCAATAATGTGACCGAATACAAGGCTCTGTTGCACGGACTTCGGATGGCAACATCAATGGGAGTACAATGGCTCGAGGTACGGGGAGACTCTAACCTCGCCATCTCTCAAATTCGACGCCAAAAACCCAAAGATAACAGCATATAGAAATGTCGTCCTCAAAATTTCCGCACGGTTCGAAGGACTAGAATTCCCCCACGTCTCTAGAGACAGTAATCATGCTGCCGACGTCCTTGCCCGCATGGGCGCCAAGCGCGACCCTGTCCCTAAGAACACCTTTTTGGAGCGGCTCTTCAAGCCCTCCATGGTATGGCAGGACGAGGACAAGGACGTTGGGGCCAATGGCCCAGAGCAGATAGCCCCTCCTGTCATCGAACCAGATGAACAAATCATCGGCGGCTCGGCACCTGAAGAAACACTTTCGGCTCATGAAGTCATGGCGGTAATCGCACCATGGACCGAGCCCTTCCTTGCTTATCTTCTCTGCCAAGAACTCCCCGATGACCAGACCGAGGCAAGACGCATAATTTGGCGATCAAAGGCCTATAAGGTCCATGAGGCTGAACTATACAAGAAAAGCACCACCGGAGTCCTCCAACGGTGCATATCCGAAGAAGAAGGAAAGCATCTCTTGGCCGAGATTCACGCAGGCATGGGCGACCACCACGCAGCAGCTTGGCCCCTGGTAAGCAAGGCCTTTTGAGCCGGATTCTTTTGGCCCACTACTCGCGCAGACGCCCAAATGATTGTCCAACATTGTGTTTGATGTCAGCTCTTTGCAAATCAAAGCCACATGCCCCCAACGGCTCTTCGGGCGATACCGATCACCTGACCTATCGCGGTCTGGGGCTAGACATGGTCGGACCACTTAAAGGGGGGACCAAGATGAAGAAATATCTACTGGTCATGGTTGACAAATTCACCAAGTGGATTGAAACAAAATCAGTAACTTCAGCTAAGTCCGGACCAGTCATCGACTTTATACCCGGCATTGTGTACCGTTATGGTGTTCCCCACAGTATAATAATTGACAATGGATCCAATTTCATGGACCGGGAAGTAAAGGACTGGTGCGCCAAAATAGGCATCAAGCTTGATTATGCCTCGGAATATCACCCACAGACCAATGGGCAAGTCAAACGGACCAATGGCCTTATTATGAGTGGTACCAAACCACGACTGGTCCGCTCGATAAAAGAATCTCACTGCCTTTGCATGGAGGAGCTCGACTCCGTACTGTGGGGCATGCGCACCACCCCAAACCGATCAACGGGATACACGCCATTCTTTTTGGTGTACGGGGCAGAAGCAGTCCTCCCTTGTGACCTCATTGTCGTGGTTTTGTCACGGCAGATGCCATGGGTAGGCTTATCGAGAGGGGCCGAAGGACGCCGACGGGCTCCGGGAGCGGGGTTAGGCATAAGCGGTGGCAGACACACGATGTACCCAGGTTCAGGGCCCTCCGTGGGAGGTAATACCCCTAGTCCTGCTTGGTCTAGTTGAGACAATGGTGAGGTTACAATGGTGCTCCTGGAGCTGTGCGGACGGAGGACGAAGAAGGAGCTAGCTTGCCCTTACTGCCTCCCTACGTCTGTGTGGAGAGTGACTAGGTAAAAACCGTGAACCCCGTTGCATGGGGGAGGCCCGGGGGGTTTTATAGACCAACCACCTGGGTTACAATAGGAATAGAAGGTCTCGGGGGGCCCCAGCCAGTAGCCTCTCTTAGCCGGCAGTGGGGGCAGCCGGCTGTGGGGTCCTGTCGCCGGTAGGGCCCGCCGGCTGTCGAGTCCGTCAGGAGCCGGTGGGGCCCGCTTGGTGGATCCCCGCGCCGGTCGTATCGCGGCACGGGCGGCCCGTTGGGGCGTCGTCTTGCGCCTGTCGGGCGAAGTCAGCGGCGCGGCCGGCTGCACTGTAGCCACGCCCGACAGGTAATGGAGTGGTTACGGGGGCGTGCCGGTACTGTTGGAAGCCCTGTCGCGGTCGGCCGCCGTCAGCAGCCACTGTAGCCACGTCGGGGCGGATAAAGGGGGTCGCGCCTGGTCGATGGCTGACGCGCAGTGCGACGGGACGGGCGTCGGTCCGCCCATAGGTCGGTCGAGGGGGTCTTGTCTTGTCGCTGCACCGTTTGCGCAGAGGGACAGGACGGGCGTTGGTCCGCCCGTAGGTCGGTCGTGGAGGCAGAGTAGGAGTGGCCGGCTGTTTAGCCAGGCGGCCGGCTCCTCACCCGGCTGGCCCTGAGAGAGCTGACAGCGGGCCAGCCGGCTCCCCGCTAGCCGGTCTTGAGGGAACCGGAGAGCCGCCAGCCGGCCGCGGCCCAGCCGGCGGTGTTGATTTTTTTCGAGCGGGGGAAGGACCCCATAGCTTTGGCCTACCCAGGGGTAATAACCCCGTCAGCAGTCCCCGAAGCCGGGGAGGCCCGCCGATGCGCCGCAGCGGTCCTTGCCAGCTTGAAGATCGCCTTTGCGCTGCGGAGTGCTGCGAGAGTCGGACGCCGTGGGCAAGCGGTGGCCGGCTCCGCAGTCGGCCGATGTTTCGCGTGCCGCCTCGGGCTCCCCCTTGGGCAGAGAAAACCGCGCCACACGGAAGACGTAGCGGGCCGTGGCCTGACAGGCAACGCGGCGGAAAAGACCGGACCGTGGGGCGGGGCCCTCCACGACCGCGGCCTCGGCCCATGCGCAGGGATCCTTTACGGCGCGGGCCGACTGTTGGCGTTCCCGAACGCCATAACGTCCGCCCCGCACGCGACGGGAATCGTGGGGGTCGTGCGCAATGAATCCGCCCCCACGATCGCCCGCACGAGGTTTAAATGGCGAGGGGAGAGGGGCAGAACGGCGCATTCGCTCCCCTCGCCCCTGTCGCATCGTCTTCGTCGCCCTCCTCCTCCCGTTACGAGAAAGAGAGAGCAAGGAGGCAGTGCACGCGGGCACGTTGCGCCGCCGTCCGCCGCCGCGGAAAGCCCGCAACGCAGTCTAGCACCCGCGCCCAACGCCGCGACCGCAAGCCCCTTCGACGACCATGGCGGTCAAGGGCGCCTGGGACGGCAACATTGTTTAGGAGACTTTCATCGAACAACTTCGCTACCGCTGCAAGCTCCTGGCAGAAGCGCACTTGGAGGTGCGCACCGCCGGGCCGGAGAACTCCCCGACCCCGCGGGAGGGCGAGGTGGTCGTCTTCGCCGATCATTTCCTCCGCGGGTTCGGGCTGCCGGCGAGCGCCTTCTTCCGCCGTTTTCTGACACAGTTCGGCCTGCAGCCGCACCACCTCGCCCCCAACGCCGTCTTGCAGCTGGCGGCGTTCGTCACCCTTTGCGAAGGGTTCTTGGGGGTGGAGCCGAGGCTCGACTTCTGGAGCCGGCTCTTCTTCCTCAAGCGGCAGACAGTGGTGAATCCAGCGACGAAGCAGAAGGTAATGACCGCCTGCGGAGGCGCCATGATCCACATCCGCAAGGGGACCGGCTTCGAGAAGCTCCCGCTGCACGAGTCGGTGAAGGGCTGGGAGCGGGGGTTTTTCTATGTGAAGAACGTGAAGCCGGAGGAGGACTACATCAACCTCCCCGACTTCGTAAACCACCCGCCGGTTGCGATGTTAAACTGGCGGGCGGCTCCGCTTCAGGCGCCCGAGACGGCGTATCGGCTCTGCGAGCGCTTGCTCGTGATGACCGGGTCGGAGGGGCTGAGGGCCACCGATCTGCTGGCCACGATGGTGGCGCGCCGGGTGCAGCCGCTGCAGAGGCGGCCACACCTCATCTGTCAGATGGGAGGACGCCACGACCCCTGCCGGCTCTCCACCAAGGAGCTGAAGCCGGCGCACGTGGCGAGGAGGGTGAACGCCATCTCGATGGCAAAGATGAAGGAGGGCGAGTGGCAATGGGGGAAGACCCCGTACAGCCGGAGCCACCCGGCGCCGCGGGTAAGTGTCTAGCCGCCCGCCTCCTTCCATCCCTTTCGAGGCAGTGCCCCTCCCCTCTTTGGCCTGACGACGCGCCGCCATGCCCGCACGCAGGTTTTCCCGCTGCTGCAGAACTACGGGGAGCCGGCGCGTCTGAAGCCGGCGAGGCAGAGACGGAGACGGAGGGGGCCGAAGAGGCCGAATCGACGGGTGAGTCTCCTCCCCACACGCACCTACGGAATTGGACCGACGATGACGCTGAGGCGGAGGCGTCGCGTGTTGCAGAGGCTCCGGAGGAGCCCGAAGCTTCGGAGGACGAGGTCTCGGCGCCGCGGAAGCGCCAGCATCGAGGCGGCGGCGGCTCCAGCCGGGGCGGCCCGGACGCGGGTGACAAAGGGAAGCGGCCGGTCGTCGCCAAGCCGGCGCCCAAGCGTGCGGCGACCGCGCAGCCGGGCGGCAGCCGCGGAGGCGGGGGCAAGAAGCAGAGGGTCTCCCAGGCGGGACCCACGAGGAGGGCGGTCCCCGTCGTCGTTGGGTGAGTGCATCTCCTCCTCTCCCATTTCGTCGTGACCAGGGAGGACCCCAGGTGGCGGGATGGCGACGACGGCGCTGCCGACAGCCGCCGAGGAGAGGGAGCGCCAGGCGTGGCTCGACCTCGAGGCGGCCCAGCAGGAGCGGCGCGTCGAGGAGCTCCGCCCTTGGGAAGAGGCGGCGGAGAAGCGGGGAGGAATCAGCGGGGGGAGTGCTGGCGAAGCGTGGGAGCCGTTCCCCCGCGGCCGGGAGAGGAGGTCGAAGGACCACCATGATCCCGAGCGACGGGCGGAGGTAGACGCGAAGGCCGCGGAGGTCGCGGCGGAGATGGACCGCGACGCCGCCCGGCCGGGGGCGGGTGACGTACCGCCGGGGGCGGAGGAGCCCCCCGTAGTTGATATCCCGGCACCGGACGTGCCGGCTTCGGAGGTGCCGGTTCCGGAGGCGCCGGCTCCGGAGGTGAGCCGGCCAGGAGCCGCCGGAGGCGGGGCGCCAGGGGCGAGGGCCGCGAGGGCCGGGGAGACGGCCGCCGCAGGCGCGTCGGCGGCGGCAGCCGGCGCGACGGCGACGGGAGGAGCTGGTCCCATCGTGGTCTCCGACAAGGGAGGACCCGCGGACGGGGGCCGACCGCAGCAGACCTGGGACGCAGCCGGGCGCCCGGCCCTTGGCGACCCACCGAGCGCTCTTGGGACGGCGGTGGCCGCCGTTGTGGACGCGTTCGCCGCATGCCGCGCCCAGACGTCGTAGGACGCTCAGGCCGCCAATGACCGGCTGGTGAGCCTGGAGCAAGCTGTCGCGGTAAGCTCTCTTCTTTCCTTCTTCTCTTGACTCGGCGTTTTCTGTTTTTTCCAGTGGGGGCGCGCTAGCGCACCCACTGGGTGTAGCCCCCGAGGCTCTAGCCGGTTGTTGCGCAGGCGGGTCGAGCCTAATGCTGCTTTGGTGTTCTTGTTGTTTCGCAGGCGGCGCACGACCGCCGGGTGGCCGCGTACAACACCCTGCTGGGGTTGTACCGGGGAGCCGAAAACCGGCTCGCCGTCATGTCCGCGGATCTGAAAGGTAGGTGCTCTTGCGATCTTCCAGTGGGGGCGCGCAAGCGCACCCACTGGGTGTAGCCCTCGGGAATCAGGCCGGCTGCCCCGGAGGCGGGCTGAATCCTTTCTTTGCTTGGTTTCTGACAGCGGCAACTTCTTCTCGTGAAGCCACCCACGCCGAGACGGTCAGCCTCCGGCGCCAGGTGGTGCGGCTTGGCGAGGAGCGGGTCCTCCTGACGACAGAGCGCGACCAGCTCCGTGGGGAGACGGACCAGGCGAAGGCGGAGCGGGAGGAGCGCGAGGCGGCCCACCGCCAAGCGCTGGCGGACCAAGAGGCGGCCCTTCGTCGGGAGGCGGAGGAGCGGGAGCAAGTCCTCTGCCAGGAGCTGGAGGCCAAGGACGCCGTGCTAGCCAAGGTGGCCAAGGATGCGCAGGCGGCCCGGGATGAGCACGAGCGCCAGCGCCAGGAGTGGTCAGCCAAAGACGCGCAGCTGCAGGAACAAGGGCGCGGGGTGGATCGGATGCTGTGCGGTGAGCTTCTATCGCCTTGCTCTTTTCACGCCTTGCCCTCAGGTTTTTCTGGCTTCTTCTTTGCTCATCCCTCGTCCTCTTTTCTCAGGGCTTTTCCCCGGTATGCAGGAGGCCGCGGAGGCGGCCGTGGAGGCCCACCTTGAGGTCCGGCGGGCGCAGGGGGAGACCGTTGGACAGCTTGCCCCCTGGACCCTGGACGAGGTGGCGATCGCCTCCACGGAGCGGCTGTCGGAGGTGGTCCGGGCCCTGAAGCGGCTCCAGGCGGCTGGCACGGCGCTGCTTCGCACTCTTTGGCCCGGCGCGGTGGAGCCGGTCTCCATGAGCCGGCTATCGAGGTGGCTGGAGTTTGGGACCGCGCGGGTGAATGCCTGGAGGGCTTCCGCGGCGTGCGCTGGTGCGAGCATGGCGCTTCCTATTGCCAGGTCGTGGTACCCCGAGCTGAACCTGGATTTGCTCACGGCCCAGCATGCCGGCACCGACGCGGAATTGGAGGCGGTGACCGACGCGCTGGAGGTGAGGGCGAGCGACCTGGCGTCCTTCGCCATGTGGGACGAGTACGTCCCGGAGCGCGGGGCGGACGCCGTGGTGATCCCGGAGGATCAGTACACGCTCGGCCTGGACGACCCGGAGGGAAGCGCCGCCGAGACGGTTGATGGAGAATCCGACTCCGACGATTACGCCGAGTCCGAGCCGGCTCCGGACGCGAAGGGGGGGGGCTTCTACCTCAGCTGCCCCGGGGGCGCCGGCCTCGGAGGCGTCAGCACCGCCGGCTTCGGAGGCGTCGGCACCGGAGGCGAGCCGGCCCAAAGCTGCCACCACTTAGGATTTTTCTCTTCTGCATTTTGTCTGCATTTTGTTTAGACTGCAATTCCACCCACTGGGGGTGTATATGTAATGAACTTGTGGCCGTGGGCCGTTTATCGTTTTAACTTATGCCATTTATAAATTTATGCGTGCCGGCTCTTCTTTTGCCTTTCGCCTTTTGACTTGTGTCGCGCGCCGGTGTTCCTTTCAGCTTTCGCCCCGCCTGCCAGCTAGCCGGAAGCCGGTCTGGGACACGGACGAGGCTTCCCCCTTGGGAAAATCAGCGGGCTCTTAGAGTCAACCGGCTAGGACTAGGTTGAGCTGGTAGTGGCCAGTTGCTAGGAATAGCGTAGTCCGGCCGCCCCTCGTTGGCTGACTTTTGTGTGATAAGTTCCTTCGTACCCCGCGACCCCGTCAGCCGGACAGCCGGGAGCCGGTCTGTAGCTGGTTTGGGGGGAGGTAGCGAAAGGTTGCTTGCTCACATCGTTTGTCCGCCTCGGAGGGGAGCCGGCGAGCCCCCGAGTCGGGGAGCCGGACCCGGGTGGCGCGCGCGTAAATAACAGGACACCTTTTGGAAGAATCGAAAAAGGAGGGGCGTGCCCCAAGTGCCGGCTTGGGGCCCCCATCGCATTCATAGAACCCAAAAGGGAAGGATACATACATACACTGGCTTTTTAGCAGTAAAATGGACGGAGGAGCGCTGCATTCCACGGGCGCTCCGTCTCCTCGCCGGAGGCGTCTCTCTTGAGCTTCTGCGGCTTCTGGGCGTCTATTAGATAGTACGCGTTGTTGTGCAGCGCCTTGCTGATGATGAACGGGCCCTCCCACGGGGAGGACAGCTTGTGCTGGCTGGCGGTTCGCTGGATCCGTCTGAGCACCAAGTCCCCCTCGCGGAAGGAGAGTGGCCGGATTCACTTGCTATGGTAGTGCCGGAGCTTCTGCTGGTAGATGGCCGTCCGGCTCAGGGCCAGCTCGCGGGCCTCCTCGAGGAGGTCGACGCCGTCTTCTCTTGCTTCTTTCGCGTCTTTCTCCGTGTACAGGGAAACCCGAGGCGAATCGAACTCGATGTCGGTGGGGATGATTGCCTCGGACCCATACACGAGAAAGAAAGGGGTGTAGCCGGTTGACCGGTTGGGCGTGGTCCTTAGGCTCCAGAGGACAGCCGGCAGCTCTTCGATCCAGCAGCCGGCCGACCTGGCCAGCAGCGTCACGAGCCGGGGCTTGATGCCGGGCAGGAGCAGGCCGTTGGCTCTCTCGACCTGTCCGTTTGACTGCGGATGGGCGACGGACGCCAAGTCGAGCCGGATGCCCTGCTTGGAGCAGAAACGCGCTAGCGCGCCCTTGGCGAAGTTCGTCCCGTTGTCGGTGATGATGCTGTGGGGGACGCCGTAGCGGACCGTGATGTCTTCGACGAACCGGACAGCCGTGGGGCCATCCAGCTTCTTGTTCGGCCGGGCCTCGATCCACTTGGTGAATTTGTCGACGGCGACCAGCAGGTGTGTCATGCCGCCTCGAGCGGTCTTGAAGGGTCCCACCATGTCCAACCCCCAGACCGCAAAGGGCCACGAGAGGGGGATGGTTTGGAGAGCGGTGGCCGGTAGGTGGCTCTGTGTGCTGAAGCGCTGGCAGCCTTCGCACTCGTCGACCAGTTTCTTGGCCGCCTCCAGAGCGGTCAGCCAGTAGAAACCGTGGTGGAATGCCTTGGCCACCAGGGATCTGGAGGCGGCGTGATGCCCGCACTCGCCCTGGTGGATGTCGAGGGGGATTTCTTGCCCTTTCTCTAGCTCGACGCAGCGTTGGAAAATGCCGGTGGTGCTGTGATGAACCAGCTCGTGGTTGATGATGCCGTAGGCCGGGGCTCGGCGCTAGATTTGCCTTGCCGTGGCCTCGTCGGAGGGGAGCTCGCCATGTAGGAGGAACGCCAGGATGGGCTGAGCCCACGAGGGAGCCGAGACGGGAGCCGGCTCGGGCTCAAGCGGGACGTCGGAGGCAGCAGTAGCCCCCGGGTCCGGGAGACCAGCCCCCAAGACCGACTCGCCAGCCCCCGGGACCGGCTCGCCAGCCCCCGGGAGTGAAATGGTGGAAGGAACGTCAATCGCCATCATGACGGTCACGGATCCGGAGGCGGCCGCGGCGGAGGTGTCCGGCTCGATAGCTGGAACGGGTGGCGCCGGCTGGACAGCCGGTGGTGGTGGAGCCGGTGAAACCGCCGCAGCCGGCAGGGTCGGCCGGGCCGCCGGATCCGCCGAGGGGCCGGCCGTATTAGCCAGCACGAAGATGGACTCCGACTCGGGAGAAGGCTTGAGCAGCCGCTCGAGGGAGACGCCGGCTGGGATGGCCTGCCGGGTGGAGCCGATCTTGGCCAGCGTGTCGGCCGCCTCGTTGTCCGCGCGGGGGACGTGGTGGAACTCGCAGCCCTCGAAGGAGCCGGTGAGCTGTTGGACGAGGAAGCGGTAGCTAGCCATGTTGGCGTCCCTGGCGTCCCATTCGCCAGAGACCTGCTGCACCACGAGGTCGGAGTCGCCGAAGCATATGATGCATTGGATGCCGATGTCTTTGGCGAGCCGGAGGCCGTGGATGAGGGCCTCGTACTCGGCCACGTTGTTGGAGGCGGAGAAGTGTATCTGGAGGGCGTACCGGAGCTGATCTCCCCTGGGAGACGACAAGACGATGCCGGCTCCCAGGCCGGCTCGCATCTTCGAGCCGTCGAAGTGCATGCGCCAGTGCGTGGAGTCGGGCGGAGGTGGCACGAACTGGGTTTCGGCCCAGTCGACGAGGAAGTCGGCCATCGCTTGGGATTTGATGGCGGTGCGGGGCTCGTACCGTATCTCGTAGTCGGCGAGGGCGATGGTCCACTTGGCGATCCGGCCGGTGGCGTCCCGGCCGCTCATGATTTCGCCCAGCGGCGCGGCGCTGACGACGGTGATGACGTGCTCCTGGAAATACTGCTTGACCTTCTGGGCGGCGAAGTATACGCCGTAGCACATCTTCTGGTAGTGGGGGTAGTTTTGCTTGGAGGCGGAGAGGACCTCGCTGAGGTAGTAGACGGGGCGCTGAGCCGGCAGCGCCTTGCCCTCCTCCAGCCGTTCCACCACCAGGACGATGCTGACGACGCGCATGGTCGCGGTGATGTAGGCGAGCAAGGGCTCCTTCTCAGCCGGCGCGGCCAGGATCGGCGCGCTGGTGAGGGCCCGCTTGAGGCCGCGGAACGCCTCGTCCGCCTCGTCGGACCAGTCGAACAGGGCCGGCCTCTTCGAGGGGTCGCGGCCCGGCTCGACCAGAGCTGTCTTGCGTAGGAGGCCGTAGAGGGGCAGAGCCTTCTCACCCAGCCGGCTGATGAACCGGCTGAGCGAGGCGAGGTAGCCGGTGAACTTCTGGACGTCGCGGAGCCGGACCGGCTTGGGCATGCGCTCGATTGCGCTGATCTTCTCGGGGTTAGCTTCGATGCCACGAGCGGACACGAAGAAACCCAAGAGTTGGCAGGCTGGGACGCCGAAGACGCACTTCTCCGGGTTGAGCTTGATCTTGTATTCGCGCAAGTTGGCGAATGTCTCCCGGAGATCGTCAAGGAGGCTGAAATGCTTCTTGGATTTGACGACGATGTCGTCGACGTAGACGTGGACGTTCCTGCCTATCTGAGGCAGGAGACACTTCTGCATGCAGCGTTGGAAGGTAGCGCCTGCATTCTTCAGGCCGAAGGACATGGTGATGTAGCAGTAGGCTCCAAAGGGGGTGATGAAGGAGGTCTTGAGCCGGTCGGCCGGGTCTAGCTTTATCTGGTGGTAGCCGGAGTAGGCGTCGAGGAAAGACAGCAGGTCGCAGCCGGCCGTGGAGTCGATGACTAGATCGATCCGCGGCAGGGCGAACGGGTCTTTGGGGCACGCCTTGTTCAAGCTTGTGTAGTCGATACACATACGCCAGGTCTTGTTCTTCTTCAATACCAGGACTGGGTTGGCTAGCCAGTCCGGGTGGAATACTTCCATGATGAAGCCGGCTGCGAGCAGCCGGGCGATTTCTTCTCCTATGGTACGCCGTTTCTCCTCGGAGAAACGGCGCAGGGGTTGCTTGACCGGCTTCGCGTCCGGTCGCACGTGAAGTTTGTGCTCGGCGAATTTCCTCGGAACACCCGGCATGTCTTTGGGAGACCATGCAAAGATGTCCTGATTCTCACAGAGGAAATCGACGAGCTCGCTTTCCTATTTGCTGTCGAGGCGGGAGCCGATGGTCACGCACTGG
Source organism: Elymus sibiricus (assembly GCA_039707655.1). NCBI lineage: Eukaryota > Viridiplantae > Streptophyta > Magnoliopsida > Poales > Poaceae > Elymus > Elymus sibiricus. Next base: position 180,134,260 of record CM077667.1, read on the forward strand.
GTGGGGTTAGCCGGATCTAGTGGCACCTGCCTGGTGTCCTTGGACGGCTGAAACGAGCCTTCTCTGACTAATTGGGACGGAGGAGCCGGCACGGCCGGCTGGGCAGAGGCGAAGGCCACCAGCCGGTCGAGCTGCCGCTTCTCCTCCGCTATCTCCAGGGCCTCGGCCAGCCGGCTGCCGTCTCGCGCGCACGCGATTGACATCTGGTACTTGCCGGTGATGGTGATGATGCCCTTGAGGCCCGGCATTTTGAGCTTGAGGTAGGCGTAGTGGGGGATCGCCATGAACTTGACAAGAGCCGGTCGGCCCAGCAGTGCGTGGTAGGGACTGTCAAGGTCCACCACCTCGAACCAAACTGGCTCGCAGCGGAAGTGGTCGTGGCCGCCGAAGAGGACGTCGAGCTTGATCTTGCCGACTGGGGTGCAGGACTTTCCCGGTACGATGCCGTGGAAAACGGTCCGGCTTGATTGTAGGTCCTCCACCTTGAGCCCCAATTTGACCATTGTGTCGAGGTAGAGGATGTTGATGCTGCTGCCCCCATCGATCAACACCCGCGAGGAGCGGCACGTGCGCTTCTCGGAGGCGATGGTGGGATCGAGGACGAGGGCATGGCTGTCCGGGTTTGGCATCACAGCCGGGTGGTCGGCCCGGCTCCAGGTGACCGGCTTCTCGGACCAGTGCATGAACTGGGGAGTCGCTGGCATGGTGGCATTCACCTCACGGTGGAGCCGGCGCTGGGCGTGCTTGTCCGTCTCTTCACTGGTGAAGACGACGTAGCAGCCGTCTTGGTCGGGGAACCGATCGAGTAGCCGGCCGTCGTTCCGGGCCGGAGCCGGGTCCGCCTGGGCAGGAACGGGAGCCGGCGCCGGAGCCGGAGCCGGAGCCGGTGGGCGGGCTGGCGGCGCGGGGGCAGCCGGGAGGCCGTCTCCCCATGCCAATCGCTGTGAGAAGCTGCACTGCCGGAGCGTGTGCGTGGCCGGTTTGGCACCGGAATGGTTCTTGCAGGGAAGGTCGAGCATCTGCTCGAACGTGAGCTTGGGCTGCTAGGCGGTCTTGCCGGTGCGCTGACGCTGGCCGGAAGCCTGGCCAGCTGGCCGCTCCTCCTCAATGGAGGCGACCTGCCGGCTCCCGTAGCGGGAGTCGGGCTGGTCGTTTTTGCGCTTGTTGCTCTGCTGCTGTCGGTTATCGGCCGCCGCCCGCGGCGCGGCGGGGGGCGTAGCCGGATTGGCTGGTGCCTTAGCCTTCATCCTCATCGAGGAATCGGCTGTGGCGTATTTATCCGCTTTGGACATTAGGTCCGCCAGGGAGGTTGGCTCGGAGCACAAGAGCTTGTGCTTGAGGTGGGTGCCATCGCAGCAGCCTTCGATGAAGTACTGGATGGCTTGTACCTCGTGTACTCCCTCGCAGGAGTTGCGGAGCTCGGTCCAGCGTGTAAGGTAGTCGCGGAGGGGTTCCTCCGTCCCCTGGACGCACATGGCCAGCTCGCGGGGCCGGCCCGGCCGCTTGTAAGTGCCGGTGAAGTTGCGGACGAACGCCTCTTCGAAGTCCGTCCAGGTGTTGACGCTGCCGGCCGCGAGGCTGTTTAGCCAGGTGCGGGCCGAGCCGATCAGCATGAGAGGGGCGTAGCGGACGGCTACGCGCTTGTTCCCCCTGGCGATGCCGACGGCGGTGGTGTAGTCGATTAGCCAGTCCTCCGGCTTGGCAGCCCCGGTGTACTTCGGGGTGTCGCGGGGGAGCGTGAAGCCGGGCGGGAACGGCTCATTGCGGATCCGAGGACCGAAGCAGGCTGGGCCAATCGAGCCCTCCTCCTCGAGGAGAGCCGACTGCGCCAGCTGATCGAGGCGGAGCCGGGCGTCGTTGTCGTTGTGGGGGACACGCGGCCCGAGCCGGGCCGCGAGGTCAGGGCGGACGGCCGGCGGGATAGACCGGGCCGGTTCCGGCCGCGGGGGCGGAGTGTGTCCGCGGTTGCGCCGGCTACCGCCAGCCGGAGCCTTGTCCCGCCGGCTAACGCGAGCCGGAGCCTCGTCTCGGCGGTAGCTGCCAGCCGGATTGTTGCTGCGCCGGCTGTTTACAGCCGGCTGTTCGTTCCCGCGCAGCTGGGTGCGCCGAACGTCGCTTCCCTCGCTCCGCCGGGCGGAGGGACGAGGGGTACTGGAGTGCTGGGCCGGCTGACGGTTGGTAGCCCCAGCACCCTCGCCCTCGGGCCGGGGAAGTTCGGAGACGGCCCCACCGGGGGTGAGGACGACTTGTTGGGCGTTGGCGGTGTCGATGAGGTCCTTGATGTGTCGCTCACGTGCGGCGCGTTCCTCGCCCTCCAAGGTTGCCAAATCCTCGTAGGCAACCTTGGCGGTGCGCAGGTTGGCCGCGGGGGTGTCGTAGACGGGTAGGCGGCCGCCGAGGATCTCCGCGACCACGCGGCCGCGTTCCCGTACAGCCCCGCGCCGGCTGGGCTCGGGGCCAGCCAGGGTGAGACCATACGCAGAGACGTATTCTCGCCGCACGGCTTCCATCCGGCGTCGTTCGGCAGCGAGGGCAGTGGCATTATCAAAAACCAGGCGGCGGGCCGCTTCCAGCTCGATTCTGGCGGCGGCTGGGTCCGCCGTCGTAGCGATGGGAGTGCTCAGACCCCGGAGGGCGGCGGCGAGCGGGTCGGAGGTACCAGCGTGGGCGGCGGCCGTGTCGGCCTCGGCCGCCCGCACACGGCCCGAAGTGGTGGAGGAGGCGGTGACCATCACCCCCACGCGGGCGTGGGAGTCGATGGCTTCGCCCGTGGCGAGCGCGCCCACAGACGATGGAGGGTCGATGTAGTCGAGCACCCCGCTGGGGTACTCGTCAGCCGCTGGCTCGCCGGCGAGGCTCGGCTTGCTGAGCCGCGCAGCTGAGCCGCGCAGCGAGCGCGACGACGTTGAGCGCGAGGTCGCGGCCGAGGCAGTCGTCGGAGATGCCGGCCGCGTCGCCCGCATTGCCTGCCGGAGCAAGCCCCACGAGCATGCGGTTCCGCCCGGACGCGAGGTGGCCGGGGGAGGTGGTGAAGGGCCCCGCCCGGAGCGTGACTCCGGCCGGCGCCGCGGACGGCCCCACAGTGGGCGCCAACTGTCGTGGTTTTTTCACGGCAGATGCCATGGGTAGGCTTATCGAGAGGGGCCGAAGGACGTCGACGGGCTCCGGGAGCGGGGTTAGGCACAAGCGGTGGCAGACACACGATGTACCCAGGTTCAGGGCCCTCCGTGGGAGGTAATACCCCTAGTCCTGCTTGGTCTAGTTGAGACAATGGTGAGGTTACAATGGTGCTCCTGGAGCTGTGCGGACGGAGGAGGAAGAAGGAGCTAGCTTGCCCTTACTGCCTCCCTACGTCTGTGTGGAGAGTGACTAGGTAAAAACCGTGAACCCCGTTGCATGGGGGAGGCCCGGGGGGTTTTATAGACCAACCCCCTGGGTTACAATAGGAATAGAAGGTTTCGGGGGGCCCCAGCCGGCAGCCTCTCTTAGCCGGCAGTGGGGGCAGCCGGCTGTGGGGTCCTGTCGCCGGTAGGGCCCGTCGGCTGTCGAGTCCGTCAGGAGCCGGCGGGGCCCGCTTGGTGGATCCCCGCGCCGGTCGTATCGCGGAACGGGCGGCCCGTTGGGGCGTCGTCTTGCGCCTGTCGGGCCAAGTCAGCGGCGCGGCCGGCTGCACTGTAGCCACGCCCGACAGGTAATGGAGTGGTTACGGGGGCGTGCCGGTACTGTTGGAAGCCCTGTCGCGGTCGGCCGCCGTCAGCAGCCACTGTAGCCACGTCGGGGCAGATGAAGGGGGTCGCGCCTGGTCGCTGGCTGACGCGCAGTGCGACGGGACGGGCGTCGGTCCGCCCGTAGGTCGGTCGAGGGGGTCTTGTCTTGTCGCTGCACCGTTTGCGCAGAGGGACAGGACGGGCGTTGGTCCGCCCGTAGGTCGGTCGTGGAGGCAGAGTAGGAGTGGCCGGCTGTTTAGCCAGGCGGCCGGCTCCTCGCCCGGCCGGCCCTGAGAGAGCTGACAGCGGGCCAGCCGGCTCCCCGCCAGCCGGTCTTGAGGGAACCGGAGAGCCGCCAGCCGGCTGCGGCCCAGCCGGCCGCGGCCCAGCCGGCGGTGTTGATTTTCTTCGAGCGGGGGAAGGACCCCATAGCTTTGGCCTACCCGGGCGTAATAACCCCATCACTCATCCATGATGCGCCTAGAGTGCGCATGTACGAAGAAAAGGAGGCCGAGCTGGATCGGCAGGACGACCTAGACGCCCTGGAAGAAGAGCGTGATATATCCCGGGCTTGCTCTACCTTTTATCAACAGCATGCTCGGTGGTACCAGAGTATGGAAGTTCGAGCAAAGGCATACAACGTGGGCGAGCTTGATTTACGCCTCCCAGAGAAGAAGAAGAATAAACTCTCATTCAAGTGGGAGGGTCCTTTCATAATCGATGAAGTACTCGCAGGAGGAGCATGTCGCCTCCACAACCCATCAGAGAATCGCCTTGAACCGAACCCATGTAACGCAGCTCGTCTTTGGCGCTTCTACGGCTATACTAGTGTCATCACCATCACTAAGTCTTGTCATTTACTTTTTCCTTCCTTTTTACTTTTTTCGGATTGATTAGCACTTCCCAGGCCATGTTCGGCTAAACCGAGCTATGTTTTCCTCGGCGTACATCTGCAAATGTACCACCCGGTTACACCTAGGGGCTTCTTAATGAAGCTGATCAATAAATTTTCGTGCACCTATTCATCTCTGTCGTGTGTGCACCCTTCTAGTATCATTTTTAATCCACTATATCCACCAAAATGACTTAATTTTTGGCCAAGCTGGGTTGCCTTCCTCCTATGCATACCCTCTATGTTCTCGATTGTTCGGCTAGGGGGTAAAGGGAGCACCTCTGTGATTGTTACAACCGGGTCACCCGGGTACGTACCTCAGACGGGTGAAGCCGAAAGCTAGCGTTCTTAAGAAGACAATTGGTCGACCACGAAGGAAGGGAAAATAGTTGGTGATCATCACCAAAACCCGAGGTTATTTTCCCAAAGTGACCATCACCCGCATACCACGGGTATCTGGTTATAACGTCTACGGTTAACGTGGCAACCTGAAGAAAGGAACCCATGGAGGAACTATTTTCTTCGGAAGATGTTTCTTACGTTAAATAGTAATATAACATAACTCCTCGTACGCGTTCTGTCTGTTCACACCAAATGGCCGGATTGCCTGGTTCTCCGAAGTGATTTTCTAAGTCACATAGTACGTAACACTGCCCCAACCACTGGCAGGGGAGGTAGAAGCCGATGGCCGGTTAAAGACAACGTTTACAACATGAATGGAGCATGTTTGATGTAAAGTACATAGCTATACATAGAATCAAACACCTGGCTGCTGGTCAAGACCATCTTTTATGGCCTCGAGCATGCAGTCTTCTTACGAGATACGAGCGGCAAGCATCACTTGGTCATACACCAAATGAAGTGGCACCTCTTGACCATGCGGCCCTATCGGCCTGACTCGGGCCAGGTGCTCTGGGTCGAGTTTGGTAAAACGGGTCTTCACCATCGCCCATGCTTCTCGCGCTCCTTCTCGATAGGCTGATGCATTCCATAGCTCGAAGCGTCGTCGAGCTCCTTTAAATCGATCAGTTAGCTTGGCCATCCGTTCCGGAGGCGTCTCGGTCGGCCACAGTGCCTTAACCATGCTCTTCATAGCTTTCCGGTCTCGCTCATGTACGAGGGTTAGCTCCTTTAGCAGGTTCCCTCTGAACAAGCTGACCTCTTCTAGGGGCGCTCGGATAGGAGACCTAATAAGAAACGTGGCGTGTCTTTTACATTGGAGTAATAAGTACACCTTAATGAAATTGCAACATAAAATTTCACTCACTGAACATGCCGCCTTTCAACCTTTGGTTCACCTCATGAGCTTGAGCCAGTTGAGTTTTCAACATCTCAATTTCTGCGGCCTGTCTTTGGTTTACCGTTTTGAGATTGTTCTTTTCCTCAATACTCCGGGTCAGTACCCGGTGGCCAGTTTCGTGCTGCGATTCGGCGCACCGTTGAGCTTCTCTGGCCGCATCAAGATCTCTTTGCAGTTCGCTAATGGACTGGGCTGCTATAAAGCAATCTTTCGTTAGAAAAGGTGCCTCAAACAACTTTGTATGTTAAACCTTTTTCACTCACCGTGTGTCTCCCTGGCGAATTTTTTCACCTCCTCCAGTTCAGCCTTTGTAGCCGCTAACTGTGTTCGGTTTGACTCAAGGTCCTCCGACAACATTTTGTTTTGTTCCCTGGAGGCCTACATCATATCACAGAAATGTTCAGACCCTCAATTCGGCCTTCCCGACCAAATAAAGCTCGGGGGCACTAGGTTAGGATTTGTGTTCAGTTGTCAAAACCATTTGCTCACCTAGAGGCTGGTCGACATAAGGTCGGCGGCTCCTTCGAGTCATGCTAGCGTGACTCCAAGATATGTGTCCACCGAATTAAGGGCATTAAACTCCTGTTCGGAAAACGTGGAGTGACGTGGTGACTCCTTCCATCATCGAAGATTCATCACACTCGACTTCAGAATTGGTAACCGAGACTTCCTCAGGATCCTATGGAAGCTGGTCTGCGGCAGGGACTTCCGCATTTAATCCGGCCCTTGCTGATGACCTTGGTCCAGGATTACTACCTGGCACCTCTCTAACATCCTTGGACGGAGGTGATTGTACACACCTCCTACAGATCCCGGCAAGTATTATAAGTTTGCACGAAGACAATAGCCATGACCGAACCTTGGGTTTAGTATATTACCTTTTGGTCGAGGGTGCGGTCGACGTAGCTCTCGTGGCCGCCGCACGCTGGGGAACTCTACCACTGTCTGGTATGGATAAGGCCGGCGCCGTTCTTGCCAGTGTATGGCATGTGGTGCGACGGCCCTTGGGAGTAGGAGTCAGCATACTCGGGACGACGGGAGGCGAGCGCCTTTTTCAGGAAGAGGCCTTCTTGTTACTTACAGTGGAGGAATGGAGCGTCCCAGGGTGATCGGCTAAATGGGCAACTTTGGAGTGGTCAAGTCTCTCCTGATAAATAAAAACCGTCCTCAAAATCGATCGCCGTGTCCGGATCATCATGGAATCCTGGGTCATCGTCGTGGGAGTAATTCTCCGGTTGAGGAGAAGGGCAGTTGACGGACTTGATCTAGCTCCTCCAGCTCTGTTCGAAAATATAAAAGAATTGATCAATAAAGGCGGATGTAACATCCGGACTATGGTAAAAAAACAAAACTTATCCATTCAATAGGATTATGGCTCGAGTACACGTCCCGGGTCCTCAACCGGGCAAACTCTTCCTTTTCTTCATTAAAGAGATCGGTCGGTATGGCTGTGAGTGCTGCCTAGTTGGCAGGCCCTTGTCGTTTGTAGCAGGTTGCATCCTTTGTCCCATTGTAGCACCATAAGGGGTGCATCCTTTGTTGAAGAGGTTGGACACATCAGGTAATGGCAGCGGCCGTCACATCAATGATGGTTATCTTATGGTGGGCTAACAGCTTCACCTGAGCGGCTAGACGCTTTACTTTGGTGCTCTCCTCTTGGGAGGGGCTCTTTGGTCGCCAGTTAAACCTTTTCTTTAAAGGTGCGTCTGAGTATTCGGGCAGGCCCCTCCGAACTGGATCGAATAAGGGGACGTCTTCGATATAAAACCACTCTGAGGCCCACTCCTCGGAATCCTTCTTTGGGGTCCCCATGGGATATCCCGTCCCGGCTATGCGCCATACTTCGGCTCTGCTGACTTCTAAGATGGTCCCTCCCCGGGAGCGGGGGACGAGGCAGAAATATTTTCTCCACAATTCAAAATGAGCCTCGCAGCCTAGGAACATCTCGCAGAGGGCAACGAAGCCCGAGATGTGTAGAATGGATCTGGGGGTGAGATGGTGGAGCTGGATCCCATAGAACTCTAGCAAACCCCTCAAGAAGGGGTGAATGGGGAAGCCCAAGCCTCGTAAGAGGAAGGGCACGAAGCATACCCTCTCTTCCTTGCACGGAGTAGGGAAGTTCTCCACAGAAGCCTCTCAGTTCACGAAAGTTAATCCCGCGCGTGTGGGCGCTAGATATGAGGCAGGGAGGTATCCTTGTGTTTCAAGGCTACTCACTTGAAGGCGAGAGACCGAGAAGCTTGCCCAGTCACCCGGGAGGGGGCCGTGAGGGCGTGAGGAGGAGCCATGGGCGCTTCCCATGTATCTGGGCTCCCTGATTTTTGGCTTCTTGAGAGATGAGGAACAAGATGTGTTGCTCATGATGCGCCTTGCCTATTCAATGGGCGTTCTTCCTCTAACCCACGGAGGGCATTTTGGTAAAATGCTACTGACTTTGCCTCCTATCGACGCGCGGGGATGGAGGGGTGTCATTAACTTCAAGCAGGGAAATCAAGGGCCCAGTGACACTTTGGCAATCGGGAACCTATCAGGAGGTCGGACTATCACTGGCCGAACATAGAAGGGGAGAGGAACTCGCCTTTGAGCGCATAAAGCTACTCGGGGTCATGGACCTCGGCGTTGGAGGCTAGTTCGGGGGCTACTGTGGGAGTCCGGGATTAAGGGGTCCTCGGGCCGCCGGTCTATATCTCATAGACCGGATTGGTGGGCCGCTTTGTGGCTACTAGCGGGAGACCGAGCTATGCGGCGACTCCATGTTTAGGATGGAGATCTTCGGTGCCTTGGTGTGCCCTCAAGTCAAGATAGTAGATTCGGCATATTTTTTCTCTGATGGTAACCGACCATGTGTAACCCTAGGTACCCCTGGTGTCTATATAAACCAGAGGGTTTTAGTTCATAGAGGACAGAGCCATCATCATACTTATCTAGCGTTTAGTTCATCTGATCTCGTGGTAGATCGACTCTATAATTGTCATACACACTTCAATACAATCAAGCAGGACGTAGGGTATTACCTCCTCGAGAGGGCCCGAACCTGGGTAAACACTGTCCTCTTTCATCTTGTTCCCCATCAATCCAAGATCCACAGCTCAGGACCCCCTACCCGAGATCTGCCGGTTTTGACACTGACAACCTCATCCCCTTTTAATAGTATTGGCTTTCCTATGGACTCAAACGTGATTTCTCACAACATGCAAAATGTACAGTCTTGAAGCTTGATGCCTTGCCAATCCTATTCCTTTCATTCTCTTGGGGATTCTCCTCACATTTCTCAGCCATTTCTCTCCACGAACTTTATATGAAATAACTAGGTAAAACTATTAGTACAAGAGACAATGTATGTTGTCATGAATTATCAAAACCTCCAAGGGAGCATATGTGCTTTCAATCTCCCCCCTTTTTGGTAATTGATGACAAAATACAATTAAAGCTTCAAATTAAGATATGCAGAAATATATGAAGGCTTTGAGAAACACATGACTAAGACAAACTCCCCCTAAATATGTGAAATCCTTTTTAGAGGATAGTTGCTTTGGAATGTATGAACACACACATAGTAGAGAGGACATGATGAGTCATGTGTACCTTTGCTATATGCATCAACTATATGTGAATGAGGTGTCTCCATGTTTGTCGGTGTACTAAAGTTTGGGTCTTTAGTACCCCATACTTGTGCACGGGCAGTCGAAGCCATACCAGCGGCAAGGCCTGCCGGGGGACAGCTGGATACATGTATAGCAATGTCAAGAAGGCATTTAAGTCAGCAGTCAGAAGATAGAAGACCGAAGGTTGGAGCCCCGGCAAGATCTTGCCGGGATAGCTCGCAGCCCCGGCAAGGCTCGCACCCGGCAAGACTTCGCCACCCTGTCACCACTCCAGTGCAGCGGCCAACTTGTCTTTTAGCCGTTGTCCTCCTGGGTGCGTGTCAGGCGCCTGCGGTGGAGGGGCTTAAGCGGTGCTGATGGGACGGCCCCTTTTTCCGTCCCCAAGATGCTAAGGGACACCTCAACGGAGCATTAAATGCATTTGTCCTAAACCGTCAGTGTTAGGTATGATAACACTGTAGCTACTTTTACACCTCATGTATGCACTGTACGCCATTGTTGGTGACCCCTTCGAACGTATAAAAGGAGGCCCAAGGCGTAGCTACAGGGGGGATCGACTTCTGGCCTATTCTGCATGTGCAGCTGCTGAGTACTGTAGCGCTCCCAGAACTTAAGCTAGAACACATCTAATTCAACCAAAGCAGGAGTAGGGTTTTACGCTTCTCAGCGGCCCGAACCTGGGTAAAATTCCTCGTGTTGGTCGTTAGATCTGCTCTTTGTGCAAACCTTTTCCCCGCCGAATCGTAAAGGGATCCACGCGATCCCATAGGTGTCGTTTCTGACATCTTTGGCGCGCCAGGTAGGGGAAGTGGTTGCGTGAACCTGATCTTGCAATCGGTGCGCCAGTTTCTTCTTCATCTTCATCGCCATGGCCCCCAAGAACAAGGGTTTCATGGCAGTTGGTCCATCCACGTCCGTTGTCCCTGTAGCTACCCAGACGGGTGATGGTGTGAATGCGAGCGGAGGAGGCGGAGGCCTTGAGCCTCCACGACGTTCTGGTGGTCAAAGCCAAGCGAGCGGCGTCGTTCGCAGTGGCGACGGCCACCCGCGTGCCCCTAGATCTAGGGACGTAGCTGTGCTACCCGCGGGCGGCGTAGCGAATTCGAAGGATGGAAGGGCGCCTTCTAAGACACCCACGTCGGCACACGCGTCGCGGCCTTCTCAGGTCGTGCGCGATGAACAGCGCCGCGACGTTGGTGGTACTAGGCGTCCCCACGAAAAGTCTCCTGAGCATCACCCTCGAGATGCGCGGGACCAGCATGCACGCCAACATGTTGGCGGAAGCGGCGCGCGGTCGCGGGACCGTGATGGAGCTCCTTCTAACATGGTTAGGAGTCAGAGCACCTCACGTTCCTCGCACCTGTCGCCGCCGCCTACACCAGCAGAAGCACTGGCGCGAGCACAGCTGCTCCTGAATTTTCCACCTGCAGTGGACAACCTCGACGAGTGGAGAGCTGCTATTCAAAGCCTCGTCGGCCTCGCCAACGATGATAGGCCGCAGCAGGTGGAGCCTTCGCGACGTCAATCCATCGAGCCGACGCGTGCCGGTGGCGAAAAGACGGGAGGTGCTACGACCACGGTGCACTCTCCTCCACGGCGGCAACAGCAGTCGCTGGCTCGATGGATCGACGCCTGCGAAGACGATTCAACGGCGTCGTCTGATCCGCGAACTCGTCGTGATCAGCGTCCACTTCTTCAGGAACGAGGCAAAGAAGACGCTCGGACTACCATCGAGCGGTGGCGGGAAGCGCGCTATCAATCTGATAAGCGCGCATGACCCACTGTAGATAAGCCTGCGCCAGGGTATCCTGTCGATCTACCCTATGAGGTGGGTTGTCCAGCGTTTACCCGTGAGCTGCGGCGAGTCAAGTAGCCCAATTCCCGTACGTTCAAACCAGAGGTCCCGGAGAAGTACGACGGCAAGACCCACCCGTCGGAGTTCTTGAGCATCTACACCATTGCGGTGCAGGTTGCCGGGGCTCGCGACAACAAGATACTCGCCAACTACTTCCCGTTGGTGCTTAAGCCCAACGTCAGGTCGTGGTTGATGCATCTGCCGGAGTATTCCACTTCTTCCTGGGCAGATCTGTGTCATCCGTTTGTTGGCGCCTTCATCGGAGGCCATCAGGCTCCTGGCCAGGAAAGCGATTTGCATCTCATTCCCCAGAAGGAGGGCGAAACTTTGCGCAAGTACATATAGAGATTCAGCCGTGTACATCACAACATCCCAGACGTTCATCCTGCCGCTGTTGTCAGCGCGTTCCATCAAAACGTGTGCAACCGCCGGATGCGTGAAGAGCTGGCGATGAACAAAGTCAGGGATGTTGCCGAGCTTTATGCTCTGGCCGAAAATTGTGCTCGGGATGAAGAAGGGAGGAGACTCCCCGGCGAAGATGCTTGCACAGGAGTCGACTCTGAAGATGACGATGCTGCCGCCCCGGCAAAGAAGGGCCGGCGGCGTAACAGGAAGCGCTAGGGCAAGGCCGTGCTTGCTGTCGAGGGATCCGGCAACCCCGGCACCGCCAAGAAGGCCAAGGTTGACGACCCCGGCAAGGAGGTTGCCGGGTGCGCCTCCTGTTAGGCCTTGGCGGCCGCCGACAAGCTAGAGGGCTCCGGCAAGCAGTACTGCAAGATCCATCGCACCAAGGGCCATGATCTCCAAGACTGCCGGCAAGTTGAGCAGCTTGTCGAGAAGCAAAAAGCTTAGTACGAAAGGCGGGATAAGGAGAAGGCCCAGGACGGTGCGGAGGGGTCTGGCAAGAAACGCGGTGGACGAGGAGGTCGCCGTGGCAAGGCCAAGCAACAGAAGGAGAGGCCCGCTCGAGGTCGCGACAAGCAAGAGGGGGGTGACGATGACAACGACAAGGATGACGAGTCCAGTGAGCAAGAATTCCAAAAAGCTACAGACATGATGTGCGTTGACGGGGGCGCCTCGTTGCATTCTTCACGCCGCCAACTTAAACAGTGGGCGCGTGAGATTAATGCGACAGAGCCGTCTGTCGATGCCCGGAAGCCATTGAAGTGGTCCAACACGCCTATCATTTTCGACGTTGAGGATCACCCTAATCGCATAACTGCGGTCGGGTGTCTGCCATTGTTGGTTTCACCAACGATTCGCAACCTCAAGGTGACGAAAATGTTAGTTGATGGTGGGGCCGGCTTGAATTTGATCTCGCCTGAGGTGATCAAGAGGCTGCAAATCCCTGATGAAGATCTCGAAGAAACGGGCACGTTTCAGGGGGTCAGTCCAGGAAGGAGCCAGCCCAAGGGGAAAATCACACTACCGGTAACATTTGGTAGTGACCTGAACTTCAGGACAGAGAAGATTGTGTTCGACGTCGCCAAGATTCCATTGCCATATAATGGGATCCTTGGCCGCCCAGCGCTGGCCAAGTTCATGGCGGCATCGCACTACGCTTACAATGTATTGAAGATGCCCGGGCCGAGGAGCGTTATCACTGTCAACTCCGACAAGAAGGACGCGCTTATCTGCACCGATCAGCTTTACCGGGAGGCAGTTGCAGCATCTGCCGCCAAGGCACTTGCTCCTGCCGTCGAAGCTCCCGGGGGGAAGAAGACCGGGAAGACCTCTCGCACTCACTCCGGCAAGCGCACCTCTTCGGAGTGCTGCGCTCCCATTGAGGATGTGCCAGAGAGCTCCACCGGCAAGAGCAAGAAATCCAAGGCAGCTCCACCAGAGACCAAAAAGGTGCCCGCCAAGGAGGATGGTACGGGAGGAACTTTCACCATAAGTTCCACCCTTGACGACAAATAGGAAAGCGCGTTCATTGCCTTCCTGCGGACGAATGTCGATGTGTTTGCATGGCAACCATCTGATATCCCTGGTGTTCCCAGGGAGGTGATTGAGCACCACCTTGCTGTCTGTCCACACGTGTGGCCCGTCAAGCAGAAGGTTAGGAAGCAGGCTTTGGAGCGGCAACAGTTTATTGCTGAAGAAATCAAGAAGTTGGAAGCGGCAGGTTTGGTAAGAGGAGTGCTTCATCCAACATGGTTGGCCAATCCAGTTGTAGTGCGCAAGGCGAATGGAAAATGGAGGCTGTGTATTGATTATACAGACATCAATAAAGCCTGTCCTAAAGATCCTTTTCCCTTGCCGCGCATCGACCAGATTGTGGACTCCACTGCCGGCTGCGATTTGCTTTCATTTCTTGATGCATATTCAGGGTATCATCGGATCTTCATGTCAAAGGAAGATGAAGAGAAGACCGCATTTATCACCCCATGTGGTACGTATTGCTTTTTACGTATGCCTTTCGGGTTGAAAAGTGCTGGTTCAACATTTGCAAGAGCGGTCCATATTGGTTTTGAGCCCCAGCTACATAGAAATATGGAAGCTTATATGGATGATATAGTGGTCAAGACCAAGGACAAAGCAACGCTCATACAAGATTAAGAAGAGACATTTGCAAATCTGCGCAAGATCAATTTGAAGCTCAATCCTGAGAAGTGTGTGTTTGGTGTCCCATCCGGCAAGCTTCTCGGGTTCTTTGTACATCAACGTGGAATCGAAGCAAATCCCGACAAGATCAAAGCAATTGAACAGATTGAAGCGCCAAGACGTGTCAAGGACGTGCGTCGTCTTGCCGGCTGCGTTTCTGCTTTGAGTAGGTTTATCTCCAAATGCTGAGCGCGCCCTGCCCTTTTTCAAAATTTTGAAGAAGGCAGGTCCAATGAAATGGACTCCGCAGGCGGAGGCAGCGCTGCAGGATTTGAAGAGGTACCTCTCCTCTCTGCCAGTACTAGTCACGCCAAAACCATAAGAGCCGTTGCTGCTATACCTAGCGGCAACAAATCAAGTGGTGAGTGTTGCGTTAGTGGTAGAGAGAGAAGTTAACGAAGAAGCAGCGGCAGCGGCAAGACCGCCAAGCGGCAAGCTAGGGTCCTCCCCGGCAGAGTCTGGTGCCGACAAGACAGGATCTGCGCAGTTAAGTGAAGCAACATAGAAGAAGAAGATGGTGCAGCGCCCAGTTTATTTTGTCAGCTCCCTTTTGCAGGGGGCTAGATCAATATATTCTTGTGTGCAGAAGTTGCTCTTCGGCCTCCTTATGGCCTCTAGGAAGCTGTGCCATTACTTCCAAGCACATGAGATTACCGTCGTCACTCGCTTTCCGTTGCAGCGGATCTTGCAAAATCCAGATGCAACCGGCAGGATTGTGGAGTGGGCGTTGGAATTGTCGAGCTTTGGTCTTAAGTTTGAGAGTACTTCAACCATTCAGAGCAGAGCCTTGGCGGAGTTCATTGCAGAATGGACCCCAACGCCAGACGAAGAGATTCCGGAGACAACTCTCCCCGGCAAGGAAACAAATCAAGAATGGATCATGTATTTTGATGGGGCTTTCTCGCTGCAAGGCGCCGGTGCAGGCGTGCTGCTTGTCGCACCCACCGGATAGCACCTCAAATACGTGATTCAGATGCAGTTTCCCCGGGAGAGGTCAACAAATAACACTGCAGAATATGAAGGGCTGCTTGCCGGTCTCAGGATCGCGGCAGACCTTGGAATTAGGAAGCTCATCGTCAGAGGCGATTCGCAGCTTGTCGTCAAGCAAGTCAACAAAGATTATCAGAGCCCGTTGATGGAAGCTTATGTCAATGAAGTGAGGAAATTGGAAGAGCGTTTTGACGGTGTGCAGATGGAGCATGTTCCCCGTGCAGAAAATAGCATTGCTGATGACTTGTCAAAACGCGCTGCCCTTAAGTTACCTGTGGAAGCAGGAACTTTTGTGCTCCGGTTGACTCAACCATCCGTAACACCATCAATGGAGCAAGAGAAGAGGAGAAAGTTGAGTTCCGCCAAGTATTTTCCGGCAGAGCTCCCAGAAACCGCTGGCAAAGAGGTTGCCGGGAACAACGCCAAGCTTGCCGGTGCGCGACAGGCTCCGGCAGGGCCTCAGGCTCTTGCCGTAGAGACAAACGCTCCCGTCAAGCTTGCCGGGGAGCAACAGGCTCCGGCAGGGCCTCGAGCCTTTGCTGTAGAGACAAATGCTCCCACGGCAGAGGACATGCCTTTAGTCCTTGTTGTCGAGCCCCAGGCTCCAGCATGGGCACAACACATCGTCCTTTTCCTTCAGACAAGAGAACTTCCCGAAGAGCAGGAAGAAGCGGAAAAAGTAGCCCGTCAGTCTAGTATGTACCAATTCGTGGACAACGTTCTGTACACAAAGAGACCGAACGGCGTGAAATTGAAGTGCATTCCTCGGGAGGATGGACTGGAGCTGTTGGCAGAGTACATGGAGGCATATGTGGTTCCCACATAGGATCAAGAGCTCTTGCTGGTAAGGCATTCCGGCAAAGTTTCTTTTGGCCCACTGCTCTCTAGGATGCAACTGCACTAGTAACCAAGTCTGAAGCATGCCAGTTCCATTCGAAGAAATTACATCAACCAGCTCAAGCTCTTCAGACAATCCCTCTTTCCTGGCCATTTTCGGTCTGGGGGCTCGACATATTGGGCCCTTTCCCCCGTGCTACCGGGGGCTTTGAGTACTTGTACATCGCAATCGACAAGTTCACAAAGTGGCCGGAAGTGGAGGCAGTGAGAAAGGTGACAGCACAGTCAGCCGTCAAGTTCTTCAAAGGAATAGTTTGCCGTTTTGGCGTGCCTAACAGGATCATCACTGACAACGGCACACAGTTCATGAGCCACACCTTCATGCAGTATGTCCAAGACCTTGGCGGCAAGATCTGTTTTGCTTCTGTTGCTCATCCGAGGAGCAACGGCCAGGCGGAAAGGGCAAATGCTGAAGTGTTGCAAGGTCTCAGGACAAGAACTTTTGCCAAGCTGCGCAAGTGCGGAAGACGCTGGATTGATGAGTTGCCGGCGGTTCTTTTGTCAATCAGAATGACACCAAATCGAGCCACCGGCCAGACACCCTTCTCCCTAGTATATGGGGCGGAAGCAGTTCTCCCCACGGAACTCATATATGGGTCACCTCGAGTGCTCGCCTATGATGAGCTCGAGCAAGAGCAGCTGCGGCAAGATGATGCGTTGCTCCTTGAGGAAGATCATCTTCAGGCTGCTGTGCGAGCTGCACGCTACCAGCAAGCCTTGTGCCGCTACCATAGCCGCAAGGTTCATGCCCGAAGTCTTGAGGAAGGCGACCTTGTTCTTCGACGCCTTTAGTCGGCCAAGAATTCCAACAAGTTGATGCCGAAGTGGGAAGGCCCTTATCGGATAGTGCGAGTCACCAGGCCTGGCGCAGTCCGCCTGGAGACCGATGATGGCGTCCCAGTGAGCAACTCCTGGAATATCAAACATCTTCGTAAGTTCTATCCATGAGGCGCGGTTGCCGGGTCCCCCGGCAACCACCTTTTGTTAAAGTCTTGCCGCCAAGGCATGTGATCCTTTGTACAAAGCCAGGCGCAGACCCTGTGCATAGTTGAATAAAGTTTAAGTGTTTTACAATTCTTGTCGATTTTCATGTTTACTTATGTGCATGCATATCTGAGATATTGTATTACACTTACTTCCGGTAAGCATTAATGAACCGCCAAGGTTCCATATCTCTATTTTCTCTTCTTTCTTTTTCTCAAAGGACAGAAGGTTCCCTCGCGTACAAGTTTTCCGGGGGGGAAAGGATGGTATGGAGACCGACAGGCGATGTTCAAGGTTGACATCTTGCCGGAAGAAGTACAGCAACGAAAAGCTAAGTTGCAGAAACTTTAAACAAATTTTTGTTTTGTAAGGTTATTTTCCTTGAACGATTTCGATTTTTGTATGGAAAACTTGCACGCGAAGGAACCTTGGCACGATCGGATGTGCTCTTACTTTGTTTCGAGTCCGCTCAACAATTTAAGTGGCTGCATTGAGAACGCCAAGGGATCTTGTCAGTAGCGGCACCTCCAGCAGGCTGCTAAAGTCCCGCACCTAGCACTCGCGGCAAGGTTGCGCGCGCCGGCAAGTTTCCAACAAAGCGTAGGGCATGTACCATACAGAAAGAAATCAGGCGAAAGGAAATAACATACATTCGTCCAGAGCATAGCGAGTTATATTACAATAATAGCTGCCACAGTTCTAACATAAGATTAAATTGTCTTTGGCATGGAATGGTGGCGGCAACGAGAAGTAAAGCAGTTAATCCCGGCGATCGGCCTCAACCCTCTTGACTTGGCTTACCCTGTCAACGATGGGCGCGACAAGCTCCTCAAGTGCCTTGACGTCCACATCCTTCGGCAAGCGGTCGAAGACGTTAAGGTTGATGTCGGGGTTCTTGTGCACCACTTTGACCAGCACCTTGCGGAGGACGGCCCGGCAGAGCTTGCGGGATTCGTTCGCCAGATGAGTTGTCCGGTCAGAGTGAAGCTGCTCTCGGGCCTCAAGCATACGGTCAAAGAACATGGTCAGCTTGGCGCTCGTGGATACCCTTACTTCAGAAGAATACCTGAAGCCCTGCAGGCCCATGGTGGACAGTTGTGCGGCAAGCTTCTCCGCAACGTCGACGAGCTTTTTAGTCCAGACCTGCACGCCTGCCACATAGTCATTATGTGAAGCGGATACGCTCTTGAGAAGGTCCCTCTCATCTTGGAGGTCTTTGATCAAGGTCTTCTCACGAGCCTTGGCGGTCTCCAGAGTCTCCTCTAGCGTGGACAGTTTCACCTTCAGATCTTCGATGGAGTCAGTGGCTGAGGCGAGCTACTTGGTCTTGTCGGATATGGCAACCTGCATCTCCATCAAGCTATGAAGAGTTTTCTCTCTCTCAGTCTTGAGTGTCGAGAGCTCCTTGCCGTGACCTTCAAGATCCGTTTCCAGCCTCTTCACCTTCTCCTCCAGCAAGTTCTTGGCGGCCTCTGCAGCTTCGGCAGCATCGATGGCCTCCTTCAGCTTGCTGGCGTGATCTGTGGTCAGAGCTTCGAGCGTCTCCTTGTGCTTCTGCTCCAGCTCCTGGGTCCGCTGCGTGACAAGCTTGTCAATCTCCTCATCCTTGGCGCGGAGCTTGTCGGCAAGAGCATTCTCGCGAGCGGTGAGGTCATCGCCATGAGCCTCAAGCCCGATGCGGAGCTCTCTCAAGCGTGCTTCCTCTGCATCGGCATGCTGTTTGGCCTCCTCCTGTGCCTTCTCGACATCGGACTACTTCAAGAGGAGCCCATCCCACCTTTGGCTCAGCTGCTCTTGGCCCGTCCTCAACTCCTGAAAGGCCTCGGTGAACCAGGCTTGCGTTTCCTCAACGCGCTTCTGGAAACCTGCCTCCGTTGCTTCAACAACCGCTGCCCTGGAGTCCAGTTTTTCTTTCCGGGCGCGGTGGAGTGCTTGAAGCTTCTGGTAGTTGTCACTCATGGCCTGGAGGAGCTGTTCTTCTTCAGATTTGCTGCTGCTGGCGCTTGGTTCGTCAACGATCTCGAGCCCAGCAGCGGCGATGGCGTCTTCATCAAAGACTTCCCTTTCAGTTGGCGCCCTAGTGTTTGCCGTGCCTGGAATGCTGACGAACAGGTTGTTGCCAACCTTGAGGTACTTGCTTGACGAGGGGGCTTCGGATGTTGACGGCTGATCCTCAACAGCCGCCTCACCGGCCGCTGGGGGCTCCGTGGCCGGCGTAGCGCCTGGCGCTCCTGCGGCAGGGATCCCGTCAGTATGGTCACTGGCCTCCTCACCGGCCCTCTCAGCAGACTCCTTCGCGGCCTCTCCTTGTGCGGCCTTGGCGGCCTCAGCGGGAACGTCCTTGGCGGCCTCGGCAGTAGCATTCTTGGTGGCCTCTTCAGCGGCAACCCAGTCGGCCTCAGCGGCAGCATCCCTGGTGGTCTCCTCGATAACAGCATCAACGTCCATGTGCTCAGTCGAGGGATGATCTAGAGGCCAAGAGAACAAGCAAAATACGACTGAGGAGGAAGTTCAAGAAGACAAAAAGAAAGGCAAAGTGACAAGTACTCTGAGGCGAGCGGTTTACCTGTGTCGAGCTGCTGAGAAGGGTTGCCGGTGCCTATGCTTGCCGGCTCCTCTTCATCGCGGTAAAGCTTGCTTGCCAAAGATTCATCTCTGGGCGGTGTAGTTGACGGAGGCGGCGCATCAGGGACGGCTCCCATTGGTACTCCTTGTTGCCGCTCCACTCCTGCACGCCCGGAGATGTCAGCAGTGAAGATACACACCCCGGCACTTGCCAGCGGAAAGTGAGTAACGGACTCACGCTGGGGGCTGCGCCGGGGGCTGTGTTGAGGATTGCGTTGTGGGCTTGACTCCGGGCTGATGTTGATTGTTTCTGGCGCACTTGAGGTGCTTGCCGACGGTTCATCACCCATCGAGGTCTTCGCCCTCTTCGCTACCCTTTGCGCCAATGTTTCTGTGTCATCTCTGCAGAAACAAGTCGAAGCAAGACAAATCAGTTAAACAAAATCAGAAATTCAAAAGATAGAGGAAGTGGCGGGGCCCTTACTCTTGTTCTTCGGAGCTAAAGGCAGAGAAGTCGAAGTCGACTTCCACCGCAGCGTCTGGGGGAGGAGGGGAAGGAGTGGTCCTGGGTCGCTTGGCTGCGACGGGTTGTTGTGCAGCCTTGCCGGCAGCCCCTTTGCCGGAGGCTTCACCGCTCGAGGAAGACTGGTGGGTAGAGGCACTAGAGGTGACCTTTCGAAGAGCACGCCTCTTCCTCGGCTCAAGAGCTGGGGGCTCCTCGTGCAGTTCCTCCTCAACTATGTCTTCAGCAGATGTGCCCCCGGCAGCAGTGCCGCTCTGCTTCCCGGCAACCTCGCCCTGCCCGGCAAGATTTTCCTCCGACAGCACTTCGCTTTCGCTGGTTTCCCCTTCCACAAAGCCAGCGCTGCCGGCCTCCGCGGCAAGATTTGCCTCCTCCGCCCTGCTGGCGATGTATGCCACCTCTTCAGCAGTAGTGGGGCGGACAAGGTTTTCTTCTGCATGGATGACTCTTTTCGACAGATTGTCAAAGAATTGCTGTGCCTGCTCTTCGGATTGCTCGATCCAGGTCCCGTCAAGGCTGTGGGCGTCAAACACCGGCATCATGGCAATGATTGAGGCCAGGGCGGAGTTATTGCACAAGGGGACTATGCTTGCCGGCAGCTTGCCCACCGCGTCAGTCCTAAAGAGTTTCTGGCAGAGAGCTGCATGCTGCAGAAATGTCAGATTATTGTTCAGTCCAGGGCGCAGCCTCATGATGTCTGCCGCATTCCGGAATTCCCAAGCTGGCCTCCCTTTGTTCTACAGAGGAGCGATGCGCCGGCGAAGGAAATCAGCGCCTATCATCTCTATTGTGAGCCCGGCAGCTCTGAGGCGGTGAATCCTGGTAGTTGCAACTGCGAGCTTCTCATCGTCAGGATCGAGGGCACTCCAGTCGCTGCCGCACACCATCTTCGTTTGCCGTGGCAAGCAGAAAGAATGGACCAATGGCCTTATTATGAGTGGTACCAAACCACGACTGGTCCGATCGATAAAAGAATCTGACTGCCTTTGCATGGAGGAGCTCGACTTCGTACTGTGGGGCATGCGCACCACCCCAAACCGATCAACGGGATACACGCCATTCTTTATGGTGTACGGGGCAGAAGCAGTCCTCCCCTGTGACCTCATCCATGATGCGCCTAGAATGCGCATGTACGAAGAAAAGGAGGCCGAGCTGGATCGGCAGGACGACCTAGACGCCCTGGAAGAAGAGCGTGATATATCCCGGGCTTGCTCTACCTTTTATCAACAGCATGCTCGGTGGTACCAGAGTATGGAAGTTGGAGCAAAGGCATACAACGTGGGCGAGCTTGTTTTACGCCTCCCGGAGAAGAAGAAGAACAAACTCTCACTCAAGTGGGAGGGTCCTTTCATAATCGATGAAGTACTCGCAGGAGGAGCATGGCGCCTCCACAACCCATCAGACAATCGCCTTGAACCGAACCCATGTAACGCAGCTCGTCTTTGGCGCTTCTACGGCTATACTAGTGTCATCACCATCACTAAGTCTTGTCATTTAATTTTTCCTTCCTTTTTACTTTTTTCGGATTGATTAGCACTTCCCAGGCCATGTTCAGCTAAACCGAGCTATGTTTTCCTCGGCGTACATCTGCAAATGTACCACCCGGTTACACCTAGGGGCTTCTTAATGAAGCTGGTCAATAAATTTTCGTGCACTTATTCATTTCTGTCGTGTGTGCACCCTTCTAGTATCATTTTTAATCCACTATATCCACCAAATTGACTTAATTTTTGGCCAAGCTGGGTTGCCTTCCTCCTATGCATACCCTCTATGTTCTCGATTGTTCGGCTAGGGGGTAAAGGGAGCACCTCTGTGATTGTTACGACCGGGTCACCCGGGTACGTACCTCAGACGGGTGAAGCCGAAAGCTAGCGTTCTTAAGAAGACAATTGGTCGACCACGAAGGAAGGGAAAATAGTTGGTGATCATCACCAAAACCCGAGGTTATTTTCCCAAAGTGACCATCACCCGCATACCACGGGTATTTGGTTATAACGTCTACGGTTAACGTGGCAACCTGAAGAAAGGAACCCATGGAGGAACTATTTTCTTCGGAAGATGTTTCTTATGTTAAATAGTAATATAACATAACTCCTCGTACGCGTTCTGTCTGTTCACACCAAATGGCCGGATTGCCTGGTTCTCCGAAGTGATTTTCTAAGTCACATAGTACGTAACACTCCCCCAACCACTGGCAGGGGAGGTAGAAGCCGATGGCCGGTTAAAGACAACGTTTACAACATGAATGGAGCATGTTTGATGTAAAGTACATAGCTATACAAAGAATCAAACACCTGGCTGCTGGTCAAGACCATCTTTTATGGCCTCGAGCACGCAGTCTTCTTACGAGATACGAGTGGCAAGCATCACTTGGTCATACACCAAATGAAGTGGCACCTCTTGACCATGCGGCCCTACCGGCCTGACTCGGGCCAGGTGCTCTGGGTCGAGTTTGGTAAAACGGGTCTTCAACATCGCCCATGCTTCTCGCGCTCCTTCTCGATAGGCTGATGTATTCCATAGCTCAAAGCGTCGTCGAGCTCCTTTAAATCGATCAGTCAGCTCGGCCATCCCTTCCGTAGGCGTCTCGGTCGGCCATAGTGCCTTAACCATGCTCTTCATAGCTTTCCGGTCTCGCTCATGTACGAGGAACAGCTCCTTTAGCAGGTTCCCTCTAAACAAGCTGACCTGTTCCTGGGGGCGCTCGGATAGGAGACCTAACAAGAAACGCCTTTGCAGCCGCTAACTGTGTTCGGTTTGACTCAAGGTCCTCCGACAACATTTTGTTTTGTTCCCTGGAGGCCTACATCATATCACAGAAATGTTCAGACCCTCAATTCGGCCTTCCCGGCCAAATAAAGCTCAGGGGCACTAGGTTAGGATTTGTGTTCAGTTGTCAAAACCATTTGCTCACCTGGAGGCTGGTCGACATAAGGTCGGCGGCTCCTTCGAGTCCTGCTAGCGCGACTCCAAGATATGCGTCCACCGAATTAAGGGCATTAAACTCCTGTTCGGAAAACGTGGAGTGACGTGGTGACTCCTTCCATCATCAAAGATTCATCACACTCAACTTTAGAATTGGTAACCGAGACTTCCTCAGGATCCTATGGAAGCTGGTCTGCGGCAGGGACTTCCGCATTTAATCCGGCCCTTGCTGATGACCTTGGTCCAGGATTACTACCTGGCACCTCTCTAACATCCTCGGACGAAGGTGATTGTACACGCCTCCTACAGATCACGGCAAGTATTATAAGTTTGCACGACGACAATAGCCATGACCGAACCTTGGGTACAGTATATTACCTCTTGGTCCAGGGTGCGGTCAACGTAGCTCTCGTGGCCGCCGCACGCTGGGTAACTCTACCACTGTCTGGTATGGATAAGGCCGGCGCCGTTCTTGCCAGTGTATGGCATGTGGTGCGACGGCCCTTGGGAGTAGGAGTCAGCATACTCGGGACGACGGGAGGCGAGCGCCTTTTTCAGGAAGAGGCCTTCTTGTTACTTACAGTGGAGGAATGGAGCGTCCTAGGGTGATCGGCTAAATGGGCAACTTTGGAGTGGTCAAGGCTCTCCTGATAAATAAAAACCATCCTCAAAATCGATCGCCGTGTCCGGATCATCATGGAATCCTGGGTCATCGTCGTGGGAGTAATTCTCCGGTTGAGGAGAAGGGAGTAATTCTCCGGTTGAGAAGAAGCAGGAGTAGGGTTTTACGCTTCTCAGCGGCCCGAACCTGGGCAAAATTCCTCGTGTTGGTCGTTAGATCTGCTCTTTGTGCAAACCTTTTCCCCGCCGAATCGTAAAGGGACCCACACGATCCCATAGGTGTCGTTTCCGACAATGTTCAAGCAAACAATATGTGCAATGAACAAGAGTACATCTTGAGCAAGGATATGATGCATATAGTTGCCTTGAAGTTCTTGAGCATTTGAACAAAAGAAACACACTTGAGAAAACAATGTTAGATAACACAAGAGTATCCTTCTCATCCAAATGCAAAAGAATTCAAATGTACCAAGATATGGAAGACATATGAGAATTAGTATTTCTTAAGATTGATATGTCTCCAAGAACATTTAGAACTTTCTCCCCTGAGTATGAATCTGTAAGTCTTCCTATCCCCCAGAATCTTTAGCATGTAGATATTGGGAGTAGGTAGGGTGAGACAGGTGTAACACACATAGGAAATCAAATTTGAATCAGATTTTCTCTCTCCTTTAATTGTAGTCTTGATTTGATCTTCTCTCTCCCCCTTAATGTAGTGTTTCTCCCCTTTGTGTGAGTTTGATATTTCTCCCGCTTGATATTTCTCCTCTTTGGACAAGCATAAGCTTTGATATTTCTCCCCCTTTGGCATTAATTTCCAACAAGTGTTAGAGGGTAAGGGATCCTTGAGAGTAAGGGTCATCGAGAACTTTGACTAAAGATGTCAAGAAGGTGGCAAAGAACACAAGTAATGGCAAATGTCGGTGGCTCTGAGGCAAAGTGGATCGGTGGAACCGATACGGAGTTTAGGGCTCTGGGTAAAATCGGTATAACCAAAGAGGTTCATGTCGACGGTACCAAAGAAGCTCTTGCTAGTTTATCTGCTAGATTGGTGAAGCCGATTTTCCCATTTCGGAGGGTCCGAGTTGCAAACAGAAACTTGACAAAGCCATTCTTGGCCATTTTGTTGACAAAAAAGATTTTCAGAAAGTCTCAATTGATCCTAAAAGATTTCCAAAGAATTTTCAAAAGGATTTGCAATGAATTTTTAAAAGGATCCGCAATGAAATTTTAAAGCATTTGTAATGAATTTTTAACTAGATTAAGATTGAATGGTTCCAAGAAAGCATGCAACTAGAAGATGAAGCAAACAAGAAACTTCATCTAGATGATGGTCGGCGTCTAGGTCACCTATAATAGAGTATATTGACTTAGGAGTCAAGTGAGAATACTTGATCTGTTGGTGAATGTTGCATGAAAACAAAAAAAATTCTACGCACACGCAAGATCCATCCATGGACATGCATAGCTACGAGAGGGAAATTTTATCTACATACCCTTGTAGATCGCTAAGGAAAGCATAGATAAAGCGGTTGATGTAGTCGTACGTCTTCACAATCCAATCGCGATCCGTCCCGATCTAGCATCGAACAGACGACACCTCTGCGTTCAGCACACGTGCAGCTCGATGACATCTCCGCCTCCTCGATCCAGTGAGCGAGGGTGGAGTAGTAGATCGGTTCTCAACCAGCACGACGGTGTCGTGGAGATGGTGGTGGAGCAATCCCGGCAAGGCTACGCCGAGCGCTACCGACACCGTGAACGAAGGAGAAAACGATCTAGGGAGAGAGACGGGCGCCAAGGGCTTGGTGTGTCCTCTTGGGGCACCCCCTCCCCTCTATATATAGGTGAAGGGGCGTGGAGATCAGCCCCTCCAAGCCCTAGGGCGCAGCCAAGGGGGAGGAGTTGGACTCCTTGTCCAATTCCCTCCCTTTCCATACACAGGAGGACTTTCCACCTCTCCCAAGCTACATGGGCCTTGAGGGACTTGTGCGCCTGGCCCAATAAGGCCACGGAGCCTCCCCTCAGCCCATGCAAACCCTTGGGACATGGTGGAACCCTTGGTGGCCTTCCGAACTCCTCCGGAAGTTTCCGGAACCTTCTAGAAGCTTCCCACTACAATACCGGAAAAACCAAAAACTTTTCCGGTAGCCAAAATATGACTTCCCATATATAAATCTTTACCTCCTGACCATTCCGGAGCTCCTCGTGATGTCTGGGATATCATCCGGGACACCGAACAACATTTGGTCACCAACATACATAACCCAATAATACAATATCGTCACCGAACGTTAAGCGTGCGGACCCTACGGGTTCGAGAATCATTTGGACATGACCGAGACACCTCTCAGGTCAATAACCAATAGAGGGACCCGGATGCCCATATTGGTTCCCACATATTCCATGAAGATCTTTATCGGTCGAACCACGATGCCAAGGATTCAATCAATCCCGTATGCAAGTCCCTTTGTCCAGCGGTACGTTACTTGCCCGAGATTCGATCGTCGGTATCTTCATACCTAGTTCAATCTCGTTACCGGCAAGTCTCTTTACTTGTTCCATAATACAAGATCCCATGATTAACTCCTTAGTCACATTGCTTGCAACCTTCTTGTGATGTTGTATTACTGATGGGCCCAGAGATACCTCTCCATCATACGGAGTGACAAATCCCAGTCTCGATCCACGCCAACCCAATGGACACCCTCGGAGATACCTGTAGAGCACCTTTATATTCACGCATTTACGTTGTGCCATTTGATACACACAAGGCATTCCTCCAGTGTCAGGGAGTTTCATGATCTCATGGTCGTAGGAACATATACTTGACATGGATAAAGTAGTAGCAATAAACTAACACGATCAAATGCTATGCTTACGGTTGTGTCTTGTCCATCACATCATGTCTATGGTCAGGAAACCTTGACCATGTTTGATCAATGAGCTAGTCTAGTAGAGGCTCACTAGGGACATAGTGTTGTCTATGTATCCACACATGTATCTCAGTTTCCGATCAATACAATTATAGCATGGATAATAAACGATTATCATGAACAAGGAAATATGATAATGACCAATTTATTATTGCCTCTAGGGCATATTTCCAACAGTGTCCCACTTGCACTAGAGTCAATACTCTAGTTCACATCACCATGTGATTAACACCTAATTAGTTCTGGGGTTTGATCATGTTTTGCTTGTGAGAGAGGTTTTAGTCAACGGGTCTGCAACATTCAGATCCGTGTATACTTTGCAAATCTCTATGTCATATTGTAGATAAAGCTACTACGCCCTAGTTGGAGCTATGCCAAATGTCTGCTCCACTATACATACCTCGTTTGCTACTCAGAGTCATTCGTATCGGTGTCAAAGCTTGCATCGACGTAACCCTTTATGACGAAATCTTTATCACCTCCATAATCGAGAAACATTTCCTTAGTCCTCCAGTTACTAAGGATAATTTTGACCCATGTCCAATGATCCACCCCTTGTTCACTCTTGTACCCCCTTGCCAGACACATGGCAAGGCACACATCAGGTGCGGTACACAGCATGGCATACCGTATATAGCCTATGGCTAAGGCATAGGGGATGACCTTCATCCTTTCTCTTTATTCTATCGTGGTCGAGCTTTGAGTCTTACTCAACTTCACACCTTACAAATCAGGCAAGAACTCCTTCTTTGACTGATCCATTTTGAACTCTTTCAAAATCTTGTCAAGGTATGTACTCATTGAAAGTCTTATCAGGCGTCTTGATCTATCTCTATAGATCTTGATGCCCAATATTTAAGTAGCTTTATCCAGGTCTTCCTTTGAAAAATTCCTTTCAAACAACCTTTTATGCTTTCCAAAAATTCCACATTATTTCCGATCAACAATATGTCATCAGCATATACTTATCAAAAATTCTATAGTGCTCCCACTCACTTTCTTGTAAATACAAGTTTCTTATAAACTTTGTATAAACCCAAAAGCTTTGATTACGTCATAAAAGTGTATATTCCAACTCCGAGATGCTTGCTCCAGTCCATAGAAGGATCGCTGGAGCTTGCATACCTTTTAGCATCCTTAGGACCGACAAAACCTTCTAGTTGTATCCCATACAACCTTTTCTCATGGAAACCATTAAGGAAACTCTATTTTGACATCCATTTGCCAGATTTCATAATCAAAAAATGCAGCAATTGCTAACATAATTCCAACAGACATTAGCATCGCTACGGGTGAGAAAGTCTCATCGTAGTCAACTCCTTGAACTTGTTGGAAACCTCTTTGGAACAAGTCGAGCTTTATAAATGGTGACATTACCATCAACGTTTGTCTTCTTCTTAAAGATCCATTTGTACTTAATGGCCTGCCGCTCATCGGGCAAGTCTACCAAAGTCCATAGTTGGTTTTCATACATGGATCCTATCTCGTATTTCATGGCTCCTAGCCATTTGTTGGAATCCAGGCCCACCATCGCTTCTTCATAGCTCGTAGTTTCACTGTTGTCTAACAACAAGACCTCCAAGACATGATTGGCGTACCACTCAGGGGCGGTACGAGTCCTTGTTGACCTATGAGGCTCGGTAGTAACTTGATCCGAAGTTTCATGATCACTATCATTAGCTTCCTCTTCAATTGGTGTACGCATCACAGGAACACTTTTCTACGTTGCGCTACTTTCCAATTCAAGTGAAGGTTCGATAACCTTATCAAGTTCTACCTTCCTCCCACTTCTTTCGAGAGAACATCCTTCTCTAGAAAGGATCCTTTCTTGGCAACAAAGACCTTGCCTTCGGATCTGTGATAGAAGGTATACCCAATTGTTGCTTGAGGGTATATTATGAAGATGCTCTTTTCCTCTTTGGGTTCGAGATTATCAGACATAAGTGTCGCATTCCCAATCTCTAAGAAACGACAGCTTAGGTTTCTGCCAAACCATAATTCATACGGTGTCATCTCAACGGATTTAGATGGTGCCCTATTATAGTGAATGTAGTTGTCTCTAATGCACAACCCAAAATGATAGTGGCAAATCGGTAAGAGACATTATAGTACGCACCATATCCAATAGAGCACGACTACGTTTAGACACACCATCACACTATGGTGTTCCAGGCGGCGTGAGTTGTGAAACAATTTCCACATTGTCTTAAGTTGCATACAAAACTCGTAACTCAGATATTCACCTCCACGGTCATATCGTAGACATTTTATCTTCTTGTCACGATGATCTTCAACTTCACTCTGAAATTGCTTGAACTTTTCAAATGTTTCAGACTTGTGTTTCATTAAGTAAATATGCCCATATCTACTCAAATCATCTGTGAAGGTAAGAAAATAACGATATCCACCGCACGCTTCAACACTCATTTGGACCGCATACATCAACATGTATTATTTCCAATAAGTCACTTGCCCGCTCCATCATATCGGAAAACGGGGTCTTAGTCATCTTGCCTATGAGGCATGGTCCGCATAGCTCAACCGATTCGAGTGAGTCCAAAGATCCATCAGCATGGAGTTTCTTCATGCGCTTTACACCAATATGACCTTAGCGGTAGTGCCACAAGTATGTGGTACTATCATTATTAACTTTGCATCTTTTGGCATCAATATTATGAACATGTGTATCACTACGATCGAGATTCAATAAACCATTCACATTGGGTAAATGACCATTGAAGGTATTATTCATGTAAACAGAATAACCATTATTCTCTGACTTAAATGAATAACCGTATTGCAATAAACACGATCTAATCATGCTCATGCTCAATGCCAACACCAAATAGCATTTATTTAGGTACAACACTAATCCCGAAGGTAGAGGGAGCATGCGATGATGATCACATCAACCTTGGAAACACTTCGAACACACATCGTCACCTCGCCCTTAGCTAGTTTCTGTTTATTCCATAGCTTTTATTTCGAGTTACCAATATTAGCAACTAAACCGGTATCTAATACCAATGCACTACTACGAGAGCTAGTAAGGTACACATCAATAACATGTATATCGAATATACCTTTGTTGACGTTGCCAGCCTTCTTATCTGCCAAATATTTAGGGCAGTTCCGCTTCAGTGGCCGTTCCCCTCATAATAGAAGTACTTAGTCTCAGGTTTGGGTTCAACCTTGGGTTTCTTCACTGGAGCGGCAACTGGTTTGCCATTCTTGAAGTTTCCCTTCTTGCCCTTGTCCTTATTGAAAGTAGTGGTCTTACCATCAACACTTGATGCTCCTTCTTGATTTCTACCTCCACGGCGTAAAATATCGCGAATAGCTTAGGGATCATCTTCTCTATCCCTTGCATGTTATAGTTCATCATGAAGCTCTAGTAGCTTGGTGGCAGTGACTTGGAGAACTATGTCAATCACTCTCTTATCTAGGAAGATTAACGCCCACTTGATTCAAGTGATTGTAGCACCCACACATTCTGAGCACATACTCACCGATTGAGCTATTCTCCTCCATCTTGCAGGCGAATAACTTGTTGCAGGTCTCATACCTTTCAACACGGGCATGAGCCTGAAGTTCCAATTTCAGCTCTTGGAACATCTCATATGCTCCATGGCGTTCAAAACGTCTTTGGAGCCCCGATTCTAATCCGTAAAGCATGGCGCACTAAACTATCGAGTAGTCATCAGAACGTGTCTGTCAGTTGTTCACAACATCCACAGATGACGCTTGAGGGGGTGGCGCACCGAGCGGTGCATTAAGGACATAAGCCTTCTGTGCAGCAAGGAGGACAATCCTCAGATCACGAACCTAGTCCGCATAATTGCTACCATCATCTTTCAACTTAGTTATCTCTAGGAACGTATCAAAATACACGGGAGCTATAGCGCGATCTATTGATCTACAACATAATTTTGCAAAGGCAGCTTTAGACTATGTTGATTATAATGAGTTCAATTAATCATATAACTAAAGAACTCCCACTCAAATCAACATCCCTCAGGTTGTCTAAGTGTGACATGATCCAAATCCACCAACCCAAGTCCGATCATCACGTGAGATGAGGTGGTTTCAATGGTGAGCATCTCCATGTTGATCATATCTACTATATGACTCATGTTCGACCTTTTGGTCTCCTGTGTTCCGAGGCTATGTCTGTACATGCTAGGCTCGTCAAGTTTAACCAAAGTATTCTGATTGTGTAAATCTGGCTTACTCCCATTGTATGCGAACGTAGAGTCTATCACACCCGATCATCATGAGGTGCTTCGAAACGACGATCCTTCGCAATGGTTCATACTCGGAGAGAACACAATTTATCTTGAAATTTTAGTGAGGGATCATCTTATAATGCTACCATCATCCTAAGCAAAATAAGATGCATAAAAGGATAAGCATCACATGCAAATCATATAAGTGACATGATATGGCCATCATCATCTTGTGTTTTTTATCTTCATCTCCAAAGCACCAACATGATCTCCATCGTCAACAGCATGACACCATGATCTCCATCATCATAATCTCCATCATCGTGTCATCATGTGGTTGTCGCGCCAGCTATTGCTTCTACGACTATTGCTAACTCATAGCGATAAAGTAAAGCAAATGGGACAATTAAATTAAAGACAACCCTATGGCTCTTGCCGGTTGCCGTACTCATCGATATGCAAGTCGTGATAACTATACAAAACATGATCATCTCATACATCACATATATCATATCACGTCTTGGCCATATCACATCACAACATGCCGTGCAAAAACAAGTTAGACGTCCTCTACTTTGTTGTTGCAAGTTTTACGTGGCTGCTATGGCAACTAGTAAGAACCGTTCTTACCTACGCAAAGCCACAACGGTGATAATCAAATTGCCTTTTAACCTTATACAAGGAACGCCTCTATCAAATCCGATTCAACTAAAGTGGGAGAGACAGACATCCCCCAGCCACCTTTATGCAACTAAGTTACATGTCAGCCGTTGGAACCGGTCTCTTGTACGTGGACAAGTAAGGTTGGTCCGGGGCACTTCATCCCACAATGCCGCTAAATCAAAATAAGACTAAGGAGGTAAGAAATCTGAACATCAACGCCCACAAACTCTTTGTGTTCTACTCATGCATATCATCTACGCATAGACATAGCTCATGATGCCACTGTTGGTGAACGTTGCATAGGAAACAAAAAAAATTCCTACGCACACGCAATATCTATCCATGGACATGCATAGCTACGAGAGGGGGAGTGTATCTACATACCCTTGTAGATCGCTAAGCGGAAGCGTATACAACGCGGTTGATATAGTCGTACGTCTTCACGATCCAATCGTGATCTGTCCCGATCTAGCGCCGAACGGACGGACCTCCGCGTTCAGCACACGTGCGGTTCGATGACATCTCCGCCTCCTCGATCCAGCGAGCAAGGGTGGAGTAGTAGATGGGTTCTCAACCAGCACGACGGCGTGGTGGAGATGGTGGTGGAGCAATCCCGGCAGGGCTACGCCGAGCGCTACCGAAACCGCGAACGGAGGAGAAAAAGATCTAGGGAGAGAGAGGGGCACCATGGGCTTGGTGTGTCCTCTTAGGGCACCCCCTCCCCTCTATATATAGGTGGAGAGGCATGGATATCAGCCCCTCCAAGCCCTAGGGTGCAGCTAAGGGGGAGGAGTTGGACTCCTAGTCCAATTCCCTCCCTTTCTATACACACGTGGACTTTCCACCTCTCCCAAGCCACATGGGCCTTGAGGGACTTGTGTGCCTGGCCCAATAAGGCTAGGGCGCCTCCCCTCAGCCCATGCAAACCCTTGGGACGTGGTGGAACCCTTGGTGGACTTCCGGACTCCTCCGGAACCTTCTAGAAGCTTCCCGGTACAATACCGAAAAAACCCGAAACTTTTTCGGTAGCCAAAATATGACTTCCCATATATAAATCTTTACATCTGGACCATTTCGGAGCTCCTCGTGACGTACACGATCTCATCCAAGACTCCGAACAACATTCGCTCATCAACATACATAACCCAATAATACTATATCGTCACCGAACGTTAAGCGTGCGGACCCTACGGGTTCGAGAATCATGTGGACATGACCGAGACACCTCTCCGGTCAACAACCAATAGCAGGACCTGGATGCCCATATTGGTTCCCACATATTCAACAAATATCTTTATCAGTCGAACCACAATGCCAACGGTTCAATCAATCCCGTATGCAATTCCCTTTGTCCAACGGTATGTTACTTGCCCGAGATTCGATCGTCGGTATCTCCATACCAAGTTCAATCTCGTTACCCGCAAGTCTCTTTACTGGTGTTGTAATGCAAGATCCCATGACTAACTTCTTAGTCACAGTGCTTGCAAGCTTCTTGTGATGCTGTATTACCGAGTGGGCCCAGAGATACCTCTCCATCATACGGAGTGACAAATCCCAGTCTCGATCCACGCCAACCCAATAGACACCCTCGGAGATACCTGTAGAGCACCTTTATAGTCACCCAACTACATTGTGACGTTTGATACACATGGTATTCCTCCGGTGTCAGGAAGTTGCATGATCTCATGGTCATAGGAACAGATACTTGACATGGATAAAGGAGTAGCAATAAACTAACACGATCAAATGCTATGCTTACGGTTGGGTCTTGTCCATCACATCATTCTCCTAATGATGTGATTCCGTTATCAAATGACAACTCATGTCTATGGTCAGGAAACCTTCACCATCTTTGATCAACGAGCTAGTCTAGTAGAGGCTCACTAGGGACATAGTGTTGTCTATGTATCCACACATGTATCTGAGTTTCCGATCAATACAATTATAGCATGGATAATAAACGATTATCATGAACAAGGAAATATGATAATAACCAATTTATTATTGCCTCTAGGGCATATGTCCAACATGATCATAGGTCATACTCATCGATAAGCTCAAAATGGGGTTACCATTTTTCGTTTAAGCATCTTGATGTTTTCATATCACTTAGAATTGCTTTGACTCATGATTTGGAGTAAAGCTTCTTCAAGGATATGAGTGCATACCATTGAGTGATGTAGATGACATGGCATGTAGGTGGACATGTTGTGGATGCCCAAGAGTTGGGGTATGGGGCTATCCTTCTTTTCTTACAAGATAGGTCCTCCTACAAGGGTTAGTCATGCAAAGAATAACATGATCTAATCCAAATGAGAAGAGTGAGGTTTTCATCATATGTATGTCAAGGATATAGTTTGTGATGTCTTCTTCCTCCATCACGAAGTACGGTTGTTTATACTTGGCCATGACAAGATTGCTTTTGATTGTAGTTGTTGGCAATCTTGTGGAATCTAGTTCATCCAAGTACCTACAAAAGGTTAGATGCAATACAAGGGATCATTGTTTTCCTAGGTATGAGATATTGTCATATCAATAATAACAAGGAATAGTGAAGTAAGCTCATGCCCTTGCATGCATCCAAGTGAGTCTAGCTCAAGTTTGAAGCATCAATGATGTTCAACTCACTCCGCAAGTGACAAAACACTTTCTCATGAAGTGGCTTAGTAAAGATATCGGCCAATTGTTTGTTGGTACGAATATGCTTGAGATTAATATCTCCTTTGGCAACATGATCATGAATGAAATGATGACGAACTTGAATATGTTTAGTTTGAGAATGTTGCATGATATTATGAGCAATCTTAATAGCACTCTCATTGTCACCCAATAATGGAACATGTCTCACATGTATACCATAATCCTTAAGAGTTTGAGTCATCCATAGTAATTGTGCACAACATAATCTGGCGGCAATGTATTCCGTTTCGGTGGTAAATAGAGATACCGAGTTTTGTTTCTTGGATGACCAAGATACAAGAGATCTTCCAAGAAATTGACAAGTACCCGAGGTGGATTTTCTATCAACCTTATCTCCGGCATAGTCCGAGTCGGAATAGCCAACAAGGTTAAAAGAAGATCCCTTGGGATCCCAAATGCCAAAGTTTGGTGTATGTATCAACTATCTCACAATTCTTTTCATGTCCTTAAGATGACACTCTTTAGGTGCAGCTTGATATCGAGCGCACATGCACACACTAAGCCTTATATCGGGACAGAGGCACATAGATATAGCAATGAACCGATCATTGATCGATAAACCTTTTGATCAACCGGTTTGTCCTCCTTGGTGAGGTAAACATGTCCACAAGTAGGCATAGGAGTTTTCATACCTTTACACTCTTGCATGTTGAACTTCTTGATCAAGTCCTTGGTATACTTGGTTTGAGAGACGAACGTTCCCTCTCTCGTTTGCTTGATTTGCAAACCAAGGAAAAAAATTCAGCTCATACATCATAGACATCTCATATTTCTCTGACATCAACCTTCCAAATTTCTCACTAAAATGTGGGTTAGTAGATCCAAAGATAATATCATCCACATAATTTTGGCACACAAATAATTCACTGTTAACTCTTTTTTTTAAAGGTTGCGTCAATTTTACCAACTTCAAAACTCTTTTCAATAAGAAACTTTGTTAAGCATTTGTATCAAGCTCGTGGGGCTTGTTTAAGACCTTAGAGAGCTTTACGAAGTTTATAAACATGATTAGGTTTCTTAGGGTTCACAAAGCAGGGAGGTTGCTTAACATAAACTTCCTCCTCAATTTCACCATTTAGAAAAGCACTTTTGCTATCCATTTGCTAGAGAGTAATATCATGGTGATTGGCATAAGCACGAAGTATACGAATGGGTTCAAGTCTAAGAACGGGGGCATAAGTCTCACCGTAGTCCATACCTTCGACTTGAGTATAACCTTGAGCTACAAGGCGTGCCTTGTTGCGTACCACTTGACCTTGTTCATCTTGCTTGTTCCGAAACACCCATTTTGTTCCAATGATGTTGTGCTCATCCTTGGGATTCTCCACTAGTGTCCACACTTCATTCCTCTTAAAGTTGTGTAGCTCTTCGTGCATGGCATTCACCCAATCTGGGTCTTCAAGTGCTTCTTCTACCGTCATAGGCTCAATACTAGAGATGAATGAGTAATGCAAACAAATGTTAGGTAGACGAGTTTTAGAGCGAGTGATTATCCCGGTTTGTATGTCACCGAAAATTTGCTCTAAGGGGTGATTCTTGTTCACTCTTGCTTGAACTCATGATAGCTTTTCCTTGTTGGATGGTGGAGCTTCCTCATCATCATCTTCCTCTTTGTTGTTTTTCCAGGTGTCGTTCCTTTGAGAGGGTGGTGAAGGAGGTTGAGGTGGATCATCTCGACGTACTTATTCCTCCTCTTCCTCTTGTCATGTACCGCTTGCGGATGCCTCCATGTCGTTTTGTGGTTCGCCTTGACGCGAGGTAGGAGCTCCCACTTGTGTTGATGTAGTGCTTTCCTTCACCTCCATGGGACGTATCTTGGCTTTATTCCAATGATCATAATTGAGCAGGATACCCATGTTTCAGACTGTGCATCATGGCGACTATTCTTCTTTGGTAACCTTACTTTTCGCCAATAAGGGAGGCACCCATGTTTGGACTGTGCATCATGGCAACTAGTCCTCTTTTGCAACCTTTACTTTTTCGCCAATAAGGCAGGATACCCATGGTCGAACTGTGCATCATGGTAGCTAGTCCTCTTCGGCAACCTTTACTCTTTCGCCAATATGGCAGGATACCCATGTTTGAACCGCGCATCGCGGCCACTAGTCCTCTTTGGCAACCTTGGCGTTTGATGACGTAGTATAAACCAACAAAGATTTGAGGATCACATAATTTGAGGTTGTAGACGACCTTGTAGAAGTCGCAAGTCGGTAACCCAGCTGGTGGTTCGAGCCAGCGGCGGAAGGCAACACATTTTGAAGGCTAAGCCAACACTTTTCAGAGAACCAATTTTTTTCTGAAGAGCCGCAGCTTTGGTCTAAACCGGACTTTTTCTTTATAAGCCGTAAATTTTCTGAAGAGCTGGAACTTTTGGTCATAAGACGGACCTTTTGGTCATAAGCCGGAAATTTTAGTCATAACCAGACTTTTTGGTCATTTGCCGGAAATTTTCCGAGAGCCGGAATTTTCCTGATAGCCAGATTTTCTGAGAGCCAGCATTTTCTTTGAGCCGAAATTTTCTTTGAGCTGGAATTATCTTTGAGCATGATTTATCTTCGAGCCGGAATTTTATTTAGAGCCGGAATTTTCTTTGAGCCAGAATTTTTCTGAGAACTAGATTTTGTGAGAGCCAAAATTTTCTTGAGAGTTAGATTTTCAGAGAGCCGAAATTTTTCGTTGAGCCGGATTTTTCTTTGAATCGGAATTTTCTTGAGGGCCGGGATTTTCTTTGAGCCAGAATTTTTCTGAGAACCGGATTTTTTGAGAGTCAGAATTTTCCTGAGAGCTAGATTTTCTAAGAGCCGGAATTTTCCTTGAGCCAGATTTTTCTTTGAGCCAGAATTTTCTTTGAGCCAAAATTTTCCTGAGAGTCGGATTTTTTGATGACCCGGGTTTTTCTGGTCACCCGGATATTTTCAGGTGAGCAGGACATTTTTTGGTGTCCCAAATTTTTCTGGAGAACCATACTTTTTCGCAGGACCCGGATTTTTTCTGGTAACCCGATTATTTTTTGGTGACCCGGATTTTTTCCGAAGAGTCGTATTTTTCCGATAACTCGGATTTTTTCTGAAAGGCCGGATTTTTTTCTTCTAAGGTTCAGCTCCTCCAATACCATCTCCACTATGGCTAGCTCTTCTCTGATGAAGTCATCCAAGTTGTTGATTTTACTGATGGGTCACCCGGAATCCTGACTCGGACGAGTCGGTTTTGGGACCCTAAGTTGTTTCGTCAATGTAGGTCTTTTCGTGTCGGCGTTTCCTCATCCGGCCGACTGTGAGCTTCTCATTCCCTGGGAGGGATCCCTCCAAGAACATAACACCACTGTGCGCCGGCCCCACGGTGAGCGCCAACTGTCGTGGTTTTATCACGGCAGATGTCTTCGTGAGAAGACTAAGTTGTGAAGCCATTGCTGCTAGGTGGAAGCTTGGATGGGGTTCATCGGAAAAGAGAAGACATGAGTTTTACCTAGGTTCGGCCCCTCACGGTGGAGGTAAAAGCCTACATCCTGCTTGATTGCTATTGATTGTGGTGGTCTCGATTACAAGAGTGCTATTTTGCTACCTCTATCTCGAGAGCTATCAAAACATCTGTCTCGAGACCTATCAAAACATCTGTCCTGAGACCTATTAAAACTTGCGTCTCGAGACCTATCGGAACACCTGTCTTGAGACTTGTCTATTTAAAAGACTGTCCTTCTAATGACCCAGGGACTCCCTTTATATAATAGCTGAGTCCCTGGGGTTACAAGAGATTCCGGGTTATACCCGCATTCGGAGTCCTACTCTAAGTCATCTAAGTCCTCCGTATCTTCCAAGTTTGGGGTCTCCGTCTTGTATTTTGTCTCCTTGGTGGAATTTCTTCCAAGTCCAGATCCTGTAGCAGATCAGGTCCGGTAGTAGGTGGGGTCATGATTATTGTCGGGTCAACATTGTAACCGGGTCAAGATTATAGTCGGGTCAAGATTGTAGCTGGCCGACTTAACTCCAAAACTGACTTAACTCGAGAGATTACTTAACTCCATAAATGACTTAACTCCAGAGATGACTTATCCTCAGAGTCGGGACTAGCCACGGGTAACTCCCCCGCACGTGGCCTAATGCCTTGTGGGCCCCTCGTGGCTCCATCTGACCTAATTCCACCTCCATAAATTCTCTAAAATTGAGAAATCAACAGGGAGCCACCCAAAACACATTTTCCGCCGCCGCAAGCCTCTGTTCTGACCGGAGGCCATGTGGAGACCTTTTCCGGTACTCTGTCGGATGGGGAATCAACAACAGAGACCATCTACATCAACCTTGTTACCTCCATGATGATGTGTGAGTAGTCCACCACAGACCTACGGGTCCATAGTTAGTACCTAGATGGCCTCTCTCTCTCTTTGATCTTCAATACAAAGTTCACCACGATTCTCGCAGTGATCTATTCGATGTAATCTTCTTTTGCAGTGTGTTTGTTGTGATCCGATGAATTGTGGGTTTACGATCAGATTATTCATTAAAAGTAATTGAGTCTCCTCTGAATTCTATTATGCATGATTATTATAGCTTCGTATTTCTCTCCAATCTATCAGTTTGGTTTGGCCAACTAGATTGATTTGTCTTCAGCGGGAGTGGTGCATTATAGTGGGTTCAATCTTGCGGTGCTTTGTATCCTCATGACAGAAGGGGACGAGACACATATTTGCATTGTTGCCATTAAGGATAAAACGAAAGGATCTGAACATATTGCTTGTCTTATTTTGTCTACATCATGTCACCTTGCTCCAAGCATTACTCTGTTTGTTATGAACTTAATACCTAGAGAGGCAAGCATAGAAGTGCTCTCAAAGTGGAGTAATAGTAGTAGATGCAGAATCGTTTCGGTCCACTTGTTTATGGATGTGATGCATATATACATGATCATTGCCACGAATAACATGTCATACTATGCGCAATTTTGTCAATTGCCCAACAGTAATTTGTCTACCCACCGTATGTTACTTTCAAGAGAGAAGCCTCTAGCAAACACTATGGCCCCCGGGTCTACTTAAACACAATGTTGAGGATATCGCTTATCGTTAGCGTCTCGGTCAGCTGGGGATTAGAGATTAATCGGAAATCGGATGGTTAATCGATTTTATCGGTCGACTATTAATCAGACATTTTTTGCAAATATGAGGTTCCCAACACTGAAATATGCTATATTTAACACCAAAAAATTATTAGACAGAAGTGTTACCTTGATTCCTAGCCTTTGAATCCTCGTATAATGAAGAGTAGAATAGGGCGATAGTACATATTGCATAACAAGGTCGACAAAAAAATAAACATAAGTTTTGCAAACATAGTGCTAGGAATAGGCCCGATTTATCGGCAGAGTCCCTATAAATCACTTGTCATAGCGATAAATCGGCCCAAAAGATAAACGGTAAAGATAAGGCATAATCTTATCAGTCACCACAAGAGTAGCGATAAATCGGATGAAAAATCGCTGAATCGGAAGATTTTTTGAACAGTGCTTAAACATAAGTACAAAAACTCCAAAAATACCCTATTGCATATTATTTACTTTACTTTTATTTTGTTTTTATAATATCTATTTCAATCAAGATTTAATCCTTACAAGTAACGAGTTCAAGGGGCTTGACAACCCTCTTGCCCGCGTTGGGTGCAAGTGTTTGGTTTTGTCTGTGTTGGTGTTGTTGAAAGGATTTTGCTTGGTTGTCCTATTAGTTCGATAACCTTGGTTCTCAATGAGGGAAATACTTATCTATATTGTGCTGCATCTCCTCTCCTCTTCGGAGAAAACCCCAACGAAGTTCACAAGTAGTAGTTACCAACGGAGTGGGAGAAGATTAGTGAAGGCATGAAAAAGAAGAACATGTATGAACACTGATACGTCTCCAACGTATCTATAATTTTTGATTGTTCCATGTTGTTATATTATCATTCTTGGATGTTTTATAATCATTTTATAGCAACTTTATATCATTTTTTGGGACTAACCTATTGACATAATGCCCAGTGCTAGTTGCTGTTTTTTGCTTGTTTTTTACTTCGCAGAATATCAGTACCAAACGGAGTCCAATTGCCACGAAACTTTTTGGAGATTTTTTTTGGACCAGGAGACAACTTGGGAGCCAGGGAAACACCTGGGGGAGGCCCGTGGGGCCCACGATACACCAGGGCACGCAGAGGGCCCTGGCGCACCCTGATGTATCGTGGAGCCCACGGAGGTCTTTTCCACCGCCTCTCAGCTCTATAAATCCTCGGAAATTCCAGAAACCCTAGAGGAGTCGACGAAACACAATTCCAGCCGCCGCAAGTTCCAGAACCACGAGATCCAATCTAACACCATCACGGAGGGGTTCATCATCCTCATTGGTGCCTCTCCGATGATGTGTGAGTAGTCCACCATAGACCTACGGGTCCGTAGGCAGTAGCTAGATGGCTTTCTCTCTCTCTGTTTTGATTCTCAATACAATGGTCTCTTTGAGATCTATTTGATGTAATGACTTTTTGCTGTGTGTTTGTTGGGATCCGGTCAGTTTCTATCCATGAATATTATTTGAGTCTTCTTTGATCTCTTATATGCATGATTATTTATAGCCTCGTATTTCTTCTTTGAATCTTTGGTTTAGTTAGGCCAACTAGATCGATTTTTCTTTACATGGGTAGAGGTGCTTTGTGATGGGTTCAATCTTGCGGTGTCCTCTCCCAGTGATAGAAGGGGCAGCTAGGCACGCATGTATCGTTGCTATTAATGATAACAAGATGGGGTCTATTTCTACATGAATAGATCTTTTCAAGATCATGCCATCGTTCTTATTGCATTACTCCGTTTCTCCATGAACTTAATACACTAGATGCATGATGGATAGCGGTCGATGTGTGGGGTAATAGTAGTAGATGCAGAATCGTTTCGGTCTACTAATCTTGGATATGATGCCTATATATTGATCATTGCCTTGGATATCGTCATGATTATTTGATCTTCTATCAATTGCCCAATAGTAATTTGTTTGCCCACCGTGTGCTATTTTCTTGAGAGAAGCCACTAGTGAAATCTACGGCCCCGGGGTCTATTCTTTTAACATTTTGCTTTTCGATCTATCTTTTTTCCGCATTTGTTTTCAGATCTATTATTTCCAAAAACCCAAAAATACCTTGCTGCACTTTTTTATTCGCATCTTTTATTTTGTGTTCTTGTGCGATCTATTTATCCAATCTAATACAATCCAATGTATCTTTTTACCATTGAGAGTTTGACAACCTCTCTTACGTGTCGGGTTGCAAGTATTTGTTCATTGTGTGCAGGTACCGTTTACATAGTGTTGTTTGGTTCTCCTACTGGTTCGATAACCTTGGTTTCATAACTGAGGGGAATACTTACCGTAGTTGTGCTGCATCATCCCTTCCTCTTTGGGGAAATACCGACGCAGTCTCAAGCCACTTCAAACATGACGAGTTTTCCAACTCTTTACCTTGCTTTCTTGCTCGTCTCATAGATTTCACTGTGTTCTCAGATATCAAAGGTCATGTTCGATTTCCAAACCATCGAGAAGACCTGATAGACAGTGACAGTGGCACTGAAAGTGCACAAAAAGACGCAGACCTGGCCACCACTATAGATGTAGAGGACATTGTAACTGCAAACTCTGCATCTATGGTTAGAATATGTTTACTTGTTGTAACATTGCTTACATAATCTAAATTGACTGAAGTCTAATGTCTTCAACTACATTATGGTAGGAATGCTATCGTCATCAACTTGATGTAGTGACTAAGGGTATACATATGGTACATGAAGAGTTTAAAAAACTCATGTGTCTAACTTCAGATACACCCTCGAGCTCAAGCACATCGAAGAGAAAGCAGGTTCAACCAAGTGAGTAGCTGAACTCTTTTCCGTAAACACTTCCTTAATTAGTAAGACTGTCTTTCTTCACCCTCTAGGAGTTGCATGTACAATTTGGAATTATTCTATATGTGTAACCTCTATAAATTTTGTTTGTAGGGAAACTTAGGATTCTCAAATGATGACATTACTGCAAGTGTTTGGCCCCAGAAAAACAACAATCTAATGCAGTCATCGACTCCCTGGCAGTGCAGCCTAAACACAGAGAAGCCATGAAGCATGCCATGGTAAACAAGCATGACGAAGTACATGATATCAAGAAGGCCCTAGCATGGCAACATCTAAAATTTCAAGTTGTGAAGATGGCCCTGGAAGATCATGAGCTAGGACGT
This sequence comes from Elymus sibiricus, assembly GCA_039707655.1. Classification (NCBI taxonomy): domain Eukaryota; kingdom Viridiplantae; phylum Streptophyta; class Magnoliopsida; order Poales; family Poaceae; genus Elymus; species Elymus sibiricus. The sequence continues at coordinate 180,176,481 of CM077667.1, forward strand.
GAAGTTGTGAAGCATCTCGCGCCAAATACGGAGCATGGACAAAAACTGTGAAGTTTACCCTTGTAGAGCACCAAAAAGTACTAGAAGGTGTCAAGAAGGCCTTGCCAGAGGAACATGCTAAAATTGAAAGTCTGAAATTGGGCCTATCATATCTGCATGACAGTCTAGAATCAATGAACACTGCCCCTTTGGAGCAACAAGAAGAACCTGGCCTCATCAAGAATGTGAAGGAAGTGAAAACCTTGGATCTTGAAAGGAGGCTTCATGGTATTGAAGGATTGCTAAAGTTCATCGGCCGGAGTGTGTCGCCAGTATCATATGAGATGTGAGCAATGAAACTAAGTCATATGTGTCTAACTTGTATACTGCACTTGTGCCCCTTGATTGGCTATTGTAATGTCTTAGACAGTCTGTGTTTGGCAATTGTAAAGTTTGTGGTTTAATAAAAGAAGCGAGTGCTGATTTTGGATCGAAATTCAAATTTGGCAACAAATTCATATTATTTATTTAAAAATCAATTTTGTATGAAATGTGTCGGTCAATTGCAATATAATACAAATTGAACGTGCCTAAATACTGTGACGGTCATGAACGACCTCACAAGTGTATGGATCCACAAGTAAGAAGCTGATAACCCGCAAGTATAGGGGATCGCAACGGTCTTCGAGGGTAGTATTTCACCCAAACTAATTGATTTGATACAAGGGGAGCCAAAGAATATTTATGAGTCTTAGTAGTCGAGTTGTCAATTCCACCACACCTAGTATTTCTTTTTGCAGCAAAGTGTTAAGTAGCACGATTACAATAGTAATAGGAACATCAAAAGTAATAGTTTGCAGTGATTATAACAACAACAACAATAGTAACCAATGAAGAGCAATATGCGAAAAGCATAGGCATTGGATAAGCGATGGATATTTGTGTTGGATAACATTCATCATGTAATTGTCACAACCTAGAGTGACACGGAATTAGCTCCAGTTCATCAATGTAATGTAGGCATGCATTCCATATATAGTCATACGTGCTTATAATAAGAACTTGCATGACATATTTTGTCCTGCCCTCCTTTGGCAACGTGGTCCAAAGGGAAACTAAGGGATATTAAGGCCTCTTTTTAATAGAGAACCGGAACATAATATTAACACCTGGTGAATACATGAACTCCTCATACTATGGTCATCACCCGAGATGATCCCAACTTCTGTCACTTTGGGGTCTACGAATCATAACACATCATAGGTGCATACAACTTGCAAGATAGGATCCAAAACACTCTCATATTCATGAAAACATAATAGGTTCAGATCTGAAATCATGGCACTCGGGCCCTAGTGACAAGCATTAAGCATAGCAAAGTCATAGCAACATCAATCTCAGAACATAGTGGATACCGGGGATCAAACCCTAACAAATTGGCTTGATTACATGAAAACTCCCATCCAACTCTATCACCGTCTAGTAAGCCTACGAAGGAAGTACTCACTCCCGGTGGTGAGCATCATGGAATTGTTGATGGAGAAGGGTCGGTGATGGAGACTGATACGTCTACAATGTATTTATAATTTTTGATTGTTCCATGCTGTTATATTATCATTCAATTATACTTTATATGCATTTATATGCTATTTTATATCACTTTTGTGAACTAACCTATTAACCTAGTGCCCAGTGCCAGTTGTTGTTTTATGCTTGTTTTTGGCCTTTCAGGAAACCGGTACCAAACGAAGTCCAAATGACCCAAAACTTTTTGATGATTTTTTCTAGACAAAAATAAGACCTGGAAGCTTCAGAGGGAGTACGGAGGCTGCGCGAGGCGGTGCCAAGGCAAGAGGGCACACCCCAGGGGGTCGCGTCCCCTTGCCTTGGGACCACCTCATGGCTCTGTTTGGCCTATCTCCAACTCTATATATTCTCTAAAATCGGGAAATCAAGAGGGAGACACCCAAAACCCTTTTTCCACCGCCGCAAGTCTATGTTCTGCCGTGTGCCCATCTGGTGCCCTATTCCGGTACTCAGTCGGAGGGGGGTCGATCACGGAGGGCCTCTACATCAACCTTGCTTCTCCCATGATGATGTGTGAGTAGTTCACCATAGACCTACGGGTCCATAGCTAGTACCTAGATGGATCTCTCTCTATGATTTTCAATACAAAGTTCATCGCGATTCCCGCGGTGATCTTTTTGATGTAATCCTCTTCGCGATGTGTTTGTTGGGATCCAATGAATTGTGGGTTTATGATCAGATTATTCATGAATATTAATTGAGTCTTCTCTGGATTCTTCTATGAATATTTGTTATAGCTTCGTATTTCTCTCCGATATATTGGTTTGGTTTGGCCAACTAGATTGATTTATCTTCAATGGGAGTGTTGCGCTGTGATGGGTTTAATCCTGTGGTGCTCTATCCTCGTGACAGAAGGGGTCAAGACACGTATTAGATTACTGTCATTAAGGGGAAAGCGATGGGGTTTATTCATATTAGTTGAATTTACTTTGTCTACATCATGTCATCTTGCTCAAAGCGTTACTCTATTTCATACTTAATATTCTAGATGCATGCTGGATAGTGGTCGATGAGTGGAGTAATAGTAGTAGATGCAGGCTGGATTCGGTCTACTTGTTACAGACGTGATGCATATATACATGATCATTGCCTTGAATGATTTTCATAACTATGCGCTTTTCTATCAATTGCCCAACAGTAATTTGTTTACCCATCGTATGCTTTCTTCGAGAGAGAAGCCTCTGGCGAACACTATGTGCCAGCTTTATGGGATCGGGGGTACCCAGACCTGCCTACCTGCGGCCTAGCGCATGGCCCACCACGAAGTCCCGGAACGGCCCTGCAATGAGCCCCCCAAGTCAAGGCCCTCGCGAGAGCCCCCGCCTCACGAGGAGGACAACGCCAAGACCTCCGGAGGAGTGGCACCCCTTGCAGGCCGCCTCCCGAGGAGCGGAGATTCCTATGCAAGTACCCGGCCTCGTGAGGCCGGGGTGACGTGGGTTCTGACGACCAAGCCAGGCGGGCGCCAGCGGGCGCAGTAGGAGGACAGTTTCCTCTTTGGTGCAAAGGAGACAAGGACGTACGCGGGTTCCCAAGGAACCCCCCCAAAGGTTTCCTTCCCGGTGCAAGAGGACCAAGACCACGAGCTCGGCAGGACGGATGTCATCGCCGAGCCCACCACTGTGTCACACCCAGAAGCTTTGCAGGCGAAGACCAACTTTCGTCAGGATAGGATGTACCTCTTGTACCCTTTCAAATTTGGCCGTTGTGGGATCCCTTCCTGCCTATTCGACGGGGGAAGAGGACCGTGGCCCCTATAAATAGGGACGAGCTCCCATCGTAGAAGGCGGGTTGAACCAGGTCGAGTTCATCACCACCAAGAGCCCTCGTGAGGCCACCCAACCACTGTACTAGTTCATCCACAGCCTCCTCGAGAGGACAATCCACCACAAAGCAGGAGTAGGGTTTTACACCGCATGGTGGCCCGAACCTGGGTAAATCTCTATGTCCATCTTCTTCCCCGCAAAAACTTATTCGACGCAGTTAGGCTGTTGGGTGACAATTTGGGACTTTGAGCTGGTTGAGATCTTCGCACACGCCCCGGTGTTCGAACCTTGTTCGGTTTTGCGGAGCCCCGATTCCCATATTTGGCGCACCAGGTAGGGGCGTGTCGAAATCTTTCTCCGGTTCCACCCTGTCTCAGCTCCGTCGCTCCCATGGCCGACGCTCGCCGGATTCGCGTCGGGCGCGCGGCCGCTCGCATCTCCCAGGCGGCGCCCATGGGCCGCGGCGCCCCGCGCTGCTCCAACCCTCCGGCAACTGACGCTGCCACCGGACGAGCTGCTCAAGGGCGGCAGAACTTGCCGCTCTCTCACCCCGGACAGCGTGGCGGCCGCACTGCTTCCCCGACCCCTGCTTCCACCACGGCGTCGACCCCCCACGCTTGCTCTGGGCCGGCAAGCGCATAGGCCGCGCTGCTCAAGGCACGAAAAAGGCCTTGCGGCCGTCTCATCGCGCGTCTCGCAGCCCCCGACCCTCGCACGGTCGCTTGCATCCTCGGTGGATCGCAGGCACCCGCGTCAGGTGATACGTCTCCAACGTATCTATAATTTTTGCTTGTTCCATGCTGTTATATTATCATTCTTGGATGTTTTACAGTCATCTTACTACAATTTTATACTATTTTTGGGACTAACCTATTAACCTAGAGCCTAGTGCCAGTTTCTGTTTTTTCCGTGTTTTTGAGTTCTACAGAAAAGGAATATCAAACGGAGTCCAAACGGAATAAAAATCTACGGTGATTTTTTATGGACCATAATAAGCCTAGGGAGCGTTGGAGTTGGGCCAGAAGAGCCAAGAGGCCACCACAAGCCTGGGGGGCGCGCCCCCCTGGCTTGTCGTCGCCTCGTGACCCACCTTGACTTGTTTCCGACGCCAAAAATTCTTATAAATATAGAAACCCCCAGAAACAAACCTAGATCGGGAGTTTCGCCGCCGCAAGCCTCTAGAGCCACGAAAAACCAATAGGGAGCCCGTTCCGGCACCTTGCCGGAGAGGGAAACCATCACCGGAGGCCATCTTCATCATCCCGGCGGTCTCCATGACGAGGAGAGAGTAGTTCACCCTCGGGGCTGAGGGTATGTACCAGTAGCTATGTGTTTGATCTCTCTCTCTCGTGTTCTGGAGATGACACGATCTTGATGTACCGCGAGCTTTATTAATATAGATGAATCATATGGAGTTTTCCCCTCTCTATCTTCTTGTGATGAATTGAGTTTTCCCTTTGAAGTTTTCTTATCGGATTGAGTCTTTAAGGATTTGAGAACACTTGATGTATGTCTTGCGATGGGATATCCGTGGTGACAATGGGATGTTCTGTTGATCCACTTGATGTATGTTTTGGTGATCAACTTGCGGGTTCCGTGACCTTGGGAATCTATGCATAGGGGTTGGCACACGTTTTCGTCTTGACTCTCCGGTAGAAACTTTGGGGCACTCTTTGAAGTTCTTTGTGTTGGATTGAACATGATGAATCTGAAATTGTGTGATCCATATCGTATAATCAAACCCACGGGTACTCGAGGTGACATTGGGGTATCTAGGTGACATTAGGGTTTTGGTTGATGTGTATCTTAAGGTGTTATTTTAGTACGAACTCTAGAGCTGTTCGTGACACTTATAGGGATAGCTCATAAGATTGACCAGAAAAGATAACTTTGAGGTGGTTTCGTACCCTACAATAATTTCTTCGTTTGTTCTCCGCTATTTGTGACTTTGGAGTGAACTCTTTGTCGCACGTGAGGGATTTACATATGATTCAACTATGTTAGTATTGTTGCGAGAACTTGCATTAGTGAAAGTATGAACCCTAGGCCTTGTTTCCAAGCATTGCAATACCGTTTTTGCTCACTTTTGTTACTTGCTACCTTGTTGTTTTTATATTTTCAGATTACAGAAATCTATATCTACTATCCATATTACACTTGTATCACCATCTCTTCGCCGAACTAGTGCACCTATACAATTTACCATTGTATTGGGTGTGTTGGGGACACAAGAGACTCTTTGTTATTTGGTTGCAGGGTTGTTTGAGAGAGACCATCTTCATCCTATGCCTCCTACGGATTGATAAACCTTAGGTCATCCACTTGAGGGAAATTTGCTACTGTCCTACAAAACTCTGCGCTTGGAGGCCCAACACGAGTCTACAAGAAGAAGGTTGCGTAGTAGACATCAAGCTCTTTTTTGGCGCCGTTGCCGGGGAGGTGAGTGCTTGAAGGTATATCTTTAGATCTTGCAATTAAATCTTTTAGTTTCTTGTTTTTCACTAGTTTGGTTTTATAAAAGAAAACTACAAAAAAATGGAATTGAGGTTGCCTCATATGCTTCATCTTTATAATGTCTTTCGTGAAAATGATGGAAAGGAAAATTGTGCTCAAGTGTTAGAAGAAGAAGTTATTAAAATGTTTGGCACTAAATCTTTGAGTGATGAGCATGATTGCAATGTTGTTAGTATGAATTCTCTGAATATCCATGATGCTAATGATATGCAAAGCCACAAGCTTGGGGATGCTATGTTTGATGAAGATGATATATTTTGCCCCCCCCCCCCCCAAGTTTTGATGAGCAAATTTATTATGATGAAAGCATGCCTCCTATTTATGATGATTATTGTGATGACATGTATGCTATAAAGAATAATGATAACCATGAAACTTGTCATCATGATTTTAATTTTCAATTGGATTATGCTTCACATGATAGTTATTTTGTTGAGTTTGCTCCCACTACTATTGATGAGAATAAATTTGCTTATGTGGTGAGTAGTAAAATTTCTATGCTTATGAATCATGAAAAGAATGCTTTATGTGCTGGTTATATTGTGAAATTCCTTCATGATGCTACTGAAAATTATTATGAGGGGGGAACATATGCTTGTAGGAATTGCAATAATATCAAGTTTCCTCTGTATGTGTTCAAAGTTTTGAAGTTATGCTTGTTTTGCCTTCCTATGCTAATTGATTCTTGCTCCCATAAATTGTTTGCTCACAAAATCCCTATGCATAGGAAGTGGGTTAGACTTAAATGTGCTTGTCATGAGATTCATGATGCTCTTTTGCGTGTCATAATTATTATTCCTATGAGAGCATCATTGAAATCATCATGCCTAGCTAAAAGGCATTAAAGAAAAGCGCTTGTTGGGAGACAAAACAACACTTTTACTTTCTATTTTTGTGTGTCCACATGATTAAGCTACTGTATAATCATGTTTTATAGCTTTTGTTTCAATAAAGTGCCAAGTGAAGCCTTTGGGATAGTGTGGATGATAGTTGACTTGATTCTGTGCAAAAACAGAAACTTTTGCTCTCAGTCCAGGAATTTTGTAAATTCACTGGAACGTGCTTTTGATCTGAATTTTTTACACATGATTGATATACAAATTTACTAGATTGTCCTAATTTTTCAGAATTTTTAGAGACAGGTAAATATGGCTACACTACAGATCTTCACAGACGTTCTGTTTTTGACAGATTCTGTTTTGCATGCATAGTTTGCTTGTTTTAGTGTTTTCATAGCTTATATTTAGTGGTATAAATTATGGGAATGATAAAATACAGTAGGTATCATGTGGTAACAATTATGAATCTTGTCTTGACAGTACCTAAGTGAATGATCTTTGTTTATTATACTAACCCATCTCACGAAGTTCCGTTAAGTTTTGTGTGATTGAAGTTTTCAAGTTTTGGGTGAGACACCGATATGAGGAGAATAAGGAGTGACAAGAACCTAAGCTTGGGGATGCCCAAGGCACCCCCAAGATAATATCCAAGGAATACTCAAGCGCCTAAGCTTGGGGATGCCCCGGAAGGCATCCCCTCTTTCGTCTTCAACACTATCGGTATATCTTACTTGGAGCTATATTTTTATTCGTCACATAATATGAGTTTTGCTTGGAGCATCATTTTATTTTGTTGTTCTATGTTAGGTGTTGTTTATAATCTTGTTTTTCAATAAAAAGTTCCAAGAATTGCCTTAGGATGCTTGCATTGCATGTTTGATGTGTGCTGTGTAAAAAACAGAAACTTTTGCTGTAGTGTTTGAATTTTCATATTTTACTGGAACGTGGAAAGTTTCTGAAATTTTTACACAGTGATGTCATATAAATTATTTAGCATGTCCTAAATTTTCATAATTTTTTGAGTTACAGAAGTACACTGTTTTCATAAATTTCTACAGACTGTTCTGTTTGGACAGATTGCTGTCATAGTTTTGTTATCTACTTATCCTATAGTTTCCATAGCCTATATTGGTAGATATAAATTGTGGAAATGATAGTATACAGTACCTAATGTTTGAAAATTATTATGCAACTTGTCTTTGCAGTACATAAAGAGTTGATTTATTATTATGTGTACTAACTTATCTCACGAGTTCTTTTCAAGTTTTGTGTGGATGAAGTTTTTGAGAATAGGTGAAACCATGATATGAGAGGATTGAACGAGATACAAAAGCTCAAGCTTGGGGATGACCAAGGCACCCCAAGTAAATATTTCAAGAAGTCTCAAGCATCTAAGCTTGGGGATGCTACGCATCCCATCTCTCCTCATCAACAATTATCGGTTAGCCTATGTTGAGCCTAAATTTTTATTCGTTCACATGATGCGTGCTATTCTTGGAGTGCTATTTTTCTTTAGTTTGCTGTTTGAATAAAATACTCATATCTGAAAATATTTATTGAGAGAGAGAGAGTCCTCACATGGCTGCTTAATTGTTTGACTACTCATTGATCTTCACTTATATCTTTTGAGAGTAGCTTGTCATTTCCTCTCATGCTTCACTTATACCATTTTGAGGAATGAAATCTTTATGCTCATGTGCTTCATTTAAATTTGTTTGAGCTTGTCGAAAAAGCAATAGCAATATATGAAACTAGTCCCAAAGTGATAGATATCCAAGGAGGATATAATAAAAACTTTCATGAAGATCATGGGACAAATTAAACTAGATTCTTTGTAATAGTTTTGAAACATGATGATAGTAATATGTGAGTCATGTTAGTGAGTAATTATGCTTTAGTAAGAATATTGGCGTTAAGGTTTGTGATTCCCTATGCAAGTACGAAAGTCAATAGTTATGCAATGAAGTTATGTCCTACTTGTGGTGCATTATTCGGTGTTAGTTATGTTCAATGCTCACTTATGAGAATTTTCGTTTCTTGGTTTGGTTGCTTCCCAATCTATTTGCTAGCCTCCATTTGTACTCAGTAGAAATACTACTTGTGCATCCAAAATCCTTAAACCAAGTTTTGCCTTATGAGTCCACCATACCTACCTATATGCGATATTTCCATGCCGTTCCAAGCAAATTTGTATATGCCATCTCTAAATTTTCAAAATAAATTTTCTCTTTTGTGTGCCCGTACCGCTTATGAAACGGTGGGGAGTATCCAATATTTTTCCATGCTAGGTGTGTTATTCTCACGATATGTGTTGATTCACTATCATTCACGAGAAAGTGGCTCGTATTCGGGATGCCCAGTTCCATGCTCAAAAATCGAATCAAAATATAATGAAACAAAACTCCCCCAGGATTGTTGTTTGTATGGACGGTACCCGTGGATTTGGCTCGCCGTGGAGTGTGATTGATTGGTGGAGGGGGAGTAAAAACTTTACCATTCTGTTTGGGAACCGCCTATAATGTATCTAGCATGGAAAGTATTGTGAGCTACTTTGTCGTTTTCATTGACAGGAAAACATGCCACTCAAAATATTTTTCTCTCTCAATTTAAACCTTGAGCTCTGGCACCTCTACAAATCCCTACTTCCCTCTGCGAAGGGCCTATCTATTTACTTTATGCAATTTTTATTTTTTCTTTGAGTCTCCATCTTCTCTTATAAGCACCAACTAGGGGGCACTATGATCGTACTTGAGCATTGGGCATGGCTAATATTTGAGTGTGTGTCATGAATGGATCAATGATTGAGCATGATAGGCTAGGGATAACTTTCTTTAGTGTTGATATTTTGAAAGACATGGTTGCTTGTTGACATGCTTGAGTATTGAAGTCATTATGTTAAAACTAGACTATTGCTTTGAATCATTTACAAGTCCAAATGTCCATGTTATACAAAGAAGATAAGAATATGATGAACATGTTAGGCAGCATTCCACATCAAAAATTTTGTTTCTATCATTTACCTACTCGAGGACGAGTAGGAATTAAGCTTGGGGATGCTGATACGCCTCCAACGTATTTATAATTTTTTCTTGTTCCATGCTGTTATATTATCATTCTTGGATGTTTTACAATCATTTTACTACAATTTTATACTATTTTTGGGACTAACCTATTAACCTAGAGCCTAGTGCCAGTTTCTGTTTTTTCCGTGTTTTTGAGTTTTACAGAAAAGGAATATCAAACAGAGTCCAAACGAAATAAAAATCTACGGTGATTTTTTATGGACCAGAAGAAGCCCAGGGAGCGTTGGAGTTGGGCCAGAAGAGCCACGAGGCCACCACAAGCCTGGGGGGCGCCCCCCTAGGGCGCTCCCCCCTGGCTTGTCGTCGCCTCGTGGCCCACCTTGACTTGTTTCCGACACCAAAAATTCTTATAAATATAGAAACCCCCAGAAACAAACCTAGATCGGGAGTTCCGCTGCCGCAAGCCTCTAGAGCCACGAAAAACCAATCGGGAGCCCGTTCCGGCACCCTGCCAGAGGGGGAAACCATCACCAGAGGACATCTTCATCATCCCGGCGGTCTCCATGACGAGGAGGGGATAGTTCACCCTCGGGGCTGAGGGTATGTACCAGTAGCTATGTGTTTGATCTCTCTCTCTCGTGTTCTTGAGATGACACGATCTTGTTGTACCGCGAGCTTTATTAATATAGATGAATCATATGGAGTTTTCCCCTCTCTATCTTCTTGTGATGAATTGAGTTTTCCCGTTGAAGTTTTCTTATCGGATTGAGTCTTTAAGGATTTGAGAACACTTGATGTATGTCTTGCGATGGGATATCCATGGTGACAATGGGATGTTCTGTTGATCCACTTGATGTATGTTTTGGTGATCAACTTGCGGGTTCCGTGACCTTGGGAATCTATGCATAGGGGTTGGCACACGTTTTCGTCTTGACTCTCCGGTAGAAACTTTGGGGCACTCTTTGAAGTTCTTTGTGTTGGATTGAACATGATGAATCTGAAATTGTGTGATGCATATCGTATAATCAAACCCACGGGTACTCGAGGTGACATTGGGGTATCTAGGTGACATTAGGGTTTTGGTTGATGTGTATCTTAAGGTGTTATTTTAGTACGAACTCTAGGGCTGTTCGTGACACTTATAGGGATAGCTCATAAGATTGATTAGAAAAGATAACTTTGAGGTGGTTTCGTACCCTACAATAATTTCTTCGTTTGTTCTTCGCTATTTGTGACTTTGGAGTGAACTCTTTGTCGCACGTGAGGGATTTACATATGATTCAACTATGTTAGTATTGTTGAGAGAACATGCATTAGTGAAAGTATGAACCCTAGGCCTTGTTTCCAAGCATTGCAATACCATTTTTGCTCACTTTTGTTACTTGCTACCTTGCTGTTTTTATATTTTCAAATTACAAAAATCTATATCTACTATCCATATTACACTTGTATCACCATCTCTTCGCCGAACTAGTGCACCTATACAATTTACCATTGTATTGGGTGTGTTGGGGACACAAGAGACTCTTTGTTATTTGGTTGCAGGGTTGTTTGAGAGAGACCATCTTCATCCTACGCCTCCCACGGATTGATAAACCTTAGGTCATCCACTTGAGGGAAATTTGCTATTGTCCTACAAAACTCTGCGCTTGGAGGCCCAACACAAGTCTACAAGAAGAAGGTTGCGTAGTAGACATCATTCGGCCGCCACGTCAAGCAGCTCCTCCGCCAGGTAGGCGCAGCTCAGCCGCGACCTAAGGCCCCGCGGGGTAAGGCGAGGCCGGTGACCGAAATCACCTTCGACTCTGAGGACCACCCCAGGGCTATGGTTGCGACTGGTGCAATCCCCATGCTGTGCACCCCCACCATCAGCAATGTCGCGGTTACCAAGACGCTCATCGATGGCGGCGCTGGCCTCAACGTCCTCTCAGTGCAATCCTTCGACACGCTGCAGGTGCCCTATGACCAGCTTGTGCCCACCAGGCCCTTCTCAGGGGTGGCCCAAGGCTCCACCACCCCTTTAGGACAGGTGCGCCTCCCGGTCACCTTCGACACTCGTGACAACTACCGCACCGAGATAATCGACTTTGACGTGGCCCACATCGGTCTCCCATACAACGCCATCCTGGGGTACCCGGCCTTCGCCAAGTTCATGGCGGCGACGCACCCAGGCTACAACATCATCAAGATGCCGGGGAGCACCGGCATCATCTCCGTGGCCGGGGACACCAAGGATGCGGTTCAGGCCCTCAGACTCGCCTACAAAGCGGCGGCGGCCACACGTTCAGGCGCCGAGGACGCCGCCCAGGCCCCGGGGGCTGGGGCGGCCCCACGCCCTGACGACAGGGGCGACACCTCCGCTCTTGAGGCCACAGCGGCCCTGAGCCTTGATGCCGAGGGAGCGGTGCGGGCTCTGGAGGCCACGCCCGTGAAGAAGAAACAGCTGTTCTCTCAGGACCGAGCTGAGACGACGCAGGTGTTTGTTAACGGCAGAAGCTCAGGCCCCACCTTCACCATCGGCATTGGCCTTCCCCCGGAGCAGGAGAAGGCATTGGTCGACTTCCTCTGCGCGAATAAGGACGTGTTCGCGTGGGAGCCGACTGACCTGGTGGGCGTCCCGAGGGACGTGATCGAGCACCACCTGATGGTGTGCCCTCACACACGCCCGGTAAAGCAGAAGGCACGGCAACAGGCACAAGAAAAGCAAGCTTTCATCGTCCAAGAGGTCTGCAAGCTGCAGGAAGCTGGTGTTATTCGGGAAGTGCGGTACCCTGATTGGGTGGTCAACCTCGTGGTTGTCCCCAAGAAGGGTGGGAAGGAGCGCATGTGTGTCGACTTCAGGAGTCTCGACAAGGCCTGTCCGCGGGACCCCTTCCCGCTCCCGCGCATCGACCAGATCATGGACTCCACAGCCGAGTGTGATATGTTGTGCTTCTTGGATGCTTTCTCAGGATACCATCAAATCAAGATGGCAGTGGAAGACATCGAGAAGACGGCAGTCCTATCCCCGTGCGGCGTGTATTGCTATACACGCATGCCCTTCGGGCTGCACAACGCAGGGGTGACCTTCTAGCGGTTGATGTACATCGCCCTAGGGCCGCAGCTCGGGAGGAATGCCGAGGCGTACGTCGACGACATCGTGGTCAAATCGCGGGAGGCGAGGACCTTGATAGAAGACCTGGAAGCGACATTCGCCAGCCTACGTCGGGTGAACCTGAGGCTCAACCCGGAGAAGTGTGTCTTCGGGGTCCCCTCCGGCAAGCTGCTTGGTTTCTTGGTATCGCACCGAGGGATCGGGGCGAACCCGAAAAAATCCAAGGCAATTGAGAAGATGAGCCCGCCTCAGACCCTCAAGGAAATGCAGAAGCTGGTGGGCTGCATGAGCGCCTTGGGGCGCTTCATCTCCAGGCTCGGTGAGCGAGCCCTCCCCTTCTTCAAGCTCATGAAGAGGAAGGGCCCTTTCAAGTGGACCCCAGAAGCTGAGGCAGCCTTCCAAGAACTCAAGCAGTACCTCACGGACCCTCCCGTCATGGTGGTGCCGCGCGTTCATGAGCCTTTGGTGCTCTACTTAGCAGCAACCCCCCACTCGGCCAACGCGGTGCTCGTGGTGAGCCGGGAGGAGTGTGCCGGCGCACGCGCGAAGAAAGGTGGTCCGCAAGGGGCCGCACGGCAGTCGCCACCTCAGGATGGCGCTCCTGACTCCATTGTCGCCTCAGTGGCTCATGAGGCATCAGAGTCATGCACGCCCCCTGAGGAGCAGGGCGATGCCGACGCTTCGCGCCTCATCGAGCACCCGGTGTACTACGTCAGCACCGTGCTACGGGATGCGTGCTCGCGTTACCCCATGCAGTAGAAGCTCTTGCTCGCGCTCCTCGTTGCCTCAAGGAAGCTACTCCATTACTTCCAAGGCCACCCCATCAAGGTCGTCTCTACGTACCCACTGGAGAAGGTGCTGCGCAACCCCAACGCCGTCGGAAGGGTGGCGGAGTGGAACATCGAGCTGCAGGCCTTCCACCTGGAGTTCAGCACAACCAGGGTCATCAAGGTCGCGGCACTCGCTGACTTCATGGCGGAATGGATGGATGCCCCCGACCGGGGGCTGGATGAGGGCCAGTCCCTCGTGCCCAGTGATGAGGCGCCGGACGGCTGGGTCATGCACTTTGACGGCGCTTTGCCTGACAGAGCGCGGGGGTTGGAGTCGTACTCATTTCACCGACCCAGGACAAGCTCTATTACGCCGTGCGGCTCTGCTTCCAGCACGGCGAGAAGGCCTCCAACAACATCGCGGAGTACGAGGGCTTGATCGCGGGCCTCAAGGCCGCCGCGGCCATGGGGGTCAAGCGCCTCACCGTCAAGGGCGACTCCCAGCTCCTCGTCAACTTCTCCAACAAGATGTACAAGCTGAAGGACGAGCACATGGAGGCGTACTTGGAAGAGGTATGCAAAATTGAAAAGTGCTTCCAGGGCTTGGAATTGCAGCATGTCCCGCGCGGCGCGAACAAGGAGGCGGACGACATTGCCAAGAGGGCGTCGCGCCGCGAGCCTTAGGAGCCTGGTGTCTTCGAGGAAAGGCTCTTCAAACCATCGGCGACTCCACCGACCGCGGGCCTGGCGTCGCCTCGGGAGGAACTGCCGCCAGCCCCGCTCTCGGGCGCCCCGGCCCGCGGACCGGCCTCGGGAGCACGATTGTTGCTGGCGCTGGAACCCCAGGCCGGCGACTGGACGGAGGAGTTCAAGGCGTACCTGCTCGGCGGCACCCTGCCGGAGAAGGAGGAGGACACGGAGCGCGTGGTCCGCCAGGCCATAGCCTACTGCCTGAAGGACGTCGAGTTGTACCGCAGGCGGCCAAACGACGTCTCACTGCGGTGCATATCTGAAGAGCAGGGGCGCGAGCTGTTAGCCGATATTCACGGTGGTGACTGCGGGCACCATTTCTCGTCTCGCACCCTGGTGGGAAAGGCATTCCGCAGCGGCTTCTACTGGCCCACGGCACTCAATGACACCACCGAGCTGGTCCGATCTTGCGAAGCCTGTCAGTTCCACGTCAAGCAAATTCATCAACCCGCGCAAGGTCTCCAGACCATCCCGCTCTCCTGGACGTTTGCGGTATGGGGGCTGGACAATCTGGGCCCCTTCCCTCGAGTGGCCGGAGGCTACCGCTACCTTTACGTCGCCATCGACAAGCTCACCAAGTGGGCAGAGGTGGAGCCCGTGGGCACCATCCCTGCCGGCTCAGCAGTCAAGTTCATCAGGGGCCTCATGAGCCGCTTCGGTGTCCCCAACCGTATCATTACTAACAATGGCTCACAGTTCACAAGCAACCTATTTAAGGAATATTGTGCTAACCTTGGGACGCAGATATGTTACGTCTCAGTAGCACACCCGCGGAGCAACGGCCAGGCCGAACGCGCCAACGCGGAGGTCCTGAGGGGCCTCAAGGCGAGGAGCTTCCAGAAGAAACTCGAGGCCCACGGCAAGGGTTGGCTCGGTGAGATTCAGTACGTGCTGTGGTCCATCCGCACTACTGTGACAAAGCCCACCGGCGAAACCCCATTCTTCCTTGTCTACGGAGCCGAGGCGGTCCTCCCGCATGAGGTCAAGCTCGCTCCCGGCGGGTCTTGGCATTCGACGAGGAGCGTCAGGATGTCATGCGGGGAACAGGCCTTGTGCTCGGGGAGGAGGCCCGCCGCCAGGCCTCACTCCATGCAGCAAGGTACCAGCAAGCGTTGCGGCGATACCATTTCCGCAGCATCTGCTCCAGGACCCTCGAAGTCGGAGACCTTGTCCTGAGGCAGGTCCTCTCCAGGGAGGGCTTGCACAAGCTCTCGCCCATGTGGGAGGGCCCATTCAGGGTCGCCCGCGTCTCCAGGCCTAGCGCCGTGCGCCTGGAGACTCAGCACGGGGTCCCCATCCAGAATGCCTGGAACATCCAGCATCTCCGCAAGTTCTACCCGCGACACTCTCAAGTAATAAAGAGTGGGATGTATACGCCCGGAGCCCCCCGAGGACGCAGAGGTGTTCCCACCCACGCCCAAGTGGAAGCCCCATGCTCCTCGCTGGCGGATGACACTGTCATTCAATGACTATGCCCACGCCCAGTGGATGCCCCATGCTCCGCGCTGGGGGGAAGACGAAGACTAGATTAGGCGCCGAACGCGGTTGTTATTTGCTCTCTTTTGTAACCAAATTTGCCGCCTTTTTTGAATGAAGTTTGAAGTTTTTTGCGTCTTATTCGGAAATGGGGTGGGAACCTTCTTCTTGCAGCATTCTCTTGTTATGAGTTCTTTCTAAAAGGGTTTGGCACCCGCCGGTCTCCCTCGCGCGCCACGCGAGCGGGGGCTGGGCACGGTACGTTGTGCAGGCTCCGGGCCGCACACGCACCTCGCCAAAACTTTGGCGTCCTAATCCTCGCGCAACGCCCTCGAGGCGAGCTGGCGCACAACATCACCTCCAAACCCCGGCCTCAGGAGCGCCTACCTCCTGGCCTCGTCGGGCGTCATGACCCGGCACACCGGCGACTATCAACCCTCGCAAGGGGGCTCGGAGGCTCTACGGCTAATGAAGGAAGCTCCGGAGGGACGCGCCCCCTACCGCGGGCAAGTCAAGCTAAGTTATCCTAACCGCAAGTTACCCTAATCACGGCGGGCAGTGACGTTCCAATTTGCAGCGACATAAAAACTGGGATGCAAGAAGAAAAATGCTAACATAAAGGCGCAAGCGCCGCAGATCATTACACCCCCGCCGGTTTTGACACCGACAGGGCCCTCCATGGTTTTTCGTGCAGGAAACAAAAGCTAAGTTCGGCCTCCTGAGGACCGCCATTCCTGAGGCCTGGCACGGGCGCCGCTCAGTCAGAGTCCTCCTCCTCCTCCTTGATGGTGGTGTGGCGGCATGGCGGCTCGATGGCCTCCGTGGCAGGAGCGCGGCACCACGGCGGCTCGCTGCTCTCCTTGGTCCGGGCCCGTCGGGGTGGCGGCTTTTCGTAATCGTCGTCGCTCGAGCTTTCCCCAGAGGAGGCATCGCTGCTGCTGGAGGTACTGTGCCCGTCGACAAGGGAAAGCTCGCCGCCGAGGATGCCACCACCGCGATGGTCATCGTCGGCGGAGAAGTGCTCGCTGTCGTCGCCGTCACCCTCGGGACAGCACCCCAAGCGCCTACCGTCTTCCCCGAAGACCTGGACGAAGAGCGTCGCCGCCCCGTCATACTTGAAGTGGACGGTACACCTCCCCTGTAGGCCGTGGGCGCGGGCGAATGCCTGCCACCCGCGGGTCAGGAATACGTAGCCCGCGTGGGCACTAGTAGAAAACAGGGCATTAGTCCCGGTTGGGAAGGGCCTTTAGTCCTGGTTCCCCAACCGGGACTAAAGTATAGAGACTAAAGGGTCCAAGCCTTTAGTCCCGGTTGGCTACGAACTGGGACTAAACCCTGGCCACATGGCTGGCAGCGCGCGCCAGGGCATGGGGACCTTTGGTCCCGGTTGGTAACACCAACCGGGACTAAAGGCCTAGCGGTTAAGGCTTCATTGTTTATTTTTCCTTTTCATTTTGTGTTTTCCATTTAATTTTTTCCTCTAATTCAACATGATCACTTGCATCCATCCACTTTAATCAAATATATGTCATATAACTCATCATCATCTTAGTCATCTAACAAGTCATCATCATCTTAATCATACCAAGTTAAAATCTCATAAAACAAAAAAACATCATAATAATAATCATCCTAATCAATCATGCAAGTTAATATAAACCAGAAAAACTTCTCTCTCATAGGACCTAGTCCTCCCTCCTAGGTAAAATGACATAAAATAGAATAACACCTATGTCTCCATGATGAAGCAAACAGATCCAACGGTCTCCAACTTGTGGCTTGCGATCCTTCTTTATTTGTCCCCATGCTTCAATTTGGAGCCGTCTTGGTGGTTTGCGCTCAGTCGAGTGTGCAAAAGAGAACTTGGGCTGGAAGGGTCTTTTAATTGTCATATTACCTTCGGCTTGCATCAACGGAGGCGCAACTTCATTTGGCAGTTTCTGTTGAAAAACATAATAGTAGCCTAGTTAGCAATGTAATCAATACCATTTACGCAACAGTAGTGTACTTAATTAGCAACTCTTACCAAGATATTTGGGTGAATGTCATCTGCCCTCAACCTATGCACTAGTGTCCTGTACAATGTATAATTTGGGCCAGTTCCCAAATTATACGGGAAGATCTCCCTACCAACTAGGACACCAATAACAAAGTTGATAAGATCATCCTTCTCCTCCCAAGTTAGATGTGATCCATAAGTGTAGTGTGTCGTGTCAATTATGTTCTGTGTTTCACTCCAGGAAACGAAATAAGCTGTAAATTATAAATTAACAAATTTAGTATGGATGAACACCAACTATTTTTAAATATAGAATGCAAATTACTTGACAAATATGCATGGTTGATAAACTCACATGGAGGTAAAACAGGAAGCATATCGACATCCACCCAAATGTCGATGTTACCTTCAATATGATCTTCAGGATGAAGATCGAAAGTTATTTCCATATCCTCCTGAAATCCATATGCCTTGCAAAGAGCTTCCCAATTTGAGCACCCTAATTCTGTGTTATTAACTGCATTCATTACTTTGACCAGAAATGTGTGACCATGTTTAGTCCTCAGGTTGGCTCTCCTCGTCTCGAAACTCTCGTGCTCTTCGAAACCGAGCCTCTCCAAGAAATACCGTCTTGCATGACAGGGGATGAACTAGTCGAATTGTATAAAACAGAAATTACATTTTGAAGCAAAGAAACAGAAGTTATGCTTAATTACGAAAAAACAGTTGTCATCGTTGCGTACCGTAGAAATATCGAAGTCCTCGTAAAGCTTCATGGTGAAGAACCTGTCGTCTCGCAGACCAGGCTGGTCGCAAAGACCCTTATCTTTGCCACAGAGTTCACACGCTTGGATCCTATCGTCGTCATTAGACGACGACATTTCCTGTGTTCAGGATTCAAAAATTACGGCATGACCATTGCTAATGTAAGACATCGTCGGGGACTCCTCGATATCGGCAATCATCGGGGACTCCTCACCGATGATCGTCGGGGACTCTCCCTCACCGACGATCATCGGGGACTCCTCGATATCGGCAAACATCGGGGACTCCTCACCGATGATCGTCGGGGACTCTCCCTCAGCGACGATCGTCGGGGACTCCTCGATATCGCATCACCGACGACCGACGATACTACATTAATTCCAACTAAAACAACTAAAACATAAAAAACACTAAACAACTAAAACATAAAACAACTAAAACAACTAAATTAACTAAAACATAAAAAAACTAAACAACTAAAACATAAAACAACTAAATTAACTAAAACAATATGAACACTTAATTACCTAAAACAACTAAAACTAAAACATGAAAAGCATCATAATTTAACAAAATCATCTAACAATATCAATCTACTTATCCATCTACTACAATTTTCTTAACACATTGTTTAATGAAAAAATGTTGCATACCAACCACAAAAAATTTCATAACACTAAAAAGATTTCTAATAATTAGAAAATATTTGCACATTTTCAAACACAATGTGTGTGTGTGTGTGTGTGTTTGCGGCACCGGCGGGGCTCCTACGTCGGAGATGGACGGGGCGGCGGGGCTCCTACGCCGGAGATGGGCGGCCATGGCGGCAATGCATGGCGGATGGGGAGGGGGGCTTCAGGAGGAGAGGGAGGAGAGGGAGGATCGTGGCTCACAGCGGGCTCGGCGGCGAGGTCGAGGCGACAGCGGGCTCGGCGACGGCGACGACGGGCGGCAGCCTGGCGGCGAGCGGTGACGGCGACGAGCGGCAGCCTGGCGGCGTCGGGGCGGGGCGTCGGCGACGGCGTCGGCGACGAGCGGCAGCCTGGCGGCGACGGCCGGCAATCGGCAGCAGCCTGGCGGCGTCGGCGTCGATCTGGGGAGAATGGGAGAGGTTGGGGAATTTTTCCAAGTGTGTGCTTATATACACTGAAGTCTTTTAGTCCCGGTTGGTGGCTCCAACCGGGACTAAAGACCTTTAGTCCCGGTTGGTGCTACCAACCGGGACTAAAGGGTAGACCTTTAGTCCCGGTTGGTGCTACCAACCGGGACTAATGGCCCATCTTTTCGGCGACCCAAATTCCGCGCGGGAAGGGACCTTTAGTCCCGGTTGGTAGCCTCAACCGGGACTAAAGTTGTATTTTCTCTTTTTTGTTTTGTTTTGTTTTTCTAATTTCTGTTTTTAGATTTGGAATAACTGTTAGAATATTTATAGTTTTTTAATAAATCTTTTTTCTTTAGGTCAAAACAATTACAAACTTTCAGTTAGTGCCAGTAGTTTTCAAATTTAAATAGTTTAAATTCGAATTCATTTGAAATTTGTGTGAATCACTAATTTGTGAATAACTTTAGTTTAAAAATAGATTTTTGAGTGATTGTTTTTCCTGTTGTTTAATATTAGTATGTTTTATCATTATGTTAAACTTGGGAATTTTTAGGATAATTTAAATAGGTGTTTTAATCAAAACCAGATTCCGTTTAACTCTTTTTTTTAGTTGTATACCCTCATTTGTTTTAATCAAATCACCCAAATGAACTCCAGACTTTTTGTGCATTTAATATGCACCATTATAAGCCACATCTTCAAATTTCAACCCTTTCTAACTTCATTTGCTATTTTTCATGCATTTAATGATTTTTTTAGCTAAATGACCCTGAAATTAAAAAGCACTACAAATGAAATCTAAAAAGTTAGAAACTTGGCATGGTATCATCATTTCACCCACATAGCATGTCCTAAAAAGTTGAGAGGGTTACGGCAAAAACTGGATGCATTTCGTGTACAAACTGGACCATCTCCTTCGAAGTATGAGGGTTTCAGACGAAAACTCATCTGTTACAAAGGCATTTTTTTAACTTATTTCAAGTATAGACTTTTTTGTGCATTCAATATGCACCATTCAAAGCCACATCCTCAAATTTCAACCCTTTCTAACTTCATTTGCTATTTTTCATGCATTTAATGATTTTTTTTAGCTAAATGACCCTGAAATTAAAAAGGACTACAAATGAAATCTAAAAAGGTAGAAACTTGGCTTGGTATCATCATTTCACCCACATAGCATGTGCTAAAAAGTTGAGAGGGTTACGGCAAAAACTGGATGTACTACGTGTACAAACTGGACCATCTCCTTCGAAGTAGGACGGTTTCGGACGAAAACTCATCTGTTACAAAGGCATTTAATTTTTTTAACTTATTTCAAGTACAGACTTTTTGGTGCATTCAATATGCACCATTCAAAGCCACATCCTCAAATTTCAACCCTTTCTAACTTCATTTGCTATTTTTCATGCATTTAATGATTTTGTTTTGAGCTAAATGACCCTGAAATTAAAAAGCACTACAAATGAAATCTAAAAAGGTAGAAACTTGGCATGGTATCATCATTTCACCCACATAGCATGTGCTAAAAAGTTGAGAGGGTTACGGCAAAAACTGGATGCACTTCATGTACAAATTGGACCATCTCCTTCGAAGTAAGAGGGTTTCGGACGAAAACTCATCTGTTACAAAGGCATTTAATTTTTTTAAACTTATTTCAACTAAAAACTTTTTGTGCATTCAATATGCACCATTCAAAGCCACATCCTCAAATTTCAACCCTTTCTAACTTCATTTGCTATTTTTCATTCATTTAATGAATTTTTTTGCGCCGAATGACCCTGAAATTGAAATGCAGTACAAATGAAAAAGGATAAGAACAATTAACTATCTACATAAGATTTTTTTTACAAATGCAAACTAAGAAGAGGATTTCAGCTCAAATTGCATGCATATAAATCCAATGTTATTAACTTGTAATTAAGGTGGTGTTCACTGCAATAACATTGACAAATAGACCTAATTCAACATGGCTTGACTTTCGGTCTGTCAAGGTTTTCCTTAGAAAAACTCTCATGCCTCATGGTGTGTATGGTGCGCACTCTCTCACACTTATATGGTGGTGTATGTTGGTGGACACTACCTCACACTAATATTTCGACCGTCGGTGCTGGTCGTTTCCCCTTCTTCTCTCGCGCAATATACCAAGGTATATATCGCGAGAAGAAGAAGAGAGAAATGACCCTCGCGACAACAGTCGGGATTCCTCCATCAAGAAGAGACATGAAAGTCACACAAGAAGCTCTGACAGACCGAAAGTACGTAATTTTTTTACTCTCTATTTCTAGTCCTATTTTTGTATTAAAAAATTATAATGCATGATGTATTTAAAATGAAACTTCTTATCTTAAAACTTCTCAAATTTCTATCTAAATTTATAAATGAAATTTTTGAAATTCAATCCCAATTTATAATAAAACTTCTTCAAACTTCTTATCTTAAACGAAGTGCGTCGGAAGTGCCTCGGTCACCGTACATCCTGCATTATATAATTAAGTATATCAAAAACAAGTAAAGAACATCATGAATAGAGAAATGACCGAATTAATAGTGATCAAAATGTTATTTCTGCAAAAATAAATACATAGAGTTCATACATAGTTCTCATAAAACAACATATAGTTATCTTATATG
The DNA here is from genome assembly GCA_039707655.1 of Elymus sibiricus. Taxonomy (NCBI): domain Eukaryota; kingdom Viridiplantae; phylum Streptophyta; class Magnoliopsida; order Poales; family Poaceae; genus Elymus; species Elymus sibiricus. The sequence goes on from CM077667.1 coordinate 180,198,776, forward strand.
TGCCGAACAGTTAGACTAATATTTTTGTCTAGACGGAGAACTTTGTTTAGACGGAGAACTTTGTCTAGACTGAGAACTTTGTCCAGACTGAGGATTTCGTCCAGACTGAGAACTTTGTCCATATTGAGGATTTGCATGGATTGACTTTCCAGACATATAAATCCAATGTTATTAACTTGTAATTAAGGTAATGTTCCCTGCAATAACATTGACAAATGTCCAAATAGACCTAATTTAACATGGCTTGACTTTCGGTCTGTCAAGGTTTTCCTTAGAAAAACTCTCATGCCTCATGGTGTTTATGGTGCGCACTCTCTCACACTTATATATATGGTGGTGTATGCTGGTGGATAATACCTCACACTAATATTTCGACCATCGGTGCTGGTCGTTTCCCCTTCTTCTCTCGCGCAATATACCAAGGTATATATCGCGAAAGAAGAAGAGGGAAACGACCCCCACGACAACAGTCAGGATTCCTCCATCAAGAAGAGACATGAAAGTCACACAAGGAGCTTCGACAGACCGAAAGTACGTAAATTTTTTACTCTCTATTTCTTGTCCTATTTTTGTATTAAAAAATTATAATGCATGATGTATTTATAATGAAACTTCTTATCTTAAAACTTCTAAAATTTCTATCTCAATTTATAAATGAAACTTCTGAAATTCAATCTCAATTTATAATAAAACTTCTTCAATATTCTTATCTTAAACGAAGTGCGTCGGAAGTGCCTTGGTCACCGTACATCCTGCATTATATAATTAAGTATATCAAAAACAATTAATGAACATCATGGATAGAGAAATGACCGAATTAATAGTGATCAAAATGTTATTACTGCAAAAATAAATACATAGAGTTCATACATAGTTCTCATAAAACAACATATAGTTATCTTATATGTGCCGAACAGTTAGACTGATATTTTTGTCTAGACACGGAGAATTTTGTTTAGACCGAGAACTTTGTCTAGACTAAGAACTTTGTCCAGACTGAGGATTTCGTCCAGACTGAGAACTTTGTTTAGAATGAGAACTTTGTCCACACTGAGGATTTCGTCCAGACATAATACACCGCCTACACATGCAAACTAAGAAGAGGATTTGAGCTCAAACTGAGGACGGGGACGGGAAGGCACTAAGTAAACCACACCTACACATGCAAACTAAGAAGAGGATTTGAGCTCAAACTGAGGACGGGGACGGGAAGGCACTAAGTAAACCACACCTACACATGCAAACTAAGAAGAGGATTTCAGCTCAAATTGCATGCATATAAATCAAATGAACTCCCACATAATTACTCCCAAACAGTAACGAGAGATGAAAGCATGAAGTTGCTAACCTTTTAGAATGATGGGGTACCTCCAATCTTCACAAATCTTGGCAAAAATGGATGGGTGCCTCCAATCTTCACAAATCTTGGCAAATCCTCATGAGCTCAGGGGAAGGAAGAAAACAAAGAGGATAGAAAGGAGAGCTTGGGCTCGGGCTGGAAGAAGCATCTACATATAGGAATTTCTATAGTCCCGGTTGGTGGTACCAACCGGGACTAAAGGGTCTCGCATGGGCCCTAGCTAATCGCAATCCTGCCACCACCCCTTTAGTCCCGGTTGGTAACATCAACCGGGACTAAAGGTTCCTCACGAACCGGGACTAAAGCATAGGCTCATGAACCGGGACTAGTGGGCGCATTAGTCCCGGTGCAAAACCCGACCGGGACTAATGCTCCGGTCCAAAGGCCTGTTTTCTACTAGTGGGGTGACCTCAACCCCCACCTATGAGGCTCGACTACAGCAACCGTCAGCCTGCAGCCACAAGCTGGCGGGCCCTCCGGCTGGCACTGCCCCCGCGAAGAACCACAGGAGCTGAACCCAGGAGACGGCCAGCCTCTCCTCCCACACCACGAACTCCTGAACCGCGTCGGTCGAGTGAGATTGCGAACGGGGCGGCCGGGAATCAGCTGCATACCTTCCTCCTCGACCACGAGCGCCACGGCTACCGGTACCGTCTGCGCAGGAGGGGGCCCTCCCACGGGTGCCGGAGGCGGTGCCAGCCCGCGCCGGAGTGTGCTTGCGGGGACGGTCGCGACCCCTCTTGGGCGGTGGCGAGCCCGGTCCCTCCAGACGGCCTTTCCCCTTCTCGGCAGCAGAAAACCTCCTCACTGGCGTCATGGTCGTGGAAGCGGCAGACTAAGGTGAGGAGGCAAGAAGATGAAGATGGGCTAGGGGGGCTCTGCCCCCTCGCCCTTTTATAGCTGATCAGAGGCCAACCGGCGTCTCTCCGCATGTCGCGCGATAATGACTCCACAGCACGCGCTAGCCCTCGCCCGTCGGGGCAGTTACCGAGGTGACATGGGGAAGTGGAGGCGTCCGCGCCCCATCGTGTGCCATGCGTCAAGGCCAGCCCGCAGGTAATTGGGGCCCGCGGTGCTTCGGCCTCCCTTCTCCAGCTTCACCCCAAAGTCAGCCTGTGCACGCCTTGGGCCCGGGGGCTACTGCCGGCGTTCTAGGATTGGGGGTACCCAGACCTGCCTGCCTACAGCCCAGTGCGTGGCCCACCACGAAGGCCCGGTACGGCCCTGCAACGAGCCCCCAAGTCAAGGCCCTCGCGAGAGCCCCCGCCTCATGAGGAGGATAACGCCAAGACCTCCGAAGGAGTGGCACCCCCTTCAGGATGCCTCCCGAGGAGCGGAGATTCCTATGCAAGTACCCGGCCTCGTGAGGCCGGGGTGATGTGGGTTCTGACGACCAAGCCAGGCGGGCGCCAGCGGGCGCAGTGGGAGGACAGTTTCCTCTTTGGTGCAAAGGAGACAAGGACGTACGCGGGTTCCCAAGGAACCCCCCAAAGGTTTCCTTCCCGGTGCAAGAGGACCAAGACCGCGAGCTCGGCAGGACGGATGTCATCGCCGAGCCCACCGCTGCGTCACACACAGAAGCTTTGCAGGCGAAGACCACCTTTCGTCAGGATAGGATGTACCTCTTGTCCCCTTTCAAATTTGGTCGTTGTGGGATCCCTTCCCGCCTGTTCGACGGGGGAAGAGGACCGTGACCCCTATAAATAGGGACGAGCTCCCATCGTAGAAGGCAAGTTGAACTAGGTCGAGTTCATCACCACCAAGAGCCCTCATGAGGCCACCCAACCACTGTACTAGTTCATCCACAGCCTCCTCGAGAGGCCAATCCACCACAAAGCAGGAGTAGGGTTTTACACCGCAAGGTGGCCCGAACCTGGGTAAATCTCTGTGCCCATCTTCTTCCCCGCAAAAACGTATTCGACGCAGCTAGGCCGTTGGGTGACAAGTTGGGACTTTGAGCCGGTTGAGATCTTCGCACATGCCCCTGTGTTCGAACCTTGTTGGGTTTTGCGGAGCCCCGATTCTGACACTATGGCCCCCGGGTCTAATTAAATATAAAAACTAAAAAACCTTATTTACATTGTTGTACTTTTATTACTTTTATCTTATTTTGCTTTTATAATATCTTTCTATCAAGATTTAATCCTTGCAAGTAACGAGTTCAAGGGGCTTGACAACCCTCTTGCCCGCGTTGGGTGCAAGTATTTTATTCTTTTGTGTGCATGTGCTGTTGACGGGGGTTTGTGTGATTCTCCTATTGGTTCGATAACCTTGGTTCTCAGTGAGGGAAATACTTATCTCTACTATGTTGTATCTCCTCTCCTCTTCAGGGAAAAACCCACCACAGTTTACAAGTAGCAGGAAGAATTTCTGGCGCCGATGCCGGGGAAACATCATCAAATTTCTTCTAGGTACCTACACACACATTATCATTCATTTGTTCTACTCTCTACTTGCTTAGCAATGCTATCTTTATCTTCGTCACACAAAAACATAAGGTAAAACAAAAGTTTAAGATAAATGGATCCTTGTCCACTTGCTAATCTTTTCAAAAGACCCGATTATGTTGAACCAATTGCTAGTGAGAGTGCACTAGATTATCTTTATGAGGTCTTGGTTGAAAATCATGAATCTAAAAATTGTGATGAAGTGTTAAAAGAAATTTATAATGTGATTCATTATATTTCCTTGAATGAAAAGCATGATTGCAATTTTGTTAGTAGAAATTCTATGAATATCAGTTGCGCTGATGATCATGATTGGGGTGATAATCATGATGTTTCTTGTGATCTTGAAAATTCATTTGAACTTCATGATGAATCTGTTATTGATAATGATATTTGCAAGACTACTAAAAGTGGGTTTGGAAGAGCGTCAACTTTAGGTAATAATGATCCCACTATTTTGGAGAATGATCAATCTTATGAATTTTTTGATAAAAGTGGGTTTGGAGAGGTCATGACTTTAGTTAATGTTCAACCCACTACCTTGGAAGATTGTGAAACTTTTGTGCATGTGGATCATGGAGAAAATATTTTATATAATAGATATATTGTTGAATTTTAATATGATCCTACATGTAATTATTATGAGAGAGGCAAATGTGCTTACAGAAATTTTCATGTTACTCACTTACCTCTCTTGATATTCAAATTGTTAATGCTTCATTCTTCCTATTTGCCTATGCTAGACACTCCTTGTCTTGATAATTTGTTTTCTTATAAAATGCCTATGCATAGGAAGTATGTTAGACTTAAATGTGCGTGTCACATGTTTTACGATGCTCTCTTTGTGCTTAAATTCTTGTCTTTTATGTGAGCATCATTATTATCCCAAGCCTATCTTAAAGGCTATAAAGAAAGACCTTGTTGGGAGCCAACCCAATACCTTGTGTTTTTTGTGTAGACATGATTATTGCCTCTGTAATTATTTTGTTTTATTTTTAAATTAGTGTTTATGCGAAGTAAAGCCTTTGGGATGATTTGGAAGATAGTAGAATTGATACAGTGCAAAAACATAAACTTTTGCGTCAAGTGCAGAATTTCTCTGATTTTACTGGAACGTCTTTTTGATCTGAAATTTTTACACGGTATTTGTATGCAAATTGCCAAGGTTTTCGTAATTTTTTAGAATTTTCGGAGTTATAGAAGTGTAGTTTTTCTACAAATCTTTACACAATCATTTTATAGTTTGCTTTATTTTTAGTTTGCCACAATCATTGTTTGCTGGACACACCCATTTGAGAGAGACGCATGTTCATCATGATTTGCTAGAATACTCTATGTGCTTCGCTTATATCTTTTGAGCTTATTAGTTCCTCTAATGCTTCACTTATATCTTTTGAGCTTAGCAGTTGCTCTAGTGCTTCACTTATATCTTTTATAGCACGGTGGCGTGTAGATTTTATATAAATAATTGAACTCTCGTGCTTCACTTAAATTTGTTTGAAAGTCTAAATAAATAGTAACGGTAATTTGTACTGGTTATAAGTCTAGTCCAAAAAGGATAGGTATTCAAGGAGTGTATAATAAAACCTTCATGTAGCTCACTATAAGAAGAAACCGTGGGTTAATGATATTGATGTAGTAATATGAAAGGGCATGAGTACATGATTGTTGGTTAGTAGAAATATCGGTAGTTAAAGCGTGTTACTTGCTAAATATTGGTTGTGGCATGGTGATGATGTGTGAGCATTCTTATTCCTCGTTGAAATCCTAGTCATGTTCGGGTCGGAGGCACGCGATGGTTAACTCCTCCCAACCTCCTCCCTAGGGGCACGCGGTAGTACTTTGCTTCGAGAGAGCTAATAAGGCTTTGCAATAAGTATATGAGTTCTTTATGACTAATGTGAATCCATGGATATACGGACACTCACCTTTCCATATATTGCTAGCCTCTTCAGTACCATGCATTGCCCATTCTCACCTCGAGGATCGATGCAGCTTTCGTCGGTGCATCCAAACCCCGTGATATGATACGCTCTATCACACATAAGCCTACTTATATCTTCCTCAAAACAGCCACCATACCTACCTATTATGGCATTTCCACAGCCATTCCGAGATATATTGCCATGCAACTTCAATCGTTACATCACATGACTTGTGTTTTCATCATCATATTGCTTTGCACGATCATAATGTGTCATAAAGTGGAATAATAACCAAGAACAACATAAATATCAATAGGAAATCATGATGCAAAATGGACGTATCACAAGCCTACGAAGGAATTACTCACTCCCGGTGGTGAGCATCATGGAATTGTTGATGGAGAAGGGTTGGTGATGACGACGGCGATGAATACCCCTCTCCGGAGCCCCAAACGGACTCTAGATCAGCCCTCCCGGTGAAGAACAGGAGGTGGCAGCGGCTTCGTCTTACAAAACGCAATGGAAGTTTTTCCTTGATTTTTTCTAGGGTAAATGACACTCTATAGGAGAATATAGGCGCTAGAGGCCTGCGAGGGGGCCCATGAGCTCAGGGAGCGTGCCTTGGGGGGTAGGGTGCACCCCTAGGCTCATGGCCTCCTGGTGGGTCCCCCTTTGGTATTTCTTCTGCCAATATTTTTATATATTCTCAAAGTAATCTCCATCAATTTTTAGCTCAATCCAAGAACTTTTATTCCTGCACAAAAACACCACCATGGTAGTTCTGCTGAAAGCAGTGTCATTCTGGGTCAGTTTCATTCAAATCATGCAAATTAGAGACCAAAATAAGAGCAAAAGTGTTTCGAAAAGTAGATACATTTGGGACGTATCAGAAGACACATGGCGACCCATGTATGGACCCGCTTGCCAGAATCCACATCAGCACAACAATGGGCCCACATGTTAGAACCGTTGACCGTTTAGACGACATATCGTCACCAAAATAACAATGCTTGGTTCCACATGTAAGCAGCCACGCCAGCCTTTCTGGGCCCATATGTTAGCGGCGTTGACCGGTGAAAATTGAGGCCGAGTTATTACTCATGGGACCGTCGGTGATAAAACCCACGGGAGACCCGCATGGAAGCAACCACATCAGCAACTGGTGGTCACACCTGTCAAAATATTTGACCGGTCAAACCTACAAACGGATCACCGATGACAGGATTATCGTCGCCAAAAAGATATTAGGCGACAAATTGGGCTGTCATAGGTGACATTCTCGGCCATCGACAAAAACGGCCATCGGTGACATTTTTTGGTTCGCCACCTAAAATGCGATCTTGCGTGACAAAAAAAGTGGTACCGTCAAAATTTTATTTTTTTATGATGACGCTTCGTTGACGGTGGGGGTGATGTTCGGAAAACATCACCGGGGTATTTTCCGTGAAGAAAAACTGTTATACGTGACACAAGTGAAGCATCGCAAAATAGAGAAAATTTTGTAGTGGCAGAGTAGTAACTGAGTGCCACAATAATGATTGTAACGAGAGCAACAATTACAGAAAGCATAGGCATGGAACTAAATAATGAGTTTTGTTCAAATGAGATTCATTATGTAACTGTCATAACTTAGAGCGATACCAAACTCACTCCAATTCATCAATCATATGTAGGCATGCATTCCATAAATAGTTGTACGTATTTGCGATAAGAACCTGCACAATATCTTTTGTCCTACCCTCCATGCCAACGGGATCCTAATGGAAATTAAGGGTAATTAAGATGCTCCTTTTAATAGAGAACCGGAACAAAGCATTAACATGCGGTGAATACATGTAATCCTCAAGGTAAAGCCATCCCCGTCAATATCCCAATTGTTGTCACTTTGGGGTCTACGGTTCAAAACAATAATAAATGAATACAACTTGGAGATAAGATCAAGAAAACAAATATATTCATGAAAATGTAGAAGATTCAGATTTGAAATCATGGCACTGTGGCACCAACTTGGGATCCTAACTTGATATAGGAGAATTAGACAATTAACAGAGTCACAACATCATTGGCGAGTACTACGAGTGACTTCTGCAATTTAAACCATCTACAGTCGGGCACCACAAACAACACTCAAACGCACGATCGGATGGCCCGGTCACTGATTTGTAAAAACGCTACCCGGTAGGGCGCCTCAAACGGGTCTCAAATGCTCGAACTAACTGGCACGCCTCATATCCAATCCAAATCTGGGACATGTATGGGGTAGGTCGGGTGCGACCGAGCGCGTCTGCCATGTTGGACCAGACAACCCGACCCCACTACAAATTGCACCAAATCCACGAAACACACTGCCCTCCTCCCGCCTTTCAGCCCTTGTCATCGGACACCCTTGTTCCCCTATCCACGCCGCCGGCCCCCATCCGCTACCCTAGATGTCGTCCAATCCGTCCTCCACCATTGCGACAGAGGTTCTCTGGCGGCGTCCATGGAATTCCCGTCCTTGGCTCCATCATGCAAGCCGAAGAACGTCACCGAGAGGGACCGGCGATAGAGATAGCGAGAGATGAAAGCAACGTCGCAAGGAGCCAATGTGGACCTCCCCGCCATTGAGACCGGCCACTCGAACCCCGTCCATCTAGCCGCCAACAAGGGTCTCGGCCTCCGACCTGGTTGGGACATAGGACACGACATGATGGGGGCACATTCCGAAGAGTTTTCCACAAACGCGGATGGAGGAGGGGGCGTATGTGATTCACCGCCACTCATTCAGTCGTGGACAGGCCTGGGTAACGGTGACCCCCCGGCTGCCTACGTCATGTTCGACGGAATGACACATCAGGTCTCGGTACATTTATTTTGATCCTATTTTGATTAACTTTGTATATGTGATGATCAATGTTTTACATAGACCTTTAGTTCATTTGAAATCATGATAATTGTAAGAATTGATCATGTTGGAGATTGTGAATGATAATCATGAACTGGCCCAAACAGAGTATGAGTTGGGGGATCCAACTTGTCCTACGTTTGAACTTGGCCGAACATCAAATCCCAATACGAACAAGAAAAAGAAGGGAAAGATGCCCAAGGCAAGAGGTCCGACATTCACAACTTTTGAGGATATCTTGTTGGTTAAAAAGAGGTTGGCCATAACATTGGACCCCATATGTGGCACAGAGAAAAAGGGCAATAGGTATGGGGATAAGATCCACAAGCATTATCATGAACACAAGCAATATGTGGAGTTGCATCATATGGTGACCAAATTCAGTGTGGCATTTCTCAAACATCAATGCGGGGTCATTCAAGGAGAAGTGAACAAGTATGTCAGTACAATGCACAAGTGCTTGGCCACCCTCATAGTGGGATGGGATTGTCCACTCACGTAAGCATAATCACTTCATTTTGTGATCATTTGAATTGCTTGTTTTTTGTTACATTCTCATCGTTATACACACAATTTTTTCTAGACTTTGGTGGCGTACACTATGTATCAAGAAACGGAGAAGAAGCCATTCCGTTTTAGATACTGTTGGTGCTACTGAATGGAAAACCAAAGTGGACCCAACTTGTGGACGATCTCAAGGCCGGCAAGAGAAAAAATGATGGCTCAAGGCCGGTAGACGACGAAGAGGAAGAAAATGTAGGGTAGAATGGAAGATCCACCGTGCCAAAGGATAGCGACAAGTGATGGAAAACAAGTGTGAGAAGACGAGGGCATCCTCTGACGCCGCGAATACAAAAATGTCCTTTACTTGAACGGTCATTTTTTCGTAAGGGAGAACAAAAAAGAGGAGAGACACAAGCTCGTGTTGGATGCTCAAAAGGAGAGAATCGAGTTGAAGAAGAGGTAAGCGTCGAATAAATGGGAGCTGGAGAAGATTGAACATTTGGAGAAACTAAGATTGGGAATAAAAGGTTGCAACTTGCTCAAGACACGGAGCATACCAAGGTAATGTTGACGAACGAAAATACATTGGATGAGCATTCAAAGAAGTGGCTTGTGGGGATGAATAAGGAGATCAATGAACATAGGGACTACGAGGCAGGTATGGTTGCAGAGCAAGAGGCAAGTGTAGAGAATTGGTGCAACTCACGATATATTGATCGGGTGCATATGCACATGTATATATGCGTACAAAGGGTAGCCACGTGCACAACTATACAAGGAAGGAGGAGGGCTTGTTGTATAAGAAATACACATGCACAATATACATCTCAACACCCCCCCCCCCCCGCAGTCGAAGCGTCGCCAGAGCCGACGCAAAGGCTGGACCGGAACTCCTCGAAGGACGCAGTAGGCAACCATTGGTCATGATGTCAACAAATTGTTGGGAGGTGGGAACGCATAGTACACGTATACGACCAAGAGCCACCTGCTCCCAAAAAAATGGATATCAAGCTCAATGTGTTTGGTGCGTCGATGATGAACCGGATTAGCGGAGAGGTAGACGATGGAGACGTTGTCACAATAGACAATGGTGGCCTTTTCAACCGGTGAAGAAATCTCATGCAGAAGCTGGCGAAGCCATGAGCACTCAGCAACCATGTTAGCCACCGTGTGTTACTCGGCCTTGGCACTGGAGCGAGAGACGGTGGGCTGTCGCTTGGACGACCAAGAGATAAGCGACGGGCCGAGATAAACAGTATCCCAAAGTGGAACGGAGGTCAAAAGTGGCGATGGCGGTGCAGTAGAAGCCGCACAGGCGTATTCATCTGTGGAGTACCGGAGACTCGGCCGACGGACACCCAAGCTTGCCCGAGTGACGGGACCGGCCGGCTGCATGCGGGCAGCGACCTCTCCAGAGGAAGCCGCCACTCCAGAGGGCAAAGGGACCTGGGAGCCAGCTAGCGGGGCCGGCATCGTCGAGACCGAGGTTGTGGGAACCGGGGGCGCACTAGCCCTGGGTACAACACCACGGCAAAGAGAGCCGGTCAAGAGAGGACCGAGGTGCGAGAAGGGAGCCACCACATGTTCCTGTTGAAAAGGAAAACACTGCTCGTCGAAGTAAACATGCCGGGAGGTGATGACGCGGTGAGAGACCGGGTCATGGCATCGATAGCCCTTAGTGTTAGCCGGGTAACCGAGGAAGACACAAGGAACGGATCGAGGGGCAAGTTTATGAGGGGTGGTGGCAGCGATGCTAGGGTAACAAAGACAACCGAAAATCCTAATACCATCATAAGATGGAGGAAAACCGAAGAGAAGATGGTGTGGAGCATAGCTCCATCGGGTACGACAAGGGCAAAGGTTAATGAGGAGAGTGGTGGTGGCGAGGGCATTGGGCCAAAAGCGGGGTGGCATGTAGGCATGAAGAAGAAGGGTGCGGACACAGTCGTTAAGAGTGTGAAGAATGCGCTCGGCCCTGCCATTATGTTGCGAAGTGTAAGGACAAGTGAGACGAAAAATGGTGCCATGGGCGGAGAGAAGAGTGCGAATAGTGATGTTTTCAAATTCCTTCCCGTTGTCGGTTTGGAGAGCATGGATGGGGCGACCAAATTGTGTGGATACATAAGAGTAAAAAGCAATGAGAGTGGAGGGAACATCGGATTTCTTACGTAACGGAAAAGTCCACACAAAATGAGAAAAGTCATCCAAGATAACGAGATGGTATAGAAAGTCAGTGTTACTAGGAACGGGAGAGGCCCAAACATCACTATGAATAAACTCAAAAGGAAACGATGCAACCGTGGACAAAGAACTAAAAGGTAGTCTGACATGTTTGCCTAGACAACATGCTTGATAAGAGTGAGCATCCGTTTTATTACATGAAAAAGAAAAATCCTTCATTATTTGATGAAGTGCGGTGGAGCTAGGATGATCGAGGCGGGCGTGACAATGATCGATGCCGGCGTAAATCGTGAGAGGTCCAGTGCGGGATGATGATGGAGACTGGACGGAGTACATATCGCCGGGACTGTCACATCGGTGGAGGATCATCCGGGTACGGGCATCCTAAATAGAAAAACCAACTTTGTCAAATTCCACAGTTACTGAATTGTCACGAGAAAGTTTACGAACACATACTAAATTCTGAATAAGCTCAGGAGATACAAGAACATTATTAAGATACAGTGGCCTAGAGCTAGAGGGAAAGTTAACAAAATCGACATGAGTGATAGGGAGGCCGGCACCCATTACCGACGATGATATGAGAGGAGGTGGAGACATCATAGGTGGAGGAGAGGTTACCCGGATAAGCAACCATGTGAAATGATGCTCCAGTGTCCATGAAGCAGTCCCCGCCACTAGCGTAGGAGCTAAGCGGGGGAGTCGTGTCATACTGGCCCGGGGCAGGCTGCTGGGCGAGATAGCCGGCATACACGCCATAGCCGGGAGGAGGCGTCGGGTAGGTGGGCGCCGGAGGAGCACCATGGCCCGACTGGGGAGCCACGAAGAAGGCCTATGCGTCGAAGGATGCTATAAGAGCACATTTCTCCATGTGTGGTTTTGGTAATTGATGACAATCCCTATGGACTAATGGTTGCCTTTGTTATATTCGAAGGATTTGTCCATAGGCACTTCTTGAAGTACATCTGTTGGTTTCAAGGAGTTTATATGGTGACCAAGGTGGTATTCAAGGTTTTATCCGAAGATTGGTCATGTGAGAGTTGAGCTTATTGCAAGCATGTCTTGAAGAAGAAGATTGTGTGAGCATTCATGTTTACCTTCAAGACATCATCTTTATGAAGAGAGAAGATAAGATACAAGGTTGATCAAGACTAAGTCAAAGAGTGAATCAAGTCGATCAACATACAAAGCATACAAGATGTACCGAGAGGGATCAAGTGATCCCATGGTATGGTAAGCATTGTCAATTATGCTTTGTGTACTAACCCATGGTCTACGTGAGAGTTCTATGTGGGGTTAGGTATGTTTCCATGGGCTTGCGTCAAGAGGAAGATCTCATACAACCCTTGGAGGATGACATCAAGTGGTGATCGTCATCAAGGATGCGGTGTGCAAGTTCAAGTGAGCATCACGAAGAGATCATGCTTGAAGCTTGCTGTCCATTGTGGTGACAATAGACTTGTGAAGATGTGACGAAGAGTGGCTCACCCATAGTGGAGTATGGGGGAGCAATCAACTAGTCTTCATCAGCCAACGCAATCAAGAAAGGTGGTCCATCTTGAGAAAGTCAAGATCATCATCATCTAGCTCAAGTGGACTATGTGCAAGGTATAGGTTTGCCCTTGATAGGTTTTCTATTTTACCGGTCTCATGGTGGTAGTTGAGAGACCGGGTTATAGGATCGTTTGTCGTACTATCAAGGGGGGATCTCAAGTAAGTAGCTCGATCGCATCGTTCGTTGAGAGCTCAAACCATTTGCATCCTTGCATCATCTTTCTTGGTTCTTGTTTGGTGTTTCTCTTTGTGAGTTTTCGAGCTTATGGTCATCTTCATGACAATCTCGAGTTCATCGAAGACGGAGTCCATATCCTTCTTCTATGATGTTTTCAATGTTGGAGTTTTTGCCGGCTCTTCATTGATAGAGGTTTCACATCTATATATTATTGGCATTTTTATAATGCCTCTTCTTAATTTAACTCGATCTTGTCGTCCTGAATCCAACAAGCTTGAGTTTGCTCAATTCGGAGCTCGTATGCGAAAGTTAAGACAATATCTTTCTCTGGACAGTTTTCTCCACCCTGGCGGTAGTACCGCTGCTACGGAGCGGTAGTACCGCTCTGGTGGTTCTGGCGCCCGCGCCAGCCACCAGACTCATGTATGATGCCCCGCGCCACCTGAGCGGTTGTAACAAGCGGTAGTACCGCTTATAAGCGGTAGTACCGCTCTCTGGAGCCGTAGTACCGCTCTCCGTAGCGGTACTACCGCTTGTGTGCGGGCTGTGGGGGTAACAGTGGGATTTTCCCACACCAATTTAAGGGGGGTCTTCTTCCCCCAATGTTTCTTATCCTTTGAGCTCGAGTTTGCCCCCCATTGTTGACCTTCTTCGAGCTTGCTAGTTCTCAATCCCTCCAATGATTCTTGCTAGTTATTGAGGGAAAAGAGAGAGGAGATCTTGATCCACATTTCCACCAATCACTTTCTCCTCTATGTGAGGGGAACCCCTTGGATCTAGATCTTGGAGTTCTTCGTGTTCTTCTTCGTTTTTCCTCTCATTTTCCTCCATAGCATTAGTTGTTGTGGTGGGATTTGGGAGAGAAGGACTTGGGCACTCCATGTGCCCTTGCCATTGCATTTGGTGCATAGGTTTGAGTTCTCCACGGTGATACGTGCAAGTGAAGTTTGAGAAGCTTATTACTCTTGGGTGTTTGAGCACCCTAGAGCTTGTTACTCTTGGGTGCCTTGGCGCCCTAGACGGTTGGTGGTGTCTCGAAGCTCAATCATTGTGGTGTAAAGCTCCGCGCAAGCATCGGGGTCTCCAATTAGGTTGTGGAGATTGCCCCGAGCATTTGAGGTCACCTCGGAGCGACAACCCATTGTGGTGAAGCTTCGTGGTGTTGTTGGGAGCCTCCAATTAAGTTGTGGAGTTTGCCCCAACCTTGTTTGTACGGGTTCTGTGACCGCCCTCAAGGGCCCCTTAGTGGAATCACGACATCTTGCATTGTGCGAGGGCGTGAGGAGATTACGGTGACCCTAGTGGCTTCTTGGGGAGCATTGTGCCTCCACACCACTCCAAACGGAGATTAGCATCCGCAAGGGTGTGAACTTCGGGATACATCATCGTCTCCACGTGCCTCGGTTATCTCTTACCCGAGCCCTTTACTTATGCACTTTACTTTGTGATAGCCATATTGTTTCTTGTTATATATCTTGCTATCACTTAGTTTTTTTTATCTTGCTTAGCATAAGTTGTTGGTGCACATAGGTGAGCCTAGTTGTTTTAGGTTTTTAGCTTGACTAATTAAACGTTAGTTTTATTCCGCATTAGTTCAAGCCTAAACCGTAACTATTTTAAAGCGCCTATTCACCCCCCTCTAGGCGACATCCATGTCCTTTCAGACGCGACCCGAGCAGGCTAGGGGCGGGGGTGCGCGGAACAGGCATGGAGTAGGCATGGATATCCCCGGTCCACGGGTTGTGTCCATCGCTCCAGGGTGGCAGCGGGTACTGTTGGACGGCGAGCGACTGAGACCCGATATTGTTGCCGCCGGGGTTGCGCTGCTGCCCATTGCCACGGCCACGTCGGCGATTGCGGCGATCGGTCAGTGCCTGCTGCTGCTGGGGAGAAGGGGCCGCTAGGGGCGCCGCGGGAAGGCTGCGCCGTACACACCGGCAGGTGCGGAAGGCACCGACTGACGCGGCGGGAACGGGGCGTCGTAGCCACCGCGGGCACCGAGGGTGTCGGTGCAGGGGCGACGTGCGAGGGACCAGCGGCGAGAGCGGTATGGATGGCGCGAGAGCGAAGGTTCTTCAGGCGTCGTTCCTCGAGACGGAGATAGGCACCGCCCGCTCATAAGTAGGGTTAGCCATGAGGCTGAGGTTGGAGGCGGCATTACCAAGATCCTCGTTGTGGCCGACCGTGAGGGTGGAGAGGAGCTCGTCCCCAACCTTGAAGCCGACGTCGTTGAGCTCGTCAGAGAGAGTCTTGAGGCGCATCCAGTTGGCGTCAATGCAGGAGTCGTTCTGGTGACAACCAAAGAACTCTTGCTGCAAAAGGACAATCCGTTAAAGCTTGTTGTCTGTGAAGAGGCCGCTAATCTTGGTCCACACCGTGTAGGCATCGTCCCCATCGCGAACAACGGTGTGGAAGATGTCCTTGGAGACGGTGAGGAAGAGCCACCGGATGATGGTGGCGTTAATCGCCATCCAATCGTCGTCGTGGCGCATGGCGAGGAAGTCGGTGGTGCCATGGACGTGATCACAGATATTGTACTCACAGAAGTGAAGGTTGAAGTAGGTCTTCCATGCATAGAAGTTGGCCTCCGTGTGAGAGAACTTGATCGGCACACGCTCGAAGATCGGGACGTCACAGATGTAAGTCGGGTCGGGGACGGAGGAAACCCCGAAGGCCGAGGAGGCAAACGGATTGCTGCAGTCGGACACAAACATGATGGTGACGCGGTGGTGTGGTAGCAGCGGCGAGAGCGGCATGCGGCTAGGGTTAGATGCGAAGCGGCAGCGGTAGGTGGCGGCGGAAGCGGCTAGGGTTAGGTGTAGCGGCGGCGCCGGGTGGGTAGGGTTAGGGAGCGGCGGCAAGGGTGGGAGAGAGGCAGGGGCTGCAGCGGCGGCTAGAGCGCGGCAACGGCGACGTAGCGAGGGAGAGGGAGCGGCGGTTGTGTCTGGATAGCAACGGCGGTGCGACGCAGCTAGGGTTTTGGAGAGGATCGAAGAGAGGCTGATACCATGTAGAGAATTGGTACAACTCACGATATATTGATCGGGTGCATATGCACGTATATGTATGTACAAAGGGTAGCCACGTCCTCAACCATACAAGGAAGGACGAGGGCTTGTTGTAAAAAAAATACACATGCACAATATACATCTCAACAACAAGGATGACTGCGGAGCAGGAGGCAAAGCTGGCGGCGCAGGAGGAGGCAAAGATGGGCGTGGAGCATGATGCATGGTTGGCATCCATCGAGTGATCTGACCAGGTAGTGATCCGTCATGCTCAAAATTTAATTTAATTTTGTTACGTCCAGACTCTTGAAATGTGATTTATTTTGCTTTGTCGCATTCGGTAAACCATTGATTGTGCAATTTGTGTTATGTGATTAACGTACATGCGCTGTATGGATGTAAGAGCATCTCCAACAGACGCGCTATATAGGCGCCGCGCTGAAAAATTAGTGCTTTTTGCGCGCGCTACCACTCCGGGCGCTCCAGCGGAGGCGCAAAAACCACGTGCGCGGCATAACTAGTTCAGCGCGCGGGCGGAAACGCCATCGCGCGCCGTTTATTTGCTGCGCCCGCTGCCGCGCGCTGAACACTCGAGCGCCCGCTCGCAACTCCACCTACCCCATCCAGCCGCTGGTGCCGCCGCCGCCCGTGCCACCCCATTTCTTCCGGCGACCGTTCCGGCGCTTCCCCGGCCTATCCCCGCGCCGCCGCTGCTTCCTCTGTCTCCCTCTAGTCACCGCCGCCCCTCGCGCACGGCAGTCCTCCGACGAACAGCGCCCGGCCGCCCACTGCCGCTCGGCGCCCGCAAGGTGTTCGACAAAACGCCCGCTAGGTATGTATTGCTTCAACTTCACATTTTTTATATGAATTTGATGCATGTTGTTTGTAGTTTAATAGCCTAGTTTAAATTGAACATTGTAGATGAGTTCGTCATATGATTCTTCCGAAGAAGAATTTGATATGGAAGAGGAGGAGGATCTTGCAATGATCCTAGCTATGCACATCAATAAAAAACCGAAGCACGGTGGTTCGGTTATGGGTCGGCAGAAAATTTGGAGGGATAGGATCGATGCCCACAACAGATTGATGAGGCAGTATTTTGTGGAGAATCCCACATACCCCGATTCGTACTTTCGTCGCCGGTTTAGGATGAGCACCGAGTTGTTCAGGCGCATTGCAGAGAAACTAGCGAGCCATGACCGGTTTTTTCAGCAAAGGAGGAATGCCGCCGGAGAGCTCGGGCATAGCACCCTTCAGAAGGTGACAGCCGCTTTGCGTATGTTGGCATACGGTATCCCCGCTGATCTAGTTGATGATCACTTGGCCATGGGTGAGAGTCAAGCCATCATGTGTGTCAAGCGCTTCGCAGTCGGAATTGTGCAAGTGTTTGGCCAGGAGTATTTGAGATCTCCCAATGCTGAAGACGCCGCAAGGCTATTGGAGATGAACAAAGCTCGCGGCTTCCCAGGTATGCTTGGCTCAATAGATTGCATGCATTGGAGTTGGAAGAATTGTCCTAGGGCATGGCATGGGCAATTCCACGGCCAAAAAAAGGGTTCCACTATAATCCTTGAAGCGGTGGCCGATCAAGAGATTTGGATTTGGCATGCTTTTTTTGGAATGCCTGGATCTTTGAATGACATCAACGTTGTCAACCGGTCACTACTGATGAATAAGATTGCAAATGGTGAACTGTCACCGGTGCAGTTTGTAGCAAATGGTTGTACGTACAACTATGGCTACTATCTTGCGGATGGCATCTACCCAAAGTGGCAAACATTTGTGAAGCCGTTGAAAAAAACGGAAGGTAAGAAAAATCTTGATTTCCACAATGCTCAGGCGGCGGCTAGAAAAGATGTGGAGAGAGCTTTTGGGATTTTGCAAGCCCAATTTGCTATTGTGAGAGGACCGGCTAGATTTTGGGATCAAAAGATGCTTTGATACATCATGCACGCTTGTGTGATCATGCACAATATGATCATCGAGAATGAGCGTGGCCAAGATGTAGACTACTCTCACTATGAGCTGTTGGGACATCCCGTGCGAGTGCGGCGAAGGGCTGAAAGGGTGGCCCGTTTTGTTGCCTCCTATCATGCCATTCGACGTCTCGAAACGCATAATGATCTTCAGAAGGATCTCATTGAGGAGTGGTGGGCATGGAATGGCCGCCAAAGAGCATCATGATTTATGCGTTTGATGTTGTATTGTTGAACTATTTGTTGTATTGAAAGATAAACTATTTGTTTGAGTTGTAATAACGAAATTGAACTATTTATTGTTGATTTATTTTGTTTGTGTTTGATCTTCTTGCTTGTGTTTGGAGCGCATATGTTGTTTGTGCGAGAGCGCGCGCGCTGCATTTTAGCGCGCCTGCTGGAGCTACGCACGCGTGCTAAAGTTTACAGCGGCCGCTGGAGCCAGCGCTCCCCGCCGCGCCAAAACAGACGATCGACGCGCTGCAAACGCTTTTTTAGCCCGCCGCGCGTTGGGCGGCTGTTGGAGATGCTCTAAGGATTCACATTTAAGGTGTGCATGCAAGTCACAATATATAAGAGGCTGCCCGGCTCTGTTTATGGACGTGTCCGGACGCGTGGTAAGACGTCGAATTTGTCAAAGTCCAGTTGTAGATGCTCTTAGCTCCAAGGGACAGAACCATGACTAATTACCTGGTCAGCTTAATTTGCACAGTAGCAACACTCGGTATGTAGTAGTGCTTAACTACCATTCCGTCCAGATATTCAAATTTACACGAAACTGTTGCCTGTAGGATGAGAGGTCGATGGGCATATGACCGCCAAAGCCAAACACCGACCAGCTAAGCCGAAAGCATGAGACAAACCTCGAATCATGAGACCTGACAAATAATTAGGTTTCTCCATGTGATCACTTCACGCGTGATCGGCAGGACCCCGCGATTTAGTTATGAAAAATTATAACCATACAAGTGGGGGGCCAGATCCTAAGCTCGAGTTCACCATTTTTCAAACGCTTAAATAATCAGCAGTTGGTGATCCCAGGTTTAGAATACGAGGGCCGTGGCTGGCGCGCACCCGGAATCTCGGCATATGCCAACAAAAGTCCTGCGCTTGCCCGACAGCGCGCAGAGCAAAAGAGACGATAAATAATGCGGCGGTTGACCGGACCCCTTCGCTCCGTGTGAACACTGTGTATCCACAGTCAAACATTTGGGTTTGTACTTACCTTTGTTCGCACCTACTCTATCTATCCAGACGGCTCTTTGAACGTTTGCGTTTTCGTCGGTAACGTAGAGGCCGTTTGCCGTTGCGGGAAGGGCCGCACCGCCGCACACAGACCCCCCACTGACCACTGATCGCACGCGCGCGCTAGCTAGGTGCAGGACACGCGCGTATGAGCTGACGCTCTCCTCTCTGTATAAAGCGGCCACTGTGCACAAGTCAAATCGGCAAAGAGGAAAAGCCAAGCAAGAGGCAAAACATATCTGTCTGCCGCTTCATTCGCACGCGCGTGCGCCAAGAGAGAGAGAGATAGAGGTGTGTTTGTGGTTGGGTGGCGCTCGGCAATGTGATGGCGCCGCCGCTGCAGCAGCAACGACAACGGCGCCTCGTCGCGGCGCTCCTGGTGCTCCTCTCTCTCTGCTGCCTTGCTCGCCTCGGCGCCGCGGCTTCTGCAGGTACGCACTACTCCTGTTTCTGTTCTTGCTTGGTGCGAGGGTTTGTTTTACAGATGAATCGCTTCGTCAATCCTTGCAGCGAGTACTGACCCTGACCGGAAAGATGGAACTGCGCTGGACAAGGCCGCGCCACAGGTTTGCCTTCCCCCTCTCTCGATCCCCGCCCCCGCCCGCCGATTGACTAGTTTAGGTTGCTGCTGTTTTACTTGCTGATGCACATAGCAAAACTGGAGTGGAGATCAACCTTCTCTGTTTCATCCATGGTATATATATGCAGGAGGAGGAGGCAGCGCGCGGGTTCACGGTGACCACCCTGAAGGAGCGAGGGCGAGGGCGAGGACCGGTGAGGGTGGTGACGGAGGTCGACATCGAGGACTATCCCCGGTACGGTGCCAATGGCCGGCACAACCCGGAGGGTCCGCACCCGTGACGGCGGCCGCCGCGCCCGCGAGATCAGATCAGTGCGCGCCGGCCTATCCAGCCAGCTGCTCGTCACCAGATCTGTTGCTAGTTACAGCTAGATTGGTTCGCGCGCACGCCACCATCACCACCACCCGCGCACGGCGAGCTGTCGACGCGGCCGCATGCCGCGCCTTAGGCCCGTAGCTTCGCTTTTCGCTTTATGACGATGATTTGTCTTCCGCTACCGCTTCGCTTTTTTGCTTCCGCTGTTTCGGCCACCGGCCGCTGGACATTGTGAGTTGTTCCTAGGCAAACCCAACATGGGGTGTGTGTGTGTTCGTCCTTGTTCTTCGCCTGTTTATGCATTGCGCGCATCGAGTCTACTGAGTCCTGATTGCTCGCACTAGCCGCTGAGAGTGGACGACTGGCTGGTCTGTGGTTCACCATCTTTCCTGCGGGACACCGCCTAGGAAACTTGCCTCAAAGGCCGACCGTTGGCACCGGAAGGGGAATCCTACTGTTCCAATTATGTGATGACCAATCTGTCCAGGTCACACATGTACTGTAATTGCTTCCTGTTGGAATGGAGAGAGGGATTTTGTGGAATTGTTGATGTATTGCTTGAACCTCGTGGGCATATATATAGGAGTACAATGACTAACTTGGAGTACAAGACAAGGCAGGACAAATCCTAGTCTATCTCATATTTTCTAATAATCAATATACTCAACATCCCCCCGCAGTCACAACGGTAGCGACGTAGACGGTGAGACTGGAGAAGAATCCGAAGGTAATCCGACGGTCATCCCCCCACAGTCGTAACGGTCGATGCATCGCGGAAGTCGTGGCTGGAGTAGAAACCGACGAGGTTGCTCAAGCAAGGCGGTAGCCCTTTGTGCCGATGTCGAAGTAGCCGAGAGTGTAGGGTGGTGTAGCCGTGGTTGAGGTAGCCGTACGAAGAACGCCGTGGTCGATGTTGAGTCGGGGTAGCCGGTGTCGAAGTAGTCGCCGAGGAGCCGCGGGCGCAAGGAGGCGCCGAGTTAGTTATGGGCGCAGTGGTGTCGAAGTAGTGGTGCACCGAGAAGAAGACGAAGTTGAGACGCGTCGCGCCGGGATTGCCAAGTTCGGGGACACGTCGTGGACGAAGGCACGCATCGGTGTTGCCAGCACCGGGCATGCGTAGACGGACGAAGTTGATGTTGACGATGCGTCGCTCCAGGCTTGCCAGACCTAGGAACACATCGGGGATGAAGGCACACGTCGGTGTTGCCAGCACCGGGCATGCATAGACGGGGACCTGCACACAACTTGTACGCCATGTCGAGGAGGCTAGCGGAGAAGGACTCGACGACGGTTGCGGCGCAAATCGGCGGGAAGCCAATGTCGCCCGCGGTGGTCGGTGTAGATGAAGTGGTCGGGGTAGATGACGGCGACGCTAGCGATGAGCTGGTGCTGGACGAAGATGGAGGGGGTGGACGGGGCGGCGCGGCTCGGGTGAGCGAGCTGCAGCGACGCCGAAGAAGAGCGGCGGCGGCGGCCTGACGGCGGCGGCGGCTGGTTAGGAGCGCGGCGGCGATGCTCGAAGTAGGCGTGGAAGAACCCGACAGCATGACGAAGACCGGCGCGGACGATGGCGTTCCTGCGCCGAGGAAGGCGACACGGCGCATACCAGAAGAAGTCGACGCGCGGGGACGACGGAGTGGACCGCACGCCGCGGCGCTACGCCCCGAAGGGGCGACGAAGCGGCAGCGCGCGGGTCGGGGCGACGGCGGGAAGACCTCGAGGCGGCGGCGTGGACCGCGTGCCGCTGCGCGATGGCCCGAAGGGGCGACACAGCGGCGGCGCGCGAGTCGGTGCAACCGCGAGGACGGCCTCAGGCGGCAGCGGAGACTGCGTGCCATGCTCGCTACGGCCCGATGGGGCGACGCAGCGGCAGCGCGAGGGTCGGTGCAGCCACGGGGACGGCCTGGAGCGGACGGCCTCGGAGCGGCGGTGGACCGCGGGCCGCGACACTACGGCCCGAAGGGGCGACGCAGCGGCAGCATGCGGGTCGGTGCGGCCGCGGGGATAACCACGGGGCAGCGGCGCTGCGGCCCGACGGGGCGACGCAACGGCAGCCCGGTGCTCGATCGGTGGAGGGGCGCATTTTACTCGGGACAGTCTTCACGGGACCTGCGAAGGCGCGCGCAACCGACGGGCCAGGTTGGTCGCACGGCGTAGATGAGGCGGATCGCGGCGGCGGGCGGGTGATCAATTCGATCGCGCGCGAGGTCGGGGACGCCGCTCGATGGAGGCGGGATGACGGCGGAGTCCGAGATGAAGCCGGCGACGACGGTCGGCAGAGCGGCCGTACAGGCGCGGTGTAGATCGACAGGCGGGCCAACGCGCGAACAGCGGCTGTGATGGGCCGCCGCATGGCGCGAGGCCGCCGGGTTGGGGCGATGCAGGAGTCCCAATGAGAGCAGGGCACTGACGGCCGGCGTAGGGAGACGGGCGAGCAGACGCGCGGACGACGACCGTGAGGGGCCGCCGCGTCGCGTGAGGCCGCCGGGTCGGTGTAGAGGCCGGGTCGCGCCGATGTCGGAGTAGAGGCGCGGGGTCGACGGCGGCAGCGGGCGACGCAAGCCGATCTTAGATCGGAAAACCAAAAAGAAAACGCCGATCAATGCGACCGGCGGAAGAGAGAAAACCCGGATCAAGACATCGGGAAAAAGACTCTCTAGGGCAGCCGGTCAACACGACCGGCGGACGAACCCTAGGTACGGGCAGCGCGGCCCCCGACGGCGGTCATGGAGGCCGACCGCCCCGGGGGCGGCGCGCGGTGCGGAAGCGGTGGGCGGCGACTAGGTCTAGAAACTTGCGGCAGATACCATGTTGGAAGGGAGAGAGGGATTTGGTGGAATTGTTGATGTATTGCTTGAGCCTCGTGGGCATATATATAGGAGTACAATGACTAACTTGGAGTACAAGACAAGACAGGACAAATCCTAGTCTATCTCATATTTCCTAATAATCAATATACTCAACACTTCCGAATTCTCCCTTGTGGCTCTTGTGCGAGAAAAGGAAGCGAATACTAGCTTTGAATTGACCCCCAACGGCCGCATCTCGCATGGTTTTTTATTTTTAGCTGCCGCCTGAGCATGACCAGCTCGTTTAGGAGCAGCCGCCCGTGGCGCAGTCTGAGCTTTCATATTCGCAACAATTGATGGCAGCTTAAACCCGACGCTTTGTGCAAAAAGAATTTGTTGCCTAAAATTGTAGCCCTGTCAAAAATTCTCAAAAATATCCTGATCCCGAGGATGACAGGAAGGCTCACGAAGAAAGGATGTTTTTTCTGTGAGCTCATCTCTCATGAGCCTCAGCGGAACCAAATGGCTTGCTTTGGGGGAACTCAATCAAATCTATCGTGCTCGTGACAAAAATAAGAGGAACGTGGACCGTCGAATAATAAACCGTTTCCGGGCAACTTTAAATTCTTATGATGTAAAGGAGATTACTCTCCAAAATCGGACGTTCACTTGGAGCGATGAAAGAGAAATAACCCCACCCTTCACAAGCTCGACTCTGACTTTGTCTTTTGTAATGAAGAATGGGACACTCATAACACCCACATCCTTCATGCCTTGTTTTCATTCCTATCCTATCTTTGTTCACTCTTGTTTACGGGTGACTGAGGACCAAGGGGTCCACGTTCTTTCAAGTTTGAGAATTTTTGGGCCTTTTTACCGGACTTCAAAGAGGTTATTCTTAATGCTTGGAACGAGCACACGAAGCATTCCAAGCCTTACCGAGTTTTATTCCATAAACTTTAAAGAGCTGCATGCGCCTCTCCGGATGGAGTAGGAGATTGTTCTCAAGGGCCAAGCTTCACCTTCATGCCACAATGTGTTCAAGATGATAGAGAATTGTCTCCGGATGTGCATGTGCCTCGGGCAAGGCTAAAAGGACGTGTGGTTAGCTTGGGAGTGTTGCAAAGGGCAAGAAAAAAACAATGTGTTCGCATTGTAAACCTCAAGAAGGGAGATGTAAACACCAAGTTCTTCAACATGAGAATAAACACTAGGAGGAGAAAGAACCACATCTGTCGGATAAGCCACAATCATGGATGGGTCACCGGTCACACGGAAAAGGAGTCCATCATCCACGACCATTTCTCATAGGCAATTGGTAGGGGTCAACCTAGCTCTCGAGATTTTAATTAGGAAGAGGTCAATGTCGGCACTCATGACCTTCACACACTAGATGATATGATCACCAACTAGACTGTGAAAGAGACCACCAACCAAATGCCAAAGTGAAAAAGCACCCGGGATGGACATATCACGGGCGCTTTCTTTAAGCATTGCTGGGACATCATCAAAACTGGCGTTATGCGGGCGATTCACCTTTTTGCTACCTTCCATATATGCAACCTCAACTGGCTAAATTCCGCCAACGTCGTGCTTTTACCAAAGAAAGATGGGTCGGAGGGCATTGTCGACTATAGGCCAATTAGTCTCATTCACTCCATTGCAAAAATAATTGTGAAGGATCTTGCAAACTGGCTCGCCTCCTCATTCACAGCCTTGTCTACCATGCCCAAAGTGCATTCATCAAAAGAAGAATCACCCATGATAACTTCATGTATCTGTGCAATTTTGCAAAATGACTCGACAATGCTAAAATCCCCTTGCTAATCTTTAAGATTGATATTCACAAGGCCTTTCACTCGGTAAAGTGGGACTACATTATTGATTTCCGCCAACGCAAAGGGTTTCCAAGAAAGTTCCGTGGTTGGGTGACTTTACTACTATTTCCTATCCTTGTGATGCTTATGAAATGATCATTCACCTTTGCTTGATTGTGTTGTGCTATGATATTCATTCTTATTATTCTGGCACACCACCAAGTTGTATGTGACATGGAAGAGTGCCCCATGTACCTAATCGATTGTGCATTTGCATTCAAACGCAAATTCAAAATAATGCACAAATTTAGGGGGAGCTCTTACTTATCACATACTTCTCAAAGCGACGATTATATTCATTGATTATATCATATGTCGAAGCTTTGATCTATATGTTGTCATCAATTACCAAAAAGGGGGAGATTGAAAGCACATTTGCTCCCTTGGTGGTTTTGGTAATTAATAACAACATATATGTCATTGAACTAATGTTTCCACTAAGCATATTTCAGGAAAAGTTCAATGATGGGTTGGCAAAAGGATTGTGGAGAAACCCCTAGATGCAAGGAAATGGATGGGCAAAGCTTCAAGCAAGAGTACTCTACATTTTACTTTGTGAGAAATCACTTTCAGTCCATAGGAAAGCCAATACTATTAAAAGGGGGTAAGGTACTGTTGGTGAACAAGATGCTCCACGTGCACAAGTGATAGTCACCAAAAACACCCACAATCTCTCCCACAAATTCTGTCTAGGCCATTCATGAAAATTGGTGAAGCCAACATTTTCCACTCGGTTCCACCGATTCCCAAACTCAGACAGAGCCATGCCAAACCCTAGCACATCGGTGCAACCGATCCCACTTCGGTGCCACCGAGTTCAGCTTGCCAACTTTCTGTTACATCGATTCACAAAATCGGAATTTCCGAGTTTTTGGATCGGCGTCACCGAGATTTGGATTCTGACCGTTGGACACCTGATCGGTACCGCCGAGATTTTTATATCGGTCTCACCGAGATTCAAAAGTTGCTACCTTTGGAGCAACTCGGTACCACCGAGTTTTATACTTCGGTGTCACCGAGTTGGTCACTTTAGGTGTAACGGTTGGATTTTTGGGGATGCCTATATATACCCCTTCACCACCACCCACTCGAAAGTGAAGCACTCAGAACTATTCCATACTTGCCCCATCCAATTTTCTGAGAGAGAGCCACCTACTCATGTGTTGACATCAAGCCATTCCACTCTATCCATATGAATCTTCATCTCTAGCCTCCCCAAGTTGCTTTCCACCAAATCAATCTCTTCCACCATAGCCAAATCTGTGAGAGAGTGATTGTGTGTTGAGGAGTCTATCATCTTGAAGCACAAGAGCAAGGAGTTCATCGACATTACCGAGCCTATTACCTTTTGGAGGGTGGTGCCTCCTAGATTTGTTAGGTGTCGCTTGGGAGCCTCCTACTTCGTGTTGTGGAGTTGAACCAAGAAGTTTGTACGGGCAAGGAGATCGCCTACTTCGTGAAGATCTACCCATAGTGACGCTAGTCCTTCGTGGACGGAAGCCGTTATGGAATAGTCAAGGTTGCTACTTCGTGGACCCTTATGGGTGGAGCCCTCCGTGGACTCTCGCGACCGTTACCCTCCGTGGGTTGAAGACTCCATAAACGTGGACGTACGATAGCACCACCTATCCAAACCACGGGAAAAATCATCGTGTCTTCAAATTGCATTTGATCTTCCTCCCTACCCTCTACTACATATGCTTGTTGTTACTTTCCGCTGTTATACTCTTAGACATGCATGTGCAGGGTGTACTTGAATTGCTATAATTGCTAAAATCTGCCAACACTTAAAATTGGGAAAAGGTAGAATTATTATTTGCTCAAATAGTCTAATCACCCCCCTCTAGACATACTTTCGATCCTACAAGTGGTATCAGAGTTTTGGTCTCCATTGCATTGGTCTCACAACCTAGGAGAGTATGGCGTCTATTGAGGGAAATTATCACCATAGAGGTCCGTACTTTGATGGCACAAATTTTGCTAGTTGGAAGCACAAAATGAAAATGCATATTCTTGGTCATAACCCCGCCGTTTGGGCTGTTGTTCGTGTTGGCTTGCAAGGTGAATTCTTTGGTGATGGAAAGGAACCGGATCGTGAAGCGACCGCGAATGAATTGAAGATGCTACAATACAACGCTCAAGCATGTGACATTCTCTTCAACTGCCCATGCCCCGAAGAATTCAACAAAATCAGCCGTCTTGAGAATGCAAAAGAGATTTGGGATACTTTGGTTGATATGCATGAAGGTACCGAATTCGTGAGAGAATCCAAGTTGGATGTTCTTCAAAATCAGCTTGACAAGTTCAAGATGAAGGATGGTGAAGGAGTCGCAGAGATGTACTCTAGGCTAGCTCTCATCACAAATGAGATTGCCGGCATAGGAAGCAAAGAAATGACCGACAAATTCATCATCAAGAAGATACTTCGAGCTTTGGATGAGAGATACGACACCGTGTGCACATTGATCCAAATGATGCCCAACTACAAAGATCTCAAGCCTACGGAAGTCATTGGAAGGATTGTTGCTCATGAGATGACACTCAAGGACAAAGAAGAGCTTCACAACAAGTCTAACGGTGCTTACAAAGCCACAAGTGATGCTCCCACAACTTCAAGCGACAACCTTGTCACCAATGAATAGATAAGTCTCATGGTCAAGAAATTCAACAAGTTCTACAAGAATAGAGGCAAAGAACGAAGCTCCAACTCAAGATATGAAGAGAAGCGTTCATCCAGTCGTGACCGAAACTGCTACAATTGTGGGAAGCCCGGACACTACTCCAATGAGTGCACGGCTCCCTACAAACAAAGAGAAGAATCACCTAGAAGACGAAGCTCAAGGAATGAATCACCTCAAAGAGAGAGAAGGAGTAGAGATGATGGTTATGAACGAAGACCCTCAAGGAGAAGTAGGGACTCGGAGAAGAAGGACAAGTACACCAAGAGCTACTCATGAAGAAGACATCAAGCTCATGTTGGTGAATGGGTTTCTGGCTCCGAATCCGACAACAACTCCGAGAGAAGCTATCACTCCAACTCCGACTATAGTCAAGATGAAGGTGTTGCCGGTCTTGCACTAGTGACTACCAACTCCTATGATCTATTTGATTCACCAAATGAAGCGAGTGGAAGTTTCTTCATGGCTAAAGGCCCCAAGGTATCACACCCCGAGTATCTTGATTTCAATAGTGATGAAGATGATTTACTTGGTGATGATGACTTGCTCTTTGATAAAACTAGTGATGTTAGTCAAAATGAACTTGATAATTTTCATGCTAGTCAAGATAAGTCGCTTGGTGATGATAAGATGAAAATAGAATAACTAATTAAAGAATTAAACACTCTTAAGTTAGCTCATGAATCTACTCTAGAAGATCATATAGATCTTGTAAGGACTCATGAGAAGCTACACTTCGAGAAGCTCACCTTGGATCAAGAACATGAGTTTCTTAAAGCTATCAATGACGATCTCCGAAAGAAGACTTCATCTTATCTATCCAAATGATTACTCTTGTCTACATTCATGCCACAAGTTAAACCTAGACAAACTAGTAACAAAGGCAAGAAAGGTTCTTCATCTAGTAGCAACAATAATAATGCTAAATCTAATGATGTTGCTTATAGTAGTTGTATTGATTCCACTAATGATGATTCTCTTAGCCAAGTTACACTTGAGCAAGAAAACAATTTATTGAAAGGGATTACAGAGAAAGGTATCTACAAGAGTCTTCCCGGGTGTAAGCAATTTGAGGAAATTGTACGCAAGCACGGAGGATACCGGAAGAACCATGGCATTGGCTACTTCAACGCAAATGGAGTTGAATGGAAGAAGTTCAATACCCCAAGCCCAAGTTTGTTCCTCAAAGGAAGAAGTATGAACATACTCTTCCCAAGGGAACAAAAGCTCAAGATGACCTTCCACCACAAGACCACAAGCTCAATGGCAAGGACAAGCTTCAAGAGGACATTGACTCATATGAAGATGAATCCCAAGCTTTGGTGGAGTGGGTTCCCAAGGCTACTTCAAGCTCAACTTCTACAAGTGCCACTTCAACACCAAGGATCCCCATCAAGTTGATGTGGGTCCCCAAGAAAAAGAACTAGAGAAGTTCTTGAGGGGTGACTCCGCCAATGAAATTCACTCACATTCATTATTGTCAAGAACTAGTTGCAATCAACATCAACATCATGCAAAAGTTCAAGGAGTCACACATTCCCTCAAACGTAAGCAAGGGACAAGGTAATCAACAAATCCATGGACATCATCATGTATGCTTTGCAGTCCATGTCCATAGATATCCTTGTATTTGTCTCTTGTGTGTTGGGACTAACCCATGTAGGTGAGAAGAGTAAGGAAACAACAAGGATGCTCCCAACTCTTGGTGATCTTCATCAACCTTGAGCATCCACCACTACATCACCCACATGAAGTCTTCTACGACAAACCCAAGGTTAGTTTATCCCTCCTATGGGGGGATGTCACATCAAGGGGGAGCTTTACTCTAAGACTTGAGTTAAAGCATCTCATAGAATGTGACAACATTAAATGCTTTATGTAAAAGTGGTAACCCCACTTGTGCTTAAACGATGAGTATGACCTATGATCAAGTATTCTTACTTGGATCCTATGTGAATATACTCATATATAGATGACTCCGTCAACGCCAAAATGTTTGATGAATGCTAGTATGTATGTGCATGTTTGCCATGATTTCTTTTGACATCTTATTATGTGAGCATGTTGGTCTGCATTTCTTTAACCATTCGAGGACATCCAATTGTTGCTATTTGATTTTTGATTTTTCTTTTGCCAATTGGATGGACAAGAATGCCTAGGACCACTCTCTAGCTATCTATGCTTTCTCGTCTCATATTCCATTCTTGCTGCATCACAAAATTTGAACAAGTACTTTTCGATCTCTATGTGTGAGGAGCACTCGGAGTTCCGGATCGACAAAGGACTGACCATTAAAACCTCCCAAGTGCATCTCGGTGGAACCAATACCAAATTCTCGGTATCACCGAATGCCTAGGGTTGATCTGGTTTTCATACTTGGTATCACCGATTCCATCTTCTCGGTTACACTAAGTTTCCCTGTCAGCTGACAGTAGAGGAACTCGATGACACCGAAAAGTTAGAACCGGTGTCACCGACAGCCACGGGTATATAAAGAGGCAGACCCGACTTTTGAAATTACTTTCTCAAACGTCGTCCCCTCAAAAACCCTAGCTGCCAAACAAGACCCCTGGTCGTCGCCTTCATCTTCCCGAGCGCCTCCGCCGTTGGAAGTCCACACCGTCGACGGATTCTCCCCCCCCGTTGCCGCCGTAGCGAGATCGTCACCGAGTTAGGGTACGATTTCGACCCCTCGTGCGCTCCCCTCTCCGAATCTTGTGCATTAGGACTTTTCCATCGATAAGCCAAGCTTTGAGATTGATCCATCCACAAGAAATTTCATTAGACTAGAGAACGAATAATTTTTTAGGGTTTGCCGTCCGCAACTTGAATCTCGGTGACACCAAAGCAAAAGAATCGGCATCACCGATTCCCTTTTCTGGTCAACTGAGAACAACCTTGGTGAAACCGAGTGCCCATTTTCGGTCTCACCGAAAGTGGTGCCAAGTTTCTGTTTAGCAGGTTGTATGTCTCGGTGGGTTAGAATAGTTTGCATCGGTAGTACCAAAATTCACTTGGCAGAATGCAAAGCTTGAGAAATTTTAGTTCAAGTCTTTGAGAAAAACCTTCTGAAATTTTGTGATGACTCAACCTATCCACTCTTCTATACTCTTTTCACAGGGTCAGAGATGTCAGGTTCTGATGATAGCCAGAATGACTTCAGAGAGAAAAGTGTTGACATGAGCTCAGGCACTAGTCTTGAAGGGAGTTTTGATGATGTTCCTAGCTCACCTGATCTGCCCAAAGCTGCAACCAGGGCAAGAAGAAAGCTCAATTCCGATGAGGAGGATGAGGACTTTATTCCAGAAGAGCTGCCCAAGAAAGACACAACTGTCAAGAGCACTGCTGCTGCCACTACTTCCAAGAAGAAGGCTATAAGGAAAGAGTATGCTAGCTCATGGTCAGTGAGAGCACCAGAGAGTGCTAGGGCAACAATGACTGTTGAGCCCTCAAATAAGTCTATGCCTAAGAAGGCCGGGGAGAAGAAGAAGAGATAAAGGACAAGATTTGTTAAAGCTAAAGTTCTTCCTTCTACTCCAGAGTATTTAGATGAGGAAGAAGAAGAGGAAGAGCCAGCTACCAAGGCTCCTCCTAAGAAGAAGAAGAAACTCATGGCTGATGCTATGCCCAAGGATACATCATCCAAAGGCACCAAGACTGTCCCCAAGAAGGCTGTTGCTGTTCCTAAACCCAAGAGGTTTTCCAGAGACATACCAGCTTCTAGCAAGAACAAGTCTTCTACTTTCAGGGAAGCTGAGGATGATACACAGTTTGTCTTGATGAAGCTTAGACCACACCTTCCAGAGCATAATGCCAGCCATCCTGTTGCTGAAGACATGAAGAAGAGGAAGGACTCAGGTTTGAGAGAGTGGAGAGCTATTGATCCATATTCACAGAGGAGGAAGACTGCTGTGGACTACATGTTCTATACAAAAGAATAGCAGGACTTCTATGAAACAATTTTGCTTGACAAGAGCCTTGCTGTGAGTGATATGAGATATGTGGACTGGAAGTACATCATGGACAATGAGGACTACTTCCCAAGTGTGCAAGACAACTTTCATTGCATTGGACTTGATAAGTTTGTTGGCAAGGAGTTCACAGCCTGGAATGATGAAATGATCATGCAATTCTACTCCACTACTCATTTCTATGGAGATGGTAGAATTGTGTGGATGACTGAAGGTGCCAGATATGAATCCACAATTGATGAGTGGGCTGCCATCTTAGGAGTCCCAGAGGTGGAAGATGGTGACATTGATGTATACTCTGAGCCCAAGGCAAGCCACAATGCCATGAAGAACATGTACAATGAGATCCCTGCTGCACATCTGAAGTCTCACAAGCTAGGATCTATCTATTTCCTCCACGCTGGTCTACGCACGATCAACACTATCTTGAGGCATACCTTGATGCCTAAGTCTGGAGATGAGAAGATGATAAGAGGCTATTCCATCAACATGCTGCTCCATCTAGATCAACATACGAGATTCAGAGTGATGGATCTGATTGTGGAGACTGTGAACAGGGTTGCTGCTGATCAGAAGCGCTCATGTTGCTATGCACCCTATATTCAGATGCTTATCAACTCCAAGTTGGAGAAGCACATATTTGCACTTGACCGACCACATTTGCCACTTTTGCCAGAGCTAGAAGACAACGTTGTGGTGATGGACCCAGATCATCCCACCTCAGCTACAACACGGGCACATGCAGAGGCAGCCAGAGACTCCAGTTCTCAGGTGCCAAGGTCTAGGAGGGAGCAGATGGATCTCCTACTTAGCTCTATGCTCAGCTTGCAGAAGGACATCGGGAACATATTGAAGAACCAGGAGAGCCTCTCGATGATTGTTGACACCAAATTCCATATTCTCAACAACAAGGTGGATGAGCTCACAGTGACTGTGAATGAGCTCAAGAAGGAAGTTGATGGCGTGCCCAGTCCCCACACTACTGATGATGAGGATAGTCCACCTCTCCGGACAGCCACTCAGTTCAGGACTCAGCCCAGATCTGCCACAATGCTAGTTGTAGAGCCTAGACCTTCTTCATCAGCACCTACCGCAGCTCCTTCAGCTCCTCCAGCACCTCCAGTTGCTACTCCGACTCCGTCCATGACGTCTGCAGAAGTCTTCGCTCATGCCGTTCTCTCGACTCCTTCATCAGCCACCGGAGGAGATCAGCCCCAGAAAAACGATTAGTTATATACCTTTGAACTTTTTGGTAACTAGTTGCCAAAGGGGGATAAGATGTATATAGATCCTTAGGCTTCGAGAGAGAGAGCGTTGTTTTTTATCGTTTTTCTAAACATTGATAACTTTTGGTTGGTTTGCTTGTGTTAAACTTTGTTGGTGTTTGATCATAAACTTATATGTATTACTACTATTTCCTATCCTTGTGATGCTTATGAAATGATAATTCACCTTTGCTTGATTGTGTTGTGCTATGATATTCATTCTTATTATTCTCGCACACCACCAAGTTGTATGTGACATGGAAGTGCCCCATGTACCTAATCGATTGTGCATTTGCATTCAAACGCAAATTCAAAATAATGCACAAATTTAGGGGGAGCTCTTACTTATCACATACTTCTCAAAGCGATGATTATATTCATTGATTATATCATATGTCGAAGCTTTGATCTATATGTTGTCATCAATTACCAAAAAGGGGGAGATTGAAAGCACATTTCCTCCCTTGGTGGTTTTGGTAATTAATAACAACATATATGTCATTGAACTAATGTTTCCACTAAGCATATTTCAGGAAAAGTTCAATGATGGGTTGGCAAAAGGATGTGGAGAAACCCCTAGATGCAAGGAAATGGATTGGCAAAGCTTCAAGCAAGAGCACTCTACATTTTACTTTGTGAGAAATCACTTTGAGTCCATAGGAAAGACAATACTATTAAAAGGGGGGTAAAGTACTGTTGGTGAACAAGATGCTCCACGTGCACAAATGATAGTCACCAAAAACACCCACAAACTCTCCCACAAATTCTGTCTAGGCCATTCATGAAAAACGGTGAAGCCAACATTTTCCACTCGGTTCCACCGATTCCCAAACTCAGACAAAGCCATGCCAAACCCTAGCACATTGGTGCAACCGATCCCACTTCGGTGCCACCGAGTTCAGCTTGCCAACTTTCTGTTACATCGATTCACAAAATCGGAATTTCCGAGTTTTTGGATCGGCGTCACCGAGATTTGGATTCCGACCGCTGGACACCTGATCGGTACCGTCGAGATTTTTATATCGGTCTCACCGAGATTCAAAAGTTGCTACCTTTGGAGAAACTCGGTACCACCAAGTTTTATACTTCGGTGTCACCGAGTTGGTCACTTTAGGTGTAACGGTTGGATTTTTGGGGATGCCTATATATACCCCTTCACCACCACCCACTCGAAAGTGAAGCACTCAGAACTATTCCATACTTGCCCCATCCAATTTTCTGAGAGAGAGCCACCTACTCATGTGTTGAGATCAATCCATTCCACTCTATCCATATGAATCTTGATCTCTAGCCTCCCCAAGTTGCTTTCCACCAAATCAATCTCTTCCACCATAGCCAAATCTGTGAGAGAGTGATTGTGTGTTGAGGAGTCTATCATCTTGAAGCACAAGAGCAAGGATTTCATCATCACTATCAAGCCTATTACCTTTTGGAGGGTGGTGCCTCCTAGATTTGTTAGGTGTTGCTTGGGAGTCTCCTACTTCGTGTTGTTGAGTTGAACTAAGAAATTTGGATGGGCAAGGAGATCGCCTACTTCGTGAAGATCTACCCATAGTGAGGCTAGTCCTTCGTGGACGGAAGTCGTTATGGAATAGTCAAGGTTGCTACTTCGTGGACCCTTATGGGTGGAGCCCTCCGTGGACTCTCACGACCGTTACACTCCGTGGGTTGAAGACTCCATAAACGTGGACGTACGATAGCACCACCTATCGGAACCACGGGAAAAATCATCGTGTCTTCAAATTGCGTTTGATCTTCCTCCCTACCCTCTACTACATATGCTTGTTGTTACTTTCCGCTGCTATACTCGTAGACATGCATGTGTAGGGTGTACTTGAATTGCTATAATTGCTAAAATCTGCCAACACTTAAAATTGGGAAAAGGTAGAATTTTTATTTGCTCAAGTAGTCTAATCACCCCCCTCTAGACATAATTTTGATCCTACACCTTGTTGTTCAAAGAATGAAACTTGTCTTCAAAAATCCTTTCCAGGCTCTTTTGGTTCTTGAGAATCTCCGTGATGTCATTCTGCATGCCTTGGATAGAGCTACGAATAAGATCCATTTGCTCGTTCCATGTCCTTGGCACTGGAGCACTAGTGGCTCTCGCTGCCTCAGCTGCTTCCTGTGTAGTGGTTGAAGTGGGATGGTCTGGGTCCATCACCACAACATTGTCTTCAAACTCATGCTGGAGAGGATGTGGGGTCTGTCAAGAGCAAATACATTCTTCTCAAGCTTGGATTTGATGAGCATCTGAATGTATGGAGCATATCCACATGACCTCTTCTGGTCAGCAGCTATCCTCTTCACGGTCTCAACAATCAAGTCCATGACTCTGAATCTGGTGTGAAGGTCAATGTGATGTAACATGTTGATGGAATATCCTCGAATCATCTTGTCATCTCCTGACTTTGGCATCAATGTGTACCTCATGATGGTGTTGGTGGTGGTCAGTCCTGCTTGCAGATAGTACACTGAGCCAAACTTATGTGAATGCACATAGTCCTCAGGAATTTCCTTGTACATATTAGCCATGGAGTTGTGATTTGCTTTGGACTCAGAGTACACATCCAAATCACCATCTTCTACTTGTGGGGCTCCTAAGATGGTAGCCCACTCTTCCACTGAAGATTCATATCTGGTGCCCTCAGTCATCCAGACTATCCTGCCATATGGATAGAGGTGTGAAGTGGAATAGAACTGCATGATCATCTCATCATTCCAGGAGTCATCTTCTTGCCAACAAAAGCATCAATACCAACATCCTTGAAGTTATCTAGCACATAGGGAAAGTAATCCTCATTTTCCTTAATGTAGTCCCAATCTACATATTTCATGTCACTGATAGCAGGGCTCTTATCTAGTAAAACTGTCTCATAGAAATCCTGCTGCTCCTTGGTGTGGAACATGTAGTCAACAACTGTCTTCCTCCTCTGAGAATAGGGATCTATGGCTCTCCAAGCTCTCAGCCCTGAATCCTTCCTCTTCTTCATGTCCTCAGCAAGTGGATGGTTGTCATTGTGTTGTGGGAGGTGAGGTCTAAGCTTCCTCAAAACAGACATATCCTCATCTTCAGCAGCAGCTCTGGAAGAGGTTCCCTTGTTCTTGGCTGCAGCTGGAATGTCTCTGGTTGTCCTCTTGGGCTTAGGAGGTGTGGGCTTCTTGGGAGGAGGAGCTGCCTTGCTTTTGGATGGGGCCTGAGAAGTCATGGCATCAACAAGCATCTTCTTCTTCTTCTTCTTAGGAGGAGCCTGGGCAGCTGGCTCTTCCTCTCCCTCAGCATCTGCCGGGTCCTCCTACATAGAAGTTGGTCTTCCAACAACATGTACTATCCTCTTCCTACTTCTCTTCTTCTCAGCAGGCTTCTTGGGCATAGAGCTTCTGGCTGGCTCTATAGACATGGAAGACCGAGCACTCTCTAGTGCTTTCATAGCCTCTGAGCTAGCATACTCCTTCCTGACAAGTCTTCTAGATGAAGTTGCCTCAGATGCAGCTTTCTTGGTAGCTCTGTCTGCTTTGTCCTGCCTTTGCTTGGCAAGGACCTCCTCTGGCAAAAAACCAGAGTCCTCTTCATCTGAATTTAACTTCCTCCTTGCTCTAGTTGCAACCTTGGGCAAACCATGGGAGCTAGGAGTGCCTGGATCTTCTGAGGAAGATGAGCTTGGGTCAGGACTAGTGCCTGGATCAGCATCAATGCTAGGCTCACTGAAATCATTCTGACTGTCACCTGAAGGTGACATACTATCCCTGTGAATAGAGTATAGAAAAGTAGAAAAGTTGAGTATCACAAAAACACAGAAATTTTCAAAAACAAACTCAGAAACTTTGGGTATGAACTTCTGCAAGATAGATTTCGGTAGCACCGGGTTGTAGTTTTTGGAGTCACCGAGACTAACCACTGCCTTAACAGAAACTTGGCAGACATTTTTGATGGAACCGAAAATGACTACTCGGTCTCTCCGAAGTGGTTCTCAGTAACCCTAAATATAGAATCAGTGGAACCGATTCTTACAACTTGGTGTCACCGAGAAGTATTCTGAGGGAGATCAGATCCAAAATTTCATTGTTTTCTAATCTATGGATTGTTATTGTAGGATAGGAAGTTTGCACATGGAGGAACAAGACGAAAACATCTCAATGCGTTAGAATCGGAAGGGGAACACATGGAGAAATTCGGATCCATACCCTAACTTGGCGATGGTCCGACTACGGCGGCGACGATGGAGAAGATTCCTATCGGTGGCGTGAATCCCAACTGCGGAGGCGCTCGGGGAGACAAAGGCGATGACCGGGGGGTCTGGTTTTGGAAGCTTAGGGTTGGGGGCGCGACGTTTGAAGATTGAAATTCAAAGCGTCGGGTCCGCGGGTATAAGTACCCTTCACTGTCGGTGTCACCGAGACTAGAATTTCGGTGTCACCGAGTTCCTCTACTGTCAGTTGACAGGGAAACTCGGTGCAACCGAGATTATGGTATCGGTGGTACCGAGGTGCAAAAACAGATCAACCCTAGGCATCGGTGGAACCGAGATTTTCTGGTTGGTCACACCGAGTTGCACTTTAGGGAGGTTTTGGAGGTCAGCCTTGACGAAACGGTACTTCGAGTGCTCCTCACACAAAGGGTTCGTCAAGTGCTTATTCAAGTTTTTGTGATATAGCATGAATAGAACTTGAGGTGAGAAAGCATAGATAGCTAGAGAAGGGTCCTAGGCATTCTTGTATATCCAATTGGCAAAAAGAAGATAAAAACCAAATAGCTACAATTGGATATCCTCGAATGAGTCAATATATGCAAACCAACATGCTCACACAATAAGATATCAAATGGAATCATGGCAAACATGCACAATCATTCTAGCATCTATCAAGCACTTTGGCGATGACATTGTCATCTATATATGAGTATATTGACTTAGGATCCAAGTAAGAATACTTGATCATAGGTCATACTCATCGTTTAAGCACAAGTGGGGTTACCACTTTTAGATAAAGCATTTAATGTTGTCACATTCTAAGAGATGCTTTAACTCAAGTCTTAGAGTAAAGCTCCCCCTTGATGTGACATCCCCCCATAGGAGGGATAAACTAACCTTAGGTTTGTCGTAGAAGACTTCATGTGGGTGATGTAGTGGTGGATGCTCAAGGTTGATGAAGATCACCAAGAGTTGGGAGCATCCTTGTTGTTTCCTTACTCTTCTCACCTACATGGGTTAGTCCCAACACACAAGAGACAAATACAAGGATATCTATGGACATGGAGTGCAAAAGCATACATGATGATGTCCATGGATTTGTTGATTACCTTGTCCCTTGCTTACGTTTGAGGGAATGCGTGACTCCTTGAACTATTGCATGATGTTGATGTTGATTGCAACTAGTTCTTGACAATAATGAATGTGAGTGAATTTCATTGGCGGAGTCACCCCTCAAGAACTTCACTAGTTCTTTTTCTTGGGGACCCACATCAACTTGATGGGGATCCTTGGTGTTGAAGTGGCACTTGTAGAAGTTGAGCTTGAAGTAGCCTTGGGAACCCACTCCACCAAAGCTTGGGATTCATCTTCATATGAGTCAATGTCCTCTTGAAGTTTGTCCTTGCCCTTGAGCTTGTGGTCTTGTGGTGGAAGGTCATCTTGAGCTTTTGTTCCCTTGGGAAGAGTATGTTCATACTTCTCCCTTTGAGGAACAAACTTGGGATTGGGGTATTGACCTTCTTCCCATTCAACTCCATTTGCGTTGAAGTAGCCAATGCCATGGTTCTTCCGGTATCCTCCGTGCTTGCGTACAATTTCCTCAAATTGCTTACACCCGGCAAGACTCTTGTAGATACCTTTCTGTGTAATCCCTTTCAATAAATTGTTTTCTTGCTCAAGTGTAACTTGGCTAAGAGAATCATCATTAGTGGAATCAATACAACTACTAGAAGCAACATCATTAGATTTAGCATTATTATTGTTGCTACTAGATGAAGAACCTTTCTTGCCTTTGTTACTAGTTTGTCTAGGTTTAACTTGTGGCATGAATGTAGACAAGAGTAATCGTTTGGCTAGATAAGATGAAGTCTTCTTTCGGAGATCGTCATTGATAGCTTTAAGAAACTCATGTTCTTGATCCAAGGTGAGCTTCTCGAAGCGTAGCTGCTCATGAGTCCTTACAAGCTCTCTATGATCTTCTAGAGTAGATTCATGAGCTAACTTAAGAGTGTTTAATTCTTTAGTTAGTTGTTCTATTTTCATCTTATCATCATCAAGCGACTTATCTTGACTAGCATGAAAATTATCAAGTTCATTTTAACTAACATCACTAGTTTTATCAAAGAGCAAGTCATCATCGCCAAGTAAATCATCTTCATCACTATTGAAATCAAGATACTCTGGGTGTGATACCTTGGGGCCTTTAGCCATGAAGCAATTTCCACTCCCTTCATTTGGTGAATCAAATAGATCATAGGAGTTGGTAGCCACTAGTGCAAGTCTGGCAACACCTTCATCTTGACTATAGTCGGAGTTGGAGTGATAGCTTCTCTCAGAGTTGTTGTCGGATTCGGAGCCAGAAACCCATTCACCAACATGAGCTTGATGTCTTCTTCTTGAGTAGCTCTTGGTGTACTTGTCCTTCTTCTCCGAGTCCCTACTTCTCCTTGAGGGTCTTCGTTCATAACGATCATCTCTACTCCTTCTCTCTCTTTGAGGTGATTCATTCCTTGAGCTTTGTCTTCTAGGTGATTCTTCTCTGCGTTTGTAGGGAGCCGTGCACTCATTGGAGTAGTGTCTGGGCTTCCCACAATTGTAGAAGTTTCGGTCACGACTTGATGAACGCTTCTCTTCATATCTTGAGCTGGAGCTTCGTTCTTTGCCTCTATTCTTGTTGAACTTGTTGAATTTCTTTACCATGAGGCTTATCTATTCATTGGTGACAAGGTTGTCGCTTGAAGTTGTGGGAGGATCACTTGTGGCTTTGTAAGCACCGCTAGACTTGTTGTGAAGCTCTTCTTTGTCCTTGAGTGTCATCTCATGAGCAACAATCCTTCCAATGACTTCTGTAGGCTTGATATCTTTGTAGTTGGGCATCATTTGGATCAATGTGCACACGGTGTCGTATCTCTCATCCAAAGCTCGAAGTATCTTCTTGATGATGAATTTGTTGGTCATTTCTTCGCTTCCTAAGCCGGCAATCTCATTTGTGATGAGAGCAAGCCTAGAGTACATCTCCGCAACTCCTTCACCATCCTTCATCTTGAACTTGTCTAGTTGAAGAACCTTACTTCCCTTTGTTACTAGATTGCTTAGTCTTAACTTGTGGAATAAATGTAGACAAGGGTAGTAGTTTGGCTAGATAAGAGGAAGTCTTCTTTCGGAGATCGTCATTGATTGCTTTAAGAAACTCATGTTCTTGCTCCAAATTGAGCTTCTCGAAGCGTAGCTTCTCATGAGTTCTTACAAGCTCTCTATGATATTCTAAAGTAGAATCAAATATGTCGTAGGAGTTGGAGGAAACGAGTGCAAGTCCGGCAACACCTTCATCTTGACTATAGTCGGAGTCGGAGTGACAACTTTTCTCGGAGTGGTCGTCGGAGTCGGAGCCGGAAACACATTCACCAACATGAGCTTGATGTCTTCTTCTTGAGTAGCTCTTGCTGTACTTGTCCTTCTTCTCCGAATCCCTACTTCTCCTTGAGGGTCTTCGTTCATAACGATCACCTCTACTCCTTCTCTCTCTTTGAGGTGACTCATCTCTTGAGCTCTTTCTTCTAGGTGACTCTTCCCTTCTTTTGTGGGGGGCCGTGCACTCATTGGAGTAGTGTCCAGGCCTTCCACAATTGTAACAATTCCGGTCACGACTAGATGAACGCTTTTCTTCATATCTTGAGTTGGAGTTCCTCTCTTTGCCTCTACTTTTGTAGGCTTATCTCTTCATTGGTACAAGATTGTCGCTTGAAGTAGTGGGAGCATCACTTGTGGCTTTGTAAGCTCCGCTAGACTTGTTGTGAAGCTCTTCCTTGTCTTTGAGTGACATCTCATGAGCAACAATTCTACCAATGACTTCCGTAGGCTTGAGATCTTTGTAGTTTGGCATCATTTGGATCTATGTGCACACGGTGTCATACTTTCCATCCAAAGCTCTAAGTATCTTCTTGATGATGAATTTGTCGGTCATTTCTTCGCTTCCTAAGACGGCAATCTCATTTGTGATGAGAGCAAGCCTAGAGTACATCTCCGCAACTCCTTCACCATCCTTCATCTTGAACTTGTCAAGTTGACTTTGAATCATGTCCAACTTAGATTCTCTGACGGAATCGGTACCTTCGTGCATATCAACCAAAGTATCCCAAATTTCCTTTGCATTCTCAATACGGCTGATTTTGTCGAATTCTTCGGGACATAGGCAGTTGAAAAGAATGTCACGTGCTTGAGAATTGTATTGCAACATCTTCAATTCATCTGCGGTCGCTTCACGATCCGGTTCCTTTCCATCACCATAGAATTCACCTTGCAAGCCAACACGAACAACAGCGCATACGGTGGGGTTATGACCAAGAATATGCATTTTCATTTTATGTTTCCAACTAGCAAAGTTTGTACCATCAAAATATGGACCTCTACGGTGATAACTTCCCTCACTAGACGCCATACTCTCCAAGGTTGTGAAACCAATGCAATGGAGACCAATGCTCTGATACCACTTGTAGGATCGCAAGTATGTCTAGAAGGGGGTGATTAGACTACTTGACCAATTAAAAGTTCTACCTTTTTCCAATTTTAGTTGTAGGCAGATTGTAGCAATAGCAACAAGTCAAGCACACCCTATGTCGTGGTTTTATCTACCCGGCAGATGTCCTCGTAACAGGACTTAGGTGTGAGGCCATCGCCGCTTGGTGGCGACTCGAAGGGGTTAAACGAGAGAGATAGTCGGGTTTACCCAGGTTCGGCCCCTCCTATGGAGGTAATAGCATACGTCCTGCTTTTTGTGCATTTGATGGATAGATCTTGATTACAAGGGTGCGGAATCGCTAACCTAGCTATCGAGAGGTTCTAACTTGAGTCTTTCGGCCCTAGGGACCCGCCTTTGTATAAAGGTCAAGCCCTAGGGTTTACAACAGAGCCCGTGTCATATCATGATCCATGACCTACTACATCTCTAACTTGCCTTGCACTTTAAGGAAACTTAACCGACATCCTTAGCTTCATGGGCTTTGAGCCGCCGTCTTCGGGTGTTGGGCTGTCCGGCGCCTTGATCAGCCGTCGCCTTACTTATCTTGTATTCAGGACACGACCCATCTAAACTTGGCTGCAAAGTTGTTGATATGTTAACCCGGCCCAGTATGGCGGGTTACACCATGGAGTTATATCCCCGACATTAGGCCCCAGATTGATTTGAATCCATTCATGTCAATAGATATTTCCTCCCTGTGGCGGCTCATCCTTGGATTGGTATCTTCTACAGACTTCATAATGCCGGCTTGTCCTGTTCCCACACTTGTCCTTTTCCCAACATTATTTACCATGACGTCATGTGTCGTCAGTCTGCAAAAACAAGAATGACATCATAGCGAATCTGGTCATATCTGTTTATCCCGAAAATTGAGGCGTTTCTGTTTCCCGAAATTTATTGTATTCCCTCGATTGTCGCGCCTGTCAGCTGCCCCTTCGGGCTCCTTCCCTTTAAATATTTACCGAAAGCCCCTCAATTCACTTTCCACTTCCTCTCTTTGCTTCTTCTTCTTCCTTGAGTCCGGAAGCTCCTCGTGCCATCACCGCAGCTTCCTCATCTCGGCGATCTTCCCCGAGGTCGTCGCGGCATTCCTTCTCCGTCAGTAAAATCCTCCATGCGCTTTCCCTGCCACCGATCGACCGCTCGAGTAAGTCATCTTACTTCTGACCTAGATCCATTATAGCACCTCGAGTTTCTTCGAGTTCTTCGGCAACTTTCCTCCGGTTCATCGTCATTGCTAGCTCTACGAGTAGATCCCGTGGTCATAATCACCAAAGTAGAGCGGTAGAGTCACCAACTTCATTTCGTTTATGACGTGTGTTAATCCTTCCTAGTATTATATGCATGTCATTGCTTCCACGCTCTCCTGCTAGGGCTAGCGAATATTCTCGCCTTTTTTGAACTATTTTAGATCCAAAATTGTTGCAGCTTGGGGAGAAACTTGTTTGTCTCATACTTAGCAAAATTCCGAAGAACCTATTGTCTTAACACAAGTCGCCCTTACTTCTGCTGGCTTAATATTTGTAACTCACCAGGCGTTTAGGCCATTGTAAAGACTCTAGTCTTTTACCATACTTGCCCTTTTATTGCAATTACTTAGATCATTTTACTTGAACCATTTACTTAAGCCGCCCTCTTTACTTTATCCAGGCGACTCATTATGTCGGAGTCAAAAGCCTGCAACTGGGTGGCGACTCAAGTTTCTCATGTTCATTTAAAGGATTATGAGGAACATGGGTTTCTGCCACCTCAAAATGTGGTTGGTTGGCGAGTCATCCTTGGAGAGGAGATTCCAAACCCCCAGGAGGGAGAGGTGGTGATATTTTTGGATCACCTACAGAGGGGTTTTTCGCCTCCCGGGTCGAAATTCTTCCGGGACGTCTTACACTTTTTTGGCCTCCATCCTCAAAACTTGGCCCCAACTCCATAACAAACCTTTGCTAGTTACAAGTATTTTGCGAGGTGTATCTTCAGACGGAACCCACTGTCTCCCTCTTCAGGGATTTTTTCTATTTGAACCGGCAAACAGAGTGCATGAATGGTCCCGGCTTAGAACTTGGCGGGGTTTCGATCCAAAGGTGGAAGGATGTCCTTTTTCCTGCTACCACGTTACCAAGTCACCCTAAAGGGTGGAACAAGACTTGGTTTTATTGCCAAAACACCGCACCTGCCGATAAAAATCCCTTGCCGGGTTATAGGCCCAACCGCCTTCCCATGGATCTTGAGTTTCTGGGTTGGGCTCCTGCTGAGGAACGGTCCCAACACGCCCATGTATATCCAAAGTTGAGGGCTGTGCTAGCCAACGGGTTGACTGGGGTCGACTTAACCCGGTGTTGGGTCTCTTGGAGGATTCTTCCGTTAAGACTGCGTAGTGGCTTAATGTGTACTTACTCTGGTGATCTGAATGACGCTCAATAGCACAACAATCTTTCCTTGGAGGCCGGCGAAATAAACCAGATGGTGAAGAGGCTGCTAGGTGAAAACCAGGAGACTTGCAGTAAAGACGGGTTGAAACCTTTCTACGCCCTTAACCCGGCCCCTCTGGTACAAAACCTTTAAGATCTTAATCCGGCTTTTTTGAATAAACTTTGAGCCTTTGCTTTCTTGATCTGAATGTTTAATTTTTGCAGGCTACCTCTTCTTTCTGGAATCGGAGACGCCTCAAGGCTGCGGCTAACAAGCCCAAAGCCGCCCCGAGCAAGAAGAAAAATAAGGCAGCTACAGAAGGGCCGTCTCATATGGATGAAAAAGCTGCCACTGATACCCGATCAGAGGTAAAATTAACCTTTTGTTTATATTTCCATGAATCTATCTGACGCCTTTTTCTTCTTAGGGTGATGTTGAAACAAGCCGTGCAGGCGATGTTGAGGTAATTTCCATCTCTTCCGACTCAGATCCTCCGCCTCTGCTGAAAACAAGGCGGGTTGTTCGGAAGGTAGGTTTTCTCACCCGGACGCTCATCTGGATCCTTACTTTATTTTGAAGAAAACCCAGCACCAGTCTAGGTGTCAAACCCGAAGTGGGAGTGGCGATCTTGTTGAGGGCTTACCTGATAAATCAGTCGCCCGGAAACGACCAGCCAAGGTACTTGATATTCCAAATTTCCAAGGAAGTTTTGGTTTGATGTGTCAACTTTTGATTCCTGTGCCTTGGTTAATCAAGATTCGCCACCTTCATCGGACGACTCAACTGCGTCCAAGCTGGCGCCCTTTGTCATTAATCAAGGGTAAATTTTTCATCAATTCATCTGTTTGAGTAAACTATTGTTTTTTTCATTCTTCTTATTATGGTTTTAAACTTGGCAGGACCAAAGCCAAGAAAAGGAAAACTCACGGGTCTTCTGTTAACCCGGAGGCTCCTGAGCTGGAGCTTCTTGATCCGGCGGCTCATGAAGTCCATGTTGATCATCCTGAAGACTCCCAGGAAATCCAAAATGATTTACCTCCTCCATCTGAG
This sequence comes from Elymus sibiricus, assembly GCA_039707655.1. NCBI lineage: Eukaryota > Viridiplantae > Streptophyta > Magnoliopsida > Poales > Poaceae > Elymus > Elymus sibiricus. The sequence continues at coordinate 180,243,679 of CM077667.1, forward strand.
CCAAGCAACACTGATGGCGTAACTATTGAAGCTACATCATCAGTTAACCTTGACCCGCCCAATCCTTCAGTGATAAACAAAGATAATCCTGACGTTATTATTACTGGGATGGGTTATACTGCTCCTGAGGCTTCCAGGGTATTAACAAATGTTGTTGCTAAGGATACATCAAGAGCACAGGGAAGACCAAGTTGGAACTTCCAAATTACGACAGATTTAGTGTCGAAGATCTTCATGCTGCCTGCTTAGACCGCCTGGCAACAAACCATGAGATGGAAACCGACCTTGTTAGCATGATGAAAAATATATATGAGGTATGTTCTCCTTTTCATGCTCTCATCATATATCCTTTTGTAGCCCCCAAGGCCCATCTTCGTCTTTCTAAGATAAGATGGGTCTTGCAAATGTTTGTCAGACTCAACCTGTAGCCCCCAAGGGCCGGCTCATCTCCTTGAGATGAGTCAGGTCTTTTTGTACTAACTTTGAAGAACTTTCGAACTGTAGCCCCCAAGGGCCGGCTCATCTCCTTGAGATGAGTCGGGTCTTTTTATACTAACCTTGATGAACTTTCGACATGTAGCCCCCAAGGGCCGGCTCATCTCCTTGAGATGAGTCGGGTCTTTTTGTAATAACCTTGAAGAACTTTCGACCTGTAGCCCCCAAGGGCCGGCTCATCTCCTTGAGATGAGTCGGGTCTCGTTCACATCTTCAATGTAAAAAAGAGCGGAGATACATTAGCCCCCAAGTGCCAAATACATTGCTTTGCAATTTGATTGGGACTTGATATAAACTTCATCTATGATGCAGGAAGTTTTGAAGATAGCTGAATCTAGCGTGGCCAATTTGAAGAAGGACCTGGAAAAAGGGCAGACCTGTCAGGCAGAAGTTGAAGAAAAGCTTCGCCTCTCTTTGATCGAGATGGAAAACACCAAAGCAGGCTTCTTAAAAGAAAAGAAATCCTTTGAAGATGAAAAGACGGCTTTGCTCAAGCGTGCAGAGGATGCTGAGGGCCGGCTCAAACCCATTACTAAGGAGTTGTCTGGGATGAAACGGCATATTGCACAAATGGCCCAAGCTATTTTTGGTAAGTGTATATAGCCTCCTGTCTTCTTGAAGCACAGATATAATACGCCTGGGGACTCATGCATTGATTCTATTTTGCAGGCCCCTGGACTAGCAGTCTTTATGAAAACAGTCTGCTCATGCTCAAGGCTGTTTACTCTCTGATGGAGCAACTTTACGCTGGGAGTCATCTTGCAATCAAGGCGACACTGGGGGATAAGCAGCACCTTAAAGTATATCAAGAACGTATTGGAAAAACTTTCCATTATCCCTCAGCACATTCGAGAGCTAAAAAGATCAGCCGCCCAATCTGGCGCAATATATGCATTGAGCCGAGCTTTAGCCTATGGAGAAGAGCTTGATCCAGCCGAGCTGGCTAAGGGCTTCCCTGAGTTTAAAAATGACGGGTCAGAATTCTCCCAGGAGGATTACGGGGCCTGTGTTAAGGATGCCCAAATTCTGTCGACTCAGCTGGTTTCTGAGATGAAACTGAGGAGCTATCAAGCAGCTTATGGCGCCAATCATACTCGGATTCCACCGCCCGACTTGATAACAAAGAGTCTGGCTCCTCAGTGGCGCGAGCATGTTTTTGCTCCTGAAGTTGACCCGTCTTCAATTCTTGATGACGAGGCTGTGTTCTAGGCTTTATTTCACTGCAACTGGGATGCAGACAATCTTCAGATTCAGGAGCCAGAAGACCAGTCGGTGGATAACCCGGAGGCGTCTCATGCACAAGATTAGCCGCCACTGACCCGGATCATGCGATAGGCGATTTAAACTTCCTCAACTGTTACCTTGTCAACTTAAGCCCCCAAACTTGGGCGGAAAAACAATTTGTGGCTTCCTTAAGCATATAATAGGGATAGTCGTGCACGTTTTGCACCTTTGATGCTAGACACTTTATTTGATGTTTCATCATCCCGACCGTGCAATCTTTCTATTGACGGGTCTCTTGATAAGATATAGCTAGGCAAAACGATCCGGCCTTTGATCTTGATTTTAAATTCCTCTTTCAACAATGTTGAATTTGTAGGATAGCTTTTCAATTGGCTGCTCACACATACTCAATCGTTTAACCTGGTCCTTGAAGCATGGGCTGGTAATAATTTTGAACCTGAAAACTTGCTATAATAAACAACATTGATAAGCCGGCTCAATGAGTCTTGGCCGAAATTGATATCCAAGCTTGAGGTCCTTTGTTAGCCTCTTTAAGCAATAACATAATTTTGTGCTGTCATGCAGCTGATAACCTGTTTATTTCATACATAAACCGGTAAACAACAGGGTCATGCCAATAATATTTTTATGTGATGAGTTTCAGCACATAGTACTCGTGTTGGGGATTGTTTCCCAAAGTTTAGACATATAAGATAGCCTCCTTTGAAGGCACCTTTGATGGTCCTAGCCTTAACGCAGAGGACATGATCATAATATCAAGATAATCTGCCGGCTTTCGAGGCTCGACAGGAAAAGACTGGCTTTCGAGGCTCGGGTCTTGCTTCAGTGAAGCGGGCATGATAACCCATGGTTTATCCTAGCTTTCTGTATGCTGGATCTCTCATGACTCAAGCCGGTGTTTTAACCTTAACAAGTTCAGGGTCCAAAAAGGATTGACTTGTCAAGAGTTCATGGGGTCATCTGATCGGAGTCGCATCAAGCATACAGGCAGGTTTAACCATATGTGGCGTTTATTTTTGCCGGGTCAAGAGGGTGATAAAGCTAAGCCCGATGGGCTGGAAGCCCCCAAATGCCCTTAATAAGGTGGCATTGTTATGCCAGGTCACAAGGGCGAGAAAGCTGGACTCGATGAGTCGGAAGCCCCCGAGTGCCCTTTTGTTTCAGAAAATAAAGACTTCAAACTCATCTTGTATGTTGAAACGACAAAATACGCCGGATTTATTCACACTTGAAACATAAATAAGTATATACAGAAGTCTGCAGGGGGGAAGAAATTACAAAAAAGGAGCCAGCGAAGCTAGGTTTAATAAGGCCACTGGTGTTCCAGGGCCGACTTATTTCCCTCTTGGAGACATAAAATTTCTTCTTTGATATCCTCCAGAGTATGAATTTTATTCAGGGATTTAGGTGCTAGTGGTACTGACCGTTATTCAACTGCTTGGGATTGCTTTGAAATCCTCCTTGGTTATTATGCTGATTGCCCTGGCTAGGATGTTGTCCATTGCCATGATTTCCCTGATGTTGAAAACTAGCCCCTGGGCCACCTTGTGACCCGCCAGGTCCATGTTGACCCGGGTGTCCTCCACCATTGCCTCCAGAATTATTCTGGAAAGCCTGGCTATGGAATTCCTGCATGATATAACAATTCTTCCAAGAGTGGCTAGCCGGCTTATCTTGGCTGCTGTGCTTAGGGCAAGGTGCTTTAAGCGCCTCCTCATAATTGCGAGGCTTATTCCCACTGTAAGCTCCTCCGGGTCGACCGTTATGGCGTTGGTTCTTGAAACCTGTATTAGTGTTGGCCACAAAGTCTGACCCGCCATCCGGCTGCTTCCGCTTATAATTTTGAGCCCCCTGGTTGCCTCCTGGACCGTGCTGAACTTTCCCCCCTTCAGCCTTTTTGCCTTTGGAGGTCTTGTCCTCGTCTGAGCCGGGATCCTTCGTATTATCTGACTCCGCATATCTGGTGAGGACGTCCATCAAGTTTCCCATGTCTTGCACCTTTCGCTTGAGCCGTCTAAGCTTCTGGACCAAAGGCTGGAAGTGACAGTTCTTTTCCAATATTAGGACTGCCTGAGCCGCTGTGATGCTGTCCGACGAGTGGATGATTTCTGCGACCCGACGAGTCCAATGGTGCGCCGACTCATCTACTCGTTGAACGGAATGTTGTAGATCTACTATCGTCATAGGCTTCTTGCAGGTTCCTTGGAAATTCTTGATGAATTGCTCTTTCAGCTCAGTCCATGTGTTGATGGAGTTAGGCGGCAAGTTTTTCAACCACGTCCGAGCCAGTCCTTCCAACATCATGGTTAAGTATTTAACACACACAGCGTCGCTGACAGCTAGCAAGTCCATTGCCAACTCGTAACTCTCAATCCAAGACGCCGGCTCAAGATCTATCGTGTAGTTTGGCACCTTACGAGGCCCTTTGAAATCCGTGGGCATGCACTCAGCGCGGAGTGTCGGGGATAAGCATGGTATACCAATCATCCTACTGTTGGACCCAACCCCCAAACTCGTCGGTTGAGGGTGAAGCTGCTGGATCGCCCGTGCTGCTGCTTCTTCTGCTTGTCGTGCACCTCTTGCAGCTTTAACAACTGCCTGGGCGTCTGATGGCATGAGACGGGTTGGAGAAACCTGATGCTGTTGTCTTCTCCCACTACTAGAGACAGTCGGGGACTCTACATGACGGCCTTCGCTAGCGTAGGGAGTGGAATGCGTCCGATCCCGGCTGTAGGAATACTATGCTTGTTGTACCATAGCAGTTTTTAGAATCTCGATGGTATTTCTAGCTTCAACCTCAAGAGGGGAGTTTCCGTTAATAGGCAATGCTTCCAAATTCCGGGTTGCAACCAACATGTTGTCAACAGGGTTGGAGAAGTGGCCCCGTCGCATCTGAAATCGCCGGGGCGGGGATTGAGTCGGCGGGGGTTGAGCCGGCTCCTCTTGCTGATTTCCAGGTTGCTGAACAGTTCCTGGTGTCTGTTGTGGGGTGTTAAAAAGCTGTTGCGGCTCAAGGTTCGGAGGGAGTCCACGGTGTCGTCTTCTCTCGTAAACCACCTCTGATGCCTCTATCTGAACTCCTAATCACCATGCCTCAGCCTTAAGGCGCTCCGTCTCTTGATGTATGCGAGCCTATAGATCCGCCATCCGTGCATTTTCAGCATCTATCTCCTTCTGTACCTCAGATATTTGACTACGCAATTTGGTTAGCTCCACATTGCACTCTTCCTGGTTTTCCGCAGTGACCGGGGTATCCACGAGTTTTCCCATCTCGGCCATAAGATCAGTCATGGCTTGAGTCGGCGTTTTAGTTGACCCGCCTAAACCTCCAGCTGTGGCTGGATCTGGAACCGCTGTAGCCCCTGCCATGTAGATGGCGACTTGTTGAGGCGACTCATTGCATTCTTCAGGGGCTTCGGTCTCCAGTGAGCCCCCAAGTCCGTCATCATAGAGAGGGCAGATTGACTCTGTATCTCCTGTGGACGATGTGCCATCCGAATTGACGAGGACGTCGCCGCTAGAGGCCGGCTCATCTGAAAAGCTGACCCCTTGCGTGACTCCGACGAACACATGGCGAAGACCGCTCTGGCGTTGATTGGATCGGGTACCCCGAGCCGTCTCATCGATGTTGATGTAGATGTCCGACTCGAAAGTTGCTAAACCGATTTCTCCCGCGAGATCTCAATGCCCACATCCGATCGGGTCATCCTTGACGCTCCAAGCCGGCTCGTAGACCTTGTCACGACGGGTTTTGACCATCTGGTTTACCGCAAACTTCCCGAATCCTGATTGGATTCCCTTCGAAAACTCAACTCCACCGGGCGAGGGCCCCACTGTGGGCGCCAACTGTCATGGTTTTATCAACCCGGCAGATGTCCTCGTAAGATGACTTAGGTGTGAGGCCATCGCCGCTTGGTGGCGACTCGAAGGGGTTAAACGAGAGAGAGAGTCGGGTTTACCCAGGTTCGGCCCCTCCTATGGAGGTAATAGTCTACGTCCTGCTTTTTGTGTATTGGATGGATAGATCTCGATTACAAGGGTGCGGAATCGCTAACCTAGCTACCGAGAAGTTGTAACTTGAGTCTTTCGGCCCTAGGGACCCGCCTTTATATATAGGTCAAGCCCTAGGGTTTACAACAGAGTCCGGGTCATATCATGATTCGTGACCTACTACATCTCTAACTTGCCTTGCACTTTAAGGAAAGTTAACCGGCATCCTTAGCTTCATGGGCTTTGAGTCACCGTCTACGGGTGTTGGGCCGTCCGGTGCCTTGATTAGTCGCCGCCTTACTTATCTTGTATTCAGGACACGGCCCATCTAAACTTGCATGTAAAGTTGTTGATATGTTAACCCGGCCCCGTATGGCGGGTTACACCATGGAGTTATATCCCCGACACATTTCACATGCATGTCTACAAGTATAGCAGCGAAAAGTAAAGACAAGCATGAGCAATAGAGGTAAGGGTTAGAAGATCAAACGCAATTGTAGACATGAAGATTTTTCCCGTGGTTCCGATAGGTGGTGCTATCATACATCCACGTTTATGGAGTCTTCAACCCACGAAGGGTAACGGTCGCGGGAGTCCACGGAGGGCTCCACCCATAAGGGTCCACGAAGTAGCAACCTTGACTATTCCATAACGGCTTCCGTCCACGAAGGACTAGCCTCACTCTGGGTAGATCTTCACGAAGTAGGCGATCTCCTTGCCCATCCAAACTTCTTGGTTCAACTCAACAACACGAAGTAGGAGACTCCCAAGCAACACCTAACAAATCTAGGAGGCACCACCCTCCAAAAGGTAATAGGCTTGATAGTGATGATGAACTCCTTGCTCTTGTGCTTCAAGATGATAGACTCCTCAACACTCAATCACTCTCTCAAAGATTTGGCTTGGTGGAAGGGATTGATTGGGTGGAAAGCAACTTGACGAGGCTAGAAATCAAGATCCATATGGTTGGAGTGGATGATCTTGATCTCAACACAAGGGTAGGTGTTTCTCTCTCAGAAAACTGGATGGGGCAAGTGTGGAATAGTTTTGAGTGCTTCTCTTTCGAGTGAGAGGTGGCGGAGGGGTATATATAGGCATCTCCAAAAATCCAACCGTTACACCATTATCGAGCAACTCGGTGAAACCGAAGTGAAAACTCGGTTGTACCGATCTGTTCAAAATGTGGCAACTTTTGGAATCTCGGTGAGACCGATATAGAAAACTCGGTGGTACCGAAGTCAGTGGCCGAGGCAGTTTCCAAAACTCGTTGGGACCGATACACAAAGTTCGGACATTCCGATTTTATGAAAGCGGCAAACAGAATCGTGGTCACAGATTCTCGGTGGCACTAATGTAAACTCGGTTGCACCGAAGAGGGGTTTGTGGCTAGGGTTTCTATCTAGGGTTTAAATTCGGTGTAGCCAATGTGGAAATGTTGGTTGCACCGATTTTGAGTGGTAGGCTCTATGACTGAATATTTTTGTGGGAGAGCTTGTGGGTGTTTTTGGTGACTAGCACTTGTGCACGTGGAGCAATTTGTTCACCAACAATACCTTACCCCCTTTTAATAGTATTGGCTTTCCTATGGACTCAAAGTGATTTCTCACAAAGTAAAATGTAGAGTCTTCTAGCTTGAAGCTTTGCCAATCCATTCCTTGCATCGTGGGGTATCTCCTCACAATCTATAGCCATCCCATCATTGGACTTTTCCTGAAATATACTTAGTGGAACCATGAGTCCAATGACATATATGTTGTTATTAATTACCAAAACCACCAAGGGAGCAAATGTGCTTTAAGTTTGGCGCACCGCCGCCTCTGGGAGATCAGCTATTTTCACCCGTCGAAGCGGATCGTGAATCAAACGCACACACACTCTAGAAACTCATCCAAAAAGGCAGAACCCTAGCCCCCGGAGCCCATCCGGAGGGAGGATCGACCAGGAGAAGAAGGGGATTCCTCTCACCGCGAGAGGAACGATGATTGTTGAATCATCATCATCATCATCATCGTCGTCATCATCATCATCATCATCATCATCATCATCCGCATCCTTATCATCTGCAACACAAGAACCCTAGTGGATCCTTCCGTGTATTGGTTGAATCAGTTATCCATGTATTCCCTTACCATTATCATGATGATTGTTGTTCCCATGTGTGAGTAGACCTCTAGTTCTAGGGAATATGGATGAACCTTGGTATGTGTAGGATCTAAAACGTTTATTATGGATATGACATCCTCTATTGAATGCTTATTTTAATAACTTTGTGAATGTTGTGAAGGGGCCCCACTCAGCATTTGTGCCTTTATTGGCCACGAAGTATATCACTGTCTTTGCATAGGTCTAGGTTGTGGAGGTAATTCGAGGTGACAGTAAAAACCTACTGCTCCTAACCCTTACAAGTGACCGGGGATTTACGGAGAACCCTTAGTGAGGCCGCGTCCAAGGGGAAACCCTTAATTATCATGAGTTGTAACCCAAAGGGCGAGACTATGATGGTGGCGTGTGTGGCACGAATTCTACCACGAGTAGAACGTGTTTTGTACACGGCTCCGCCCAACATAATCGTCAATAGTGGATCAAGTATCCGTTCCATGCTATGCTCATGCATAGTAGTACTAGAAACATACCAAAGGGGATTCCAGACTCCCAGTGATCGCCTTTTTAATTCTGTTGTTTCACTATCATGACAATTCTTGTCCTTTATTTACTTTTACGTTGTTATGTTAGAAGTCACCAATTTACTGAATCCTTATTTAGATCTACCATCACTCTGCTCCAAGTCTACAATTATCTATAGACAAAAAGTTACATAATTCTCTACAACAGGCAAAAGCCTAATTCCAGTGCTCCATGTGGGATCGATACTCTTACTTTGAAAAGGCTACAACTAAACCCTGTGCACTTGTAGGCTAACAAGCGTTTTCTGGCGTCTTTGCCGGGGAGCTAAACGCTTTTGGGCCTTGCCTTTAGTTTTGAATTATTTTGTGTTTTAACAGTTTTTGCAGACTAAAAGCAGCCATGGTCCTTCAAGAACAAATTTATCAGGTAGGTGTTGAGTTAGTAGAAGGACCGGCTCGAGGAGAGAATTTTATAACAACCAGTCCAGAATTACCTCGTAAAGTATATGAGATAAATCCTCAGTTAATTGCTATGATAAAATAAAATATATTCCGAGGCGACGCAACTTAATGTCCTTATGAGCCTATTGACAATTTTAATATTGCATGTGGAACTCTTTAGTTGCAGGAATTAACTAATGATGAGATCAAAGCAAAAGTATTCCCTTATTCTCTCCATGGAGCAGCTACAAGGTGGCTAAGATGCCAATATATATATACACTGAAAAGGTGGCCAAAATTACTAGCTGCATTTTATTATTATTATTTTCCTCAAGGGAATCTATATACAACCAGGAGGAAGATAAGCAGCTTTGGACAGCGAGAAGGTGAGAAGCTAGTAGATGCATATATAAGGTATGGTGGAACACTTCTTGTGTGCCCTGAACATCATTATCTTGGCTATTTAATAATCAACTTCTTTTATGGTGGGCTTAACTCACAAAGTAAACATGCTTTAAATCTTGCCTCTAAAGGTTCTTTCCTTGAACCGAGATATCAAATGCTTGGAGTTTACTTGATAGGATGAGGTACAATGCTGAGAATTGGTACCTTTGTTCAAAGGAAAAGAGTAAAGTTGATCATGTTGATGATAGCATTAAATCTTTCCTTAGGACTTTGAAATTTAAAGATTTACGTCATGAGCTAAATATTGGAACTCACCCATGTTGCATGTTTTGAAACGTTTTTTTAAGTTCTTGAATTTGCCAGAGAAAAAGTATTTAAAATTCAACAGGGAGTCTACGGCTATTCATATGGTGGAAGCTATAAAGAAAAATACTACTCCGCCTGAAAAGCGAAAAGAAGCTTATTGGAAACTAAATGGTAAAAAGTTAGAAGGAATGCCCTCTGAAAAGGGGAAGAAGAATGTCAAGGTAGAACAATGCACCTATATTGGTGGTGAATAAAGAAGTCTATTTAGATAGATACACCACTTCTTATATTAAAGGGTCTACCGATGGTAAAAATGCAGGTAAGAAAATTTTATAATGTTCCTTTGGATGCAAAACATATTTTGGGTTGTGTGACCCTGTGATACGGGGCCAACCCATGGATGTCGATCTTTTCACACGATGGAGGGGAAAGGGAGAAAACCGAAGAGAAAACACAAACTCTCAAGAACGATCTCCGATCACACATCCACTAGATCCAGAGAGAACACATGAGATACAACGAACCAAGTTCAACGAAGGATACAAGTAACAATAGTATTCCCACTCCGGAGGAGGGGCCTTAATATCCCGGAGGATCTTCCCTACAAGAGGGGCCTTGGCATCCACTTGGATCTTCTCGCATAGAGGTCATCTCCATGGGAGGAGGTAAGTGGAAGGAGCTATGCTCAACAATCTCTAATGATAAACACAAGCTAACCCTAGATGGAGGAGGGGGACGTCTATATATAGTCCAAGATGAGTGGGGAAGGGAAGAAGGGGGTACATGGGCCTTTGGACCGCATCTACCCATGGAGGGGCCGGATGTCCGGGGCTTTAGGACGGGCAGGATGTTCGGGCTTCAGGCGGGATGTCCGGGCCAGGGTGTCTGGTTCCACGAGGTTCTGTACTGGATGTCCGGGACTTCAGGCGACGCCGGATGTCCGGGCTTGGTCTGGTCGGGGAGCTCCAGCTTCTGGTGTCTCCAGGCCGGGGCCAGATGCCGGGCCGCTATAGTTGGGCCGGCCCTGCCTTGGCATTGGTAGGGGCTTCGGGCGCCGGATGTTCGGGCCCTAGACCGGATGTCCAGCCACTAGGAGGTCCCGCAGCCTTCTTTCGGTGCTCTTCTTCATCCGTCTTCGCGCCCACCTTCATGGTTGCTTGGTCTTCACTCCGAGTGTCTTCGAGGTCGTTCTCATGGTACCTAAGCATGCATAAGGTTTCTGCTTGAGGTAGCATCCAAGTCCCGAGAGTATCAAATGGAGAATCAATAAGGAGAGATGCCACCTCGGTTTCAATGGCACGTGCACGGGCTCTTGTCATAGGACCACTTGGAGCTTGAGGTGTTGGTGATGGATCCATGGGGATGACCATGGGATGCTCCACATCCTCTCCCCCCACTTTGGGAAAGACCCGTCCACGGATCGAGATCCTCATCGCCATGGAAAGGAGATAGGTCCTTGATGTTGAAGATGTTGCTCACATTGTACTTGTTGCATGGAATGTCGATCTTGTAGGCATTTTCGTTGTAGCGTGCCAACACCTTGAAAGGTCCATCAGCTCGAGAGAGTAGCTTGGACTTGCGCTCGGCGGGAAATCGATCCTTGTGAAGGTGTAGCCACACAAGATCACCGGTCTTGAACACCATGGGGTGCTTGTTGATGTTGTTCTTTGTGGTGACTCGTTCCACTTGATGTTCGATCGTGCGCCTTGTACCTTCATGCATTTTTCTGATGTAGCTTGCCCTTGCACTTGCATACATGTTCACGCGCTCTTGGAGTGGTAGTGAAAGTATGTCCAATGGGGACAAAGGGTTGAAGCCGTAGACCATCTCGAATGGAGACTTGCCGGTGGTGAAGTTACGTGCGCGGTTGTAGGCGTACTCAGCGATGGGGAGGCATTCTTCACATTCTTTGATGTTCTTCTTGATCAACACGCGTAGTAGTGTCGAGAGCGTCCGGTTGGTGACTTCCGTTTGGCCATCGGTTTGTAGATGGTAGGCCGAAGAGAAGAGTAGCTTGATCCCGAGCTTGGCGCATAGTGTCCTCCAAAAATAGCTAAGGAACTTGACGTCGTGGTCCGACACGATGGTCTTGAGGACTCCATGTAGTCGCAAGATGTCCCTACAAAAGAGATTGGCAACATGTGAAGGATCGTCGATCTTGTGACATGGAATGAAATGAGCCATTTTGGAGAAACGGTCCACAACAACAAAAACGGGATCATGGCCATTTTGGAGAAACGGTCCACAACAACAAAAACGGAATCATGGCCATTTCTAGTTCATGGCAAACCAAGCACAAAGTCCATCCTAATATCTTCCCAAGGTTGAAAAGGTATTGGGAGTGGAATGTGTAAACCATGTGATTGAGCTTTTGACTTAGATTTGCGACATGTAGAGCATCGGTTGGTGAAGCGTGCAACATCACGAAACATCTTTGGACAAAAATACTTGTTGGAGAGTGTGGCATATGTCTTGTCGCGTCCAAAGTGGCCCATGAGTCCTCCATCGTGAGCTTCTTGCAAAAGCAACAAACGAAGAGAATACTCGGGTATGCAAAGTTTGTTAGCACGCATAAGATAGCCATCTTTCATGTAATAGTTCTCCTAATAAGGTTTAACATGGCACTTAGAATAAGGAGTAGCAAATGAAACATCATGGTCATACAAATCTATGATATGCTCAAAACCAATGAAATTCAATTCAAGCTGAGTAACTAACATGCATTTGCAGAAAAGAGCATCCGCCACAACATTTTCTTTACCCTTAATGTATTTGATGACATAAGGAAAAGACTCAATGAATTCACACCATTTAGCATGCCGCTTGTTCAACTTGGTTTGACCCTTAAGATATTTGAGAGTTTGTTGATTGGTATGAATGACAAATTCACATGGGCGGAGGTAATGCTCCCAAACATGTAAGACTCTCACCAAAGCATACAATTATTTATCATATATGGGGTAATTAAGTTGAGCTCCGGAAAGTTTCTCACTAAAGTACGCAATTGGACATTTTTCTTGCATTAACATGCCACCTATTCCATTACCACTAGCGTCACAATGCACGTCAAAAGTTTTGTCAAAATTTAGTAATGCTAGCAATGGTGCATGAGTAAGCAAGTTTTTAATCTCATGGAATGCGGTGTCTTACGAAGGTCCCCAAACAAAGGGTGCATTCTTCTTGTTCAAAGTATGTAGAGGAGATGCAATCGTGCTAAAATCCTTAACAAAGCGACGGTAAAAGCCGGCTAGTCCAAGGAAACTACGCATTTGTTGCAAATTTGTAGGGGTAGGCCAAGTTTTAATAGCATCAATTTCAGTTTGATCAACTTGAACACCCTTAGAAGATACCACAAAGCCTAGGAAAACAACTTTGTCAACACCAAAAGTGCATTTTTCCATGTTTGCATAAAGTTTTTCTTTCCTAAGAACTTGCAATACTTCCCTAACATGTTTGGCTTGCTCCTCTAGAGTTTCGCTAAAAACAAGAATGTCATCAAAGCATACCACAACACAATATCCAATGAGATGATGTAAGACATAATGCATGATGTGCATAAATGTACTCGGTGCTTGCGATAGACCCATAGGCATAACTAACCAATCATAGAGGTCAAATTTAGTCTTGAAGGTCGTTTTCCACTCATCGCCCTCTTACATGTGTATTTGATAGTAACCACTTTTGAAATCAATTTTGGAAAATATAGTGGCACCACTAAGTTCATCAAGCATGTCATCAAGGCAAGGAATTGGATGGCGATATCTAGCGATTATAGCATTGTTAGGGCGACAATCCGAACACATGCGCATACTACCATCTTTCTTAGGCACCATTATCACTGGAACGCACAAGGACTTAAGATCTCGCGTACATGTCCTTTATCTAGGAGTTTTTGCACTTGCCTTTGTATCCCCTTAGTCTCGTCGGGGTTAACACGGTAGGGTGCCTTGTTAGGAAGTGGTGCGCCGAGTATGAGGTCGATGCGGTGATCGATCATTCGTTTTGGTGGTAGTCCTGGAGGTAGCTCATCGGGAAAACATCTTTGAATTCCTGAAACAAACGATACAAAACCAAAGGTAGATGTTGTGAAGCATTAGTCCTCACGACCTCATCTTTGCACACAAGTACAAAGTGAAGTACACTTGATGGGCTCTCACTCACATCCCTCAAGTCTCTTTTGGTGGCTAAAAGAACTAGTTATTTCTTGTCCCTCATCGTGGAGTCACTCAAATTTGGCTTGTGGTGCTCACTCTCGTTTAGGTGGATTACTCGCTCACTTTTATCTCCACGATGGGATGAAGCTTGCTTGTTGGCGATCACTTGACTTGGAGATATTGGTCGAAGCACGTATTCCTTGCCCTTCATCTTGAAATTATATTGATTGGTCCAACCGTCGTGGATGACGCCGCGGTCAAATTGCCAAGGTCGACCAAGAAGTACGTGGCACATGGACATGGGAACCACATCCCAATCCAAAGTGTCTTCATATGTGCTGATCTTGAAAGATACTTGCACGGTGTGGTTGCCTTGGAGGGTGTCGGAATCACTAAGCCATTGGACCTTGTAGAGGCGTGGATGCTTCTCCTTGACCAATTGTAGCTTGGGACAAAGGTCTTCGCTTGCCAAATTCTGGCAACTTCCACCGTCGATGATGACCTTGACGGATTTTCCTTGGATGCCCGCTTTGTGCCAAAGATGTAGAAACGTTGGTCGTCTTGCGTTTGTTGAAGTGTCAAAACCTTGGAAACAACGAGAGCGGAGCTCAGATCGTTATCGCAAAAGATTTGCGCATCTTCATCTTCATTCACTTGGAGGTGCATGGCCACGTGCTCTAGTGCTTCCATCTCGTCGTCGCTCATGGAATCATAAGAGTCGTCATCATGAAGGATCATAGTGCATCTTGTTTGGCACTTGAAAGTTTTGTGGTCGCGGCCCTTGCAAGTGAAACATTGAATTGAACTTGTTTTGGCGGGTGCATCCATTGGAGATGTAGAGGATGAAACTCTTGGTTTGTAGTTGCTTGTAGGAGGGCGGCTTGACGAAGTTGTCTTGTCATTGTAACTTGACTTGTCGCTGGTAGTTGTTGGAGTTCTTGTAGTCGAAGGTGTCGACGTTGGAGAAGCTTGAGTACTCGAGCCATAGGGTTTGGAAGAGAACTTGGAGTACTTGTAGTCATCTTGCACATGGCACTCCGCCTTGGATGCTTGATGCACTAGCTCGAGAAGGTTGGAGTTGGGTTGGAAGTCCGCGGTATTCTTGATTTGGTAGTTGAGCCCATTCAAGAAACGCACCATTGTTTGCTCATTATCTTCCTTGACATTGGCTCGGATCATGGCCATCTCCATTTCCTGATAGTATTCTTCAATGAACTTCATGCCTTGCTTGAGGAGTTGAATTTTCTTGAAGAGATCATGATTTTAGTGAGTAGGCACAAAACGAGCTCTCATGAGGTCCTTCATTTGATTCCAAGTCGTGATAGGAGGTTCGCCTTTTTCTCTACTTCCCTCAATGACTTGCTCCCACCAAATGAGAACATAATCTTGGAACTCTAGTGAATCCATGGTGATCTTCTTTTCGTCATCATAGTTGTGGAGACGGAAGATCTTGTCAACCTTAAGTGCCCATGAGAGATAGTCTTCGGGATCATTGCTTCTGGAAAACTTAGGCATGATGAACTTGAGCTTGCCGAAGCATTGTACACCATTGGGGTGGTGAGGACGATGCCCTTGTCTTGGAGGTTCTTCTTCGTCGGGCTCGTCATGGTGAACTTGAGGGCGTTGATGAGGCACACGTGTAGGATCCAAAGTATGTCTAGAGGGGGGTGATTCGACTACTTGACCAAATTAAAATTCTAGACTTTTCCCAATTTTAGATGTTGGCAAGTTTTAGCAATTGTATCAAGTCAAGCACACCCTACACATGCAAGTCTAAGAGTATAGCAGCGGAAAGTAAAGACATGCACATATAAGTAGTGGGAAGGGATAGGAGAATCAAACGCAATTGGAGACACGAAGATTTTTCCCGTGGTTCCGATAGGTGGTGCTATCGTACATCCACGTTGATGGAGACTTCACCCCACGGAGGGTAGCAGTCGCGAGAGTCCACAGAGGGCTCCACCCATAAGGGTCCACAAAGTAGCAACCTCGTCTCTTCCATGATGGTTTACGTCCACGAAGGACTAGCCTCACTCGGGGTAGATCTTCACGAAGTAGGCAATCTCCTTGCCCTTACAAACTTGTTGGTTCAACTCCAAACATGAAGATGGAGTCTCCCAAGTGACACCTAACCAATCTAGGAGACATCACTCTCCAAAAGGTAATAGATGTGGTAAGAATGATGAACTCCTTGCTCTTGTGCTTCAGAAGATAGTCTCCTCAACATACAATCACTCTCTCACAGATTTGGCTTGGTAGAAGAGGTTGATTGGGTGGAAAGCAACTTGGGGAGGCTAGAAATCAAGATTCATATGGTTGGAGTGGAAAATCTTGATCTCAACACATGAGTAGGTGGTTCTCTCTCAGAAAAATGGATGGGGCAAGTGTTGGTCTGTTCTGAGTGCTTCCTCCGCGAGTGAGAGGTAGGTGGAGGGGTATATATATGCATCTTCAAAAATCCAACCATTGCAACATTATTGCTCAACTCGGTGAAACCGAAGCAAAAACTCGGTTGCACTGACTAGTGCAATATGTGGCAACTTTTGGCGTTTCGGTGAGACCGATATATAAATCTCGGTGCGTCCGAATTGGCTGACCTAGGTAGTTACCAAAACTCGGTGAGACCGATTTCTAAAAATAAAAAATTATGATTCTTAGAAATAGGTTAACCGAAAGTTGGTCATTGATTTTGGTTTCACGAAATGAAAACTTGGTGTCACTGAGACCTTAGGGTTTGGCTTAGGATTTGTCTAGGGTGAAACTTGGTAGGGCCAATTTGGAAATATTGGTGGCACTGAATTTGAGTGGTTGGGTTTAGACAAAGTATTTTGTGGGAGAATTTCATGGGTATTTTTGGTGGCTAACTTTAAGGACTTGAGCAACCAGTCATCATGGATACCTCATCCCCTTTTAATAGTATTGGCTTTCCTATGGACTCAAAAGTGATTTCTCATAAAATGCAAAATGTAGAGTCTTGAAGTTTGTTGCCAATTGATGTTCCTTGCATCTAGGGGATCTCCAGACAATCCTTTGTCAATCCATTCATTGAACTTTACCTGAGATATACTTTGTAGAATCATTAGTCCAATGAAATATATGTTGTTATTAATTACCAAAACCACCTAGGGAGAAGTTGTGCTTTCAATATCCCCCTTTTTGGTAATTGATGACAACATATAGGTCAAAGCTTCGATAGGGATAAAACAATGAATAGCATCATCGCTTTGAGAGGTATGTGCTACGCAAGAGCTCCCCCTAAATTTCTGCACTATTTTGAATTTGCGTTTGAATGCAAATGCACAATCGATTAGGATCATGGGTAACTCTTTCATGTCACATACAACTTGGTGGTCCGCATGAAGGATATGAATGGATTACAATGCACATAACACCAAACAAGAGTGAATGATCATCCTATATGCATCACAAAGATAGGAAATAGTAGCATCATCAAACAAAGTATATGATCAAACACGACGGGGTTTTAAGAACACCACATGATAAACCAAAAGTTTTGAAACGAAGAGAGCAACGAAAAAAGCAACACTCTCTCTCGAAGACCTATGATCTATAACACTTCTCCCCCTTTGGCAACAAGTTACCCAAAAGCTCGAAGGTATAGTGCTAAGCGTCACTGTGTGCTCTATCTCCTCCGGTGGCCGTGGAAGGAATCGAAAGAACACCATCCGCGAATGCTTTAGCTGAAGTCCTCTGAGCTGGTGGAGTAGATACTGGAGGTGCTGAGGGTGTTGATGGAGCTGATGTAGGTGCTGATGAAGATGGTCTCGTCTCTGGAATTGGCATGACAGAAGATCTGACATGTGTCCTGAACTGAGTGTGAGTCTGGAGAGGAGGACTATCATCATCATCAGTGGAGCTGGAGCTGGGGCTAGGCACTGCATCCACTTCCTTCTTCAGAGCATTGACAGTAGTGGTCAACTTAGTCACCTTGTTATCTAGATCATGAAACTTGGTTTCCACTATCCTCTCAAGGCTCTTCTGGTTCTTGAGGATCTCACTCACATTCTTCTCTATCCCTTGGATAGGGCTAATAAGATAGGACATTTTCTCACTCTTCGTCCTTGGTACTTGAGCACTAGTGGCTCTGGTTGCCTTAGCCTGGGCCTCAGCCTCAACCTCAGGTTGTGCTGTATATGAAGTGGGATGACTAGGATCCATCACCACAACATTGTCCTCAAAATCTGGCTAGAGTGGCAGGTGTGGACGTCAAGTAAATAGAGGCTCTTTCCAACTTTGGAATTAATGAGCATATGGATATATGGAGCGTATCCACAAGATCTTTTCTGACCAGCAATAGTCCTCTTTATTGTCTCTACAATCAAATCCATCACCCTAATCCTGGTGTGGGTGTCTACATGGTGCAACATGTTGATGGAATACCCCATAATCATCTTGTCATCACCTGATTTAGGCATCAAGGTGTACCTCATATGGTGTTGGTGGTGGGTAGTCCTGCTTACAAGAAGTAGACAGAGCCAAGCTTGTGTGTCTTCAAATATGCTCTGGGAATGGGGTTGTACATGTTGCTCATAGAGTTGTGGTTCATCTTTGCTTCAGTATATACATCAAGATCACCATCCTGAATCTCTGGGGCTCCTAAGATGGTAGCCCAATCATCAACAGTAGACTGGTACCTGGTGCCCTCACTCATCCATACAATCATTCCATCTGGATAGAAGTGAGCTTTGGAATAGAATTGCATGATCATCTCATCATTCCATGTTGTCAACTCTGTGCCAACAAAAGCACCAATGTCAATGGCCTTGAAGTTTTCTAGCACTTGAGGGAAGTAGTCCTCATTCTCCTTGATGAACTTCCAATCAACATATATCATGTCACTGACAGCTGGACTCTTGTCTAATAAGACAGTCTCATATAAATCTTGTTGCTCCTTAGTGTGGAAGCGAGGATCAACAACAGTTTTCCTCCTGATAGCATATGGATCAGCTGCTCTCCATTTCCCGAGCCCTTGATCCTTCCTCTTCTTCATGTCTTCTGCAACTGGGTGATCATCATTACGATCTGGCAGGTGAGGTCTCAGCTTCCTCAAAACAACAATATCTTCTTCTTCCCTGGAGGTAGAACCCTTGTTCTTCTCAACTTCTGGGATGTCTCTGGTGGTCTTCTTGGGCTTGGTGGTAGGTGGCTTCTTGGGAGCAGGTGGCTTGGCCTTGGAAGGTGGCTTGCTAGGCATGGCATAAGCCCTAAGATTCCCCTGCTTGGAAGGAGGTGGGTTAGCAGCAGGTTCTTCCTCTTCCTCTTCCTCAAGCTCATATGGGTCTTCATACATAGAAGTCGCCCTACCTTGGACACAAATGGTCCTCTTCCTCTCTCTCTTCTTCTTGGCAGGTTTCTTTGCCATAGACTTGGTTTGCCTAGAGGAGTCTTGATTCTCAAGTGTAATGGCCATTTCTCTCTTGGTAGTCTCGGGAGCCTTCACAACATCAGAACTGGCGTACTCCATCCTGACAGTCTTCCTCTTGGAAGTAGCATCATTTGGGATGAAATCTTCATCCTCCTCATCTGAGTTCAGCTTCCTTTTGGACCTGGTGGCTGCCTTGGGCAAACCATGTGAGCTGGGGGTGCCTGGGTCTGAGGAACTGGCTTCTAGACTAGTGCCACCATCAAGATCAACACTAGGTTTTCTGTAGGCATTCTCACTTTCATCTGAGCCTGACATGCTGAAAAACCAGCCCTGTGAATAGATGTAGAAGAGTGGAGTGGATAAGCATCACAAAACACAATGATTTTGCAAAAAAATGAACTCAAAATCCCAGTTTCAGACTTCTAATGTGTGGGTTTCGGTTCCGCCGAGTTTTGATTTTTAGAGCATCCGAGACTAACATCCTCTTTAACAGAAACTTGGTCACCCTTTTCGGTTTCACCGAACACAGTGACTCGGTCTCACCGAGAATGTTTTGAGAACCCTAAAACCCGAATTGTGACACCGATTCGTTTCTGCTCGGTGACTCCGAGACGCATACGGCGGAAACCAAAACCTAAATTTTTTTGTTCGCCTAATCTTACAGAGTTTTCTCTTGGGTAGATTCATTGCAAATGGTGGCAAGATGTGGAACTTATCCTAATGCGCATGAATCGGAGCTTGGAGCGCACAAGGGGTCGAAATCTTACCCTAACCCGGTGAAGATTTCGCTACGGCGGCAACGGAGGGGAAGATTCCCGTTGACGGCGGCGGACTCCAACGGCGAGGGCGCACGGGAGACAAGTAGGACGTCCGTAGACACGAGCAGCGGCAGCAGTGGGGAGCGGAGACGTCGTTTGAAGATTTAATTTCAAAGTTAGGGTCCACGGGATATATATATACCCAACTGCTGTAGGTAACACCGATTCTGAAATTTGGTTCCACTGAGTTTCTTAACTGCCTAAGGACAGAGAAACTTGGTGACACCGATATTTTGGGATTGGTAGTACCGGATTGAAAACCAGATCAGCCCTAGTGCTTCGGTGAAACCGAGTTTTGGGAGTTGGTTATACTGAGTGGCACATGGGAGGTTTTGGAAGTTAGCTATTGTCGAAATGGAACTCCGAGTGCTCCTCACATAGAGGGTCCGAAAAGTGCTTGCTCAAATTTTGTGATGAAGCATGAATAGAATTTGAGACGAGAAAGCATAGATAGCTAGAGGGGGTACTTAGGCATTCTTGTACATCCAATTGGCCAAAGAAAAATGAAATCCAAATAACAACAATTGGATGTCCTCGAATGAGCAAATGAATTCATACCAACATGCTGACACATTAAGATGTCAAATAAAACATGGCAAACATGCAAAACCACTCTAGTATCTATCAAGCACTTTGGTGATGACGGAGTCATCTATATGTGAGTATATTGACTTAGGATCCAAGCAAGAATACTTGATCATAGGTCATACTCATGGTTTAAGCACAAATGGGGTTGCCACTTTTACATAAAGTTTTTAATGTGTTCACACCTTAAGAGATGCTTTGACTCAAGTCTTAGAGTAAAGGTCCCCCTTGATGTGACATCCCCCTTAAGAGGGATAAACCAACCTTGGATTTTTTCATTGAAGACTTCATGTAGGTGTTGTAGTAGTGGATGCTCGTAGTTGATGAAGATCATCTTGACTTGTTAGTCATCCTTGTCGTTTTGTACTCTTCTCACCTACATGGGTTAGTCCCACACAAGGAACAAATACAAGGATGTCTATGGACATGGAGTGAAACACATGTAATATGATGTCCATCGATTCATTAGTTACCTTGTCCCTTGCTTACCTCTGAGGGAATATGTGACTCCTTGAACTATTGCATAAGGTTGGAGTTGATTGCATTAGTTCTTGCCAATGATGAATGTGAGTGAATTTTGTTGGCTGAGTCACCCCTCAAGAACTTCTCTAGTTCTACTTCTTTGGGACCCACATCAACTTGATGGGGGTCCTTGGAGTTGAAGTAGCACTTGTTGATAGTGCTTGTAGTAGCTTTGGGAAGCCACTTAACCATGGCTTGGAATTCTTCTTCAAATGTGTCAATCTCCTCTTGAAGCTTGTCCTTTCCCTTGAGCTTGTGGTCTTGTGGTGGAAGGTCATCTTGATCTTTTGTTCCTTTGGGGAGAGTTGGATCATACTTCTCCTTTTGTGGAACAAACTTCGTCGTGGGGTATTGACCTTCTTCCCATTCAACTCCACTGGCGTTGAAGTAGCCAATGCTATGGTTCCGGTGCCATCCTTGCTCGCGCACAATATCTTCAAATTGCTTACTTCCGGCAAGACTCTTGTAGACACCTTTTTCTATAATTCCTTTCAATAAATCGTTTTCTTGCTCCAGTGTAACTTGGCTAAGAGAATCATTAGTGGAATCAATAGAATTACTAGAAGCAACATCATTGGATTTAACATTTGCATTGTTGCTACTAGATGAACAACCTTTCTTGCCTTTGTTACTAGTTTTCTTATATTTAACTTGTGGAACAAATGTAGATAATAGTAGTCGTTTCGCAAGATAAGAAGAACTCTTCTTTCGAAGATCGTCATTGATATGTTTAAGAAACTCATGCACTTGCTCTAAATTTAGCTTCTCGAATCATAACTTCTCATGAGTTCTTAGAAGCTCTCTATGATCTTCTTGAGTAGATTCATAAGCTAACTTAAGAGTGTTTAATTCTTTAGTTAGACATTCAATCTCCTTCTTATCATCATCACATGACTTATCTTGACTAGCATGATTATTATCAAGTTCATTTTGACTAATATCACTAAAATTATCAAAGAGCAAGTCATCATCTCCTAGGAAGTCATCCTCATCACTATTAAAGTCAATGTATTTGGGGTGTGATGCCTTGGGGCATTTAGCCATGAACCAACTTCCACTTCCTTAATTTGGTTAATCAAATATGTCATAGGAATTGGAGGATACGAGTGCTAATCCGCAACACCTTCATCTTGACTATAGTCGGAGTAGGAGTGGTAGCTTCTCTCAGATTGGTTGTCGGAATTGGAGTCGGAAACTCATTCACTAACATGAGCTTGATGTCTTATTCTTGTGTATCTCTTAGTGTGCTTGTTCTTCTTCATCGAGTCCTTGCTTCTCCGGGAGGGTCTTCGTTCATAGCGATCTTCTCTACTCCTTCTCTCTCTACGAGGTGACTCATCTCTTGAGATTCTTCTTCTTCTAGGTGACTCTTCTCTTCTTTTGTGGGGGTCCGTGCACTCATTTGAGTAGTGTCCGAGTCTTCCATAGTTGTAACAATTCCGGTCACGACTAGTGGAACACTTCTCTTCATATCTTGAGTTGGAGCTTCTCTCTTTGCCTCTACTCTTGTAGAATTTGTTGAACTTCTTGACCATGAGGCTTATCTCTTCATTGGTAACAATGTTGTCACTTGAAGTAGTAGGAGTATCACTGGTAGCTTTGTATGCACCGCTTGACTTGGTGTGAAGCTCTTCTTTGTCCTTGAGTGACATTTCATGAGCAACAATCCTTCCAATGACTTTAGTGGGTTTGAGATCTTTCTAGTTTGGCGTCATTTGGATCAATGTGCACACATTGTCGTACTTTCCATCCAAGTCTCTAAGGATCTTCTTGATGATGAATTTGTCGGTCATCTCTTCACTTCCTAAGCCGGCAATCTCATTTGTGATGAGAGCAAGCCTAGAGTACATTTCCACGACTCCTTCACCATCCTTCATCTTGAATTTGTCAAATTGACTTTGTAGCACATCCAACTTAGATTCCTTGACAGATTCAATACCTTCGTGCATATCAACCAAAGTATCCAAAATTTCCTTTGCATTGTCAAGATGACTTATCTTGTTGAACTCTTAGGGGCATAAGCAGTTGAATAGAATGTCGCATGCTTGAGCGTTGTATTGCAACATCTTCAATTCTTCCGCGGTCGCTTCACGATCCGGTTCCTTTCCATCACCAAAAAATTCACCTTGCAATCCAACATGAACAATAGCCCAAACGGCGAGGTTATGACCAACAATATACATTTTCATTTTGTGCTTCCAACTAGCAAAGTTTGTACCATCAAAATATGGACCTCTACGATGATAATTTCCCTCACTAGATGCCATACTCTCCTAGGTTGTGAAACCAATGCAATGGAGACCAAAGCACTCATACCACTTGTAAGATCCAAAGTATGTCTAGGGGGTGATTAGACTACTTGACCAAATTAAAATTCTAACCTTTTCCCAATTTTAGATGTTGGCAAGTTTTAGCAATTGTATCAAGTCAAGCACACCCTAAGAGTATAGGAGCGGAAAGTAAAGACATGCATATATAAGTAGAGGGAAGGGATAGTTGAATCAAACGCAATTGTTGACACGAAGATTTTTCCCGTGGTTCCGATAGGTGGTGCTATCGTACATCCACGTTGATGGAGACTTCAACCCACAGAGGGTAGCGGTCGCGAGAGTCCACGGAGGGCTCCAACCATAAGGGTCCACAAAGTAGTAACCTCATCTATTCCATCATAGTTTATGTCCACGAAGGACTAGCCTCACTCGGGATAGATCTTCACGAAGTAGGGGATCTCCTTGCCCTTACAAACTTGTTGGTTCAACTCCACACACGAAGATGGAGGCTCCCAAGCGACACCTAAACAATCTAGGATACATCACTCTCCAAAATGTAATAGATGTGGTAAGAATGATGAACTCCTTAATCTTGTGCTTCAAAAGATAGTCTCCTCAACACACAATCACTCTCTCACAGATTTGGCTTGGTAGAAGAGGTTGATTGGGTGGAAAGCAACTTGGGGAGGCTAGAAATCAAGATTCATATGGTTGGAGTGGAAAATCTTGATCTCAACACATGAGTAGGTGGTTATCTCTTAGAAAAATGGATGGGGCAAGTGTTTGTCTGTTCTGAGTGCTTCCTCTGCGAGTGAGAGGCAGGTGGAGGGGTATATACACTAGTAGAGAAATGGCTAGCCACAACTCTTGTTGGTGGCGCGCCATTTTCCACTAACGCCAGCACTAATGTTTCCAAATAGCGATGGCATTGGACGAAATGGTACGACAGTGTTGTGCAGTTAGTGCTGGCGTCGACATAATGTAGAACGCCACCAGAAAGTGGGCCCTGCTGAGCTGACCAGTCGGGATGCGTTGCTGGCGTAGATCGCTCTGACACGCCATAGATACATTATGTTGTTCTGGCGTTCCTTGCTCGTGAACGCCAGCATTATGTTTTGCATATATAACCTGGTGTTGGACGGCCCTTGCTTCTCAAAATACATTCACTTCCAATTCTTTTCCCTAATAACTAGTTAGCTCCTCTTAGTTATGGACCCACGTCGATGGAGCGTGTCGAAAGTTTGGGACTCCGCCGCCCTGGCCTAGCTCCCATCTGGTCCTGTTGGCTACACCATGAGCTCGCCACGACCAATGCAGTCCGGCGAATCATCCCGCCGCAGCAGCGCCACTTCTGTTCAATCCGGCAGCTACGCCACCAGCGTCGAAGATACCGGCCATGTGTTGCTTTGCGGCTGTCGTCACCCTCTTGATAAGCATATGTCGCACACAGAATGGAATCTAGAGCGAGAGTTCTACATGTGCGCCAACCATGGAAAGGTACGTATGTACATATTGATTGGCTTTCAGCTAATTTGCACAATTCAACTCCTCTAGCATCGCTCACATCAATATGCATGTGTGTGTATATTGTGATCCACAGAAAATAGGGGGAAAATATTGCTTCACATGGATATGGGTTGATCTCGTCCAGACGTACGTAAGCGAGGTTCTTGACTACTCCATTGGACCTTTGAGACTACAGATAGACGAGATGCAACTCCAGAACGATGTGATGCGAGGCCAAATAAAAAATTCAAGATGCTTCGATATGCTCTTTTAGCCGGTTGCCTTCTTGGCCTATTTCTCCCAGCTGGATCGATGACACCATTTCTTCTGGTGGTCGTCATCACACTGATGATGTTCTTAGTCTAGATCTAGTAGTAGTAAACTATAATTGTTACTTTTTATTATCCTTCTGTAATGTATGTAAGCAGGGCAGATTAATTAATGAAATCTATGTTGTTCATCTATGTGAATTATAATTTGAACTAATTTTTAATTCTGTATATATATCTATTCACCAAAGATGAAAATAAAATAATAATGAACTGAAATGGCATTGGACACGTGGGCCAACGCTATCAAAACACATCACACAACCCGTCAAACCCAACCACTCGTATATACGCACCCGGATCTAATCTCCACACAAACTCCCCCAAATCAATCCCAACCCGCCGTCGCCGTCGCCGTCTCCGCGCCTCCACCAACGTCGCCGTCTCCGCGCCTCCACCGCCGTCGCCGTCTCTGCGCCTCCTCCGTCGTCGCCTTCTCCTCGCCACCACCGCCGTCGCCGTCTCCGCGCCTCCACCGCCGTCCCGTCGCCTCCATCGCGGGTGAGTAATTGTAGTTTCAGATTTTTAGTGTACTTGTGTAGTTTCAGGTTTATAGTGTAGTTTGTGTAGTTTCAGATTTTTAGTGTACTTGTTTACTTTCAGATTTTTAGTGTAGTTTGTGTAGTTTCAGATTTTTAGTATAGTATGTGTAGTTTCAGATTTTTAGTGTAGTTTGTGTAGTTTCAGATTTTTAGTGTACTTGTTTAGTTTCAGATTTTTAGTGTAGTTTGTGTAGTTTCAGATTTTTAGTGTAGTTTGTGTAGTTTCAGATTTTTAGTGTACTTGTGTAGTTTTAGTTTTTTAGTGTAGTTTGTGTAGTTTCAGATTTGTTGTATAGTATGTGTAGTTTCAGTTTTTTAGTGTAGTTTTGTAGTTTTAGATTTTAGTCTAGTTTTGTAGTTTAATTACATTGTCTATAGATTGTATATATATAGGTGTTGCAGGTTTTGTCATATGGATCCGAAGTTTCGTGGTGTGCGACAGAAGGGTACTAAGTACTATGCAACCATCACGAAGGACAATGTCGTCCACCAGCTTGGCCACACCCCAGAGTTAGCGGCGCGCGCCTACGATGCAAAGGCAGTTGAGTATCACAAGGAAAAAGCGATTCTAAACTTCCCTGATTGTTGTGAGTATGCGTAGTTCCTCATGCCGGAGAACATAAGGATATGCACTAGGGCTAAGGAGAAGGAGAACCTCCAGGCCGAGCAACAATTGTTCGACCCATTAGTGACGGAGCTTGCGAGAGATGACAAACTCTTAGAGACCAACAAGATGATGCTCCTTCAGTATGCAGCGAAGAAGAGCGCAGAGGAGGATCCCATAGACTGGGATTAGCTCGAGGAGGGGGAGGAGCATTAGGAGGAGGAGGAGGTTCTGTCACTACTGCGTCATCCTAGGTCCACCAGGAACGACCACGAGGCCGGCCCCTCTGGTCGTTAGCTTGCTAGAGATGGACGTAGCATTAGCTATTTCGTATATGAATGACTGTTTAACTTTATGCATGTTATTATATGTTTGAACTGTGCTTAATTATGCTAGAGATGGACGTAGGATTAGCTATTTCGTATATGCTTAATTACCAGTACATATATGTTCTATTTTGATGTGTTAGTTATTTAGTTTAATTATCTATGCTTACTTTGATCAACGATATTGACAACAAAAAATGGATGCCCCGTGTAAGACTTGTGGTGCTTTGAGATGCCAGAAGGATAGGAAGTTCTTCGTCGATCTTCCGAAGGACTTCATTGCTAAGACGGTATATATATATATATATATATATATATATATATATATATATATATATATGATTTAGTTTAACATGTTCTGATTGAGTTTCATATGGTACGTTTGTGGCCGAAATTGTCTAACTAGTTATTTTTTTTCAAATTTCGCTCAGGTCATCCCTTGTGGGGCAAGGAGTGACTTCTTAGAGAAGTTTTGAGTTCCGCTTGATGCAACCATCACGTTCCAATGCACCCTAATGAAGATGCTGACGGCCGAACACTTCAATTGCCTTGTCACCAACGAGTCAGACCGCACCTATATCGGTTGCCCTGGTTGGACAGCTCTTGCAACTGCTTACCAGATGGAAGCTGGGGAGAGAGCCACGTTCTACCTTGACTACGATCGTGACGAGATCATGGTCTACTATAGGCCTGCTGGCAGCGATGATGATTGTCCACTTACTCCAGACTATGATCCTGACTCCGCCCGGCGTATTGTCTGAGTTAGCTGCTAGTAGGGCATGCATGCCATATCACCTCCTTTTAATTTATCCGAACTTGTGTGTACTTGTGTTATATGCCTCCTTTTGATACTTTTCTGTATAATGTCAATAAATAATGACTCTTGAACTTAGATTTTGGTATTTACAATGTACTGTTTAATTACTGTCAAAACCTTTGATTATGCTGTCATTTTTGCTGTATCGCGCTGCCGTACAGATTTGGTTTAAATCTGAAAATTACATTGCTGGCGTAGCACTAACGTCCAATGCCACTACTGATATACATTACTGCTGGCGTTGGACAAGAGGCACGCCATAAACGCATGGAATATTGCTGGCGTCGAATCCAACGCCACCACTAATTTTTAACGGTGGCGCCATATTGCTGGCGTAGGGTGCCTACGCCAGCAAGGCCCTTTTTGCCATGCCATAGCTAGGCTTTTCTGCACTAGTGAAATATGCATCTCCAAAAATCCAACCATTACAACATTATTGCCCAACTCGGTGAAACCGAAGCAAAAACTTAGTTGCACCGACTAGTGCAAAATGTGGCAAATTTTGGCGTTTCGGCGAGATCGATATATAAATATCGGTAGGTCCGAATTGGCTCACCTAGGCAGTTACCAAAACTAGGTGAGACCGATTTCTAAAACTCGAAAATTCCAATTCTTAGAAAAAGGTTAACCGAAAGTTGGTCACTGATTTTGGTTTCACCGAAATAAAAATTTGGTGTCACCAAGACCTTCGGGTTTTGTTTAGGATATGTCTAGGGTGAAACTCGATAGGGACCATTTGGAAATATTGGTGGCACCGAATTTGAGTGGTAGGGTTTAGACAGAGTATTTTGTGGGAGAATTTCATGGGTATTTTTGGTGGCTAACTTTAAGCACTTGAGCAACCAAATCATCATGGATACCTCATCCCCTTTTAATAGTATTGGCTTTCCTATGGACTCAAAAGTGATTTCTCACAAAATGCAAAATGTAGAGTCTTGAAAGCTTGTTGCCAATTGATGTTCCTTGCATACTGGGGATCTCCACACAATCCTTTGCCAATCCATTCATTCAACTTTACCTGAGATATACTTGGTAGAATCATTAGTCCAATGAAATATATGTTGTTATTAATTACCAAAACCACCTTGGGACAAGTTGTGCTTTCAACACTCACTCGGTTTCTTCGTTCTTGGCGCTCCTCTTGGCGAGCGGCTTCCTCTTGTCGTTCACTCCGGAGGGCTTCTTGTTCGTCTCACGCTTGGCGGTTACGCTCTTCAAAGGCTCCTTGTGCATCATGTAGAGCGTGTTGTGCTTGAAGCGCTTGTTCGTGACGGCGACGTTCGTCTTCTGTGCGGCATTGTTGTTCTTGTTCTTATTCTTGTTGACAACGTTGTTCACGCCCCTGTAGGCGCTCTTGCAACCAATTTTCATGGAATGGATTATCCGAAGCTTGTCGTTGGCAATCATGTGGCGAACTTGGACCAGAGCGATCATCTCAAAGATGAGAACGTGCTTGAGGTGGGCTTGCCCCGGAAGAATACTCAGATGAGTGGCGCCTCCTTGACGATGTAGATGTTGAAGGAGCGCGGATGACCATCAAGGAACAAAACTCGTCCATTTGGCTTGATATCTTAGTGTCGAGGTAGTCCTCCATACACTCCTCGGATTTGTGCAAGTCGGTGGCGAGTTGCTCGATGCAATCATTCAAGACATCGTGTGATTGGCGCATTGCCTTTTGTGCGCCAAAGGAATGCATCTTGGTGATGTAGTCATTCTTGTCGTTGCCGTGTTCCTCAAATGTTGGGTTGGGTATGCTTGACCTATCCATAGCACTCAAGTAGATATAAGTGGAAGAATGAGAAGACAATACCAATTACCGTTTCATAAGTTGAAAATGGATCAAAGATCACTCAATGTGCATATATGGAAATAGTAGAATTGGTACCGGAGATAGTCCTTCTCACACCTACACAAATAAGGCTTATGGAGTTGCTTGGTTAGGATGGTGGCACAAAATTCAAGCAATCAAAAGACAAGATTCAATAATGTTGAAAGAGATTTGCAAATTCATAAGTAAGACAAAATAGATCAATAGCAATGAGTATACACGGAAACACACATACATATAGATAAGTGGGGTCCTGCAACAAAGGAATGAGCACAAAATTTGGAATCCACGAAAAAATCTCGGGTTGCACAACACTAGAGAGACGCTAGAACGATTGCTCAAATGGGCGTGATACGAACTTATGCACAACCTATAAAAAATAAAATGTGTCATCTTCCTATTCCCGACTTGCTATGTATGTATGAGGCACAGTGTCACTCGCTCAAGTGATCCAAGATGATCAAGTATGATATGCAAAATTGGCGATGTTATTGCTTTTTATCTTTGCTTAAAAGCTTTGCTTCTCTTTCTTTTGGCAATGATATTATGTATGGTCGCAATGCGGGACGTGCACACCAAGATAGCAATTATGTATGCGGGTACTGTTGTAACACAAGATATGATACTATGATATATGCACGTAATTGAAGCTATGCGGAGTATGTATCACTAAAGTGCACAAGTAGCGTAGCCCGGCAATACTCAATGGCTAGTCTCGATAGGCGAGTAACGCAAATAGGCTCAGGGTAACAATGCAATGGCAAGGGTGTAATCAAGAGTTTCATCGCGGTTACCGTCCTTGCTTACGGTGAGGTGTCAACGACGAGTTGGTCGACGATGATTCGGGGCAATGATGAGCGAGGATGTCGTTGTAGAACCACTCCTAATTAGCCAAAACACCTTAGGAAGTGGCAAGCTCGTGACTCAAAATCACAAGTGCAAAAGGTTGTGGAAGAATTGGCGGAGGTTGCGGAAGAAAAATGGCGGAAATCAACAAAAATTGGAGAAAATAAGGCAAAGTTGCCTAGTTGTTTGCATCAGGCCGGATGTCTGGCGGGCCAGATGTCCGCGGGTCGGGAAGGATATCCAGGCTGCCCAATCCAAATCTGATCTGGGAACTCAAGAACGTGGTGGAACTCGAATTTTTTTGGCGGAACTGGGGCCGATTTTGCGGATGAAATTGAAGGGAATGATGGGGAAAAGCTAGATCCACTTGTCCACAACAAAATCCACGGATCAAAATCAACAAAATCTCCTCAAATCCAAAGAATCCAAAAAAAATTGGATGGCTAATTTTTTTGTGAGAATTTTTGAAATTAGGTCAAATCAAAACAAAAAATGGCTAGAAAGTGGGGGATGAGACTCCAAGGTGTGAATCGCCGTGGCTCATGATAGCACGATGATACGGGGCCAACCCGTGGATGCCGATCTTTTCACACGGAGGGGAAAGGGAGAAAACCAAGAGAAAACACA
Organism: Elymus sibiricus; assembly: GCA_039707655.1. NCBI lineage: Eukaryota > Viridiplantae > Streptophyta > Magnoliopsida > Poales > Poaceae > Elymus > Elymus sibiricus. Next base: position 180,274,345 of record CM077667.1, read on the forward strand.
AACTCTCAAGAACGATCTCTAATCACAGATCCACTAGATCCATAAAAAACACACGAGATACAACGAACCAAGTTCAATGAAGGATACAAGTAATGGTAGTCTTCCCACTCCAGAGGAGGGGCCTTGATATCTCGGAGGATCTTCCCTAAATGTTAGGGGGATAACCCCGGGGTAGGCCCAAGTAGGCTACTTCCCATTTTAAAAACATTATGGGGCGGGCGATTGTCGGTATCAAAACCGGCGGATCTCGGGAAGGGGGTCCCGAGCTGTGAGTCTAGGATCGATGGTAACAAAGGGACGAAGGAGACGATGTTTACCCAGGTTCGGGCCCTCCTATGGAGGTAAAACCCTACGTCCCGCTTGATTATATTGATGGTATGAAGGTTATAGAGTTGATCTACCTCGAGATCGACTAGCTAAAACCCTAGATGAGTTTCTGTGTGCTACAATCTAAAACCCTCCCGGTTTATATAGACACCGGGGGTCATTAGGGTTACAATGTCGGTTGCCCACCGGAGGGAAAAAACATGCCTAATCTACTATCTTAATCTTGAGAGACACGCCACGACTCCTGAGGTTTCCTCCATAGTGACGAGACCTTCGATTAATCCCATCCTCAGCGAGCGACCCATGAGCCCGGCCTATGAGAAATAAGTCGGTAGTCCGAGGACCACTTAATCCCGGACTCCCTCAGTAGCCCCCAGACTAGCCTCCAATGCCGAGGTATATCCGGACAATCTTGCGCGTTGAAGTCTTTGGCTTGCGAGGCGAGTCCCTCTATCCCTTCTTGCTCGGCAACCATCCCGTCATCGAAGAATTCTCAAACGTTGAGAATTTGCGGGACCCACTGTAGTAACTTTCAGCGCTTCTCGATCCTTGTGCGCCGAGGGGAGACGAGCGGCCCGGCAGCTTTTTACAAGACTGCCCCTCCCGCAAGGGAAGCACCACTTATTTAAACAAGTCAAATCATGGTCTGGGTCACATCTTCCTCTTCTTCCCCGTTAGAAAAACTTCAAGCGAGAGATCACCACAAAAAACATGGCGAGCACCCCCAGCTCTTCCTCGCGTCCTTACGGCTCTCGCCATGGGGATTGGGCAAGTTGCTCCATATCCCTCCTCCGGCTGCGTGACCTCGAGACCCAAGGGTATCTTCCCTCCTCGGATCTGGCGGCTACCCGCGCCGGCCTGACTTCTTTCGACAACGAAGCCTTCGCGGAGAACTTCCCCAATCCTAACAAGGGTGAGCGGGTATCCTTCGTGCCTTTCCTCTTACGGGGCCTAGGGTTCCCCATTCATCCTTTCCTGAGGGGATTACTGGAGTTCTATGGGATTCAGCTCCATCACCTTACCCCCAGATCTATTCTGCATATTTCGGGCTTTGTCGCCCTTTGCGAAATGTTCCTGGGCTGCGAGGCACACTTTGAAATATGGAGGAAGTACTTCTGCCTCGTCCCCCGAACTCGGGGTGAGACAATTCGGGAAGTCGGAGGAGCCGAAGTATGCCGTATAGCCGGGACCGGGTATCCAATGGGGACACCGAAGAAGGAGTCCGAAGAATGGTCTTCGGAATGGTTCTATATTGAGGACGTTCCCCTATTCGATCCAGTTCGGAGGGGTTTGCCCGAATACTCCGACGCCCCTTTGAAGAAAAGGTTCAATTGGCGACCGAAGAGTTCATCCCGAGAGGACGGAGCTGAAGTTCAACGCTTGGCCACCCACATAAGGATACTGGCACATCACAAGTTGACCATGATTGACGTGATGGCTGCCGCCATCACCCGATGCGTCCAGCCTCTTCAGCAAAGGATACACCCTTTGTGGCGTTACAACGGAACAAGCGACACCACTCGCTCCCGACGGCTGGGCCCTGCCAACCAAGCGTCATTGGAAGCCGCACTTGTCGACCTGTACAAAGGAGAAAAAGAAGATTTCGTTCGGCTTCCGGCTAAAGAGGGCTACTCGAGTTACAACCCCATCGAATGGGTAAGCCTTTCGACTTTGCGATATGAGTTCGGGTTTTTTATTTGCCCTTTTTGACCAAAAGCTTTCAATCTGCGCAAACAGGAATGGAGGAGCTTTGTCGAGACAGTCAACTGTCTGGCCCCCCAACCAGAGAACTACTCTCGTGACGACGATCCAGGATTCCATGAAGACCCAGAGCTGTCAATTGAGTACGAAGACGGGGTCTTTTACCAACAAGGCCTTGATCGATCCAAGGTGGCTATCATAGCCGATCAGCCCGGATCACTCCCTTCCTCCACTACAGGCAAGAAGAAAAATTCTTCCCGTAAAAGACAAACGTCCTCCGTCGACCCGAATATGCCGGTTTCCACTCCCAAGCGTCGTCGGTCCTCGCGACGAACGTCGGCTACAGCAACAATGCCCGGACCAGGCACCAATAGGAGTTCTTCATGTGAGCCGGTCGTGGAGACGGCGCCGAACACTCATTCGGCCAAAAGGTACTTTGTTCGGCCACTTAATCTATTGTTATTATGATCGATAGGATCTTATAGAAGATCTTATGTCGAAATACTTAGGAAGCGAGTACAACCATGTTCTGCCGAGGACGTTGCCGGGATGCCCGGCAACACTCATGAATCAAGATCTTCTGCTCATGCCGAGCCTGCCGCGGAGGCCCCTGTGGTCAATCCGGCCCCTGAAGACTCCGGGGACGCGCTATCAGTCACTAAATATGAAGTAGAGAGCGCGATGAACCACCGGCGGCGACGAGAAACCCTGCGCCACCCGGCGTTTTCTGAACAAGAGTTCAATGCTCTATGCTCGGCAGACGCACACATCGGAGCTGGCCGAGCTGGGCTCGGGGAAGCCGTGAAACTGACATCATCCAGCCTGAAGGTGAGTGATTGATTTTCAGAATCCAGACATATATGTAAACCCAGTAGCCCCCGAGCCTTGAATTGGTCGGGACGACCGAGTTAAGGATCCGCATTTTGTGTTATGGATGATGCAGGCCTCAAGGCAGCAGAACGAGCAATTGGCTAATGAATTGGAAACGAGCCGAACACAGGTGGAAGCTGTGAAGGCCGAACTTGAACAAGTGAAGAAGTTTACCCGGGAGGCGCATGGTGAGTATATCTATTCTGCTGATCTTAGTATATAATCCCATGCTGACGCGAGGGTACTTTTTAGCAGCTGAATCTATAGGGCAATTGCAAAAAGATTTAGATGCAGCCCGAGAATCTCAGAGGTACGCCGAGTCCCAGTATGAGGCCGGCTGCCTTTCGTTGCAACAAAACCTGGAGGAGAAGAAATGCCTCCAGGCGGAAAACAAGCAGCAGGCCGAAGACATTGAGAGTTTAAAGACTCAATTTGCCAAGACCCAAGAGGAGAACCAGAAATTACAGAGGGGCATGTTCGGTAAGTGTGATTATAACGTCAAAGGGTATCTCTCCTACATGAAGTGTAATGGACATGCCTTGTCTCATGTATAGGTCTCCTAACCGGGCGGCCTAAAGAAGAGAACGGCTCCTACCGGGGGAGCCTTCTGAAGGAACTGTCCGCCGTGCATGAGCAGGCTCGGAAGGCTATGAGGAGCATGATAAAAGTGCTATGGCCTGCCGAGAAGCCTCCGGAAGGGATGACCGAACTAGCCGATCGGTTCAAGGAAGCCCGGAGTCGGTTCGAGCTATGGAAGACAGCGGCCTGCAGGGAGGGAGCACGAGAGGCGTGGGCAATGATCAAGACCCGTTATACCGGTCTTAACCCCGAGCATATGGCTCGGGTTGGGCCAGCAGGGCCTAATGGGCAAGAAGTGTCGCTTCACTTGGTGTACGACCAAGTGATGCCTGCTGCTCGTCTCTCGCAGGAAGATTGCGCCCTGGATGCCTTAATAGACAATCTTGACTGGCAGCCAGATGTGTGATTCTATGTAACTATGTACTTTAAATCAAAAAATTGCTCCGTCTGTGTTGTAAACTTTGTCTTAACTGCCATCGGCTTCGACCTCCTGTGCTAAGAGCTTGGGAGTGTTCCGTATAAAATATCCCTTAATAAGAGGGAATTCTTTCGAGGAACCAGGCAATCCGGCCATTTGGTACGAACAGACAAAAGGTGCACAGGGAGATATTTTATATTACTTCTTAGCGTAAGAAACATCTTCCAAAGAAAATAGTACCTCTATCAGTGCCTTCCTTTAGGTTGCTACGTAAATCGTAGATAGTAAGGCCGCATACTGCTAGTATGCGACTAATGGCCTCTTTGAGAAAAGAGGCCCGTGTAAATGTAATAACAACCATAATTTTATTTGTTGCTTCCGTCGTAGCCGACCAATTTTCTACTAAGGATAGCTAGCTTTTGGCTTCACCCGTCTGAGGTACGTATCCGGATAAACCGGTCGTAGCAATCGCAGAGGTGCTCCCTTTACCCTCTAGCCGAACAATCGGGAACGTAGAGGGTAAACACAGGAATGAGGCAACCCAGCTTGGCAAAAATCTTAGTTCGAATTGATGCATATAATGGCTTGAAAATCGACGAGGGAAACATGCACACACAGGAAATGTGAATAGATGCTTAAAATATATAATCATCGGCTTCGGGAAGAAGCCCCCAGGTGTTTTATTCGGGTTTAACATTTGAGGATGTATGCCGAAAGACTTAACACGAGCTCGGTTTAGCCGAACATAGACTTGGGGAGAGGAAAAATCCGAACCTGCCAAACATCCAGATGGAAGGAAAGAAAAAAGAAAATAAAGAAAAGAAAAAGGAGGGTAAAAAGTATGACGAGACCGGTCTAGCCGTAAAAACACCGAAGACGAGCTGCGTTCCATGGGTGTGGTTCGAGGCGGTTACCTGGCGGGCTTCGAAGACGATAAGCCCCTCCGGCGAGTACTTCGTCGATTATGAAGGGGCCCTCCCATTTGGGATTGAGCTTATGCTTTTGCTTCTCGGGGAGCCGTAAGATGAGTTCACCCACATTGTACGCTTTTGCCCTGACCTCCCTGCTTTGGTAACGTCGGGCCTGCTATTGATAAAAAGTAGAGCGAGCCCGAGCTATGTCGCGCTCTCCTTCTAAGGCGTCCAAGTCGTCCTGCCGATCTAACTCAGTCTCCATTTCTTCGTACATGCGCACCCTTGGTGCATCGTGAATAATATCACAAGGAAGGACTGCTTCTTCCCCGTAGACCATGAAAAACGGTGTGTATCCCGTTGAACGATTTGGGGTGGTACGCAGGCCCCACAGAACTGAGTCAAGCTCTTCTACCAAATGGCAGTCGGACTCATGAAGAGATCGGACCAGACGTGGTTTAATACCACTCATGATGAGGCCATTGGCCCGTTCGACTTGTCCATTGGTCTGCGGGTGATACACCGATGCATAATCGAGCTTAATGCCCATTTTTGCGCACCAGTCCTTTACCTCCTGGGCGGTGAAGTTGGATCCATTGTCCGTTATTATACTGTGCGGGACGCCGTAACGGTGTACGACGCCGGATATGAAGTCGATTACTAGTTCGGACTTGGCTGATTTGACAGGTTTTGCTTCGATCCATTTGGTGAACTTGTCTACCATGACCAGTAGATATTTATTCTTCTTGGTCCCCCCTTATCGAGCCCCCAGACCGCAAAAGGCCCGACCATATCGAGCCCCCAGACCGCAAAAGGCCAGGTAATCGGAATAGTCCGAAGAGCTGTTGGGGGCATGTGACTTTGGTTTGCAAAGAATTGACACCCCACGCAATGCTGGACAAGTGACTGGGCGTCCGCTCGAGCGGTGGGCCAGAAGAAACCAGCCCGAAAGGCTTTGCTTACTAGGGCCCTTGCCGCGGCGTGATGGTCGCCCATTCCTGCGTGGATTTCGGCCAAGAGTTGCCTTCCTTCTTCCTCAGATATGCACCGCTGGAGTACTCCGGTGGTGCTTTTCTTGTATAACTCACCCTCATGGACTTTATAAGCTTTGGATAGCCAAATTATGTCATGACCTCATGAGCCGAAGGCGTTTCGTCCATTACGGAGCCGCCGATGATTTGGTCGTCTGGTTCATTTATAGGGGGAACAACCTCTTCCGTGCTGATGGATCCGGCGCCCTTATTGTCGTCCTGCCAAACCACCAATGGCTTGAAGAGCCGTTCAAGGAAAGTGTTTTTTGGGACATGGTCGCGTTTGGCCCCTAGGCGGGCCAGTAAGTCAGCGGCCTGGTTGTTGTCTCTAGCGACATGATGGAATTCCAGCCCCTCGAACCGTGCGGATATTTTAAGGACGGCGTTTCTATATGCCGCCATCTTCGGGTTTTTGGCGTGGAATTCGCCGTTGATTTGAGAGATGGCCAAGTTGGAGTCTCCCTGTACCTCCAGCCATTGTATACCCTTGGAAGCTGCCATCCGAAGACCGTGCAAAAGTGCTTCGTACTCGGCTGCATTGTTGGAATCGGCATACATGATTTGCAACACGTATCGGACGTTGTCGCATGTGGGAGATGTGAGAATAACTCCAGCCCCCAGTCCGGCCAGTGTTTTGGATCCGTCGAAGTACATCGTCCAATGGGAGTATGTACTATATTCCTGGGGAGCTCGGCCTCCGTCCATTCAGCGAGAAAATCTGCCAACACCTGAGATTTAATAGCTCGTCGTGGCTTATAGGCGATTTCGAAAGGAAGGAGTTCAATGGCCCATTTGGCTATGCGGCCGGTGGCGTCCCTGTTATTGATTATGTCGTTCAGGGGTAGTTCAGATGCCACCGTGACCGAACACTCTTGAAAGTAGTGTCTTAGTTTTCGTGATGCCATGAATACTGTATAGGCTATCTTCTGGTAATGCGGGTATCTGGACTTGCATTGCGTTAGCACTTCTGACACATAGTAGACCGGCTTCTGTATCCAGAATTTGTGACCCTCCTCCTCTCGTTCGACGACGAGCACTGTTCTAACCACTTGGTTGGTGGCCGATATGTACAATAACATTGGTTCACCGGCGCCTGGTGCTGTGAGTATGGGGTTGCTTGCCAGAAGTGTTTTAATTTCTTCTAATGCAGCAGCTGCTTCATCGGTCCATTCGAAACTGTTGGTCTGCTTCAGCAACCGGTAGAGCGGTAAAGCCTTTTCACCGAGACGAGAAATAAAGCGGCTTAACGCCGCCACGCAACCCGCCAACTTTTGGACATGCTTTAGCTCCGTGGGAATTGCAAGTTCCGATAGGGCGTGGATCTTGGCCGGATTCGCTTCTATTCCTCTATGGGAAACAATGAATCCGAGCAGTTAACCAGCGGGAACTCCGAAGACACATTTCTCCGGATTGAGTCGTATATCGTACTCGCGTAAGCTGGCAAAGGTGTGTCTTAGGTCGTCGATCAGCTGGCTGACATGTTTGGTTTTAATGACCATGTCGTCCACATATGCTTCGACTGTTTTACCGACCTGTTTTTCGAGACAAGTCTGGATCATGCGCTGGTATGTAGCCCCAGCGTTTTTTAGCCCGAAAGGCATTGTGTTGAAGCAGAATGGCCCGTAGGGGGTGATGAATGCGGTTGTAGCTTGATTGGATTCCTTCATTTTGATCTGATGGTATAAGGAGTAAGCGTTGAGGAAGCACAGTGAGTCGTGTCCGGCGGTGGCATCAATAATCTGGTCTATGCGTGGTAGGGGGAAAGGGTCCTTAGGGCAGGCTTTGTTAAGGTCTTTGAAGTCGACGGACAACCACCAGGACTTGTCTTTCTTCGGTACCATCACTAGGTTTGCCAACCATTCGGGGTGTTTGATCTCCCGTATGAATCCGGCCTCTAGCAATTTGGCTAGTTCTTCACCCATAGCTTGTCGTTTAGGCTCGGAAAAGCGGCGTAGAGTCTGTTTGACAGGTTTGAAGCCTGGGATTATGTTCAGACTATGCTCTGCCAGCCACCGTGGGATTCCTAGCATATCGGAAGGATGCCAGGCGAAGATGTCCCAGTTTTCCCGTAAGAATGCTCGCAGCGCCTCGTCCACCATGGGGTCCACCTGAGCTCCAATGGACACTGTCTTATTAGGGTCCGTTGGGTGCACCTAAAATTTAACAATTTCATTCGCAGGTTATAAGGACGTGGGTTTGGGCCTTTTGCTAAGGATCACATCATCCTTGTCCACTGTTAAACGAAGAGCGGTCAATTCCTCTGCAGCAAAGGTCTCAGCCAGTGCCTCGAGGGCGAGCGCTGCTGTTTTGTTCTCAGCTCGAAGGGCTATATTCGGGTCACTGGCAACTGTGATTCCCCGTTTGGGCCTGGCATCTTGAGCTTCATATACCCGTAATGGGGTATAGCCTGGAATTTTGTTAAGGCGTCACGCCCCAACAAGGCGTGGTAGCCACTGGGGAAGGGCACGATATGGAAGAGAAGTTCTTCAGATCGGTAGTTTTCGGGCGTGCCGACCACTACATCCAGGGTGATACGTCCTGAACAACGCTCCTCTTTCCCAGGGATGATCCCCCGGAAGGTTGTGTTGCTGTGCTCGATACGAGATCGGTCGAACTGCATTTTTTCCACGGTGTCTTCGTAGATGAGGTTTAAACCACTGCCGCCATCTATTAGCACTTCTGTAGCCTGAAACCATCGACGATGGGGTTTAGGACCAGTGCAGCCGGTTTTTGACCGGGACGGATGGTTGATCGGTCAGTGTCTCCGAAGGTGATTGGTATGTTAGCCCATGAACTTGTTGCCGTCACATGGTAGACCTGTTCGAGTTCTCTAAGAGCTCTTTTCCTCCTGTTCCTGGAGGGGAACGTTTCGTAGATCGTCAGGACTTCAGCATTGTATTTTGGCGGCGTTGTGGAGCGCCTGTTCGGCGGTAGTGCCTCGAGGATGGCCTCTACGCTTTTTGCGACCTGCCTGACGACCCAGCAAGCTCTAAGGCTCTGAGTCGGGCTTGTGTTCAGCAATACGGAATGCATAGGGCATGGCTTGTCCAATATTCCGTCAAGGACAGTTCTGGCCCCTGTAGGGGGTCTATTTCTCTTTTCGGCGGGTTCGTGTTCGGCTAGCCGCTTCGGAGGTATCCGCTTTTTCCGATCTCCTCTAGGGTGTTCGGTAAAGTCTGGTTCCGAAAGTAACCTTTTGGCTTGCCAGGTGCTCTCCATGGCACAGTATTTTTTGTACCCGGTCCGATAGCTCGGTGAAGCCGCGGATGTGTCGACGAGATAGGGCATTGAGGATCCCTTCATCGTGACAATTGCGACTGAAAGTTGCCATTTTCTCCTGGTCACTAGAGCCTGGTACTCGGTCTCTAATGAGGAGGAGTCTAGCCCAAAAATGATGAACCAACTCCCCTGGTAATTGTTTGACATCCCGTAAGTCTGAAGACTTGGACTCTCCTGCGGTGCTTGAATGCTCGACTTGGGTGGTGGGTGGGAAAAGTTTGGTCCCGCGCCACGATGTGAGTCCGGAATCACGGGGTTCAGGTTGCGTGCTAAATCGGGGACCGACATCGAACTATTCCCGGAGCGAACTCTAGAATCTGGGTTACAGACGGGGTCCTGATGATCAGAAATTGGGATATAAACCATCCTTAATTCCAGTTGTTGGGCGGACGAACCTCCAGCCAGACACTCAACGGTGGCGACTAGGTGAGTGATCAAGGGGGTGCGAATCTCCCTATCGTCAGGTTTAAGCCCGATCCGGTCATAGACCGGTGTCTGATCGTCGGTCATGCCCATGGTTTGGATCCGATCGAATAGCTCGTTTAAGGACAAGGCATCGGTGGGGCGCGTGTTGCCGAGGCGCGCGGGGTCAATCCGCAGCGTCGTGGTTCCGGAGTCGCTTGACAGCGAATCGAGGTTACGTTCGGCTGCGGCGGGTCCGGGCACGACGAATGGGTTGGGCGTTCTAGACAGCCCGGGGGCAAAGGCCGCCCCAGAGGTGGGGCCTGGCGCTCCCGGCGTTGAGGCGTCGGGATCTGCGGGCTCCTCCATGAGAGCTGGGGGTTCCAGCCAAACAAACTCTCCCCGTGAATCGGCGACGAACTCTAAGGTTCTGAATATGATTTCTTGATCGGGGAAGAAGCTTCCGATCTGGCCAAGATGGTCAGTCGGGTCGGCGTGCGACAAGACGTCGCCGCCAGCGAAGATCTGACAAGAGATGGGGACATCCTGGCTACAGATCTCGTTGCTTGCGACAGGGTGAGCCATCGATTCCTTTGTTGATCACAGCGGAACTCTCAATGAAAGCACCAATGTCGGTGTCAAAACTGACGGATCTCGGGTAGGGGGTCCCGAACTGTGAGTCTAGGATCGATGGTAACAAAGGGACGAAGGAGACGATGTTTACCCAGGTTCGGACCCTCCTATGGAGGTAAAACCCTACGTCCTGCTTGATTATATTGATGATATGAAGGTTACAGAGTTGATCTACCTCGAGATCGACTAGCTAAAACCCTAGATGAGTTTCTGTGTGCTACAATCTAAAACCCTCCCGGTTTATATAGACACCAGGGGTCATTAGGGTTACAATGTCGGTTGCCCACCAGAGGGAAAAAACATGCCTAATCTACTATCTTAATCTTGAGAGACACGCCACGACTCCGGAGGTTTCCTCCATAACGACGAGGCCTTCGATCAATCCCATCCTCATCGAGCGACCCACAAGCCTGGCCTATGAGAAATAAGTCGGCAGTCCGAGGACCCCTTAATCCCGGACTCCCTCAGTGATGCCCCTCGAAGGCCAGCTCCCCGTGGCCGGCTCCCCGCCGTGGACCGGCTCAGGGCGAGGCCCCCCACGGTCCGGCTCCGAGGCGATCCGCTAGCCGGCGGGTCAGCACCCCTCCCATCAGTCCATATGACAAGACACCGATGCATCAGCGAGACGTAACGACAATGACCCAGGTACGGCTGACCAGGGAACGCATGGCTACAGTGGAGGCAGTTGTACCATTGACTGCAGCCGACTGCGACCAGGCGAGACGACACAGTGGCGGCACGCCTCCAACCACTCCATTACCTGACGGCGCGTGGCTACAGTGGAGGCGGCCATACCGCTGACCGAGGCACGTGTGGCTACAGTGGAGGCGGCCGTACCGCTAACTGGAGCTGACTACGACCGGGCGAGGCGGCACAGTGGTTGCACACCTCCAACCACTCCATGACCTGACCATGCATGGCTATAGTGGAGCTGGCCATACAGCTGACCACGACTGACTGTGACCAAGCGGTGCTGCACAGTGCGGCCCGTGCCACGGCGTGACGAGCACGCACCAATGACGATGGCCGACCAGCGGGCCCCCACTTCCGACAGGACCCTAGAGCCGGCGGGCCCCACAAGCGATGAGACTACCCAGCCGGTGGGCCCCCTGGCCGGCCAGAGAGGCCACCAGCCGGGTCCCACATGCATTATACATGCATAATGTAAGACGGGGGGCTGGCCTATAAAACCCCCCAGTGTCCCCCCATGCAACGGGGCATCTCTCAGCTCTCTACACTCCACACTCCACACACACACACACACTCACTCATAGAGAGGCAAGGAGAGCTAGCAAGCTCCTTCTTCCTCCTCTAGCCAACAGCTCAAGGAGCAACCCTATAAACGTCTGAGATAATCAACGAGGCAAGCAGGACTAAGGGTGTTACCTCCCACGGAGGGCCTCGAACCTGGGAACATCATGTGTCATGCACCGCTTGTCCTCGATCCCGTTTCTGGAGCCCATCGACGTCCTCTCGGCCCCAACCACTCTCGATAAGCCACCCTATGGCATCTATTGTGAGAAAACAACAACTGTTGGCGCCCACCGTGGGGCTGGCCGCGGCGTCGGCTGGAGCCACACTCCGGGCGGGACCGCTCACCGACTCCACCGAGCGCATCATGCCCGGGCCGCTCAGCACTCCTGCGGCAGCCGCCTCCACCGAAGATGGCGCAACGCCCGGCTATGGCCCCACCTACATCGCAGGCGGTGCCATCGCTGCCTCCGGCGAGCCGCGCCACGACAATGCCCCCGTCGGCTTCGACAGCCTCAGTGCACGCTTTAACAAGATGTGCCTCAATGACGCGCCAGCCTCTAGCGAGCACCCTAGCGAGGTGCTCGTCATCTCCGGCCCACCGCCTTCCTCTGGTGGTGTGACCCCTGATGACATCGATGATCTCTGCGTGCTCTTCGCGGGGCTCCGCATCTCAGACGTGCCTGCCTCCGACAAGTACCTCAGCGAGGTGCTCGACTTTTCCGACCCGCCGTCATCCGTTGGCTGGGACGCCTCGAATGGCATAGGCGGCATACGTGTTTGTGTCGAGGTGATGACCACAGGCTCCACCACGAGCTCTGCATGCATTAGGGCACAGGCGGAGGCGGCCGCGGCCCAGGCTGGGCAGACCGACCCTCTGCGCTCCGCCCTGCAGAGCTTGTGCAGTCCCATTGTGCCTTCGGCTGATCCGGCTGTTGCCACGGCTGAGCTAGAGGCAACCCGCAAGCACCTGTTTGCGGAGGCCACTACACTTACGACTGCGCGCCGTCGGATGGAGTCCGCTCAGCGCAAATACAACTCCACCTATGGCCTCACCCCGGCGGGCACCGAGCCCAGCCGGTGCGGTGAGGAGCGCAACCACGGTCGCGTGGTCGCCGCCATCCTCGGCGGGAACCTACCCACCTACGACACCCCCACCGCCAACATGAGGGTTGCCTAGGCGGCCATCGTTGACCTGGCCGGCCTGGAGGGCGAGGAACGTGAACTGCAGGAGCGACACATCCAGGAGCTCATCACTGCCTCCAACACGCAACAAATCCAGCTCGACCCGGCCTACGCCGGCTCAGGGTCTCCCCATCCTGAGGGTGACTACCGGCTTGTGAGCAACCGGCTGTCACCAGCAAGCGGGGCGACGGCCAGGACCCAGCCGCCCGCCTCCGGACGGGCGCGCGCGCTCCACGTCCACGGCGAGACCGAGTGCCCTCCCCCGAGCCGGCGGTCCGTCCTGACCGTGCTACCCGGCTCGGGCCTCGCGTTTCCCATAGCATTAATGACGCCTGCCACCATCTCGACCGGCTGGCGGAATCCCTTCTTCTGGAGGAGGAGGACCCGATTGGTCCGGCATGCTTCGGTCCGCGTATCTGCAACGAGCCGTTCCCGAACGGCTTCACATTGCACCGCGACACCCCCAAGTACAACGGTTCCAGCAAGCCAAAAGATTGGCTAATCGACTACACCACCGTAGTCGGCATTGCCCGGGGCAGCAAGCGTGTGGCGGTGCGCTACGTTCCCCTTATGCTGCTTGGCTCGGCCCGGACGTGGCTCAACAGCCTGCCGGTTGGGTGCATCAACACGTGGGTGGAATTTGAAGAGGCATTCGTGCGCAACCTCACCGACACCTACAAGCGGCACGGCCGCCCCTGCGAGTTGTCCATGTGCGTTCAGGGGCCAGAAGAGACCCTCCACGACTACCTCACACGCTGGACCGAGCTGTGCAACTCCTGTGAAAGGGTGCATGATATTTGTGATTTGTGTTGGGTTTTTCGTGAAGAGTAACGGGTAATTGCAGCAAAAAGTGGGTAAGTATTTCCCTCAGTTATGAAACCAAGGTTTATCGAACCAATGGGAATATCAATCCTCAACCGTCTTCAGCGGCTGCACAAAAATGTACAAATAACTTGGACCCAACGTGGGCAAGAGGGTTGTCAGTCCCCTTGATCTCGTTATTTGCAGGCAAATGAGTTGTGTAGATAATTGTTGATAATTGTAAATTGCAAAATAAATTAAAGATAAATAAAGGCAGCAAGGTAATAGTAGCATTTGTAAATATATAAGTGAATAGACCCCGGGGCCATAGTTTTCCCTAGCGGCATCTCTCATGTAGGCAGCATACGATGGGTAACGAATTACTGTTGGGCAATTGATAGAAAGCGGATAGTTTTGCAATTTTCACGGCAATGACCATGTGTATATAAGCATCAAATCCATAAACAAATAGGCCAACTCCTGCCTGCACCTATTACTATTACTCCACTCATCGACCGCTATCCAGCATGCATCTAGAGTATTAAGTAAAACAGAGTAATACATGGAGAACGATGACATGATGTAGACAAAGTAAACTCAAGCAATATGAATAAACACCATCATGTTATCCTTAGTAGCAACAACACAGAGACGTGTCTTGTCCCCTACTTTGTCACTGGGAGATAGAAACTCGTCAGGTTAAACCTACCACAACGCACCACTCCCACCGATGAAATATCAATCTACTTAGCCAAAGCACATCAATAGATCGGAGAGCATTACGAAGCTATAATGATAATGCAATTAAGAGACACTATATAATAGGTATCTCCAATACTTTTCATGAATAATCTGAACATAAACCCACAATTCATCGGATCCCAACAAACACACCGCACAATAGGATTACATCTGATAGATCAAAGCGAAGATGCCATGAGCATTGTATTGAAGATCAAAAGATAGAGAGATTGCCATCGAGGTACTAGCTATGGACCCATAGGTGTGTGGTGAACTACTCACACATCATCACGAGGGCAGCAAGGTTGATGTAGAGGCCCTCCGTGATTGATCCCCCCTCCGGCAGGGCGACGGAACAGAGATGCGCGGTGGCGGAAAAAGGGTTCAGGACTGCCTTCGTTAATTTTAGGGTGAAATGGAATTTATAGGCCAGAGAGGGGCGTCGGGAGGCAGCCGAGGGAGGCACAAGCCATCAGGGCGCGGCCCCCCCTGCGGCGCGCCCTGTTGGCTTGTGCGGCCCTTGTGCGGCCCCCGGCCTCCTTCCGAAGCTTCCAGGTCTTCTTTTGGTCCAGAAAAAATCATCAAAAAGTTTCGTGGCAATTGGTTTTCGTTTGGTACTGTAAACCTGAAAAGCAAAAAACATGCAGAAAACAGCAACTGGCACTGGGCACTGGGTCAATAGGTTAGTGCTCAAAAATAATATAAATTGGTAAATAAAGACCCAAAAAGTATCCTAGAATGATAATATATCAGCATGGAACAATCAAAAATTATAGAAATGTTGGAGACGTATCAAGCATCCCCAAGCTTAATTCATGCTCGTCCTCGAGTAGGTAAATGATAAAAACCGAATTTTTGATGTGACATGATATTCATTATGTAATATTATGCATGTATGCTCATTGTAAAACGATGAATCAACAAATATTAACATAGCAATAATTAAATTGTAAGAAACAAAATCATCAATCTTTCAAAGTATACGATCATTAAAGAATGTTCACACCCTATTCATCTTGTTATATTAGCAAGGCATGGCTCCATCTTCACCACATTAATACAAATGTTAAGCACCACGGTGTCCAAATCAGGCAATTGGATCGTACTTTTTCAATATGCATCAACTTTTTATTCTCCACGCAATACATGAGCGTGAGCCATTGGACATAACATTTAGGTGGAATAGAGTGTGGTGGTAGATATCAAAGGGGTAAAAAGTGGAGAAGATAGTCTCACATCAAATGGGCGTACCAACGGGCTATGAAGATGCCCATCGATAGATGTCAATGCAAGGAGTAGGGATTGCCGTGCAAATGATGCACTAGAGTTATAAGTGTATGAAAGCTCAAATGAAGCTAAGTGGGGTGTGCATCCAACTTGCTTGCTCATGAAGACCTTGGGCATTTGAGGAAGCCCGTCATAGGAATATACAAGCCAAGTTTGTAATGTTGAATAGGTAATTCCCACTATCATATGAAAATGATATATCATGAGACTCTCTACATGAGGAGCATGGTGCCACTTTGAGGCACAAGTGTGGAAAAAGATAGCAGCAAAGTCCCTTCTCTCTTTTTCTCTCATTTTTTTGAATGGATGGTGGGCTCATTTGGACTCCCCCATCTTTATTTTTCGTTCGGAGTCTCATATCGACTTGTGGGAGAATCATCGTCTCCATCATTCTTTCCTTGCTAGGACAATGCTCTAATAAAGATGATCATCACACTTTTATTTACTTACAACTCGATATGGAGAACTGATATGAAGATATGACTCTGTATGAATGCCTCTGGCAGTGTACCAGGATGTGCAATGATCTAGCGTGACATGTATCAAAAAATATGATGAACGGTGGCTTTGCCACAAATACTATGTCAGCTCTATATGATCATGCAAAGCAATATGATGATGAACGAACTAGTCATGTGAAGTGACGATGGAATTTGCATGGCAATATATCTCGGAATGGCTATGGGAATGCCATGATAGGTAGGTATGGTTTCTATTTTGAGGAAGATATAATAAGGCTTATTTGCAACATAGCGTGTCATGTTACGGGGTTTGGATGCACCGGCAAGAATTGCACCGATCCTCGAGGTGAGAATGGGCTATGCACGGTACCGAAGAGGCTAGCAAATATGAGAAGGTGAGATTTGTGTATGTCCATCATTTCACATTAGCATAAAGAACTCATATACTTATTGCAAAGGTTTATTAGTTTTATCATAAATCAAAGTAATACTTGCATGCTCCGAGAGAAGAAGTTGGTAGGAGTTAACCATCGCGCACTTCCGACCCGAAACAACACTAGGATTTCAACGAGGAATAGAAATGCTCACGCATCATCACCATCGATCTTTAATTTTTAGATGAACAAAAAGGTCAACCTCTCTTAATATTGACACTTCTATGGGTCAACAATTATGAACTCATACCTATTTCATATTACTACATCAATATCATTGACCCACAATTTCTCTATATGTGCTACATGATGGTTTTGATTATCACTCATTGAATACCTAATATTTTTGGACTAGTCTTCTGACCCATGCAAATTACCGTCACTATTTATGATCTCTCAAACAAATATAAGTGAAGAATGAGAGTGAAATCATTTCTATAAAATCTACACGTCACCGTGCTCAAAGAGATATAAGTGAAGTACTAGAGCAACTGCTAAGCTCAAAAGATATAAGTGAAGCACATAGAGTATTCTAACAAATTATGATGAAGGATTGTCTCTCTTAAATAGGTGTGTCCAGCAAACAATGATTGTGGCAAACTGAAATTAAAAGCAAACAAAAGAAAATGACGCTCCAAGCAAAACTCATATCATGCGACGAATAAAAATATAGCTTCAAGTGACATACCGATGGATTGAGACGAAAGAGGGGATGCCTTCCGGCGCATCCCCAAGCTTAGATGCTTGAGTCTCCTTTAAAATATTACCTTGGGGTTCCTTGGGCATCCCCAAGCTTAGGCTCTTGCTACTCTTTATTCCTTTGTCCATCACGATAACACCCAAAACATGAAAACTTCAATCACACAAAACTCAACAAAACTTCGTGAGATCCGTTAGTATAAGAAACATATTGCATACTTTAGGTACTGTTATAAATTGATTCTAATTTCATAATTGCATAATAGGTACTGTATTCTAACTTCTCCATGGCTTATACCCTCCCCCCCCCCCCCCCCCCCCCGTGCGATACAATCCATAGCATAATCAAAACAAGCAACTATGCAAGCAAAAATAGAATCTGTCTAAAACAGAACAATCTGTAGCAATCTATAGAGAACCTATACTTATTTAACTCTAAAAATTCTGAAAAATTAGAAAAACCTCGAAACTTTGTATAGGAACACTGTGTAAAAATTTCAGATCATTGTCACGCTCCAGTAAAAAACGAAAATTCCTGTACTGGAGTCAAAAGTTTCTGTTTTGTTTCAACATCGATTCTACTCATCTTGTGAGTCATCCCAAAGGCTTTACTTGGCACAAACACTAATTTAAACATAGAAACATAATAATTACAGAGGCAATAATCATGTTATCAAAAACAAACAGAAAGTTTAAAGCAAAAATTTAAAGATGACTATTGGGTTGCCTCCCAACAAGCGCTATTGTTTTATGCCCCTAGCTAGGCATAATGCATAGTGTCAAGTATTGTAATAGCCACGGAAATGATCCTTCATGCTATAACCATATTCCCTTATTTCAGAAGCAAGTTTTCTAATAGGTAAGAAAAAATAATTGAAGGGACTAAACTTCACAACACAAGGATCCGAGAGATCTATTTCAGGAGGAATAGGAGGCTCCTCTTTAGGTTTCTCATAGGTGATAACTATCTCCTCATTGTCTAGATTTCGATGAAGGTATTTTCTCAAATATATCTCAAGCTCATAAACCATTCCAAGTTTTGGTATAGCAAATTGATTGTTACGTTCAGAGAACTAGGACATTATGTGGAACCTTCTTTGTAAGGTTTTCATCATAAGCTGCATAGTCCGTGGATCTTAGTTTTCTTATACCTTCCAACTCATAAAGAATTCCCTCTATTGGTGGGCTCTCACAATTGACCCTATAGTAAGCAAATATATCACTAGCCTCTTGCATCATATTGCCAAATTCTTTAACCAGAAATATAGTGGCTAGACGCTTAGTAGGAGCTTCCTAAATATTAGAGAACTCTAGAAACAATCATTGTATGAAAGGATGCATATGGACAAATTGTCTTTCCAGTTGTGCTATAAGCATAGATATAACATCCGCATAACTTGTAGTTCTAGTAACAATTGAGCCCCCCATCAACGGTATTGATCCCGCACAAGTGATAAAATCTTGAATCACACTCTTGCCAATAATATTTCCACTACCTATTCGGAGTTTCTTTGTTTGCATAGTGGGTTCACTTTTAGAAGGATCATCATCCGCAAGATTATCAAGTTTTTCCTTAGCAACTTCATCAAAATTTCTTTTAGCATTATTAGCACAAGGTGAATTTGGATGTTCAAGGGCTTCCTCACTAGCGGCGAAAACACCACTAATTTCAAAATCAGACATGATAGCAACTTCAAGCAAGCAAAGGTGTAAGCTAGTAACAAGAAAAGATAAATATTTTTGTGTTTTTGATTTTTATGAGATAAGCTAAATATAACAGCAAATAAAAAGATAAACAAGTGAATGAAAATTTGTGTGAAGTTACTTGATAGTTGATGGTGATATTACCCGGCAACAGCGCCAGAAATCTTTCCTGATACTTCTGATCTGCATTGAGTTTTCCGTGAAGAGGAACCGGTGATTCCAGCACAAAGTGGGTAAGTATTTCCTTCAGTTATGAAACCAAGGTTTATTGAACCAATAGGAATATCAATCCTCAACCGTCTTTAGCGGCTGCACACAAATGAACAAACAACTTGCACCCAACGCGAGCAAGAGGGTTGTCAATCCCCTTGATCTCGTTAATTGCAAGCAAATGAGTTGTGTAGATAATTGTTGATAATTGTAAATTGCAAAGTAAAATAAAAGATAAATAAAGGCATCAAGGTAATAGTAGCATTTGTAAATATATAAGTGAATAGACCCGGGGCCATAGTTTTCCCTAGCGGCATCTCTCATGCAGGCAGCATACGGTGGGTAACAAATTACTGTTGGGCAATTGATATAAAAGCGGATAGTTTTGCAATTTTCACGGCAATGACCATGTGTATATAAGCATCACATCCATAAAAAAATAGGCCGACTCCTGCCTGCACCTATTACTATTACTCCACTCATCGACCGCTATCCAGCATGCATCTAGAGTATTAAGTAAAACAGAGTAATACATGGAGAACGATGACATGATGTAGACAAAGTAAACTCAAGCAATATGAATAAACACCATCATGTTATCCTTAGTAGCAACAACACAGAGACGCGTCTTGTCCCCTACTTTGTCACTGGGAGATAGAAACTCGTCAGGTTAAACCTACCACAACGCACCACTCCCACCGATGAAATATCAATCTACTTAGCCAAAGCACATCAATAGATCGGAGAGCATTACGAAGCTATAATGATAATGCAATTAAGAGACACTATATAATAGGTATCTCCAATACTTTTCATGAATAATCTGAACATAAACCCACAATTCATCGGATCCCAACAAACACACCGCACAATAGGATTACATCTGATAGATCAAAGCAAAGATGCGATGACCATTGTATTGAAGATCAAGAGATAGAGAGATTGCCATCTAGGTACTAGCTATGGACCAATAGGTCTGTGGTGAACTACTCACACATCATCATGAGGGCAACAAGGTTGATGTAGAGGCCCTCTGTGATCGATCCCCCCTCCGGCAGGGCGCCGGAACAGAGCTCCAGATGACCTCGCGACGGAACGGAGACTTGCGGCGGCGGAAAAATGGTTTCGGGACTGCCTCCATTATTTTTAGGGTGAAATAAAATTTATAGGCGAGAGAGGGGTGTCAGGAGGCACAAGCCATCAGGGCGCCCCCCTTGGGCGCGCCCTGTTGGCTTGTGCGGCCCTCGTGCGGCCCCCGGCCTCCTTCCGAAGCTTCCAGGTCTTCTTTTGTTCCAGAAAAAATCATCAAAAAGTTTCGTTGCAATTGGACTTTGTTTGGTACTGTAAACCTAAAAATAAAAAAACATGCAGAAAACAACAACTGGAACTGGGCACTGGGTCAATTGGTTAGTGCTCAAAAATATTATAAATTGGTAAATAAAGACCCAAAAAGTATCCTAGAATGATAATATATCAGCATGGAACAAGCAAAAATTATAGATACGTTGGAGACGTATCAGTGCACGAGGTGCAGGCAATCCAGTACTTCTCTGAGGGTTGCAGAGACGGCACCCTTCTCAAGCACAAGCTCATGTGTTCCGAGCCATCAACCCTGGCGGAGCTCATGGCCAAGGCAGACAAGTACGCCACGGCCGACTCCACGATGCAGATCAAAGTCAACGCTGCTGGCAAAGCCATTCCTCCTCCGCTCGCCACCTCGCGCTCGGTTGGCGACGACCGGCAGCAGCAGAACAACAAGCGAAAGGCCGACCAGCCGGATCCCTGCTACGGGAGCCGACAGGTCGCTACCGACGAGGAAGAGCAGTCAACTGCCCAGGCCGGCAGCCAGCGACAGCGGACCGGCAAGGCCGCCTTGCAGCCCAAGCTCACCTTCGAGCAGATGCTCGATGCGCCCTGCAAGATGCACATCGGGGCGAAGCCGGCAACACACACGCTCTGGCAGTGCAGTTTCTCCCAGTGGCTGGCCCGAGGCGAGGGTCTCCCGGCTCCCCCGCCTCCGGCTCCCCGTGCTCCGACTCCTGCACCGGCTCCGACCCCGCCACCGGCGCAGGCTCCGAATAACGGCCACCTCCATGACCAATTCCCCAACCAGGTCGGGGCATTTGTCGTCTTCACCAGTGAGGGTGACGATAAGCATAGCCACAGTTGGCACCGGCACGAGGTGAACGCCACGGTTCCCTCGGTCCCCCAGTACATGCACTGGTTCGAGAAGCCGGTCACCTCGAGTCGGGCGGATCACCCGGCCGTGATGCCAAACCCGGGCAGCTACACCCTTGTCCTCAACCCCACCATCGCTTCTGAGAGGCTCACCTGCCGGTTCCTGCGGGTGTTGATCGATGGCGGCAGCATCATCAACATTCTCTACCGCGACACCCTGCTCAAGCTGGGCCTCAAGGAGAGTGACCTGCAACTCACCCGGACGGTTTTCCACGGCATCGTGCCGGGGCAATCTTGCTCCCCTATCAGCAAGATCCGGCTTGACGTCCTTTTTGGCAACAAGAGCCATTTCCATCGTGAGCTGGTATGGTTCGAGGTGGTGGACCTCCATAGTCCCTACCACGCGCTGCTGGGCAGGCCCGTGCTCGCCAATTTCATGGCAATCCCCCATTATGCCTACCTCAAGCTGAAGATGCCGGGTCCTAAGGGCATCATCACCATCGATGGAGACTACAAGATTTCCATCGAGTGTGCGCGTGACAGTAACCGGCTGGCCGAGTCCCTGCTTATTGCGGAGTAGTCGGCCATGCCGTCTCCCCCTCCCAGCCGGCTAACTTGGCGACGTTCCAGCCGCCCAAGGACACCAAGCAAGTTCCGATTGACCCGGCAACCCCAAGCAGTGCGTCACCATCGACGCCAACCTCAATAGCAAATAGGAAGGCGAGCTCATTGACTTCCTTCGTGAGAATCGGAACATCTTTGCATGATCTCCGAAAGACATGTCGGGTGTTCTGAGGAAGTACGCCGAGCACAAACTCCATGTGCGTCCGGATGCGAAGCCACTCAAGCAACCACTACGCCTTCTCTCCGAGGAGAAGCGACATACCATAGGTGAAGAGATCGCCCGGCTGCTCGCAGCCGGCTTCATCAGGGAAGTTTTCCACCCGGACTGGTTGGCGAACCCAGTCCTGGTGCTGAAGAAGAACAAGACTTGGCGCATGTGTATCGACTACACTAGCCTGAACAAGGCGTGCCCCAAGGATGCTTTCGTCCTACCACAGATCGACTCCACAGCGGTTGTGACTTGCTGTCCTTCTTGGACGCCTACTCCGGCTACCACTAGATCAAGCTGGACCTGGCCGACCGGCTGAAGACCTCCTTCATCACCCCCTTTGGGGCCTACTGCTACATCACCATGTCGTTCGGCCTCAAGAACACCGGTGCCCCCTTCCAGCGCTGCATGCAAAAGTGCCTCCTGCCCAGATCGGCAGGAACATGCATGTCTATGTAGACGACATCGTCATCAAAACCAAGAAGCATTTCAGCCTCATCGACAATCTCCGGGAAACCTTCTCTAACCTGCGCGAGTACAAGGTCTGGCTCAACCCGGAAAATTGCGTTTTCGGTGTGCCAGTCAGCCAACTCCTGGGTTTCTTCATCTCCGCTCGTAGAATCGAAGCTAACCCAGAGAAGATCAAGGCCATCGAGCGCATGCACAAACCGGCCAAGCTGCACGATGTCCAAAAGTTCGCTGGCTGCGTCGCCTCGCTTAGCCGGTTCGTTAGCCGGCTGGGCGAGAAGGCGCTGCCCCTCTATCAGCTCATGAAGAAGACCACCAAATTCGAGTGGACTGACCAGGCGGATGAGGCGTTTTGCGACCTCAAGCGCGCCCTCTCCACCGCGCCTGTCTTGGCCGCGACGGCTGAGAAGGAACGCATGCTTGCGTACATTGCTGCAACCACACGTGTGGTCAGCGTTGTTCTGGTGGTGGAGCGGCCCGAGGAAGGTAGGGCGCTGCCGGTTCAGCTCCCCGTCTACTACATGAGCGAGGTCATCTCCGCCTCCAAGTAGAACTACCCCCACTATCAGAAGATGTGATACGGCGTGTACTTCGCCGCCAAGAAATTGAAGGAGTACTTCCAGGAGCACACCATCACCTTGGTGAGCACGGCTCCGCTCTCGGAGATCATGGGGAGACGGGACGCAATTGACCAGATTGCCAAGTGGGACATTGCCCTCGCAGACCATGACATTCAATACGAGCCGTGCACGACCATCAAGTTGCAGACGGTGGCCGATTTCCTTGTCGACTGGGCGGAGACCCAGTTCATGTCGGCGCCTCCCGACTCCATGCACTGGCGCATGCACTTCGACGGCTCGAAGATGCACACCGGCTTGGGAGCCGGCATCGTCTCGTCCTCCCCGAAGGGGGCCAGCTCAAATACGCCCTCCAGATCCACTTTGCCGCTTCCAACAACGCGACCGAGTATGAGGCACTCGTCCATGGTCTCCGGCTCGCCAAAGAAATCGGCATCTGACGCATCCTTTGTTTGGGCGACTCGGGCCTCATGGTGCAGCAGGTCTCCGGCGAGTGGGACGCTACGGACCCCAACATGGCGAGATACCACTTCCTCATTGAGCAGCTCACCGGCTCCTTCTAGGGTTGTGAGTTTCACCTTGTCCCCCGAGCGGACAACGAGGCGGCGGACACGCTGGCCAAGATCGGCTTCACCCGGCAGGCCATTCCGGCCGGCGTCTCCCTCAAGCGGCTGCACAAACGGTCAATCAAGCCCTCCCTTGAATCGGAGTCCATCTTCGTGCTGGTCGACTCTATCGGCGTCGCTTCAGGCTTGGGGGCTCCGCCGGCCACCCCGGACCCCACCTTAAGGACCACCGGCCCAGCTCCGGGGAGCGCCGGCTCCGAGCACGCAACTGTATTGGCAGTGGAAGATGCGCCCCTGGCCATCGTAGTCCCGAGGACTGCCGGCTCGGGCCCGGGGACTTCAGCTCCGGCTCTGGGAGCAGGCGATCTGGCTCTAGCAACCTCCGACTCCCAGCTCGAGCCGATCCCAGCTCCGGTGTTGGTGCCCGCTTGGGCTCAGTCCATTCTCGCGTCCCTTACACGTGGCGAGCTCCCACCCGACGAAACCATGGCCCGGCAGGTGTAGCGTCGGGTGCTACTTCTCGAGCAAGCGTTGGTTTCCGTGAAGAGGAACGGATGATGCAGCAAAGTAGATAAGTATTTCCCTCAGTTGTTGAGAACCAAGGTATCAATCCAGTAGGATATACAAGCAAGTCCCCAATAGATGTACCTACACAAAGAATCAAACACTTGCACCCAACGCTATAAAGGGGTTGTCAATCCCTTCACGGTTACTTGCAAGGATGAAATCTGATAGAGATAGATAGAATAGTTTGCTTTAACGGAAAGTAAAACAAAAGTAAAAATAATGCAGCAAGGTATTTTTGGTATTTTTGGTTTTAGATCTGAAAGTATAAGATGGAAAATAGACCCGAGGGCCATAGGTTTCACTAGAGGCTTCTCTCATGATGGCAAGTATTACGGTGGGTGAACAAATTACTGTCGAGCAATTGATAGAAAAGCGAATAATTATGAAGATATCCAAGGCAATGGTTATGCATATAGGCATCACGTCCGTGTCAAGTAGACCGAAACGATTCTGCATCTACTACTATTACTCCACACATCGACCGACTCCTGCCTGCATCTAGAGTATTAAGTTCATGAAGAACAGAGTAACACATTAGGTAAGATGGCATGATGTAGAGGGACAAAGTCAAGCAATATGATGAAAACCCCATCTTTTTATCCTCGATGGCAACAATGCAATACGTGCCTCGCTACCCCTACTATGTCACTGGGTGAGGACACCGCAAGATTGAACCCAAAACTAAGCACTTCTCCCATTGCAAGAATTACCAATCTAGTTGGCCAAACCAAACCAATAACTTGAAGAGACTTGCAAAGATATGAAATCATGCATATAAGAATTCAGAAAAGACTCAAATAATATTCATAGATAATCTGAACATAAACCCACAATTCATCGGATCTCGACAAACACACCGCAAAAGAGTATTACATCGGATAGATCTCCATGAAGATCATGAAGAACATGGTATTGAAGAGCAAAGAGAGAGAAGAAGCCATCTAGCTACTAGCTATGGACCCGAAGGTCTGTGGTGAACTACTCACGCATCATCGGAGGGGCAATGGAGTTGATGTAGATGCCCTCCGTGATCGAATCCCCCTCCGGCAGATTACCGGAAAAGGCTCCAAGATTGGATCTCACGGGAACCGAGGCTCCTGGCGGCGGAAAAGTGTTTTCGTGGCTCTTTTTGGTATCCAGGGAATATTTCTGAATTTATAGGCCGAAGAATAGGGTTGGAGGAGTTGCCGTGGGGCCACAAGCCAGGGGGGCGCCCCCCCTAGGGCGCGCCCCTGTAGCTTGTCACCACATGGTGGCTCCCCTACCTTGGTCTCCATGTCCTCTGGGTTGCTTCTGGTCCAAGAAAAAGTATTCCGAAGATTTTATTCCGTTTGGACTCCGTTTAATATTCCTTATCTGCAATACTCAAAAACAAGGAAAAAACAGAAACTGGCACTAGGCTCTAGATTAATAGGTTAGTCCCAAAAATAATATAAAATAGCATATTAATGCATATAAAACATCCAAAACAGATAATATAATAGCATGGAACAATCAAAAATTATAGATACGTTGGAGACATATCAAGTATCCCCAAGCTTAATTCCTGCTCGTCCTCGAGTAGGTAACTGATAAAAACAGAATTTTTGATGTGGAATGCTACCTAACATATTTATCCATGTAATATTCTTTATTGTGGCATGAATATTCAGATCCGTAAGATTCAAAACAATAGTCTAATATTGACATAAAGACAGTAATACTTCGAGCACACCAACAAGGCAATTGTGTCCTTTCGAAATAACATGGCCTTAGAAAGTTATCCCTACAAAATCATATGGTCTGGCTATGCTCCATCTTCCCCTCACAAAGTATCTAAATCATGCACAACCCCGATGAACAAGTCAAGCAATTCATTCACACTTTTGGTGTTCTCAAACCTTTTCAACTCTCACGCAATACATGAGTGTGAGCCATGGATATAGCACTATAGGTGGAATAGAATATGGTGGAGGTTGCAAGGAAAAAAGGCAGGAGATAGTCTCACATCAACTAGGCGTATCAACGGGCTATGGAGATGCCCATCGATAGATATCAATGTGAGTGAGTAGGGATTGCCATGCAACAAATGCACTTAGAGCTATAAGTGTATGAAAGCTCAAAAAGAAAACTAAGTGGTCGTGCAAGATGAAACTCCACTAGTTATATGAAAGTGACAAAATAGGAGACTCTCTATCATGAAGATCATGGTGCTACTTTGAAGCACAAGTGTGGAAAAATATAGTAGCAATTGTCCCTTCTCTCTTTCTCTCATTTTTTTTCTCTTTTTTTTCTTTTGGTGGGCATCTTTGGCCTCTTTTTTTTTATTTGGGCTTCGCTGGCCTCTTTTATTTTTTTGTAAAGTCCGGATACTCATCCCAACTTGTGAGGGAGTCATGGCTTCCATCATCCTTTTCTCACACGGGACAATGCTCTAATAATGAAAATCATCACACTTTTATTTACTTACAACTCAAAAAGAAAATTACAACTCGATACCTATAACAAAATATGACTCTATATGCAAGATGAAAGTGATGGTGCATGTCATGAAAAGCAGAACGGTGGAAGTTGCATGGCAATATATCTCGGAATGGCTATGGAAATGCCATAATAGGTAGGTATGGTGGCTGTTTTGAGGAACATATATGGTGGCTGTTTTGAGGAAGGTGGGTTTGATGTACCGGCGAAAGTTGCACGGTACTAGAGAGGCTAGCAAAGGTGGAAGGGTGAGAGTGCGTATAATCCATGGACTCAACATTAGTCATAAAGAACTCACATACTTATTGCAAAAGTCTATTAGTTATCAAACAAAGCATTAGACGCATGCCCCTAGGGAGAGGTTGGTAGGAGTTAACCATCGCGCGCTCCCGACCCTCACACAAAGGTTGACAATCATTAAACAAATCATGCTCTGACTTCGTTACATAACGGTTCACCATACGTGCATGCTACGGGAATCACAAACTTCAACACAAGTATCTCTTCCAATTCACAACTACTCACTAGCATGACTCTCATATTACCATCTCCATTATCTCAAAACTATATGCAAGGAATCAAACTTCTCATAGTATCCAATGCACTTAATATGAAAGTTTTTATTATATCCCTCTTGGATGCCCATTATATTAGGACTAAAATCATAACCTAAACAAATTACCATGCTGTTTTAAGAAACTCTCAAAATAATATAAGTGAGGTACGAGAGTTCAATAATTTCTATAAAATATAACACCACCGTGCTCTAAAAAGATATAAGTGAAGCACTAGAGCAACATTGCCTAGCTCAAAAGATATAAGTGAAGCACATAGAGTATTCTAATAAATTCAGGATTCAGCGTGTCTCTCTCAAAAAGAGTGTGTGCAGCAAGGATTATTGTGGCAAACTAAAAAGCAAAGACTCATATCATACACGACGCTCCAAGCAAAACACATATCATGTGGTGAATAAAAATATAGCCTCAAGTAAATTTACCGATGGATTGAAGACGAAAGAGGGGATGCCTTCCGGGGCATCCCCAAGCTTAGGCTTTTTGGTATCCTTGAATATGGCTTGGGGTGCCTTGGGCATCCCCAAGCTTAGGCTCTTGCCACTCCTTATTCCATAGTCCATCAAATCTTTACCCAAAACTTGAAAACTTCACAACACAAAACTCAACAGAAAACTCATGAGATTCGTTAGTATAAGAAAAATAAATCACCACTTTAGGTACTGTTGTGAACTCATTCTTTATTTATATTGGTGTAATATCTACTGTATTCTAACTTCTCCATGGTTCATACCCCCCGATACAACCCATAGATTCATCAAAATAAGCAAACAATACAAACAAAAACAGAATCTGTTAAAAACAGAACAGTCTGTAGCAATCTATAGACTTCGAATACTTATGTAACTCCAAAAATTCTGAAAAATTAGGAAAATCAGGGAAATTTCTATATCAATCTTGTGTAAAATTTTCAGATTAAAATCACGTTCCAGTGAATTTACAAAATTCCTGGACTGAGAGCAAAAGTTTCTGTTTTTCAGCAAAATCAAATCAACAAACACCGTAGACCATCCCAAAGGTCTTACTTGGCTCAAACACTAATTTAAACAAGAAAACACAATTATTACAGAAGTAATAATGTGGAAAACACAGCAAAACAGAAAAGAAAAATAAAATTGGGTTGCCTCCCAACAAGCGCTATTGTTTAACGCCCCTAGCTAGGCAAAACGCAATAGAACTAGGTATTGTCATCTTTGGTATGCAACTCATCAATTGCACATTTATAAACCCTAGGAGATTCTTTGGTTTTATCAATTATCATACTCCTAGGAAAGAAATCAAGAAACTTACTTGTAGCAATTGGTTCCCGGGCAATATTAATAAAGCTAGGGTGAACACTTATCATCTTAAGATCCTCCCCTCTACTAGAGGATTCACCCTTATTCTTGGGAACATAAATAAACTTGGCAGTTTTAGGAGCAGGAGATTTTGTGGTGGTTTGAACAGAAGCAAAAGCGGAACCCAAGTTGGTAATAATGTCCTCTAGCTTTCCAATTCTAGAGGAATCTTGATCCAATTTTTCATTAACTATGGGTTCTTTTTCCTTTAGGCTTTTTAGGGTAACTCCTACCTTAGATCCATATTGGGTGATATGATTATGGATCTTTTTATCCAACTTTTCAATGAGCTCTATAGTAGCAACTTTATTTTCAATGATATCAAGCCTTCGCATAACATGTTCCAAAGTTAAGATAGTTTCATTAACCATGAGAGGGGGTGAACCTACCAAATTTATCATAGCATTATAAGAATCAAAGGTATTGTTCCCCAAGAAATTCCCTCCCGTAATGGTATCCAAAACATATCTATTCCAAGGAAAAACACCCACATAAAAATTGCGAAGGAGAACGGTAGTAGATTGCTTACGAGTAGATCTATTTTGAGCATTGCAAATCCTATACCAAGCATCTTTTAAATTCTCTCCCTCTCTTTGCTTAAAATTAAGAACTTCATTCTCGGGAGTAATAGCGATAGTAGCAAGGCTAGCCATGAGTTTGAGTGATCTAACACACAAGCAAACAAAAAGCAAACGAAAAGACGAACGGAAGAAGGGCGAATAAAAAGACAAATCTTTTTGGAAAATCGTTTTAGAAGTGGGGGAGAGGAAAACGAGAGGCAAATGGCAAATAAAGTAAATGCAAGAGATGAGTTTGTGATGGGTACTTGGTAGGCTTGATGTAGATCTCTCCGGCAACCACGTCAGAAATTGACAAGTTGACGGGAAAGTTCTTCTCTTGACTTGCTATGTATCTCCCCGGCAACGGCGCCAGAAATCCTTCTTGCTACTTCTCGAGCATGCGTTGGTTTCCGTGAAGAGGAACGGATGATGCAGCAAAGTAGATAAGTATTTCCCTCGGTTGTTGAGAACCAAGGTATCAATCCAGTAGGAGAAACAAGCAAGTCCCCAATAGATGTAACTACACAAAGAATCAAACACTTGCACCCAATGCTATAAAGGGGTTGTCAATCCCTTCACGGTTACTTGCAAGGATGAGATCTGATAGAGATATAGAATAGATTGCTTGAACGGAAAGTAAAACAAAAGTAAAAATAATGCAACAAGGTATTTTTGGTATTTTTGGTTTTAGATCTGAAAGTATAAGATGGAAAATAGACCCGGGGGCCATAGGTTTCACTAGAGGCTTCTCTCATGATGGCAAGTATTACGGTGGGTGAACAAATTACTGTCGAGCAATTGATAGAAAAGCGAATAATTATGAAGATATCCAAGGCAATGATTATGCATATAGGCATCACGTCCATGTCAAGTAGACCGAAACGATTCTGCATCTACTACTCTTACTCCACACATCGACCGACTCCTGCCTGCATCTAGAGTATTAAGTTCATGAAGAACAGAGTAACGCATTACGTAAGATGACATGATGTAGAGGGACAAACTCAAGCAATATGATGAAAAACCCATCTTTTTATCCTCGATGGCAACAATGCAATACGTGCCTCGCTACCCCTACTATGTCATTGGGTGAGGACACCGCAAGATTGAACCCAAAACTAAGCACTTCTCCCATTGCAAGAATTACCAATCTAGTTGGCCAAACCAAACCAATAACTCGAAGAGACTTGCAAAGATATGAAATCATGCATATAAGAATTCAGAAAAGACTCAAATAATATTCATAGATAATCTGAACATAAACCCACAATTCATCGGATCTCGACAAACACACCGCAAAAGAGTATTACATCGGATAGATCTCCATGAAGATCATGAAGAACATGGTATTGAAGAGCAAAGAGAGAGAAGAAGCCATCTAGCTACTAGCTATGGACCCGAAGGTCTGTGGTGAACTACTCACGCATCATCGGAGGGGCAATGGAGTTGATGTAGATGCCCTCCGTGATCGAATCCCCCTCCGGCAGATTACCGGAAAAGGCTCCAAGATTGGATCTCACGGGAACCGAGGCTCCTGGCGGCGAAAAAGTGTTTTCGTGGCTCTTTTTGGTATCCAGGGAATATTTCTGAATTTATAGGCCGAAGAATAGGGTTGGAGGAGTTGCCGTGGGGCCACAAGCCAGGGGGCGCCCCCCCCTAGGGCGCGCCCCTGTGGCTTGTCGCCACACGGTGGCTCCCCTGCCTTGGTCTCCAAGTCCTCTGGGTTGCTTCTGGTCCAAGAAAAATTATTCCGAAGATTTATTCCGTTTGGACTCCGTTTAATATTCCTTATCTGCAATACTCAAAAACAAGGAAAAAACAGAAACTGGCACTAGGCTCTAGATTAATAGGTTAGTCCCAAAAATAATATAAAATAGCATATTAATGCATATAAAACATCCAAAACAAATAATATAATAGCATGGAACAATCAAAAATTATAGATACGTTGGAGACGTATCATCGGGTCCCCGCTTACACCAGCATCAACCACGAGCTACTCTAGCGCAGCATGACTGGTGTCTTCCAGCGCTGCGTGGAGGCGGACTGAGGGTGCGAGATTCTCAAAGACATCCATCATGGCGAGTGCGGTCACCATGCCGCCTCAAGGACCCTGGTGGCCAAGGCTTTCCGCCATGGCTTCTACTGGCCAACGGCCTTGGAGCACGCCAAGGACCTAGTCGACATGTGCGAGGGGTGCCAATGTTTCAGCAACCAGAGCCACCTGCCGGCTACGGTCCTCCAGACCATCCCCATCTCATGGCCTTTTGTCGTCTAGGGGCTCGACATGGTGGGTCCCTTTAAGACCGCACGAGGCGGCATGACGCATCTCCTGGTAGCCGTCGACAAGTTCGCCAAGTGGATCGAGGCCAGACCCATCAAGAAGTTGGACGGCCCGATGGCTGTCTGGTTCATAAAAGACATCACCGTTCGCTACGACGTCCCTCATAGCATCATCACCGACAACGGCACCAATTTCGCCAAGGGCGCGCTGGCGTATTTCTGCTCCGTTGAAAGCATCCGGCTTGACCTCGCGTCGGTGGCCCACCTGCAGTCGAACGGCCAGGCAGAGAGGGCGAACGGCCTGCTCCTTGCCGGCATCAAACCCCGGCTCGTCGAGCCGCTGGTACGATCGGCCGGCTGCTGGATCGACGAGCTGCGAGCAGTCCTATGGAGTCTCAGGACTACACCTAACCGGTTAACTGGCTTCACCCCTTTCTTCCTCGTGTATGGGTCCGAGGCAGTCATCCTCACGGATGTCGAATTCGACTCGCCTCGTGTCACCCTGAACACGGAGGTGGATGCAAGGGAGGCAAGAGAAGATGGCGTCGATTTACTGGAAGAAGCATGCGAACTGGCTCTGAGTCGGTCAGCCATTTACCAACAAAAGCTGCGATACTATCACAGCAAGAAGATCCAGGCCCTCGCTTTCCGCGAGGGTGACTTGGTGCTCCACCGGGTCTAGCGAACCGCTGGCCAGCACAAGTTATCCTCCCCATGGGAGGGCCCGTTCATCATCAGCAAGGCACTGCACAACAACGCATAATACCTGATAGATGCACAGAAGTTGCAGAAGCGCAAGAGGGGCGCCTCCGACGAGGAGACGGAGCGCCCGTGGAATGCGGCGCTCCTCCGCCCGTTTTACTGCTAAGGAACCAATGTATGTATGTATCCCCCATCTTTTGCGCTCAATGAATGCAGCAGGTGCCCCCAAGCCGTCACTGGGGGTCTACCTTTTTATCATCTCTCTCTTAGCATTTTCTCTTCGCACTAGCGTCCGGGTCCGACTCCCCTGGACCCAGGGGCTCGCCGGCTAGCCCAGGCCCCTTCCTCCCAGGTCGGTTAAGTAAGGTGCAAGAAGAAAAGCCCTCCCTTTCCGCCCAGCTATAGACCGTCTCCCGGCTGTCCGGTTGACGAGATCCCGGGGACGAAAGCTTCCCCATGCGAACAACTCCTGTGGTGGAACGACTGGCTCGGGCTCGCCGGTTCGTAAGCTATCGCCAGCCGGCCTCTGCCGCACTCGTCCTAGCTCAAGTCCTACGGCCCCAAGTACCATGCCACATCCCTTAAAGCAGATGCCCCGTCCCAGTCATAGATCGGCTCCCGGTTGTCTGGCTGGCGGGGCCGAAGCCGCAGGGGGGATGCTTGAGAAACAAGGGAACCAAGGGGCAAAATCAACGGACGAGGGGACACGCGCAAATTCTTGGCAAATCAAAAGCATGCATTCATACACAAGAAAGAAAGGGCCCACAGCCACGAGTTCATTACATGAATTTACATCCCCAGTGGGTGGAAATGCAAACTAACCAAACAAACAGGGAAGCAGAAGAGAACCCTAGCTAGTGGAGGCACCATCCTTGGTACCAGCATGTCCCGCGTCAGCCATGCCACCCGTGTCCTCCTCCATCTTGGTGTTGACATATGCATCGGCGCTAGAGCCGGTACCTTCATTGCCCGTCTCATCGGTGCTTCCCTATGGGTCGTCAAGGGCCAGCACGTACCGGTCCTCTAGGATCACCACGCCGTCTACGGTCCGCTCCGGGACATATTCGTCCCACGGGGCAAATGACGCAAGGTCACTGGCCCGCGCGGCCAGCGAATAGGCAACCGCAGCCAGCTCCGCATCCGTGCCGGCACGCTGGGTGGCCAGGAGCCCCAGATCCAGGTCCGAACGCCAGGACTTCACAATGCGGAGCACCATGCCCGCGCCGGCTCGTGTGGCTGAAGCCCTCCAGGCAGCGATCCGCGCCCGTCTGGCTTCCAGCCACCGTGCCAGCCGTCTCACAGTGCTAGGCTGCACCGCTGCTAGCCAAAGGGCATGGACCAGCCCCAAGCCGGCCTTCTGAAGCCGCTGCATGTCCCGCACCACCATATTAAGGCGGACCACGGCGGCGATACCCACTTCGCCCACCGTCCAGATAGCAAGCATCCCGATATGGATGCCCTCCGCGCACTCCTCTTCCTGCTGGGCCTCCACGGCCGCCTTTGCGGCCTCCCTATGCTCAAGAAATAGTCCTGGGGGAGGGGAGAAAACACACAAATAAGACAAGAAAGCAACCAAGCCTCGAGGCGGGACAAGGAAGGACTGGATGACAGAAACTTACGGGCAAGAAGCTTGTCGACCGCCTGCGCCTCCTCCTGCATCTTCTGCTCGTTCACTGACCAATCGCAGGCTCGGCGGTCGTACTCCTCTTTGGCCAGACGTGCCTCCTCAACCGCCCTCTCCAGCAGCTCGTCCCGGGCCTTCAACACCTTGCGGTGGCTCACCGCTTGGCGGTTTAGCTCCTCTCGGTGGGCCACCTCCATCCCACTCCTCCCCGCCCGCACGCGGCCTGCCTCCTCGCGCAGCCGACTGCACTCCGCGGATAGGAGGTCACGCTGCTGGCCGGCTCGGGCCAGCCGGCGCCGGACGTTGTCCGACTCACGAGTGGAAGCTTCACAATACAAAAGCATCTCCATCAAAAACCAAGAGTATGAAAGCAAGAACGAAGGGATTCGACCCGCCTGCGGCACAGCCGGCCCGAATCCCGGGGGCTACACCCAGTGGGTACGCTGGCGCGCCCCCACTGAAGAATCAAGGACCAACATACCTCGCGCTTGCTGCAGGTCCGCCTCCGTGGTGGCCAGCCGGCTTTCGGCCTCCCGATACCGGCCCAGCAGTATGTTGAATGCAACCACCCGGCGGTCATGGAGAGCCTGTAGATAACAAAGATGAAAGATGCAGCAGTTAGACACGACCCGGCTGTCTCATAGTTGGGCCGTGTCTCGGGGGCTACACCCAGTGGGTGCGCTGGCGCGTCCCCATTGGAAAACCTCCGGCAGAAAAGCAAAGAAAAAGTAAAAGGCACAACGCTTACCGCGACGGACTGCTCGAGGCGGACCAGCCGATCCTGGGCCTTTTGGGCAGCCTGTTGCGTCTTCTCCTGGCAGCCGGCTAACTCGGGACAGACCTTGTTCACCGCGGCCTTGAGAAGGCTGGGGGTGCGCCCGTTGGTGGCATCGCTGGCCACCGCCCAGGTCTCCTGTGGTTGAGTCCTGGAGTCGGCTCTGGCACCGGTCGCGGCCAGACCCCACGTCATCACCATAAGATGACCGGCCCCGGTCTACGGTGCACTTCCGGGCATCATGGCGTTGGGCTTTGTGGGCTCGACCGACGAGCCGATCGCGGGGGCCCCTTCGGCGCGGAATCTCCAACCTTCGGCACGCCATCGTCTCCCGCTCCGTCCGTGGCAGCTTCTCCGTCGACCGATCGATCTGCGCCGTCTCCTCCCACCTCAGGAGCCTCTGGCCCCGGCGGCGCGTCCTCGGCTCCCGGCACCGACTCATCAGTGGTCGCCTCCGTACTCGCGTCCGCGTACGCCTCTTCCGGAGCTCGGGCGTCCACCTCCACTCGCCGTGTGGGGTCATGTACCTCCTTGGACCTTCTCTCCCGGCGCGGCGGCGAAGGCGCTGGGCCGTCTCCCCACGACGACCAACCGGTCACCGCCGCTGTAGCACGAGCCACCACGAGCACCTCTTTCTTCGAGGCGTCCTTCCACCAGCAACGCTCCTTCGCCGTCAGCGCTCGCTCAGAGGTCTCCAGGTCGCGCCACACGGCGCGCTCCCTCTACTTGGCGCCCGCTCCCTCCTCCGACGCCATTGTGCTTCTGCTGGCGGGTCTTCCCGCCGCGGTCGGCGTTTCCAAGGCACGCAGAGTCCTGCACGGCCCGTAGGGGAGATGAGAAGAGGCCAGGGGAAACAAATAGTTAGTTCAAGTCAAAGCAACCATGAGTCTAGAAACCACCTACCCGACGCCCGTGAGAACCACCAGCCTAGCGGAGTCTGTAGGGGCGACCCACGGTTTCTTCCCACCGCCTCCGCGTCTGCCGCCCGGCTGCCCACCGGTCGCGCGCTTAGCGGCCGGCCAAGAGCTCACCGGCCGCTTCCCCCGTGCGCGTTCGTTTGCGTATGGCTCGCCTTGCTCCAGGGCTCAGCCGACTCGTCGGAGCCGCCTCCTCGACGCGGTGGCGTCGTCCTCCGGGTCTTCTGGTTCCCCAAGGTACGCTGCATCGCGTGCCCCTCAAAGTTCAGCGTCGTCGTCATCCGTCTAGTCGTGCAAGGAATACTTAGAAGGGAACTCACCAGCCGACTCGGACTCACCGGCTTCCGACCCGCCGGCTCCACGTCATCGATGTCTTCTATCTCCTCGGCGTCCGACTCCTCTACGTCGGCTGTAGGCGGATCGTACGCCTGCAGCAGGGGAAACCACTGCAGCCGGAACGAGCCGTTGGTTAGTCAAAGGCAAGAGCGGTAAGAAGCTCAAGGAGTAGGTCGCCACATACGTCCGGAACTGGATCCGCCCGGCTGTAGGGGGTCTTGCCCCATTGCCACCCTTCCTCCGGCAGCTTGTCTTTGATGATCAAGTTCACCCGCCTCGTGATGGCAATAGGCTTCAGCTTCATCATGGAGAGCCAGCTCGGGTCGTGCCGCCTGCCCATCTGGCAGATGCGGGGCGGGCGACGCTGCAGCGGTTGCACCCGGCGGGCCACCATGGTGATGATGAGGTCGACGGCCTTGAGCCACTCTGGGCCGGTCAGCTCGGCGAGCCGGTCGCAGATTTGGTTCACGACTACGTTGGATTGCCACGGGTTCGTCCCCCAGTTCAGCTGGTCGCGAGACGGCTGGTTGACGAAGGGCGGCAGGTTGATAACGTCCAGATCCGGCGTCGGGTTCTTCACATAGAAGAATCCCCATTGTCAGCTCTTCAACGAGTCTTGCAGCGGAAGCTTGGGGAAGCCGGCTCCCTTTCGGTGGTAGGCAAGGGCCGCCCCGCAGGTGGTCATGTTCCTTTGCCCCGTCCTCTCGTCCTCAAGCGTCTGCTGTTTGAGGTAGAAGAGCCGGCAGCATAGGTCCAGGCGCGGCTCTATCCCAAGATACCCCTCGCACAGGGCGACGAAAGCAGCCAACTACAGAACGGCGTTGGCACCGAGGTGATGCGCTACAGCCCGAAGTGGGTCAAGAACCGACGGAAGAAGGTGATCGCCGTCAACCCGAATCCACGGGCGAAGTGCTCGGCGAAGACCACCAGTTCACGGGACCGGGGGGCCGGGGCGCACTCTGCCCCGGCGACGCGCACCTCCACTAGCACCGCCGGTGGCAGCTTCCGGCGGTATCGGAGGTGCTCGATGTATCCCTCGTCGACGTCGCTTCCGCCCCAGGCGCCCTTGCTCCCCATCGTCGGGCTCAGAATGAGCTCGGGCGCGGAGGCGCGACGGTCAGCACGGGAGACGAAGCCGCCCACCGAAGCGGTGGGGGTCGCCGGCAACAGAAAACAACGAGGCGTGCGCGCGGCTCTCGAGCTCTCTCCCTCTCAACCTCTCTCTCTCTAGGAAGGGGGGCAGCGAAGAAGACGAGGGGCAGGGGCGAGGGGAACGAATGGCCCTCTCCGCGCCCCTTCCCATCCATTTAAACCCCGCGCCAGGTAGTGGGGGTCAGATCGGTTGCGCACGATCCCCACTAGCTCCGCCCCGCGTGGGGAGGCATTAACACACATGGGGAAACCCAACCGCCGGCCCGGGCTGCAAATGATCCGCGCGCCCGGGCCGAGGCCGCGGTCGGGCGGGCCCCGCCCCGCGGTCCGGTATTGTCACCCATGTGGCCCAGCAGGCCTTGTCCCACAGTGGACAACGCGTGGTGCCCCCGGCCGGCGCGTCGGGGAAGCCGAGGCGCTCCAAGCAAACGTCGACCCTCGAGTCTCGCAACGGCGAGAGCGGGAGGCAAGCCGGCGAGGTCCGTCACTTCGAGCCGGCGGGCCTCCCTGGCTTCGGGGACTACTGCCAGGGGGATAACCTCGGGGTAGGCCCAAGCAGGCTACTGCCCATTTTAAAAACATTATATGGCGGGGCGACGCCCCTCGAAAGCCGACTCCCCATAGCCAGCTCCCCGTTGTGGACCGGCTCGGGGTGAGGCCCCCCACGGTCCTCCTCCGAGGCGATCCGCTAGCCGGCAGGTCAGCGCCCCTCCCATCAGTCTGTATGACAAGACACCGACGCATCAGCGAGACGTGACGACAGTGACCCAAGTACCGTTGACCACGGCATGCGTGGCTACAATGGAGGCGGTCGTACATCTGACCGCAGCCGACTGCGACCGGGCGAGATGGCACAGTGGTGGCACGCCTCCAACCACTCCATTACCTGACGGCGCGTGGCTACAGTGAAGGCGGCCATACCACTGACCGAGGCACGCGTGGCTACAGTGGAGGCGGACGTACCGCTAACTGCAGCAGACTGCGACCGGGCGAGTCAGCACAGTGGCTGCACGCCTCCAACCACTCAACGACCTGGCCACGCGTGACTAAGTGGAGCCGATTGTACAGTTGACCGCGGCCGACTATGACCAGGCGATGTTGCACAGTGTGGACCGTGCTGCGGTGTGACGAGCACGCACCAATGGTGATGGCCGGCCGGTGGGCCCCCACTTCCGACGGGACCCTGCAGCCGGCGGGCCCCACAAGCGACGAGACTACCCAGCCGGTGGGCCCCCTGGCCGGCCAGAGAGGCCGCCATCCGGGTCCCACCTGCATTATACATGCATATTGTAAGCCGGGGGGCTGGCCTATAAAACCCCCCGGTGTGCCCCCATGCAAGGGGGAAACTCTCAGCTCTCTGCACTCCACACTCCACACACACACACACACACACACACACACACACGCACACTCATAAAGAGGCAAGGAGAGCTAGCATGCTCCTTCTTCCTCCTCTAGCCAACACCTCAAGGAGCAACCCTGTAAACCTTTGAGTTCGTCAACGAGGCAAGTGATAACCCCACAAGTATAGGGGGTCGCAACAGTTTTCGAGGGTAGAGTATTCAACCCTAATTTATAGATTTGACACAAGGGGAGCCAAAGAATATTTGCAAGTATTAGCAGTTGAGTTGTCAATGCAACCACACCTGGAGATTAAATATCTGTAGCAGAGTGATCTGTAGCACAGTAGTATGATAGTTTTGATAGCAGCAGCAACAGTAAAAGTAACGGTGGCAGTGATAGCAATAGTTTTGTAGCAAGTGTAACAGTAGCAGTAATAATAGTAACTCAGCAAGAACAATATGTGAAAAACTCGTAGGCACTGGATCGGTGAACTCATTGGATAATATTCATCATGTAACAGTCATAACCTAGGGCCACACAGAACTAGCTCCAGTTCATAAATGTAATGTAGGCATGTATTCCGTAAATAGTCATACGTGCTTATGGAAAAGAACTTGCATGACATCTTTTGTCCTACCCTCCCGTGGCAGTGGGGTCCATAAGGAAACTAAGGGATATTAAGGCCTCCTTTTAATAGAGAACCGGAACAAAGCATTAACACATAGTGAATACGTGAACTCCTCAAACTACGGTCATCACCGGAAAGTATCCCGACTATTGTCACTCTGGGGTTTACGGATCATAACACATAGTAGGTGCATATGACTAGCAGGATCGGATCAAGAACATAGATATAATGGTGATAACATAAATGGTTCAGATCTGAAATCATGGCACTCGGGCCCTAGTGACAAGCATTAAGCATGGCAAAGTCATCGCAACATCAATCTCAGAACATAATGGATACTAGGGATCAAGCCCTAACAAAACTAACCCGATTACATGATGAATCTCATCCAACTCCTCACCGACCAGAAAGCCTACGAAGGAATTACTCACTCCCGGTGGGGAGCATCGTGGAATTGGCGATGGAGAAGGGTTGATGATGACGAAGACCAAAGATTCCCCTCTCCGGAGCCCCAAACGGGCTCCAGATCTGGCCTCCCGATGAAGAACAGGAGGTGGCAGCGGCTCCATATCGTAAAACACGATGAAACTTTCTCTCCTATTTTTTCTCTGAAAATAGGGTTTTATAGCGCTGGAATTAGGGTCAGTTGGGCCACGAGGTGGGCACAACCCACCAGGGCGCGCCTGGAGGGGGTGGCGCATCCTGGTGTATCGTGCCCAACCAGGGCACCCCCTCCGGTGGTTCTTGGCTCCAGTATTTTTTATTTATTGTGAAATCAATCTCTAAAAAGTTTTGTCCAGTTCCGAGAACTTTTATTTCTGCACAAAAACAACACCATGGTAATTCTGCTGAAAACAGCGTCAGTCCGGGTTACTTTCATTCAAATCATGCAAATTGGAGTCCAAAACAAGAGCAAAAGTGTTAGGAAAAGTAGATACGACAGAGACGTACCAACTCCCCCAAGCTTACCCATTGCTTGTCCTCAAGCAATTCAGTTGACAAACTGAAAGTGATAAATAAAACTTTTATGAACTCTTTTGTTCTTGTTTAAATATATATGCTTAAGTAGCACCCAAGTTTTCAGCAAAGATCATGACTAACCATGTCAGCAATAACTCTTAAAAATTATATTAACTCATATAAATGTCATAAGCAACTAGCGAGCAATAATAAAATATCTCAAATGCCAACACTTTGTCAAAACAATCATGATGTAATATGACAATAGTGGCATCTCGCTAGCCCTTTCTGAGACCGCAAAACATAAATGCAGAGCACCTCCAAAGTTCAAGCAGCAACTAAACATTGTAATTCATGGTAGAAAAGGTCCAGTCATGCTGCACCCAACATTAATTATACACAATGCATGAGGACGACAATAGTGCTCTTACTTCTGGCGCTTATTTGAGAAGGTGATGACTCAACATAAAAGTAAATAGATAGTCCCTTTGCAGAGGGAAGCAGGGATTTGCAGAGGTGCCAGAGCTCAAAGCTTAAATCAGAGATAAATATAATTTTGGGAGGTACACCCTTCCTGTCAACGTTACGACCAAGAGTTATCAATATCTTCCATGCTAAACACATTAGCGGCGGTTCCCAAGCGGTAAAAGTAAAGGTTTACTCCCCCTCCACCAACAAACACACTCCACGGCTAGCCGAATTGTCAGGGCACGGATGCACCTACAGGACTAGAGGTCCCTTTGTGGTTCGGCAAGGGGGGTCATGTTGCACAAAGAGCAGAGATCATGAGACGGCGCGACGATCAGGACGCTGGCATTTTTACCCAGGCTCGGGCTGCTGCTAAGCGTAAAACCCTAC
Organism: Elymus sibiricus; assembly: GCA_039707655.1. Taxonomy (NCBI): domain Eukaryota; kingdom Viridiplantae; phylum Streptophyta; class Magnoliopsida; order Poales; family Poaceae; genus Elymus; species Elymus sibiricus. The sequence goes on from CM077667.1 coordinate 180,314,966, forward strand.
TCCTGCTTTTGGTGGATTGATCGCAGGAACACGAAGAACACGCAGCGCTCAGCCCCGGCAATGGTTGCTATCGGGATGAGCTACTACGCGAGTACAAGTGTCCAAGGTTCCGAATCCTGCGCTAGGTTGCCTCGGGCCTCCTTTTATAGAGCAAGGGCGACCACAATGGCAAAACAGTCATTATCTATCGATTAGATAGCTTAGCAGAGCTATCGCACCTAACTCTGGCATTTAGGACAAAATACCATGATTACTAGACTAGGTGGCGCTCGGGGGTGCATCCCCAGCAAGCTCTTGCCACCGCCTATCTGGCCGTTGCTTAGGGTCTTGACATGCTACTGGACGGGTGTCAACTGGGTATAATCTGCCTTTCGGTGCTTCGACGCATGCTTAGCGAGAGCTACCCAACCACTTGAGGCTTCGACACCGCATCGACAAGTGACTGGCGTCGCGATGCGGTAGAGCGGTGGCTGGTTAGCTCGTGCCTGCCGGGGGGATGGCCTGCCGGGTCTTCCTGGGATGTGCGCTCCTCGGTCCCTGGCAGGCTCTGGGGATGCGGCTGGCGCCCTTTGGGCCCCTCCTGGGCCGCTGCGCTGGTGCTACCGGTGTTTGTTTGGCCCTCTCCGGGTTGTTGCTGCCGGGGTCTGGTTCTTGAATGCTTGCTTGGTGGTGTGGTAGCTTTTCCCGACGGGTTTTGCTACTACCGCCTGTGCATAAGTCAGGGGCACTGGATACCCCTGTCCTAGTGCACCGACAGGAGCCCCCGGGTCTGGCCCACACGCGCTTGCTCAGTGTCGTTGGGTCAGGCCCAAAATTTATGCACATGCGCGCAATGTGAGGGGGTTCTTCAATGTATCTTGATCCATTTTGTATCAACAAACGAATGAATGAATGTTACTTTATTTCCCTGAGTACTATCCTTTTCTCTCTTTGTTTCTACTATGTCAATGTGTTCGTCCTCACCACATGGGACCGCCTGCCGGGTCACTATTAACCACGAGCACCAAAGGGGAGCGAGCCCCTGGCAGCAGGCTGTCGTTGTTCTTCGGCAGGGATCCTTGTCGGTATCGGCGCTGTCCCCCAGAGCTAATAAGCTATCAGGAGCTGGGGAACAACTCGTCCCGACAAGGGTTTTTACCTCGTGGTGGAACTTTTCCGAGCACATCCGAAAAAAGAGAGTAAGCGTTTCCTTTAGGGAGCATGAAACTTGGGATATGCGACTAGACTTATCTCGTTTTAGGTAGTATCCCTTTCCGGAGTACGCTGGGCCGCCGTCCTCGTTCCTTCGTCCTCTTTCCATGTTTACCTGGTGGCAGAACACACAGAGCAAGAGGTCTCTATCCTTCGAGGAAAGAGTGTGGTATCAAGGATTATAGGCTTAACGAATACTCTAGAAAATCTCTAGAAAATAGGCGATGACATTGCAATCATAAAAGATGCATAACGAATGTGCAATGCAATGATATGATGCCATGCCTAGTTTTATTATTGTTGCTCAGGGTCTGCCCCTGGCTTTGTACAAAGGGTTACATGCAACTTTGGCAAGGCTTGTACAAAAGGTGGCTGTCGGGGACTGCGCCCGGCAGCCGCGCCTTACGGGTAGAACTTATGAAGATGCTCAATATTCCATGAGTTAAGCACCTTGGTGCCATCTTCGGTCTCCAGACGGACTGCGCCAGGTCTCGTGACTAGCGCTACCCGGTAAGGGCCTTCCCACTTTGGCGTCAACTTGTTGGAACCCTTGGCAGACTGAACGCGCCTAAGGACAAGGTCGCCTTCCTCAAGGCTTCGGGTGTGTACCCTGCAGCTATGATAGCGGCGCAGAGCTTGTTGGGAGCATGCAGCACACACAACAGCCCGGAGACGATCTTCCTCGAGGAGCATGGCATTGTCATGTCGTAGCTGCTCTTGCTCTACTTCGTCGTAGGCAAGTACTCGAGGTGACCCGTATATGAGTTCCGTGGGGAGCACTGCTTCCGCCCTGTATACCAGGGAGAAGGGAGTCTGGCCGGTAGATCGATTCAGTGTCGTTCTGTGGGACCAAAGAACTACCGGCAGCTCATCTATCCAGCGCTTGCTGCTCCTCCGCAGTCTATCGAAAGTTCTTGTCTTGAGACCTCGCAGCACTTCAGCATTTATCCTCTCGACTTGCTCGTTGCTCCTTGGATGGGCAACAGAGGCGAAGGAGACCTTGCTTCCAAGGCTTTGGATGTACTGAATGAAGGCACGGCTCGTGAACTGGGTGCCGTTGTAGGTGATCACTCTATTGGGTATTCCAAAATGGCACACCACCCCTTTCATGAACTTGATAGCTGACTGCGCGGTCACCTTCCTTACCGGCTCCACCTCAGGCCACTTTGTGAACTTGTCGATTGCCACGAACAAGAACTCAAAGCCCCCGACGGCGTGGGGGAAGGGGCCCAAAATATCGAGCCCCTAGACCGAGAAGGGCCGGGATAAAGGGATCGTTTGGAGAGCTTGCGTTGGTTGATGGATGTTCTTGGAGTGGAACTGACAGGCCTCACACTTGGTGACCAATTCAGTTGCATCTTGGAGGGCAGTGGGCCAATAGAAACCCTGCTGGAAGGCTTTCCCGGCAAGAGCTCTAGATCCAATGTGCGAGCCGCATACACCTCCGTGAATCTCCGCCAACAGCCTTAGTCCGTCCTCCCGGCAAATGCACTTCAATTTCACGACGTTGGGTCTTTTTCTGTACATAGTGTCATCGACAAACTGGTACATACTTGACTGACGGGCTACTTTTTTTGCCTCTTCTTGCTCTTCGGCAAGTTCTCCTATTTGAAGGAAACGGACTATGTGTTGTGCCCAAGTCGGAGCCTGGGGCTCGACAACTAGCACTAAAGGCATCTCCTCATCCGTGGGAGCGCTTGTCTCGACCACGAGAACCTGGGGTTTCGTAGGAGAAAGATGCTCACCATCCGAAGCGAGACTGTCTCCGGCAGCTTCTCTACCAGCGGCTTCGGGAAGCTCTACCGGGAAACGCTTGCCGGAATTCAGTTTTCTTCTTTTCCTGGCCATTATTGATGGGGATACCGAAGGTTGAGTGAGGTGAAGGATAAAGGTTCCTGGTTCCACAGGGAGCTTTTGCGCAGCGCATTTTGATAGATGATCAGCGATGGTATTTTCCGCACGGGGCACATGCTCTGCTTGCAATCCATCAAAGCGCTCCTCTAGTTTCCTCTCTTCTTTTACGTATGCCTCCATCAACGGGCTCTGATAGTCTTTGTTGACTTGTTTCACCACGAGCTGTGAATCCCCTCGGATGATCAGCTTCTTGATTCCCAACTCCACCGCGATTCAAAGTCCGGCAAGGAGCCCCTCGTACTCAGCGGTGTTGTTGGTAGCTTCCTCCCGGTGGAAGTGCATCTGAATCACATACTTGAGGTGCTCTCCAGTGGGGGCAATGAGGAGCACACCTGCTCCGGCACCCTGATGTCTACTACGCAACCTTCTTCTTGTATACTCGTGTTGGGCCTCCAAGCGCAGAGTTTTGTAGGATAGTAGCAAATTTCCCTCAAGTGGATGACCTAAGGTTTATCAATCCGTGGGAGGTGTAGGATGAAGATGGTCTCTCTCAAACAACCCTGCAACCAAATAACAAAGAGTCTCTTGTGTCCCCAACACACCCAATACAATGGCAAATTGTATAGGTGCACTAGTTCGGCGAAGAGATGGTGATACAAGTGCAATATGGATGGTAGATATAGGTTTTTGTAATCTGAAAATATAAAAACAGCAAGGTAGCAAGTAACAAAAGTGAGCACAAACGGTATTGCAATGCTTGGAAACAAGGCCTAGGGTTCATACTTTCACTAGTGCAATTTCTCTCAACGATACTAACATAGTTGAATCATATGTAAATCCCTCACATGCGACAAAGAGTTCACTCCAAAGTCACAAATAGCGGAGAACAAACGAATAAATTATTGTAGGGTACGAAACCACCTCAAAGTTATCTTTTCCGATCAATCTTATGAGCTATCCCTATAAGTGTCACAAACAGCCCTAGAGTTCGTACTAAAATAACACCTTAAGATACACATCAACCAAAACCCTAATGGCACCTAGATACTCCAATGTCACCACAAGTACCCATGGGCTTGATTATACAATATGCATCACATAATTTCAGATTCATCATGTTCAATCCAACACAAAGAACTTCAAAGAGTGCCCCAAAGTTTCTACCGGAGAGTCAAGACGAAAACGTGTGCCAACCCCTATGCATAGATTCCCATGGTCACGGAACCCGCAAGTTGATCACCAAAACATACATCAAGTGGATCAATAGAACATCCCATTGTCACCACAGATATCCCATCGCAAGACATACATCAAGTGTTCTCAAATCCTTAAAGACTCAATCCGATAAGTAAACTTCAAAGGGAAAACTCAATTCATCACAACTAGATAGAGAGGGGAAACACTCCATATGATTCATCTATATTAATAAAGCCCGCGGTACATCAAGATCGTGCCATCTCAAGAACACGAGAGAGAGATCAAACACATAGCTACTGGTACATACCCTCATCCCCGAGGGTGAACTACTCCTCGTCATGAAGAGCGTCAAGATAATGAAGATGGCCTCCGGTGATGGTTTCCCCCTCCGGCAGGGTGCCGGAACGGGCACCCGATTGGTTTTTCGTGGCTCTGGAGGCTTGCGGCGGCGGAACTCCCGATCTAGGTTTATTTTTGGAGGTTTCTATATTTATAGGAATTTATGGTGGCGGAAACAAGTCCTGAGGGGCCACGAGGGAGTCACAAGCCAGGGGGACACGCCCCTGTGGCTTGTGATCTCCTCGTGGCTCTTCTGGCCCAACTCCGATGCCCCGTGGGTCTCTTCTGGTCCATAAAAAATCACCGTAAATTTTTATTCCGTTTGGACTCCGTTTGATATTCCTTTTCTGTAAAACTCAAAAACATGGAAAAAACAGGAACTGGCACTGGGCTCTAGGTTAATAGGTTAGTCCCAAAAATAATATAAAGTTGTAGTAAAATGATTGTAAAACATCCAAGAATGATAATATAACAGCATGGAACAAGCAAAAATTATAGATACGTTGGAGACGTATCAGCATCCCCAAGCTTAATTCCTGCTCGTCCTCGAGTAGGTAAATGATAAAAACAGAATTTTTGATGTGGAATGCTGCCTAACATGTTCATCATATTCTTTTCTTCTTTGTATAGCATGGACATTTGGACTTGTAAAAGGTTCAAATCAATAGTCTAGTTTTAACATAATGACTTAAATACTCAAGCATGTCAACAAGCAACCATGTCTTTCAAAATATCAACAGTAAAGAAAGTTATCCCAAGCCCATCATGCTCAATCATTGATCCATTCATGAAACACACTCAAATATTAGCTATGCTCAATGCTCAAGTACGATCATAATGCCCCCTAGTTGGTGCTTATAAGAGAAGACGGAGACTCAAAGCAAAAATAAAAATTGCATAAACTAAACAGATAGGCCCTTCGCAGAGGGAAGTAGGGATTTGTAGAGGTGCCAGAGCTCAAGGTTTAAATTGAGAGAGAAAAATATTTTGAGTGGCATGCTTTTCCTGTCAACGAAAACGACAAAGTAGCTCACAATACTTTCCATGCTAGATACATCATAGGCGGCTCCCAAACAGAATGGTAAAGTTTTTACTCCCCCTCCACCAATCAATCACACTCCACGGCGGGCCGAATCCACGGGTACCGTCCATACAAACAACAATCCTGGGGGAGTTTTGTTTCATTATATTTTGATTTGATTTTTGAGCATGAAACTGGGCATCCCGAATACCGGCCACTTTCTCGTGAATGATAGTGAATCAACACATATCGTGAGAATAACACACCTAGCATGGAAAAATATTGGATACTCCCCACCGTTTCATGAGCGGTACGGGCACACAAAAGAGAAAATTTATTTTGAAAATTTAGAGATGGCACATACAAATTTGCTTGGAACGGCATGGAAATACCGCATATAGGTAGGTATGGTGGACTCATAAGGCAAAACTTGGTTTAAGGATTTTGGATGCACAAGTAGTATTTCTACTTAGTACAAATGAAGGCTAGCAAATAGATTGGGAAGTAACCAAACCGAGGAACGAAAAATCTCATAAGTGAGCATTGAGTCATAACTAACACCGAATAATGCACCACAAGTAGGATGTAACTTCATTGCATAACTATTGACTTTCGTGCATGCATAGGGAATCACAAACCTTAACACCAATATTCCTACTAAGCATAATTACTCATTAACATGACTCACATATTACTATCATCATGTTTCAAAACTATTACAAGGAATCAAGTTTAATTTGTCCAATGATCTTCATGAAAGTTTTTATTATATCCTCCTTGGATATCTATCATTTTGGGACTAGTTTTATATATTACAATTGCCTTTTGTCAAGCTCAAACAAATTTAAGTGAAGTACAAGAGCATAAAAATTTCATCTCCCAAAAAGATATAAGTGAAGCATGAGAGGAAATGACAAGCTACTCACAAAAGATATAAGTGAAGATCAATGAGTAGTCAAACAATTAAGGAGCTATGTGAGGACTCTCTATCCCTCAATAAATATTTTCAGATCTGAATATTTTATTCAACAGCAAGCAAAAGAAAAATAGCCCTCCAAGAATAGCATGCATCATGTGAACGAATAAAAATTTAGGCTCAACATAGGCTAACCGATAATTGTTGATGAAGAGAGGTGGGATGCGTAGCATCCCCAAGCTTAGATTCTTGAGACTTCTTGAAATATTTACTTGGGGTGCCTTGGGCATCCCCAAGCTTGATCTTTTGTATCTCGTTCAATCCTCTCATATCCCGGCTTCACCTATTATCAAAAACTTCATCCACACAAAACTCGAAAAGAACTCGTGAGATAGGTTAGTACACATAAGAATAAATTAACACTTTATGTACTGCCAAGGCAAGTTGCATAATAATTTTCAAACATTAGGTACAGTATACTATCATTTCCACAATTTATATCTACCAATATAGGCTATGGATACTATAGGATAAGTAGATAACAAAACTATGACAGCAATCTGTCTAATCAGAACAGTCTGTAGAGCAATTTATGAAAACAGTGTACTTCTGTAACTCAAAAAATTATGAAAATTTAGTATATTCTATAAAATTTATATGAAAGCACTGTGTAAAAATTTCAGAAACTTTCCACATTCCAGTAAAATATGAAAATTCAAACACTACAGCCAAAGTTTCTGTTTTTACACAGCACTCATCAAAACATGCAATGCAAGCATCCTAAGGCAATTCTTGGAACTTTTTATTGAAAAACAAGATTATAAATAACACCTAACATAGAACAACAAAATAATATGACGCTCCAAGCAAAATTCATATTATGTGACGAATAAAAATATAGCTCCAAGTAAGATATACCGATAGTGTTGAAGATGAAAGAGGGATGCCTTCCGGGGCATCCCCAAGCTTAGGCGCTTGAGTATTCCTTGGATATTACCTTGGGGGTGCCTTGGGCATCCCCAAGCTTAGGTTCTTGTCACTCCTTATTCTCCTCATATCGGTGTCTCACCCAAAACTTGAAAACTTCAATCACACAAAACTTAACGGAACTTCGTGAGAAGGGTTAGTATAATAAAGATAGATCATTCACTTAGGTACTGTCAAGACAAGATTCATGATTGTTCTCACATCATAACTACTGTATTCTATCATTCCCATAATTTATATCACTCAATATAAGCTATAGAAACACTAAAACAAGTAAACTAAGCATGCAAAACAGAATCTGTCAAAAATAGAACAGTCTGTGAAGATCTGTAGTGTAACCATACTTCCCTGTCTCTAAAAATTCTGACAAATTAGGTCAACCTGGGAAATTTGTATATCAATCATGTGTAAAAATTTCAGATCAAAATCACGTTCCAGTAAATTTACTAAATTCCTTGACTGAGAGCAAAAGTTTCTGTTTTTGCACAGAATCAAGTCAACTATCATCCACACTATCCCAAAGGTTTTACTTGGCACTTTATTGAAACAAAAGGTATAAAACATGATTATACAGTAGCTCAATCATGTGAACACACTAAAACAGTAAGGATAAATATTGGGTTGTCTCCCAACAAACGCTTTTCTTTAAAGCCTTTTAGCTAGGCATGATGATTTCAATGATGCTCACATAGGAATAATAATTATAACATGCAAAAGAGCATCATGAATCTCATGACAAGCACATTTAAGTCTAACCCACTTCCTATGTATAGGGATTTTGTGAGCAAACAATTTATGGGATCAAGAATCAACTAGCATAGGAAGGCAAAACAAGCTTAACGTCAAAACTTTGAACGCATAGAGAGGAAACTTGATATTATTGCAATTCCTACAAGCATATACTCCTCCTTCATAATAATTTTCAGTAGCATCATGAAGAAATTTCACAATATAACTATCACATAAAGCATTCTCTTCATGATCCACAAGCATAGAAAATTTGTCACTCTCCACATAAGCAATTTTCTTCTCATTCATAATAGTGGGAGTATCATATGAAGCTCGAATACTAAAAATTGTTTCCACATTAAAAGAGTAATGTTCAGTAAAAGGATATTCAAAATTATGACAATAATTATCACTACTCTTTATAACATAAGTGTCATCAAAATAATCATCATAAGTAGCAACTTTGCTCTCATCATAGTCAATTGAAACCTCTTCCAAAATAGTGGAATCATTAATAGATAAAATCGTGACCTCTCCAAATCCACTTTTATCATTATAATAAGATTCAACACCCTCCAAAATAGTGGGATAATTATTATCTAAAGTTGACACTCTTCCAAACCCACTTTCATAAATATTGCAATCATCATAAATAGGGGGTATGCTATCATCATAATAAATTTGCACATCAAAACTTGGGGGACTAAAAACATCATCTTCATTAAACATAGCATCCCCAAGCTTGGGACAAACATTAATTGCAGCAAATAAATTCTCAAACATGTCATTCTCATCAAACATAGCATCCCCAAGCTTGTGGCTTTGCATAACATAAGCATAATCACTCTCATCATTAATAGTATGAATAGCACCAATCGTATAACAATTGTTATCATCACAATTTTCTAAGTTGGTGCCAAAAAGATCTTCAAGATTATAAGGGGTGTCATTATTTGGGAGAGATACCTCTTTACCTTTACTTTTCCTTCTTTTCTTCTTCTTCACCACATCATGTGTGGGTTTATTTAATTCCTCCAAGCTTCTTTTTGAAGAGATTGGTTGAATAAAAAGCTCCTCCTCGTTACCTGATTCATCATAAGAGAAAATATGAGGATATTGGGAAACCTCTTCCCCTTCATTAGTATTCTCTTCATCTTCTATTTGTTTTCTTGTCTTTAAGTAACTGGCAATATAAGGATTCTCAATGCAATTTACCACGCAATACATATGGATTTCATTTAGATCAAAATCAATCATTTTCATGAGAACCCATGCTGGAATATCCTTAGTTTCATGTTTCATTTCTTCATACCCCAAAAATAGACTAAGTTCATTATGATGCTCAAGGGTAATGAGATTATCACAATTTTTGGACACAATTCGATCATGAAATAATTCACATTGGAAATTAAAATGACCACTTTCATTGCAAAGTTCACAAGGACGGCGAGAAATATTAAGTCTTTCAGCACAAACATATAGCCTCTCTTGCAACCATTTAGTTTCTAAATACTTACGCCTCTTACAAAATCTATCTTCCCTTTTAGGCATGTCTACACAAACTCTATGCACTCCACAAAAATTGACATGCTTATAAGAAATCTTTTTATCATGACTAGTGCAATCATCATTAGTACTATGGATATTCAAAGAATTCATACTAAAAACATTGCAATCATGCTCATCACTCAAAGATCTAGTGCCAAACATTTTAATAACTTCTTCTTCTAACACTTGAGCACAATTTTCCTTTCCATCATTTTCACGAAAGACATTAAAAAGGTGAAGCATATGAGGCAACCTCAATTCCATTTTTTTGTAGTTTTCTTTTATAAAACCAAACTAGTAATAAAACAAGAAACTAAAAGATTAAATTGCAAGATCTAAAAATATACCTTCAAGCACTCACCTCCCCGGCAACATCGCCAGAAAAGAGCTTGATGTCTACTACGCAACCTTCTTCTTGTAGACTCGTGTTGGGCCTCCAAGCGCAGAGTTTTGTAGGACAGTAGCAAATTTCCCTCAAGTGGATGACCTAAGGTTTATCAATCCGTGGGAGGTGTAGGATGAAGATGGTCTCTCTCAAACAACCCTGCAACCAAATAACAAAGAGTCTCTTGTGTCCCCAACACACCCAATACAAGGGCAAATTGTATAGGTGCACTAGTTCGGCGAAGAGATGGTAATACAAGTGCAATATGGATGGTAGATATAGGTTTTTGTAATCTGAAAATATAAAAACAGCAAGGTAGCAAGTAACAAAAGTGAGCACAAACGGTATTGCAATGCTTGGAAACAAGGCCTAGGGTTCATACTTTCACTAGTGCAATTTCTCTCAACGATACTAACATAGTTGAATCATATGTAAATCCCTCACATGTGACAAAGAGTTCACTCCAAAGTCACAAATAGCGGAGAAAAAACGAATAAATTATTGTAGGGTACGAAACCACCTCAAAGTTATCTTTTCCGATCAATCTTATGAGCTATCCCTATAAGTGTCACAAACAGCCCTAGAGTTCGTACTAAAATAACACCTTAAGATACACATCAACCAAAACCCTAATGTCACCTAGATACTCCAATGTCACCACAAGTACCCATGGGCTTGATTATACGATATGCATCACATAATTTCAGATACATCATGTTCAATCCAACACAAAGAACTTCAAAGAGTGCCCCAAAGTTTCTACCGGAGAGTCAAGACGAAAACGTGTGCCAACCCCTATGCATAGATTCCCATGGTCACGGAACCCGCAAGTTGATCACCAAAACATACATCAAGTGGATCAATAGAACATCCCATTGTCACCATAGATATCCCATCGCAAGACATACATCAAGTGTTCTCAAATCCTTAAAGACTCAATCCGATAAGTAAACTTCAAAGGGAAAACTCAATTCATCACAACTAGATAGAGAGGGGAAACACTCCATATGATTCATCTATATTAATAAAGCTCGCGGTACATCAAGATCGTGCCATCTCAAGAACACGAGAGAGAGAGATCAAACACATAGCTATTGGTACATACCCTCAGCCCCGAGGGTGAACTACTCCCTCCTCGTCATGGAGAGCGTCAGGATGATGAAGATGGCCTCCGGTGATGGTTTCCCCCTCCGGCAGGGTGCCGGAACGGGCTCCCGATTGGTTTTTCGTGGCTCTAGAGGCTTGCGGCGGCGGAACTCCCGATCTAGGTTTATTTTCGGAGGTTTCTATATTTATAGGAATTTATGGTGGCGGAAACAAGTCCTGGGGGGGCACGAGGGAGTCACAAGCCAGGGGGCGCGCCCTACGGGGGGGCGCGCCCCTGTGGCTTGTGATCTCCTCGTGGCTCTTCTGGCCCAACTCCGATGCCCCATGGGTCTCTTCTGGTCCATAAAAAATCACCATAAATTTGTATTCCGTTTGGACTCCGTTTGATATTCCTTTTCTGTAAAACTCAAAAACATGGAAAAAACAAGAACTGGCACTGGGCTCTAGGTTAATAGGTTAGTCCCAAAAATAATATAAAGTTGTAGTAAAATGATTGTAAAACATCCAAGAATGATAATATAATAGCATGGAACAAGCAAAAATTATAGATACGTTGGAGACGTATCACACCCTGGAGCGAGAAAGCACCGTCAAAGTACATGACCCAAACCTTGGGTGCTTCCTTGCCAGGGAGGATTGTCTCTGGGATTTCTTCATCTGGCGTGGGTGTCCATTCTGCAATGAACTCTGCCAACGCCCTGCTCTGAACTATGGAACTGCTCTCATACTTTAAACCAAATCTTGACAGCTCACGGGCCCACTCAACTATCCTGCCAGTAGCTTCGGGGTTCCTCAATATGCGCTGCAGCGGGAAGCGAGTAACGACGGTGATCAGCTTTTGCACTGCAAAGTACCTTGACCTACCCCCTGCAACAAGGAGCTGACAAAGTACACCGGCCGCTGCACCACTTTCCTTTTAGCCACTTCTTTGGAACTGCCTTCGTCAGCTTGCTAAGATTCCTCTAGTTGTGCATTGGGTGCTGCCGCAGAAGCTTCAGTTTTGTGCCCAGCAACATCGGCCGCAGCGGCTGCATCCTCATCTACTTCTCGTTGTGCCACCAGCGCTGCACTAACCACTTGATTCATTGTCGCCAAGTATAGCAGCAACGGTTCTTGTGATTTAGGAGCGACCAAGGTGGGAGCGGAAGAAAGGTAAGTTTTCAGATCTTGCAGCGCTGCTTCTGCTTCCGGGGTCCACTTTACCGGGCCTGCCTTCTTCAGGATCTTGAAGAATGGTAGGGCGCGTTCGGCGGATTTGGAGATGAACCTACTTAGTGCGGCAACGCACCCAGTCAAACGTCTGATGTCCTTAATGGTCTTGGGTGCCTGTATCTGCTCAATTGCCTTGATCTTGTCGGGATTTGCCTCTATCCCCCGCTGAGATACAAAGAACCGAAGTAACTTGCCGGATGGTACGCCGAATACATATTTTTTAGGGTTGAGCTTCAGGTTGATCTTGCGCAGTTTTGCAAAAGTCTCTTCCAAGTCTTGTATGAGAGTTGCTTCATCCTTGGTCTTGACAACTATATCATCCATGTAGGCTTCTACATTCCGGTGCAATTGCGGTCCAAATCCAGTCTGCACGGCTCTGGCAAAAGTAGAACCAGCGCCCTTTAACCCGAAGGGCATCCGTACAAAGCAGTACGTGCCGCATGGAGTTATGAATGCGGTTTTTTACTCATCTTCCTTAGCCATGAAGATCTGGTGGTATCCGGAGTAAGCGTCCAAGAAGGAAAGCAGGTCACACCCGGAGGTGGAATCAACAATCTGGTCGATGCGCGGCAAGGGAAAAACCTTCGGGCATGCTTTGTTCAGGTCTGTGAAATCTATGCAAAGCCTCCATTCCCCATTCGCCTTGCGCACCACCACCGGGTTGGCTAACCAAGTTGGGTGCAACACTCCTCTGACCAGACCAGCTGCTCCAAGTTTCCTGATCTCTTTGGCGATGAACTGCTACCGTTCCAAGGCTTGCTTCCTAACCTTTTGTTTGACGGGCCTGGCATGGGGGCAGACAGCAAGGTTGTGCTCGATTACCTCCCTGGGAACACCGGGGATGTCAGATGGTTGCGAGGCAAACACATCGACATTCGCCCGCAGGAAGGCAACAAGCGCGTTTTCCTATTTGTCAGTAAGGGTGGCACTGATGGTGAACGTGCCACCATCGCCATCCTGCCCTGTCCGGACTTTCTTCGTCTTAGGATAGGTGACCTTGGCTTTCTTGCTAGTGGAACTCTCCGGCAGATCCTCGACGGGCGTTGCGCACTCCGAAGAGGCGCGCATCCCGGAGTCCTTGCTGGCGTCCTTGCTAGACTTCCTTTCTTTCCTTAATTCCTTGGCGGGAGCCGGTGCTTCCGCAGCTTCAGCCGCTACCGTGTCTCGGTATATCTTATCCACGCATATGACTGCATCCTTCTTGTCGGAAGGGACATAGATGATTCCAATGGGTCCTGGCATCTTGAAAGTGTTGTAAGCATAGTGGGATGCTGCCTTGAATTTCGACAGGGCTAGGCGACCAAGAATTCCATTGTAAGGCAGGGGAAGCTCAACCACATCGTACACCACCTTCTCGGTTCGGTAGTTTAATTCCCCGCCAAACGCCATAGGCAAAGTGATCTTCCCCTTGAGTCGACTCCTGCCGGGGTTGACTCCTTGGAAAGTACCCGACGCATTGAGCTCTTCGTCAGAGATTTGCAGCCTCTCGACCACCTTTGGGGAGATAAAATTCAATCCGGCCCCGCCGTCAACTAACATCTTGGTAACCTTGAGGTTGCAGATCGTTGGAGAAACCAACAATGGCAAACACCCGACCACGGTGGTGCGATCAGGGTGATCCTCTTCATCAAAGATGATAGGCGTGTGGGACCATCTGAGTGGCCTTTTGGACTCTGCAGCAGGTTCCACAACGTTGACCTCAAGTGCCCACTGCTTGAGCTGCCGGTTAGAGGAGTGCAAAGATGCACCCCCGTCAACACACATGGCTTCGGTTGCTCTCCGGAATTCTCGGTCACTGGAATCCTCCTCGTCATCCTCATCCTCACTCATATCCTCTGTTTCTTTCTTCTCACGGCCTCTGGCTAGCCTTTCCTTCTGCTGCGGGGCCTTGCCACGGCGGCCTCCTTTGATGCCACGACCCTTCCCGGCAGCAGTGTCTTGGCCCTTCTGTTTGTCACGCTTCTCGTACTCGGCCTTCTGCTTCTCAACAAGCTGCTCAACTTGGCGGCTCTCTTGGAGATCATGGCCCTTGGTGCGGTGGATTTTGCAGTATGGCCCGTCGGACTTCCCAGTTTTCTCTGCTGCTGCGGCCTCCCGGCAATCAGCGCACGCGGCAGCTTCCTTACTGGGGGTCTCGGCCTTGGCCTTCTTGCCGGCAGCGAGATTACCAGAGCTCTCCAAAGCCAACACTGTTTTTCCCTTGCGCTTATTGTTGCGCTTTCGGCTCCTCCCTTTTGAGCCGGGGGTGTCGTCGTCATCGTCTGAGTCGACTTCCAACCTCCTCTCCGGGGAGTCGCCTTCCTTCATCAGCATGAGCACACTTGTTTGCCATTGTGTACAGCTCATTGACAGTCTTGGGGAGTTTCACATTCATCTTGGCCCGCATCCTCCTGTTGCGCATGTTCGAATGGAACGCGGCAATTACGGCTGCGGGGTGTATTTCTGGGATGTTGCGGTGCACTCGACTGAATCTCTGAATGTACTTCCGCAAAGTTGCTCCTTCGTTTTGCGGCAGGACTTGCAAATCACTGGGCTGTCCTGGCTCCTGATGGCCGCCTGTGAAGGCAGCGATGAACTCGTTGCACAAATCAGCCCAGGATGAGATGGAGTTTTCCGGTAGGTGCATCAGCAACGATCTCACATTTGGCTTAAGCGCCAAAGGGAAATAGTTGGCGAGCACCTTCTCGTCTCTTCCTCCGACAGCCTGAACGGGTATCGTATAGATGCCCAGGAACGCCGCCGGGTTTAGCTTTCCGTCATACTTCTCCGTCAGCTCTGGTTTGAAAGCTCGGGCCGACGGCCAGCAGACCCGCCGCAGCTCGCGAGTGAAGGCAGGGCACCCCACCTCGTAAGGCAGGTACCCGCTAGCACTGGGTGCGGGGTCGCCAACGTCTGGGCCATTGCGCCTGTCAGACTGACGGTGTGCTTCTCAACGCCGCTCGATGGTGATGCGTGCGTCTTCTTTCCACCGATCTTCCAGGACACACCGCTGGTCCTGGCGATCGCATGCACCGGATGAGGCCATAGATGCTTCGTCGAACTCGTCAGCATGTGAGGCTCACCGCGGCTACTCCTGGGTTTGCTGTCACGGAGGGGACTGCACCGTTGGTGTGGCCCCCTCGACATGATTGCCGGCCCGGGCCGCCGTAGCCGTATGCGCATGCTGCGATGGCTCCGCACGCTGAGATTTATTGGCTTCGACGAAAGATATCAGACTCTGGATGGTAGCTCTCCACTCATCCATTTTGTCAGCCGCCGGCGGGAAGTTAAGCAGAAGCTGGGCTCGTGCCATTGCTTCCGACGCCGTGTCCGACATGGCGAAGGAGGCAGACCGCGACGTCGCCCGGCTCCTGGTGGAACCAAGAGGGACGTCGCCGCATTCTTGATGCCATGTGCCGCTCGCCAGGGTGGTCTGACGTGGGGGAGGCCGAGTCCGCGGGTTCGCGGCTCCGCTCGGCGCTCCGTCTTGTTCTGCACGGGGCGTGCATCAAGTAGCCGCGCTGGTGATGGGCGCGGACGGGGGGTCATGACTCGCTCCCGATTGTGCGCCGCCGTGACGACCGCGGCCATCCGCGCGGCAGGGAGGCAGTGATTGGTCGTTTCTTCCGCCCGTGACACCAGGGGCATGTTCGTCAGGATGTGGTTGCTGTCGCTCCTCTCCAGTGTTCCCCGCCCCAACCTCGGCCGTGGGGGACACGACGGTGACGCCGCCTGCGCCAACCGTGTCGCCCACGACGCCCGCCTCATTCGCAGCCGCCGCAGCGCCCACAGCGTCGGGGGCTGCGTATGAGGGGGCCTTTGAAGTGGAGGGATGCGTGGTCACGTCGGGCTTCTTCTTGGGAGCCATGGATGAAGAAGATGATGATGAAGATCGACTCGCCGTTCACGAACTTGGGTTTGCGCAAACGATGCACCGCCCCTACCTGGCGCGCCAAAGATGTCGGGGCACGGATGCATACGATCACCTATGGGACCAGAGGTCCCTTTGTGGTTCGGCAAGGGGGGTCACGTTGCACAAAGAGAGGAGATCATGAGACGGCGCGACGATCAGGACGCTGGCATTTTTACCCTATGTGCCGAGGACGCCAAGGGGATGCTGTCGGCGACTAGGGGGAGCACGAGGTCGTCGGGGGCTTCGGGATGGGGGCGGCTACAATGCGAGAGCGCACTGTAGCGCGCTCCAGAGCGCCCTTATGGCTGATATGGCCTGCTCCCGCGTGCTCTGGCGTGTCCCCTAGCATCTGGAAGGCATCTGGGGGGCCCTGGAGTCCTTAGGTGCTAAGAGAGGAGTAGGGGAGGAAATATGGAGAGGGGGAGAAGTGGAAATGGTGCTGCCATGGCTTGTCTAGGGAGGAATCTTGGACTTTTACCCCCTTTGAATGATTGATCCATGGCTTGAGGTCTTTACTGGAGGTAGAAGGGGTCAAGTAGGGACCGTGGTAAAAATTGGGGGTGAAGGAGAATGGTAGAAGGGGTCAAAATAGGGTTTTTACCAAATCACCAGAAGGTGTTTGATGTTGTTTTGATCAAGCAAAAACACTCCATTTGCCATGAGGTTTCACAGGACCAAGTGGTAGATAATAATGAGTTTGATCACCAAGTTTGAGTCCCATTAGAGAAAGTGGCCAATGTAAAAGTTTCAAACCCTAGAAATGGGCAGAAATGGATTTGCCTAGATCTAGCTATGCAAATCCATTCTCCTCGATGCACCACTTAGTGTGGATGCATTATTGGAGTATTAGAACATGTGCACAAATTTTGAGATCAATAGGAGATAGTTGGCAATGTAGAGTTGCTCAAATTTACATCTGGACAGAGATGGTTTTGGGATAATTTGGTGAACCAAATCAATTGGGATTGATATGAAACTTGTCAAGATGATCACATATGTCATATGTGACATGCTAGAATTTTCTTGGATTTATCTAATAATATTTCTTATAGAAATATTTCAAATGCTTGATTTAAGCAGAAATGGTTTTGGAGGGTTTTGTCCAATATTTTGAACATGACCATGTGTTGAAACTCATATATATGGATATTATATGTCCACTGAGTTTCTCTAAATTTTCTAAAATATTTTCAAAGCATTTAAATAAATTTTCCTTATGAAAACCATTCCTGTCCTTAAGAAAAAGCCTTTAAATAAAATAGTAAAATAATCTTTAAAATTAATATTTTTTTGTTTTGGGAAGTTATATATAGTAGGTTCCAAAAAATCCTTTGGGGCAAAATATTCCACCCAATTTGAGGACTTGTAGTACAAACCTCAATTCAGGAGGTTTTGAAAACCTAAATTGAATAAATGCTTTTTGGCCAAAATAATATTTGAAAAAAATAGTTTTAGGTCCTATACACATGGTATGATCATTGGACAAGATTTTAGATCAAGGAAAAGAGTTTTGAGAGTAGGAGGGGGTTTTATGAATATAGAGCACCAACAAGCAATCAAACAATCAATAAGCACACAAGTCAAGCATTCATAGGCACTCAAAAAGTTTTAATTTTTGAGTTGTGTCAACTTAGTCATGAGGCAAAACATAGTGTGTGACAGCAACACACTCGGAGCACACGATGAACACAGAGACTTACCCAGGTTCGGGCCACCTTGCGGTGTAAAAACCTACTTCTGCTTTGTGGTTGGATTGCTCGGTGGTTTCGACACGGGTTACAAAGCTCAAGGAGGAAGAAGAACTCTCTCTCTCCTCTCCTCTGTCTCTCAATTCTGCCATCCTCTTTTGCTATGGTGGTGACTTGCCTCTCTTATCCTTGCATTGGGTCTCTTTCCCCAAAACATTGGTGGGAAAGGACATCCATAGGGCGGCAAATCAAAGGGGGACAAGCACCTAGACCTCCGTGACAAAGGTGGTCTTTGTCCTGCAAAGGGGTCGTCCATAATGTGCTCGTGGGCTCGTTAATGACACCCATCTTGGAGACCAGCATCACGTTGGTCTCCTTGCTCCAAAGATGTAAGTGTTGGAACTTGTTTTGGAGACGGACAACTGCTCGCTGCCCTTTAATCACAAACGGGAAAGATTCTTCTGCACGCGCCCGCTGGTGCCATCCTTGCTATCTCTGCAGCCTCGCCATGTCACCCATGTGATGGGAAACGGGCATGTGACTGCATGGCCAGCATGCCTGGGGGCCTCGCAGGGGGTTGCCTTGCGGGGGAAGCCGCGTGGGAGCAGACCCGTTCATGTTCTTCTTCCTCTCTATCTTCGGAGGTCTACTCCCTCCGTTATCGGATTTCTTCAGTGCGGTGCTGGAGCACTACCAGATCCACCCGCTCCATCTCCATCCCAACTCCGTCTTCCTCCTCGCCACCTTCGCCTACCTCTCCGAGAGTTTTCTGGAGGTGATGCCCTCTGTGGCCCTCTTCTGCACCTTCTACAGCATGAGGTGCAAGCAGGGGGCGAGCGTGGGTTGCGCCTCCTTTCGCATGGTGGGCCGCATGTTGGAGCGGCTCATTGAGATGATGCCGCTCAAGAAGGCTGAGAACCTCCGGGCGCGCTGGATCTACATGGAGGTAGGCCAGTGCAGCCCTCCATTCGCGCCGCCCGTCGGGCCCGTCGCGAAGAGCTCGGGCTGGGAGCACGCCAAGATGGAGGATGCCAAGCTCGGACCCGTCACCTCCAGGCTGCTGGAGCTCCAGGCGGTAGGACTCACGAGCGCCATGGTGGCGCGGGAGTTCATGCTCTGCCGCATCGCCCCCCTCCAGAAGCGCTCGCACCCCACCTGGGAGTACCAAGGCCGCGAGGACCGGACCAGGCTATGCACCGACAGCATGCAGTCACCCGTGCTAGAGGTGATCCTATAGGTCAACTTTGCTTAAGGCGTGCCGGCAGAGTTGCCGGTTGGGGCAGAGCCTCCGTACGCCCGCGGCGACGGACAGGAGCTTCGGGCCCAGATGTCGGCCTTCGACAAGTGGGGCTTGATCCCCGAAGGCCAGGAGGGGTCCCGCGACAACCCTGTCCTCGTGGTGCCCGCTACAAGGGACTCTGAGGACGTCGGACCCTCCTCCAGCATTGGCGTTGGCCGCAGCAGGAGGCGCATGTCGAGCCGCCGCCAGCTGCTGCTAGGGGCCATCAACGACGATGATGACGAACTCTGCCAGTTCGTGGTCACCCCCTCCACGCGCGTGGGGGAGGGATACGATGAGGTGGTGCTGGTGGAAGACCCCCGCATGGGGAGACTGAGGGGTCTCTAGGCCCCAGAAGGAGATGGGCCAGCCAGGCAGGGCTAGCGCAAGCTCCACCAGGCCTCGCAGAGCACCCTCCGGGGGGAACTCTGGCGGGGCTCATCGGAGCGGCGGCGGCTGCTGCTCCAGGTCCCTCCCGAAGAGGAAGCGTTGGGTCGCCTCCAATGAGTAAGTTCCTTTACGTGTCTTTTATTTCTGCTTGATGTGTTAGGAGCCGGAGGGCTGAGTCGTTAGCTCCGCAGGGCGCCCCCGCGCAAGAAGTAGAGGGCCGACATATCGGCGGTGCCCTCGCCCATAGCACCTGCTGAGGGTGTTGGAAATATGCCCTAGAGGCAATAATAATTTAGTTATTATCATATTTCCTTGTTCATGATAATCGTTTATTATCCATGCTATAATTGTATTGATTGGAAACTCAAATACATGTGTGGGTACATAGACAACACTGTGTCCCTAGT
The DNA here is from genome assembly GCA_039707655.1 of Elymus sibiricus. Classification (NCBI taxonomy): domain Eukaryota; kingdom Viridiplantae; phylum Streptophyta; class Magnoliopsida; order Poales; family Poaceae; genus Elymus; species Elymus sibiricus. The sequence goes on from CM077667.1 coordinate 180,335,108, forward strand.
ATGCCTCTAATAGACTAGCTCGTTGATCAAAGATGGTCAAGGTTTCCTAGCCATGGACATGAGATGTCATTTGATAACGGGATCACATCATTAGGAGAAGGATGTGATGCACAAGACCCAAACTATGAACATAGCATATGATCGTGTCAGTTTATTGCTATTGTTTTCTGCATGTCAAGTATCTGTTCCTATGACCATGAGATCATGCAACTCACTGACACCGGAGGAATACCTTGTGTGTATCAAACGTCACAACGTAACTGGGTGACTATAAAGATGCTCTACAGGTATCTCCGAGGGTGTCTGTTGAATTGGCATGGATCAAGACTGGGATTTGTTACTCCGTGTGACGGAGAGGTATCTCAGGGCCCACTCGGTAATACAACATCACTATAAGCCTTGCAAGCAATGTGACTAAAGTGTTAGCCACGGGATCTTGTATTACGGAACGAGTAAAGAGACTTGCCGGAAACGAGATTGAACTAGGTATAGAGATACCGACGATCGAATCTCGGGCAAGTAACATACCGAAGAACAAAGGGAACAGCATACGTGATTAACTGAATCCTTGACATAGAGGTTCAACCGATTAAGATCTTCGTAGAATATGTAGGAACCAATATGGGCATCCAGGTCCCGCTATTGGTTATTGGCCGTAGAGGTGTCTCGGTCATGTCTACATAGTTCTCGAACCCGCAGGGTCTGCACACTTAAGGTTCGGTGACGTTTCGGTATGGTAAAGATTGATATATAGGAAGTCCCGTTTTGGTCACCGGAAAAGTTTCGGGTACTTCGGTAGTGTACCGGGAGTGCCGGGAGGGGTACCGGGGACCATCAGGAGGGGTATTTCGACCCAAGGGGCCTCATGGGCTGTGGGAGGAGTCAAGCCAGCCCTTAGTGGGCTGGCCAAGCCCCCCACTAAGGCCCATGTGGCTGGAGGTGGAAAAAACCCCAAGGTGGAAAGGTGGAAAGTGTTTCCAAGTGGAGAGGAGGAATCCTACTCCTAGTAGGATTGGAGTAGGACTCCTCCACCTCCAATTTGGGCCAGCCCTTGAGGGTTTGAGGCTGCCTCCTCCCCTCCCTCCCTCCTATATATACTAGAGGATTTAGAGGAGAAAAATAACCCTAATAGCCACGTGCTAGCCTCTCCTCTAGATCGCAGTTTCTCCTCTAGATCGTTTCAGCGGTGCTTAGGCGAAGCCCTGCTGGAATTAGTTCCACCACCATCGCCGCCACGCCGTCGCGCTGCCGGAGAACTCATCCACCTCTCCGCTCCCTCTTGCTGGATCAAGAAGGCGGAGATCGTCATCGAGCTGTACGTGTGCTGAACGCGGAGGTGCCGTCCGTTCGGCGCTAGATCGGGACGGATCGTGATTGGATCGCGGGACGCTTGGCGATTTGGATCGCGAAGACGTTCGACTACATCAACCGCGTTTCTTAACGCTTCCCTCTTAGCGATCTACAAGGGTATGTAGATCCACTCTCCCTCTCGTATATGCTCATCACCATGGATAGATCTTGCGTGTGCGTAGGAAAAATTTTGTTTCCCATGCAACGTTCCCCAACAGTGGCATCATGAGCTAGGTCTATGTGTAGATGAGATCTCGAGTAGAACACAAAGGAGTTTGTGGGCGTTGATATTTAGATTTCTTCCTCCCTTGGTCTTTTCTTGATTCGGCGGTATTGTGGGATGAAGCGGCCCGGACCAACATTACTCGTACGCTTACGAGAGACCGGTTCCATAAACTGACATGTAACTTTGTTTTATAAAGATGGCTGGCGGGTGTCTGTTTCTCCCACTTTAGTCGGATCGGATTTGACAAAGGCGGTCCTTGAGAAGGTTGAATAGCAATTTTTGTATCACCGTTGTGGTTTTTGCGTAGGTAAGAATTGTTCTTGCTAGATACCCATAGCAGCCACGTAAAACTTGCAATAACAATTGGAGGACGTCTAACTTGTTTTTGCAGGGTATGTTGTGATGTGATATGGCCAATTACATGATGAGATATATGTGATGTATGAGATGATCATGTATTGTATAGAATATCACGACTTGCATGTCGATGAGTACGGCAACCGGCAGGAGCCATAGGGTTGTCTTTAATTATTTTCGCCGTTTTTGCTTTACTTTATCGCAATGAGTTAGCAATAGTCGTGGAAGCAACAGTCGGCGCGACAACCTCATGGCGACACATTGATGGAGATCAAGATGATGGAGATCATGGTGTCATGCCGGTGACGATGAATATCATGCCGGTGCTTTGAAGATGGAGATCAAAAGCACAAGTTCATGGCCATATCATGTCACTTATGATTTGCATGTGATGTTAATCCTTTTATGCATCTTATTTTGCTTAGGACGACGGTAGCATTATAAGGTGATCCCTCACTTAAATTTCAAGATACAATTGTGTTCTCCCCGAGTGTGCACCGTTGCGAAAGTTCGTCGTTTCGAGACACCACGTGATGATCGGGTGTGATAGACTCTACGTTCGCATACAACGGGTGCAAACCAGTGTTGCACGTGCGGAACACTCGGGTTAAACTTGACGAGCCTAACATGTATAGACATGGCCTCGGAACACAAGAGACCAAAAGGTCGAACATGAGTCATATAGTAGATATGATCAACATGAAGATGTTCACCATTGAAACCACCTCAACTCACGTGATGATCGGACTTGAGTTGGTGGATTTGGATCATGTGACACTCGAATGACTGGAGGGATGTCAATTTGAGTGGGAGTTTTTAAGTAATATGATTAACTAAACTCATTATCATGAACATAGTCAAAATGTCTTTGCAAATTATGTTGTAGATTACTAGCTCACGCTGTAGCTCCCTTAATTTTTATATGTTCCTAGAGAAATAGAGTTGAAAGATGATGGTAGCAATAATGCGGACTAGGTCCGTGATCTGAGGATTGTCCTCATTGCTGCATAGAAGGCTTATGTCCTTAATGCACCGCTCGGTGCGCCACCCCCTCAAGCGTCGTCTGTAGATGTTGTGAACATCTGACAGGCACGTTCTGATGACTACTTGATAGTTCAGTGCGTCATGCATTACGGCTTAGAATTGAGGCTCCAAAACGTTTTGAACGTCACGGAACATATGAGATGTTCTAAGAGCTGAAATTGGGATCTCAGGCTCGTGCCCGTGTTGAGAGGTATGAGACCTCCAACAAGATTCTTTGCCTACAAGATGAAGGAGAATAGCACAATCGGTGAGCATGTGCTCAGATTGTCTGGGTGCTACAATCGCTTGAATCGAGTGGGAGTTGATCTTCCAGATAAGATAGTGATTGATATAGTTCTCCAAGTCACTGTCACTAAGCTACTAGAGCCTCGTGATGAACTATAAAATGCCAGGGATAGAAATAATGATCCCTGAGCTATTCGTGATGTTTGACACCGCGAAGGTAGAAATCAAGAAGGAGCATCAAATGTTGATGGTTAGTGAAACCACTAGTTTCAAGAAGGGCAAGGGCTAGGAAGGAAACTTCATGGATGGCAAGTCAGTTGCTGCTCCAGTGAAGAAACCCAAGGTTGAACCCAAACCCGAGACTAAGTGCTTCTATTATGAGGAGAACGGTCGCTGAAGCGGAACAACCCTAGATACTTGGTAGATAAGAAGGCTGGCAACGTCGATAGAAGTATATTTGATATACGTGTTATTGATGTGTACCTTGCTAGTACTCCTAGTAGCACCTGGGTATTGGATACCGGTTCGGTTGCTAAATGTTAGTAACTCGAAATAAAAGCTACGGAATAAACGGAGGCTGGCTAAGGGTGAGGTGACGATGAGTGTTGGAAGTGTTTCCAAGGTTGATGTGATCACCATCGCACGCTCTCTCTACCATCGGGATTAGTGATGAACCTAAATAAATGTTATTTGGTGTTTGCGTTGAGCATGAACGTGATTAGATCATGTTTATTGCAATACGGTTATTCATTCAAGTTAGAGAATAATGGTTATTTTGTTTACATGAATAATACCTTCAATGGTCATGCGCCCAATGAGAATGGTTTACTGAATCTTGATCGTAGTGATACACATGTTCATAATATTGATGCCAAAAGATACAAAGTTAATAATGATAGTACCACATACTTGTGGCACTGCCGCTAAATGTCATATTGGTGTAAAACGCATGAAGAAACTCCATGCTGATGGATCTTTGGACTCATTCGATTTCGAATCGGTTGAGACATGCGGACCATGCCTCATGGGCAAGATGACTAAGACCCCGTTTTCCGGTATGATGGAGCGGGTAAGTGACTTATTGGACATGATACATGTTGATGTATTCGGTCCAATGAGTGTTGTAGCGTGCGGTGGATATCATTATTTTCCTACCTTCACTGATGATTTGAGTAGATATGGGGATATTTACTTAATGAAACACAAGTCTGAAACATTTGAAAAGTTCAAACAAATTCAGAGTGAAGTTTGAGATCATCGTGACAAGAAGATAAAATATCTACGATATGATCATAGAGGTAAATATCTGAGTTACGAGTTTGGTATACAACTTAAGACAATGTGGAAGTTGTTTCACAACTCATGCCACCTGGAACACCATAGTGTGATGGTGTGTCCGAACGTCGTAGTCGTGCTCTATTGGATATGGTGTGTACTATGATGTCTCTTATCGATTTGCCACTATCATTTTGGGGTTATGCATTAGAGACAACTACATTCACTTTAAAAGGGGGCACCATCTAAGTCCGTTGAGATGACACCGTATGAATTTTGGTTTGGCAGAAACCTAAGCTGTCATTTCTTAATGTTTGGGGCTGCGACGCTTATGTGGAAAAAGTTTTCAACCTGATGAGCTCGAACCCAAAGTGGACAAATGCATCTTCATAGAATACCCTAGCGTAACAGTTGGGTAAACCTTCTATCTCAGATCCAAGCACAAAGTGTTTGTTGCTAAAACGGGTCCTTTCTCGAGAAAGAGTTTCTCTCGAAAGAATTGAGTGGGAGGAAGATAGAACTTGATGAGGTTGTTGAACCTTTGTTTCAACCAGAGAGTAGCGTAGCGCAGAAAGTTGTTTCTGTGCAGCCTACGTTAGTTGAACAGGAAGTTAATGATGATGATCATGAAGCTTCGGATCAAGTTACTATCGAACCTCGTAGGTCGACAAGGACGCGTACTACTCCTGAGTGGTACGGCAATCCTGTCTTAGAAGTCATGTTGTTGGACAACGATGAACCTACGAGCTATGGAGAAGCGATGATGGGCCCGGATTCCGAGAAATGGTTAGAGGCCATGAAATCCGAGATAGGATCCATGTAAGAAAACAAAGTATGGGCTTTGGAAGTATTACCTGAAGGGCAAAAGGCCATTCAGAACAAATGGATCTTTAAAAGGAAGACGGACGCGGACGGTAATGTCACCGTCTATAAAGCTCGACTTGTCGCAAAGGGTTTTTCACAAGTTCAAGGAGTTGACTACGATGAGACTTTCTCACCCGTAGCGATGCTAAAGTCTGTTGGAATTATGTTAGCAGTTGCTGCATTTTTCGATTATGAAATCTAGCAGATGGATGTCAAAACAGAGTTTCCTTAACGGTTTCCGTGAGGAAAGGTTGTATGTGATACAACCAGAAGGTTTTGTCAGTCCTAAGGATGCTAAAATGTATGCAAGTTCCAGCAATCCTTCTATGGGCTGGAGCAAGCATCTCGGAGTTGGAATATACGCTTTGATGAGGTGATCAAAGTTTTTGAGTCTATACAAAGTTTATGAGAAACTTGTATTTACAATAAAGTGAGTGGGAGCACTATAGAATTTCTGATAAGTATATGTGGATGACATATTGTTGATCGGAAATGATGTAGAATTTCTGGAAAGCATAAAGGGTTGTTTAAAAGGAGTTTTTTCAAAGGAAACCTGGAATGAAGCTACTTGAATATTGGGCATCAGGATCTATAGAGATAGATCAAGACGTCTGATAAAACTTTCAATGAGTACATGCCTTGACAAGATTTTGAAAGGGTTCGAAATGGATCAGTCAAAGAAAGAGTTCTTGCCTGATTTGTAAGGTGTGGAGTTGAGTGAGACTCAAAGCTCGACCACGGCAGAAGAAAGAGAAAGGACAAACGTCGTCCCCTATGCCTTATCCATAGGCTCTGTATAGTATGCCATGCTATGTACCGCACCTGTGTGTGCCCTACCATGAGTCTGTCAAGGGGTACAAGAGTGATCTAGGAGTGGACCACTGGACAGCGGTCAAGATTATCCTTAGTAACTAGAGGACTAAGGAAATATTTCTCGATTATGGAGGTGATAGAGAGTTCGTCGTAAAGGGTTACGTCGATGCAAGCTTTGACACCTATCCGGACGACTCTGAGTAGCAGTCAGGATACGTATAGTGGAGCAACCATTTGGAATAGCTCCAAGTGGAGCGTGGTAGCATCTGCAGTATGACATATAGATTTGCAAAGAACACACGGATCTGAATGTTGCAGACCGTTGACTAAAGACCTCTCTCACATGCAAAGCATGATCGAACCCCAGAACTCATTGGGTGTTAGATTCATAACAATGTAAATCACATGGAGATGTGAACTAGATTATTGACTCTAGTGCAAGTGGGAGACTGTTGGAAATATGCCCTAGAGGCAATAATAATTTAGTTATTATCATATTTCCTTGTTCATGATAATCGTTTATTATCCATGCTATAATTGTATTGATTGGAAACTCAAATACATGTGTGGGTACATAGACAACACTGTGTCCCTAGTATGCCTCTAATAGACTAGCTCGTTGATCAAAGATGGTCAAGGTTTCCTAGCCATGGACATGAGATGTCATTTGATAACGGGATCACATCATTAGGAGAATGATGTGATGCACAAGACCCAAACTATGAACATAGCATATGATCGTGTCAGTTTATTGCTATTGTTTTCTGCATGTCAAGTATCTGTTCCTATGACCATGAGATCAAGCAACTCACTGACACCGGAGGAATACCTTGTGTGTATCAAACATCACAACGTAACTGGGTGACTATAAAGATGCTCTACAGGTATCTCCGAGGGTGTCTGTTGAATTGGCATGGATCAAGACTAGGATTTGTTACTCCGTGTGACGGAGAGGTATCTCAGGGCCCACTCGGTAATACAACATCACTATAAGCCTTGCAAGCAATGTGACTAAAGTGTTAGCCACGAGATCTTGTATTACGGAACGAGTAAAGAGACTTGCCGGTAACGAGATTGAACTAGGTATAGAGATACCTACGATCGAATCTCGGGCAAGTAACATACCGAAGAACAAAGGGAACAGCATACGGGATTAACTGAATCCTTGACATAGAGGTTCAACCGATAAAGATCTTCGTAGAATATGTAGGAACCAATATGGGCATCCAGGTCCCGCTATTGGTTATTGGCCGTAGAGGTGTCTCGGTCATGTCTACATAGTTCTCGAACCCGCAGGGTCTGCACACTTAAGGTTCGGTGACGTTTCGGTATGGTAAAGATTGATATATAGGAAGTCCCGTTTTGGTCACCGGAAAAGTTTCGGGTACTTCGGTAGTGTACCGGGAGTGCCGGGAAGGGTACCGGGGACCATCAGGAGGGGTATTTCGACCCAAGGGGCCTCATGGGTTGTGGGAGGAGTCAAGCCAGCCCTTAGTGGGCTGGCCAAGCCCCCCACTAAGGCCCATGTGGCTGGAGGTGGAAAAACCCAAAGGTGGAAAGGTGGAAAGTGTTTCCAAGTGGAGAGGAGGAATCCTACTCCTAGTAGGATTGGAGTAGGACTCCTCCACCTCCAATTTCGGCCAGCCCTTGAGGGTTTGAGGCTGCCTCCTCCCCTCCCTCCCTCCTATATATACTAGAGGATTTAGAGGAGAAAAATAACCCTAATAGCCACGTGCTAGCCTCTCCTCTAGATCGCAGTTTCTCCTCTAGGTCGTTTCAGCGGTGCTTAGGCGAAGCCCTGCTGGAATTAGTTCCACCACCATCGCCGCCACGCCGTCGCGCTGCCGGAGAACTCATCCACCTCTCCGCTCCCTCTTGCTGGATCAAGAAGGCGGAGATCGTCATCGAGCTGTACGTGTGCTGAACGCGGAGGTGCCGTCCGTTCGGCGCTAGATCGGGACGGATCGTGATTGGATCGCGGGACGCTCGGCGATTTGGATCGCGAAGACGTTCGACTACATCAACCGCGTTTCTTAACGCTTCCCGCTGAGCGATCTACAAGGGTATGTAGATCCACTCTCCCTCTCGTAGATGCTCATCACCATGGATAGATCTTGCGTGTGCGTAGGAAATTTTTTGTTTCCCATGCAACGTTCCCCAACAGAGGGAGCCCCTATGCCCCCGCCAAGCCATGCGGGGAATGAAGAAGTCGCCCGCCGGCCGGAGGCCAAGGCGGAGCGCACCATGGAGGGGGAGAAGCACGAGGTGCCTTCTGTCCCGCATGAAGATCTGCCTCCCCCAGCTAGGGAGGGAGATGTGCCCCCGGAGGCACCCAATGTTTAGGGCGCCTCCAACATGGAGGTGGAGACTGAGGCTGGCCCCCGGGCCAGCTCCATGCCTGCCGGGGTGGATAACGCCCGCCAAGGGGCAGCGGTGAGCCCCTAGCGCACGTCGCTGCAGCAGGGCGAGGAGGAGGGCCCGCCGAGCCCCAGCGTGTGGCTGGTGAAGCGGCCCTTGCCAAGGGCAAGGGGCCTGTCGGGGAGGAGACCCCCGCAGGGTCCTCGCTGGTTGTGGCCTCGGGAGGCGGCATTGATGGGCGCCAGTGCCTGGCGCTCCGGCTGATCTGTGGCAGTGCCCTGGTCAAGCGGGGGGGCTTCCAGAGCACCCGGGCGCACTTGACATGCTCGAGGCCGACCTTCAAGCTGAGGAGGCGCGCCTTGCTGCCAAGTGCTTGGGCCATGCCATCGGGTGGCGCCATCTCCAGACGGCTGTCAAGTTGGACGCCGGCAAGACGAGGTCACCAGGGAGAAGCAGGACAAGGCCACCCACGACGCGAAGGAGCTCTTGGACAAAACTGTCCGTGAGGTAGACGCGGCCGTCCAGCGGCAGGAGGAGGCGGAGGCCCGTGCCCATAGGGTGGAGGAGCAGATCACCTGCGAGAGTGAGAGCTCCAGACGCACGAGGATGTGGCAACATCACATGAGAGGCACTACGCCGCCCACGAGGAGGAGCTGGCCAAGAGGGAGGAGGTCCTCCTTGGCCGCGAGGGGGACCTCGCAATCTAGGAGCGTGAGCTCTTCAGAACCACCTCCGATCAAGAGGTGGAGCGCGAGTGCCTGCAGGCGCTGGAGAGCTAGGTATCCGCTGTCCACGCCGCCTTCGAGGCGGAGCACACCAAGGCCAAAGAGCTCCTCGCCAAGAAGGAGGAGAAGATCCACACAGAGGCTGACGCTCAGGTGGAGAAGACGTGGGAAGAGCTCCTGAGCAGCCAGCGCCGCAAGCTGGAGCAGCTGGAGTCACGTTTCAAGGCCAAGCACGAGGAGCTCCAGGAGGAGGTCGACGGGCTGAAGGCGCAGCTCCAAGACACCGAGAGGAACCTCCAACTTACCCGGAAGGGCAAGGAGGACGCTGAAGGGGAGCTGGCGTCGCTCCAAGAACAAGTTGGTGAAACCTCTGAGGCCGTCCAGAGGGAAAAGGACAAGGCAACACAGGCATGGATGATGCAGACACATCGCTCCAAGCTGTTCTTGGGGCTCGCTACACGCGCTGGCTGGGCACTCAGCTACTTTGTTGAGGACGTCTCGGCGCTGCCCATTGCAGATTATGATGGCGGCTACCTCGACTTCTTCACCAAAGTGGTGGAGGCACTGGAGTAGGGGGTTTCCAGGCAGGACGCTGTCATCGAGGGAGGGGCTCGCGAGCTCATGGACCAGGCGGTGACGCGTGTCTACAACAACCTTCTCCGCCATGATCCTTCCTTCAACCTTGCCCGCATGGTGGAGCCAGTGCCTATCGAGCTCTAGAACTCGCTCAGGAGGGAGGTTCGTGAGCACGTGGACTCCCTGGTCGAGCGGTTCGTGCAGGTCGAGCCTTCCGAGGAGAGCGGCAACCTTGGCACAGACCTCCCTGATGACGACGAAGACGGCGCCTCCTCTGCCTGAGGCTTTTATCTTTCTTTTATTGCTGCACCATTTGCAAGGCCCCACGGGGACGTAAAGACAATTTCATTTTGTAATCTCAACTTTAAGTTTTAAGTCCTTGCTATTTATCCGTTGTTTTCTTTTGAGATTCGTTTCCCCTTTTACATTGCCTTATTGCTCTGCGTCACTTGGATCCAGTCCCCGAGCATGCTACGACCGTCGTTGGTATGTTGTGACGTGGTCCAACAAGGCCAGAAGGTGTAGGGCTCGCGGGGTGGTAAGGGCTCCCGAGGTGCGATGCTCAGAATGCCCCCTTTGACGTGCAAGCGGCTCGTGCCAAGGAGGAAACAGAGATGACCAGCAAGATAACAAGGGAGAAAAGCTCAAGGGGCTGTAATGAGTTCGCAAAGTGTTTGGACTTAGCTTCCTTATGAGCCCGATGCCTGGCGCGCAGTGACTTGCGGGGCAGATACCTCACGAGGACTGGACCCACGAGACCTTCTGTGGCACTTGGCGCTGGTGACCATTGTAATTAGCTTCGTGAGGTAGCGCTCGTGAAGTCCCTTGAGCCTTTATACCATCGGCAATAACGCACCAACAAATGGTTGATCCATGCGTGCTCACTAATTCACATGTGGGTGTCACGCGAGGAGACAAGCCACCAAGGACCTTGGTGAGGTGACGTGCACGGGAGCAGGCCCGCGAGCCAGAGCTCAGTCACTTGGTTTGCAGCACTGTTGGGACTGACCCAAGCATAGGCACCGTGTCTAGCCCCCGCTCATGTGAAACGCACGAGGGAAATCGCGAGCGCAAACGACTCCTGGAGGCAGAAGACAATGCTTACCAAACACACAATATAATTGAAGAAACATAAGCTTTACTGTTGCATGGAAGAGTTCATTACACAACCAAAAAAGAGACAGTGTTGTTGTGCTGGACACGGGTCAGCTTGGGGTTGTGGCCAAGAGGCGCCCCTCAAAAGATGACAATAACGCTGGCGTGACGGACACATGTCAGCCTAAGGATGATGCAGCTGAAAAGCGCCCTCATGTCAAAAATCCGCCATGACTGAGCATGGGAACCCACTGGATCATGGGTGGGGATCTCCTGCGGCCTCGTGGCGACGCATGTAGAGAATCCGAGGGCGTGTACAGCCCTCAGTCGTTCTGTACTCCATGAGGTCACGGATAGAACTTGCGGAGGTGTTGGATGTTCCATGTGTTTTGTACCGGAACACCCTCCTCCGTCTCCAGCCGTGCTGCGCTAGGCCGGGAAACGTGGACGACCCTGTACAGGCCTTCCCACATGGGCGAGAGCTTGTGGATTCCTTCTCTGGAGAGGATCCATCGCACGACAAGGTTGCCAACTTCAAGAGTGCGAGGGCGTATGTTGCAGTTGTGGTAGGGACGCAATGCCTGCTGATACCTAGTTGCGCGGAGCGCACCCTGGCAACATGCTTCCTCGAGGAGGAGCATAGCAGCTTCCCGCAGGTCAGCCTGGTTGTGTTCGTTGAAGGCCAAGACCTGCGGGGACCCATGCTTGGGCTCAGTGGGAAGGACCGCTTCCGCCCCATAGACGAGGAAGAAGGGAGTTTCACAGGTAGGCTTGGTCGTTGTTGTGCGTATCGACCATAGCACGAAAGGGATTTGCTCGAGCCAGCCTTTGCCACAAGCAGAGAGCATCTTGTTGAAGCTTCTTGTCTTGAGGCCCTTGAGGACCTCAGCGTTTGCACGCTCGGGATGGAAGTTGCTTCGTGGGTGCGCCACGAAGGCGTAGCAGATCTGCGTGTCGAGGTTGTCGCAATAGGACCTGAAGAGGCCACTGGTGAATTGTGAGCCGTTGTCGGTGATGATGCGGTTGGTGACGCCGACACGGCACACCGGGCTCTTGATGAACTTGACAGCGGACTGCGCTGGGATGGATCAAACAGGCTCCACTTCTGCCCACTTGGTGAACTTGTCGATGGCAACGTAGAGATAGCGGTAGCCTCCAGCTGCGCGCGGGAAGGGACCCAGGATGTCCAGCCCCCAGACCGCGAAGGGCCACATGAGGGGGATGGTCTACAGCCCTTGCGCTGGTTGATGAGTCTACTTGGCATGGAATTGGCAGGCTTCACAGGAGCGGACCAGCTCAGTGGCATAGTGTTGTAGGCCAGTAGAAACCGCTGCAGAAAGCCTTGCCCACAAGGGTGCGCGATGAAGAGTGATGGCCATAGTCGCCACCGTGGATGCCAGCAAGCATTTCACGACCTTGTTGCTCAGAAATGCAGCGCAACGCTGTCGGAATCGGGCTCCGGGGACCCAGGGAAGTTCGAACTCTGGGGTGCGCAAGTTCTCTAGACCTGCTCTACCTCGCAACCTCACGGCGACTCTCCGGCGTGCTCGAGCTAAGGAAGAAGAACAGTGGACACAGTTGTGTACCCAGGTTCAGGCCACCTTGCGGTGTAAAACCCTACTCCTGCTTGGCTCGATTGCTTGGGGATGAGGATGAGTACAAGGGGGTGTGTTCTCGCTTACTGGGGTCGATCCTCCTCTACGGTAGCAGCCTGCCCTATCTTATACTAGCCCTGGTCCTCTTCCCCGAAAACACAAGGCGGGAAGGGTTGCCACAACGACCAGTTTGAAGGGGGACAAGACTGTAGCTTATCCTGACAAAAGTAGGCTTCGCCTGCAAAAGCCCCCTGCCGTGATGCGCTGGAGGGCTCGGGGATGACCTCCGTCCTGGCAAGCCCCCATCATCGGTCTTCTTTCACTGAACGGGAAACCTTTGGGGATTGCTTTGGGAACCGGCAAGCTGGCCCCTGCTCCCTTAGCACAAAAGAGGAAAGCCTCACTATCTACGCCTGCTGGCGCGGCTCCTGGTGCTGCGTAGCGTGGCGCGCGTCGCCCACGTGAAGGTGCAGGATCGTGCGGCCCCACCGAGCTGTTCTAGATTAGTCCAGTATGCAGAGGCCCCAGGGGCAGCCCCATGGGGCGACCTCATGAGGGGACTTCGCGAGGCTCTCGACGGTGCTTGCTGACGTACGCCTCGCGAGGCGGGGGCGCTCGCAAGGGTCTTGCTCGTGAAGTCCAGTGGTGGGCCGTGTGGGGCACATGGCATGCGTCATGTCCTTGGCCGCAGGCAGACGGGCCTGGGTACCCCCATTCCCACGGGCCCGACAAGCTTTGTGTCCTTGGGTCGTCTCCTGTAGAGATCTCCAACCATGAGGCAATAGGATGTGGCTAGGCACGCCAAACGCTCGGCCTCGGCGTCGTCTACTAGGAGAGCGTCGTTCTCCAAGTAGATCATGAACTTTGTGGCCAGTTCTCCTCCTAATGCTCAAGCGCCAGTAGCAGGCGAGCGCCTGAGGGTCGGCCGCAGTTGGGTGCACCTGTGGAAGGCGCGGGGGGCAGCTCCTCTTGAGGTGCTATGGTGCTTACGGCTACTGGAGTGGCAGACGGCTTCAGGAGACGCTCTTCGAAGACGTCCGGGTCTTGAGGCTTGCGATGCGATGCTTTCTTGGCAATATCATCGGCTTCCTGGTTGCAACTGCGGGTGATGTGTAGAAGTTCCCAGGAAGCGCTTCTCCAGCTTGCGCACCTCCTCAAGGTAGGCGGCCATGTGCTCATCCTTGGGTATGTATCTCTTGTTGGAGAAGTTGACGAGAAGTTGCGAGTCACCCTTGATGAGCACCCGCTTGACACTAAGCGCGATGGCAGCCTTGAGTCCAGCGATGATGCCCTCGTATTCGGCAATGTTATTGGAGACCTTGTCATCGTGCTTGCAGCAGAGCTACACTGCATAGTACAACTTGTCCCCAGTAGGCGAGGTGAGCATTATGCCAGCCCCCGCACCCTATCGGGAGAATGCTCCATCGAAGTGACTGGTCCAACCATCAGGGGAATCCTTCCCAGGAAGGAGGGACTCGGCCTCACGGGGCTCATCTTGATGCAGGTCTGTCCATTCCGCCATGAAGTCAGCTAGAGCCACAGCCTTGATCGTCTTTGTGTTGAGGAATTCCAGCTTGAAGGGCTGTAATTCCACATTCTACTCCACGATGCGTCCCGTAGTGTTGGGGTTGCGAAGTACTTGCTCCAAGGGGTATGACGTGATCACCTTGATGGGATGCCCTAGAAAGTAGTGCCGCAGCTTCCTGGAGGCAATGAGGAGCGCGAAGAGTAACTTCTACTGAATGGGGTATCGCTCGCACGCATCTCTTAGCATTGTGCTCACAAAGTAGACGGGATGCTCGACGAGGCGTGTGGTTGTAGTGACCACAGCTTGGGATTCAGGAAGCTGATCGGGTGGCTCTTTGGGGATCTCTTGAGGTGGTGCCTCGGCAAGCTCTGCTTCGGCCTCGCGAGGCTCAGAAGGGTCCTCGAGAGACGTGGGCTCATGAGGCTCGGGAGGATCGTGAGGCTTGGGAGGCTCAGGAGACTCGGGAGTAGCGGGCTTCTTCTTGATAGGGACTTGCCCCTATCGTTCCACCACCGCACTGGCCGTCTGGGGGGTGGCCGCCAAATACAAGCGCAAGGGCTCGCGAGGACGCGGGGCAACCATGATGGGAGGGCTCGTCAGATACTTCTTGAGGTCTTCGAGAGCTACATCGGCTTTAGGGGTCCACTTGAAGGGACCTGTCCTCTTCAAGAGCTTGAAGAAGAGCATAGCCCTTTCGCTGAACTTGGAGATGAAGCGCCTGAGCGAGGCCATGCATCCGGTCAGCTTCTGCATTTCCTTGAGGTTGCGCGGAGGTTGCATCTTCTCGATGGCTTGGATCTTCTCAGGGTTAGCCTCAATGTCGCGGTGGGAGACCGGGAAGCCAAGGAGCTTGCCTGAGGGTACTCCGAAGACGCACTTGGCGGGGTTGAGCTTGAGGTTGATCCTGCGCAAGTTGGAGAAGGTCTCCTTGAGGTCCGCAATGAGGGAATCCTCTTCGCGCGTCTTAATAATGATGTCATCAACGTAGGCCTATGTGTTCCTTCCCATCTGAGGCCCCGGGCCTTTGTGAATGAGCCTCTGAAAGGTGGCTCCTTGATGACCCACAAGTACAGGGGGTCAATCGTAGTCCTTTCGATAAGTAAGAGTGTCGAACCCAACGAGGAGCAGAAGGAAATGACAAGCAGTTTTCAGCAAGGTACTTTCTGCAAGCACTGAAATAGTAGGTAACAGATAGTTTGATAGCAAGATAATTGGTAATGAGCAAGTAACGGTAATGGTTAATAAAGTGCAGCAAGGTAGCCCAATCCTTTTGTGGCAAAGGACAGGCCAGAACAGTCTCTTATAATAAGCAAAGTGTTCTTGAGGGTACACGGGGATTTCATCTAGTCACTTTTATCAGGTTGGTTTGATTTGCGTTCGCTACTTTGATAATTTGATATGTGGGTGGACCGGTGCTTGGTTGTTGTTCTTACTTGAAAAAACCTCCCACTTATGATTAACCCCCTCGCAAGAATCCGCAACTATGAGAAAAATATTAAGATAAAATCTAACCATAGCATTAAACGTTTGGATCCAAATCAGCCCCTTACGAAGTAGCGCATAAACTAGGGTTTAAGCTTCTGTCACTCTAGCAACCCATCATCTAATAACTACTCCACAATGCATTCCCTTAGGCCCAAAGATGGTGAAGTGTCATGTAGTCAACGTTCACATGACACGACTAAGGGAATCACAACATACATATCATCAAAATATCGAACACATATCAAATTCACATGATTGCTTGCAACATGACTTCTCCCGTGACCTCAAGAGCAAAGGTAACTACTCACAAATAATATTCATGCTCAAGATCAGAGGGGTATTGAATAGTATAATGGATCTGAACATATAATCTTTCACCAAATAAACCATATAGTAATCAACTACAAGATGTAATCAACACAACTAGTCACCCACAGGTACCAATCTGAGGTTCCGGTACAAAGATTGAACACAAGAGATGAACTAGGGTTTGAGAGGAGATGGTGATGTTGAAGATGTTGACGAAAATTTGCCTCCCAAAGATGAGAGGGTTGTTGGTGATGACGATGTCTTCGATTTCCCCCTCCGGGAAGGAAGTTCCCCCGGCGGAATCGCTCCGCCGGAGGGCAAAAGTGCTCCTGCCCAAGTTCGCCTCGAGACGGCGGCGTTCCATCCCGGAAGTCCTCTCCTTATTTTATCTAGGTCAAAAGACCTTAAGTACCAGAAGATGGGCACCGGAGGTGGGCTGGGCTGAGGACAACCCACCAGGGCGCGCCTGGGGGCCTAGCGCGCCCTGGTGTCTTGTGCTCACCAGGTGCCCCCCCCCCTCCGGTAGTTATTTGCTCCAGTATTTTTCATATATTCCAAAATAATTCTTCGTGAAGTTTTAGCTTATTTGGAGATGTGCAGAATAGGTATCTCTGATATACCTTTTCGGGTCCAGAATTCCTGCTGCCGGCATTCTCCCTCTTTGTGTAAACCTTGCATATTATGAGAGAAAAGGCATTAGAATTACTCCATAAAGCATTATTATGCATAAAAACACTATAAATAATAGTATAAAATCATGATGCAAAATGTACGTATCAACTCCCCCAAGCTTAGACCTCGCTTGTCCTCAAGCGAAAGCCGATATTGAAAAACATGTCCACATAGTTTGAGAAAGAGGTGTCGATAAAAACAGAATACGAATATAGTAGCATCATGCTTATTATCATAGCAGCAACAAACTTTATCATAGAACTTATTCATATAACTTTTATTATATAACTTCATCATATAAATTCTCATGAACAAGTAACAATTCATCACAACATAGAAGTATAAAGCATAAACCTTATTGAAAACCAACAAACTATGTTCTCAGTCAACTTTGGAAGTACAATTCATCATATTTTCAGGAAGGGTCTCGTTTCGGAGCCTTTTGGCAAGTCCACATACTCAACCGTCATTTAATCTTCTATGATTTCTAACACTCACATCATACCCATGAGCAAAAAGTTTCAACCGGACACATAGAAAGATAGGGGCTCATAGTTTCGCCTCCCAACGTATTCACCTCAAGGGTGATGTCAACAATAATAACTCATGCTCACTCATATTCAACTAGATATATGTGCCTAGATCTTTCCTCACCACATGATGCTTGCGAAAAGAAAAAGTAAAAAAGGAATAGGGAAGAATACTTTGACTCTTGCATAAAAGTAAATACATAAAACTAAAAGATAGGCCCTTCGCAGAGGGAAGCGGAGATTGTCATGCGCTTTTTGGTTTGTATGCCAAATCTCTTAATGCAAAAGAATGTCACGTTATATTGCCCCCTATGATAGCAACCTTTATTATGCAGTCCATTGCTTTTATTACTTTGCCATCATAAGTTCGTACAACGCTCAATTTTCTCTTACACTAATTGATAAAACACATAGGTAGGTATGGTGGACTCTCAAAACATGAGTTTGGGTTTAGGGTTTTCGGCACAAGTAGTATCTCTACTTAGTGCGGAATTTTTGGCTAGCAAAGATACTGAGCAATCACCACATGTTGAAGGATCTATGACAATATAACTTCTATGTGAATATGAACAAACATAAATCATTACGTTGTCTTCCTTGTCCAACAACAACAATTTTGGCATATAATATTTAATGGGGGGTCACAATCATAAAATATGTCCATGATAGTGTATTTGCATGTGAATCATCTCTTCCCTTATTAATTCTTCCATGAATTGCATCATTGACCAATGCTATGTTTGTCAATCTCCATTTTACCACTTATACTTTTCCTTATGTGATGTCATTACTTAGCATATGATCCTTTTCATTTATTTTCCTTTTTATTTTGATTGCAACAGAAAAGTAAAGAAGCAAAAGCTCAAACTAAACTTTATTATATAACTCTCACACGATTACATAGATAGATAGATCACAAAACTAGCACTCGAAAATAGATCATACTAAACTTTTATTCAACTAGATCACGAAAGAGCTAAGGATCAAACTAAAATAGGTAAAGGTAAATAAAAGTGATGGTGATACGATACCGGGGCATCTCCCCCAAGCTTGGCTCAAGCCAAGGGGAGTGCCCATACCCGTGTACTCAAGTCTCCTTTGGTGGTGAAGATGATGAAGGTGGTGGTGATGAAGTGGTAGGCTTATCCTCCGGCTTCCAGGGCAAGGGATCACCATCATAAGATGATGCACGAGTCTCCCGAGTCCTGCAACTGGCAGCTAAACTCATACCTTTAAATATTGCTTCATGATCAAAATATTGGTTTTGAAGATCATAGATTTGACTTTGCAGAAAATTGATTTGCTCGTTGAAGGTGAAGACGATGTCCTTCATGGACCGGCCATCCACCATGTGATCATGGCTGAATTCCATGATCATGGAGTGATGAGAACTAAGTCCACGCTCCACCATCCCTTGGCACTTGAAGATGTCCTGTTCCACCGCCTCGAGCCTAGCCTCCATGCTTCCCGTCCTCTTGGGCCCCTGAACATCTCGGATGTGGAGCACCCCCTCACGCATCTCAATGGTTTGAGGGTGCTTCATCACCTCCGGCAAGTATGGGTTGATGACCTTCTCGAAGAACTTGTCCTTGGAGGAGCTTGGTGGAGCCATGGAGATCTAGATCTGACGAAAAAACAGCACGAAACAAGAAAAAAGATTTTTTCTTCGATGCGGTGGTCAAAACAATCGGGGGTATATATAAATATTTTTTATCTTGGGAAGCAAGAATATGGAAGGAAAACGGAGTCGGCAAGGTGTCCGAGGTGGGCACAACCCACCAGGGCGCGCCAGGCAGGGCAGGCGCGCCCTGGTGTATCGTGCTCACCTCGGTTGCTGATACGTCTCTAACGTATCGATAATTTATGAAGTATTCATGTCATATTTGCCTATGTTTTTACTATTGTTTTATGATTTATTGGGACTAACCTATTAATGGTTGCAAAATTTCACAAGTTCTTGTTTCACACTTTGATGTGTAGGAATTAATTGAAAATTGTCGAAAAAATGCAAAAGGAGCCTTGTTGGAGGAGGACTCTGACTTTCCTGAAATCTGTCCACGAACAGTTTTTAGAGATCGTCAGTTTGACCCCCGAATATGGCGTCAAATGGAAAAAGTTAAAACAAGGAAAGTGTGGGGAATTTTATGGAAATGATCCTGGACTACAAATTCGTCCAAAACGGAGTTCGGATATGATCTGGAGACCCGTTTTACTGAAGGAAAATATCTGATTACGGGATTACGAGAATTGATGACGTGATTGAGTCCAACTCTTACCATATCTGATATATTCGGCCAAGCCACGACTTTGGGGACTCATGAGGGCTGTGATGAGCCCCTAGGAAGGTTCTAGAGGTTCCCAAGAGCCATTGGATCAAGGGTCCATCCATCGGAGGGCCATAGAGCACCACAGAGGCACATATAAGGAGAGGAAAACCCTAATTTCGGGAGAGCCACGAATTTGCCTCTCCCTTGGCAGCCGCTAAGAAGGGGCGAGGCTCCTCCATTGCAGCACCAAGACCAAGGAAGAAAGAGGCGCAAGGGGCCGCCGCCCGTCGCCACCGCCGGCGCCCGTCGCCGGCGCCGTGGCCACCATCGCCTCCATCTCTTCGGGGCTGCACCTCTCCATCAACAAATCTCTCTTTCTCACCATGATAATGTGTGAGTAATCCTCCTCGGGGCTGAGGGTATGTACTAGTAGCTATGTGTTCAATCTCTCTCGCTCGTGTTTTTGAGATGGCAAGATCTTGATGTATCACGGGCTTTGTTAATATAGTTGGATCATATGGTGTGTTTCCCTTACTATCTTGTTGTGATGAATTGAATCTTTCCCTTTGAGATATCGTTATGTTGGATTGAACATTGGATTTGAGAACACTTGATATATGTCTTGCATGCGGATACCCGTGGTGACAATGGGGTGTTCTATTGATTCACTTGATATATATTTTGGTACTCAACTTGCGGATTCCCGCGTTGACATTGGGGTAATCTATGCATAGGGGTTGATACACGTTCTTGTCCTACTTTCTCCGATAGAAATCTTGGGGCACTATTTGAGGTTCTTTATGTGGATTGAGTATTATGAATCTGAAATTGTTTGATGTGTATCGTATAATTAACTCATGGATACTTGTGGTGACATTGGAGTATCTAGGTGACATTAGAGTTGTGTGATGCGTATCATATGGTGTTATTCTAGTATGAACTCTTAGATAGATCGAACGGAAAGGATAACTTGATGTTATCTTAGTATGAACTCTTGAATAGATCGATCAGAAAGGATAACTTTAAGGTGGTTTCGTACCCTACAAACAATTTCTTCTTATGTTCTCCGCTAGATAAGAACTTTGCAGTGATTCTTCGTTGCACGTTGAGGGATGGTTATGTGATCCAATTATATTAGCATTGTTGAGAGATTGCACTAGCGAAAGTACGGACCCTAGGCCTTGTTTTCAAGCATTGCAATACCGTTTGTGCTCACTTTTGTTACTTGCTACCTTGCTGTTTTTATATTTTCAGATTATAAAAACCTATATCTACCATCCATATTGCACTTGTATCACCATCTGTTCGCCGAACTAGTGCACATATACAATTTGTCATTGTATTGGGTGTGTTGGGGACACAAGAGATTTCTTGTATTTGATTGCAGGGTTGTTCGAGAGAGACCATCTTCATCCTACACCTCCCACGGATTGATAAACCTTAGGTCATCCACTTGAGGGAAAATTGCTACTGTCCTACAAAACTCTGCGCTTGGAGGCCCAACAAAGTCTACAAGAATAAAGTTGCGTAGTAGACATCAGTTGCTTTCCTGTTTATTTATTATTTTCCTAATTTTTATAATATTCCAAAACTAACAGAAAACATTTTTGCGGATTTTTCGAAGTCAGTTTACTTACCGTATCACGTACCTCCTCTTTTTCAAGATTCTGGAGTGTTCCCGAAAGTTTCCTTTTCTGGTGTCATGGTTTGGATAACATTGCTTTCAACATTAATAGGCGTAACTGAGATATAGTGTTTAATTCTTTGTCCTTTGACCACCTTCGGGTTAGTACCTTCGGCATTATTAATCTTGATAGCTCCAGAACGATAAACCTCTTCAATAACATATGGTCCTTCCCATTTGGAAAGATGCTTTCCTGCAAAAAATCTAAAACGAAAGTTGTACAAAAAAACATATTCTCCAGCTTTGAATTCCCGCTTTTGGATTCTTTTGTCATGCCATCTTTTAACTTTTTATTTGAATAGTTTGGCATTTTCATAAGCTTGAGTTCTCCATTCATCTTGTGAGCTGATATCAAATAACCTCTTTTCACCGGCAAGTTTGAAATCATAATTGAATTCTTTAATTGCCCAAAATGCTTTATGTTCTAACTCTAGAGGCAAATGACAAGCTTTTCCATACACCATTTTGTATGGAGACATACCCATAGGATTTTTATAAGCTGTTCTATAGGCCCAAAGTGCATCATCTAGTTTCTTAGACCAATTCTTTCAAGACCTATTGACAGTTTTTTGTAGTATTACTTTTATTTCTGTATTGCTAAGTTCAACTTGACCACTAGATTGAGGATGGTAGGGTGATGCAATTCTATGGTTAACATCATATTTAGCAAGCATCTTACGGAAAGCACCATGAAAAAAGTGTGAACCACCATCAGTCATTAAATATCTAGGGACTCCAAACCTCGGGAAGATAACTTCTTTAAGCATTTTAATTGAGGTGTTATGATCATCACTACTAGTTGGAATAGCTTCTACCCACTTAGTAACATAATCAACAGCAACCAAAATATGAGTATACCCATTAGAGGAAGGAAAAGGTCCCATATAGTCAAAACCCCAAACATCAAATGGTTCAACAACAAGTGAATAATTCATATGCATTTCCTGACGCTTACCGATATTACCAATTCTTTGGCATTCATCACAAGACAAGACAAACTTACGGGCATCCTTGAAGAGAGTAGGCCAATAAAAATCAGATTGCAATACCTTGTGAGCATTTCTATCTCCAGCATGATGTCCTCCATAGGCTTCAGAATGACATTTCCATAGGATTTGTTCCTGTTCATGCTCAGGTACACAACGTCTAATAATACCATCTACCCCTTCTTTATAAAGATGTGGGTCATCCCAAAAGTAATGTCTTAAATCAGAGAAGAATTTTTTCTTTTGTTGGTATGTGAAACTAGGTGGTATATATTTAGCAACAATGTAGTTAGAATAATCAGCATTCCAAGGAGGGTTTTGAGAAACATTTATTGCAGCTAACTGTTCATCAGGAAAACTATCATCAATAGGTAGTGGGTCATCAAGAATATTTTCTAACCTAGAAAAGTTATCAGCTACGGGGTTCTCAGCTCCTTTCCTATCAGTGATATGTAAGTCAAATTCTTGAAGCAAGAGAACCCACCTAATGAGTCTAGGTTTAGCATCTTTCTTTTCCATAAGATATTTTATAGAAGCATGATCGGTGTGAACAATAACTTTGGAATCAACAAGATCTAAATTTATCACAAGCAAAAACAGCTGCTAAAAATTCTTTTTTAGTAGTAGCATAGTTTCTTTGGGCACTGTCTAGAGTTTTGCTAGCATAATGGATAACATTCAATTTCTTATCAACTCTTTGTCCTAGAACAGCGCCAACAGCATAATCACTAGCATCACACATAAATTCAACAGGCAAGTTCCAATCATGTGGTTGAACAATAGGTGCAGAAGTTAAGGCTTTCTTGATTGTTTCAAAGGTTTCTACACAATCATCATCAAAAACAAATGGAATATCCTTTTGTAAAAGATTAGTAAGAAGCCTAGAAATTTTAGAGAAGTCTTTAATAAACCTCCTATAGAAACCAGCATGACCAAGGAAACTCCGAATACCTTTAATATCTTCAGGACATGGCATTTTCTCAATTGCATCAACTTTAGCTTTATCCACCGCAATGCCTCGTTCAGATATTTTATGCCCCAAGACAATACCTTCATTAACCATAAAGTGGCACTTCTCCCAATTCAAGATGAGATTAGTTTGTTCACATCTCTGCAAAACTCGATCAAGGTTGCTTAAGCAATCATCGAAAGAAGTTTCGTAAACGGAAAAATCATCCATGAAAACCTCCACAATCTTTTCACAAAAATCAGAGAATATAGCAGCCATACATCTTTGAAAGGTAGCAGGTGCATTGCATAAACCAAAAGGCATACGTCTATAAGCATAGGTTCCCAAAGGACAAGTAAAGGTGGTTTTCTCTTGATCAGATTGTGAAAAGGGTATTTGAGAGAAACCAGAATATCCATCCAGAAAACAAAAGTGTGTGTGCTTAGATAATCTTTCTAGCATTTGATCAATGAAAGGCAGAGGGTAATAATCTTTTCTAGTAACTTTGTTTAATTTTCTAAAATCAATCACCATTCTATAGCCAATGACAATTCTTTGTGGGATAAGTTCATTCTTAACATTAGGAACAACAGTAATACCTCCTTCTTAGGGACACAATGAACGGGACTTACCCACCTACTACCAGCTATGGGATAGATTATAGCTGCTTCAAGAAGCTTTAATATTTCAGTTCTTACCACTTATTTCATCTTAGGATTCAATCGCCGTTGGTGATCAACAACGGGTTTGGCATCAGGTTCCATATTAATCTTGTGCTGACATAGAGTACGACTAATGCCCTTAAGATCATCAAGAGTATATCCAATAGCAGCCCGGTGCTTCCTCGGAATTTTTAATAATCTTTCTTCTTCATGTTCTGAAAGGTTAGCACTAATAATAACAGGATATATCTTTTTCTCATCAAGATAAGCATACTTCAAAGTGTTAGGCAATTGTTTTAATTCAAACACAGGATCGCCTTTAGGTGGAGGAGGACCTCCTAGATTTTCAATAGGCAAATTGTGTTTTAGGAGAGGTTGTTGTTCAAAGAAAATTTTATCTATTTCATTTCTTTCACGCAAGTGCATATCATTTTCATGGTCTAGAAAATATTGTTCTAGTGGATCAGTAGGAGGAATGGCAATAGAAGCAACACCGATTATTTCATCCTTACTAGATAATTCTATATTATGTGGTTGTCTACTAAACTTGGAAAAGTTAAACTCATGAGACACATCACCAAAACTAACACCGACAGTTTGTTTTTGACAATCAATCTTAGCATTAACGGTGTTCAAGAAAGGTCTACCAAAGATAATGGGACAAAAGTCATCTTTTGGGGAACCAAGAACTAGAAAATCAGTAGGATATTTTATTTTCCCGCACAAGACTTCAACATCTCTAACAATCCCAAGTGGTGTGATGGTGTCTCTATTAGCAAGTTTAATAGTAACATCAATATCTTCTATTTCAGCAGGTGCTATATCATTCATAATTTCTTGGTATAAGGTAAAAGGAATAGCACTCACAATAGCACCCATATCACATAAACCATGATAGAAATGATCTCCTATTTTAATTGAGACAACAGGCATGCCAACTACGGGTCTATGTTTATCTTTTTCATCGGGTTTAACAATTCTAGTAGCTTCATCACGGAAGTAAATAACATGCCCATCAATATTTTCTACCAAGAGATCTTTAACCATTGCAACACTAGGTTCTACTTTAATTTGTTCAGAAGTCTTAGGTGATCTAATATTACTTTTGCGAACCACAGTTGATACCTTAGCATGTTCCTTTATCCTAACAGGGAAAGGTGGTTTTTCAATATAAGCAGTAGGCACAGCTGGATCAACATTGTAAATGATGGTTTCATCTTTAGCTATGATCGGTTCTTTAATTCTTCTTTAATAGGGAGTGATATTTAAACCACTTCTCCTTAGGGAGATCAACATGAGTAGCAAATGATTCACAAAAAGAGGCTACTATCTCAGAGTCAAGTCCATATTTAGTGCTAAACTTGTGAAAAGCATCAGTATTCATAAAAGATTTAACACAATCAAACTTAAGCTTAATACCTGACTCATTACCTTCGTCGAGTTCCCAATCTTCAGAGTTGCATTTAAATATTTCTAAGAGATCCCACTTGAATTCAATAGTCTTCTTCATAAAAGAATCAGTACAAGAAGTATCGAGCATGGATTGATCATTATGAGAAAGCCGAGCATAAAAATTCTGAATAATAATTTCTCTCGGGATATCATGATTCGGGAAGGAATATAACATTGACATAAGCCTCCCCCAAGCTAGAGCGATGCTTTCTCCTTCACGAGGCCAAACATTATATATATAATTCCGATCACGATGAACTAGATGCATAGGATAAAACTTTTGGTGGAATTCTAATTGCAATCGATTCTAGTTCCATGATCCAATATCAACACATAGCCTATACCATGTCAATGTTTTTCCCTTCAAAAATAAAGGGAAAACCTTCTTCTTAACTTCATCTCCGGGTAAACCTGCAAGCTTAAATAATCCACAAACTTCATTCACATGTATTAGGTGCATATCAGGATGTTCAGTTCCGTCTCTGGCATAAGGATTAGCTAGCAGTTGTTCTACCATACCCAAAGGAATTTCATAACCAATATTTTCAGTAGGTGCAGTAGGTTGAGGGGCAACTAATTGTGGTTCCGGTCGAGGTGAAGATACCCCTAACAAACCCATCAATGGATTGTTTTCCATAGTAGCAAGTGACAATAAATTTCAGCACGTAGTATAAGTTTTTCCTTACCGATTTCCACTTACCAAGAGCACTTCACTCCCCGGCAACGGCACCAGAAAAGAGTCTTGATGAGCCACAAGTATAGGGGGTCAATCATAGTTCTTTCGATAAGTAAGAGTGTCGAACCCAACGAGGAGCAGAAGGAAATGACAAGCGGTTTTCAGCAAGGTAATTTTCTGCAAGCACTGAAATAGTAGTTAACAGATAGTTTGATAGCAAGATAATTGGTAACGAGCAAGTAACGGTAATGGTAAATAAAGTCCAGCAAGGTAGCCCAATCCTTTTGTGGCAAAGGATAGGCCAGAACAGTCTCTTATAATAAGAAAAGTGTTCTTGAGGGTACACAGGAATTTCATCTAGTCACTTTTATCATGTTGGTTTGATTTGCGTTCGCTACTTTGATAATTTGATATGTGGGTGGACCGGTGCTTGGGTGCTGTTATTACTTGAACAAACCTCCCACTTATGATTAACCCCCTCGCAAGCATCCGCAACTACGAGAAAAGTATTACGATAAAATCTAACCATAGCATTAAATGTTCGGATCCAAATCAGCCCCTTACGAAGTAGCGCATAAACTAGGGTTTAAGCTTCTGTCACTCTGGCAACCCATCATCTAATAACTACTCCACAATGCATTCCCTTAGGCCGAAAGATGGTGAAGTGTCATGTAGTCGACGTTCACATGACACCACTAAGGGAATCACAACATACATATCATCAAAATATCGAACACGTATCAAATTCGCATGATTGCTTGCAACATGACTTCTCCCGTGACCTCAAGAACAAAGTAACTACTCACAAATAATATACATGCTCAAGATCAGAGGGGTATTGAATAGCATAATGGATATGAACATATAATCTTCCACGAAATAAACCATATAGTAATCAACTACAAGATGTAATCAACACAACTAGTCACCCACAGGTACCAATCTTAGGTTCCGGTACAAAGATTGAACACAAGAGATGAACTAGGGTTTGAGAGGAGATGGTGTTGTTGAAGATGTTGATGAAAATTGGCCTCCCAAAGATGAGAGCGTTGTTGGTGATGACGATGGCTTCGATTTCCCCCTCCGGGAGGGAAGTTCCCCCGGCGGAATCGCTCCGCCGGAGGGCAAAAGTGCTCCTGCCCAAGTTCCACCTCAAGACGGCAGCTTCTTCTAGAAATCCTCTCCTTATTTTATCTAGGTCAAAAGACCTTAAGTACCATAAGATGGGAACCGGAGGTGGGCTGGGCTGAGCACAACCCACCAGGGTGCGCCTGGGGGGGGGGGGGCTAGCACGCCCTGGTGTCCTATGCTCACCAGGTGCCCCCCCCTCCGGTAGTTATTTGCTCCCATATTTTTCATATATTCCAAAATAATTCTTCGTGAAGTTTCAGCTTATTTGGAGATGTGCAGAATAGGTATTTCTGATATGCCTTTTCGGGTCCAGAATTCCAGCTGTCGGCATTCTCCCTCTTTGTGTAAACCTTGCATATTATGAGAGAAAAGGCATTAGAATTACTCCATAAAGCATTATTATGCATAAAAACACTATAAATAACAGTAGGAAATCATGATGCAAAATGGACGTATCACTCCTCCACTCTTCAGGCCGAAGGATAGACAGATGCAGCAGTACACTCCGCAACGAGTAAGGAAGGCGGTCTTCTCCTCATCTTGCTTGGCCATCTTGATCTGGTGGTAACCTGAAATGGCACCCAGGAAGCATAGCAGCTTGCACCCGGCTATAGAGTTCACGATCTGATCGATGTGCGGCAGTGGATAGTGGTCCTTGGGGCAGGCTTTGTTGAGATCAGTGAAGTCGATGCACATCCGCCCGTCTCCATTGTGCTTCTGGACCACAACGAGATTGGCAACCCACTCGTGGTGTAGTACCTCGCAGATGAAGCCTGCCTCCTGAAGCTTCTTAGTCACTTGAATGATGAATTTATATTTATCTATTGCATGGCATCGTGCCTTTTGCTTCACGGGCCATGCATTTGGGCACACGGCCAAATGATGCTCAATCACCTCCCTTGGCACTCCAGGCATGTCTAATGGTGTCCAGGCGAACATATTAGCATTTTCCCGAAGGAAGGTGACAAGATTGCCTTCCTATTTTGCGGAGAGGCCGCTGCCGATGGTGACAGTGGGCCTGGAGCCACTGCCGTCCGATGACACTTTCTTGGTTTTCGCATGGTCCTGAGAGAACATTGGTTCTTCTTGGATGGCGCCGGCTCGATGTCGTCCTTATCAGCGGGATGGGCGATGGCGACAGCCTTGTAAGCTCTCTTAAGGGTGCACATCGCATCCTTCTCATCACATCGGATGGTGATGGTGTCGATGCAGCCCGGAAGCTTGACGGTGTTGTAGGCGTGGTGAGTTACCACCATGAACTTGGCAAGCGTAGGGTAGCCCAATATGGCGTTGTAGGGCAGGCCAATGTGCGCCACGTCGAAGTCGATGAGCTCAGTGTGGTAGTTCTTGCGGCTGTCAAAGGTAACTGGGAGACTTACTTTGCCCCAGGGGCAGTGTGGAGCCATCGGTCATGCCTGAGAATGGCCTCGTGGGCATGAGGCGCTCGTAAGGCACTTGGACAACCTCGAAGGTCTCCACAGAAAGCGCGTTGAGGCCCGCCCCGCCGTCGATGAGAGTCTTGGTGACTGCGACGTTTTTTATGGTGGGTGTGCACAGCGGAGGAATTGTCCCCACAGCCCTTGGGGACTTGGGGTGGTCGGTGGAGTCGAAGGAGATCAGGAACCATGACCACTTGAGGGGCCTGGCGATGTCGACTCCAGGAAGTGCAGCATTAACCTCCTGGGAGAACTGCTTGAAGTGGTGGTTTGAGGCGAGAGCCTGAGCTCCACCAAGGATGCACATCACGTCACGAGGCTCCTGATAGCTCCCAGCGTCTTCATCAGGTAGATTTTCCCTGTTGGCGCGGGGCGGGGCGGCATTGACTTGAGGGGGACAAACTGTTGGGGTTGATGCCGCCAGCCCTGCCGGAAGTTGTTGTTGCAATTGCAGTCATTATCGTTGTTGCGGTCATTCCAGCAGCTTCCATTGCGGTCGCTGCCACAGCCTCCACAACGTTCATTGCGGTCGTTGTGCCTTCCTTTTTGGTCACACTGGAGCATCCTAAGCTCCTAGCAGTCCTCGGTGCGATGAGTGTTCATGTTGTGGAAGGCAGATGTGGGCCGTCCATCTTTCCTGGGCGGAAGCTCGTAACGGTCACGCCCATGCTTCTATTCAGTCTCGGCCGCAAGCACAACGGGGACCTTGCGCTTGACGTCCTTGTTCTTGGCCTTGGCGGCATCGAGGGCCGCGTCTGGATCGTTGTGGGCGAAGAGGCGGCCCTCTTCAGCCTTGGCGCACCGGTCGGCGCGGTCGAAGAGCGTGGCGACGGAGTCAAGCTCATCATTGATGGCGAGCTTCTCACGCATCTTGATGTCTGTGATGCCCGCAGAGAACGCAAAGATGATTGCGGCGTCGGAAGCACGCGGGATCTTGTTGCACACCTGGCTGAAGCGCTGGATGTACTTGCGGAGAGTCTCTCCAGGCTACTGGCGCACAACATGCAAGTCGTCGAGGGTGAGAGGACGCTCGTATGTGCCCTTGAAGTTGGAGACAAATTGTGTGCACAACTCGGACCACGAGGAGATGGAGCTCTCGGGGAGGTTCATTGGCCACAAGCGTGCTACATCCTTGAGGGCCATGGGGAACCAGTTGGCCATAACCTTGTTGTCGCCGCCAACAACCTCGATGCCGATGGCCTAGAGCTGCAAGAACTCCGCGCAGTTGGGGGAGCCGTCGTAGCGAGGAGGTAGCTCCGGCTTGAAGGGCGTAGGCCACACCACGCAGTGCAGCTCAGGAGTGAAGGCTCGGCAGCCCCCACTGCTGGATGGGGTGCCACCGGCAAGAGCGGCACAATTCTGGAGCCCGGCCGCGGTGACATCCTGGAGGGTGCGGTTCTGGCACTCGCGTTGCCTCTCAAGGATAACTCGCATGTCAAGGGCCGCACGACAGATGATCTGGCAGCTAGGATGTGCCTAAGGTGGGGAAGAAGCCCTGTGGGACGGCTCTAGAGTGCGCGCACTGAGACAATGCCCTTCGTACTCGTCGGGGAGAGGAGGAGGAGGCATGTCCGGCCCTGCCCTGGCGCCCTACGATAGGGGAGGAGGAGGCAGGGAGTTGGTGAAGTCCGGGATATCTCCGGCGGTGTCGACGAGCTCGGTGATGCACGCAAGCCATGAATCATAGCCGGCCGGAGTTGGACGGTAGCAAAGTGATACGTCCATTTTGCATCATGCTTTTATATCGATATTTATTGCATTATGGGCTGTTATTACACATTAAGGTACAATACTTATGCCTTTTCTCTCTTATTTTACAAGGTTTACATGAAGAGGGAGAATGCCGGCAGCTGGAGTTCTGGACTGGAAAAGGAGCAAATATGAGAGACCTATTCTGCACAACTCCAAAAGTCCTGAAAAGTTACGAAGAATTATTTTGGAATATATAAAAAATATTGGGCGAAAGAAATATCAGAGGGGACCCACCAGGAGGTCACAAGCCAGGGGGGCACGCCCTACCCCCCTGGGCACGCCCCTGTGGCTTGTGGGCCCCCTGGCAGGCCTCCGGTGCCCATCTTCTGCTATATGGAGGGTTTTGACCTGGAAAAAATCATAAGAGAGCTTTCAGGACGAAGCGCCGCCGTCTCGAGGCGGAACTTGGGCAGAACCAATCTAGAGCTCCGGCGGAGCTGTTCTGCCGGGGAAACTTCCCTCCTGGAGGGGGAAATCAAAGCCATCGTCATCACCAACGATCCTCTCATCGAGAGGGGGTCAATATCCATCAACATCTTCACCAGCACCATCTCCTCTACAAACCCTAGTTCATCTCTTGTATCCGATCTTTGTCTCAAAACCTCAGATTGGTACATGTGGGTTGCTAGTAGTGTTGATTACTCCTAGTAGTTGATGCTAGTTGGTTTACTTGGTGGAAGATCATATGTTCAGATCCTTAATGATAATTAATACTCCTCTGATTATGAACATGAATATGCTTTGTGAGTAGTTACGTTTGTTCCTGAGGACATGGGATAAGTCTTGTTATAAGTAATCATGTGAATTTGGTATTCGTTCGATATTTTGATGAGATGTATGTTGTCTCTCCTCTAGTGGTGTTCTGTGAACGTCGACTACATGATACTTCACCATTATTTGGGCCTAGGGGAAGGCATTGGGAAGTAATAAGTAGATGATGGGTTGCTAGAGTGACAGAAGCTTAAACCCTAGTTTATGCGTTGCTTCGTAAGGGGCTGATTTGGATCCATATGTTTCATGCTATGGTTAGATTTATCTTAATACTTCTTTTGTAGTTGCGGATGCTTGCGAGAGAGGTTAATCATAAGTGGGAGGTTTGTCCAAGTAAGGGCAGCACCCAAGCACCGGTTCACCCACATATCAAATTATCAAAGTAACGAACGCAAATCATATTAGCATGATGAAAACTAGCTTGACAGAAATTCCCATGTGTCCTCGGGAGCGCTTTGCTTTATATAAGAGTTTGTCCAGGCTTGTCCTTTGCTACAAAAAGGATTGGGCCACCTTGCTGCACCCTTGTTACATTTGTTACTTGCTACCCGTTACGAATTATCTTATCACAAAACTATCTGTTACCGATAATTTCAGTGCTTGCAGAGAATACCTTGCTGAAAACCGCTTGTCATTTCCTTCTGCTCCTCGTTGGGTTCGACACTCTTACTTATCGAAAGGACTACGATACATCCCCTATACTTGTGGGTCATCAAGACTCTTTTCTGGCGCCGTTGCCGGGGAGTGAAGCGCCTTTGGTGAGTGGAACTTGGTAAGGAAAAATTTATATAGTGTGCTGAAATTTACTGTCACTTGTTACTATGGAAAATAATCCTTTGAGGGGCTTGTTCGGGGTATCTTCACCCCGACCGGAAGC
The DNA here is from genome assembly GCA_039707655.1 of Elymus sibiricus. Lineage (NCBI taxonomy): Eukaryota > Viridiplantae > Streptophyta > Magnoliopsida > Poales > Poaceae > Elymus > Elymus sibiricus. The sequence continues at coordinate 180,366,778 of CM077667.1, forward strand.
ACAAAGAGATGCTCCTCAACCTACTACACCTACTGAAAATATTTATTATGAAATTCCTTCGGGTATGATAAAGAAACTGCTAGCTAATCCTTATGCAGGAGATGGAACACTACATCCTGATTTGCATCTAATCTATGTGGATGAAGTTTGTGGATTATTTAAGCTTGCAGGTTTGCCCGAGGATGATGTCAAGAAGAAGGTCTTTCCTTTATATTTGAAGGATAAGGCATTGACATGGTATAGGCTATGTGATGATATTGGATCATGGAACTACAACCGATTGAAATTGGAATTTCATCAGAAGTTTTATCCTATGCATCTGGTTCATCGTGATCGGAATTATATTTATAATTTTTGGCCTCGTGAAGGAGAAAGAATCGCTCAAGCTTGGGGGAGGCTTAAGTCAATGTTATATTCATGCCCCAATCATGAGCTCCCAAGAGAAATTATTATTCAGAATTTTTATGCTCGGCTTTCTCGTAATGATCAATCCATGCTCGATACTTCTTGAACTGGTTCCTTTATGAAGAAAGATATTGAATTCAAATGGGACTTATTGGAAAGAATTAAATGCAACTCTGAAGATTGGGAACTCGACGAAGGTAAGGAGTCAGGTATAAACCTTAAGTTTGATTGTGTTAAATCCTTTATAGACACCGATGCTTTTCGTGAATTTAGCACTAAATATGGACTTGACTCTGAGATAGTAGCTTCTTTCTGTGAATCTTTTGCTGCTCATGTTGATCTCCCTAAGGAGAAGTGGTTTAAATATCATCCTCCCATTGAAGTGAAAGTAGTTGAACCTATTAAAGTTGAAGAAGAAACTATTATTTATAATGTTGATCCTGTTATTCCTGCTGCTTATATTGAGAAGCCACCTTTCCCTGTTAGAATAAAGGAACATGCTAAAGCTTCAACTGTGGTTTGTAAGAGTGATACTAGAACACCTACACCCCCTGAACAAATTAAAGTTGAACCTAGTATTGCTATGGTTAAAGATCTCTTGGTTGATAATATTGATGGGCATGTTATTCATTTCTGTGATGAAGCTGCTAGAATTGCTAGACCTGATGCTAAAGATAAACATAGACCAATTGTTGGCATGCCTGTTGTTACTGTTAAAATAGGAGATCATTGTTATCATGGCTTGTGTGATGTGGGTGCTAGTGTGAGTGCAATTCCCTTTACCTTATATCAAGAAATTATGAATGATATTGCACCAGCTGAATTAGAGGAAATTGATGTTACCATTAAGCTTGCTAATAGAGATACTATAGCACCAGTTGGGATTGTTAGAGATGTTGAAGTCTTGTGTGGGAAAATAAAGTATCCTACTGATTTTCTTGTTCTTGGTTCCCCACAAGATGATTTTTGTCCCATTATATTTGGTAGACCTTTCTTGAATACTGGTAATGCTAAGATAGATTGTGAGAAAGAAACTGTTACTGTAAGTTTTGGGGATGTGTCTCATGAGTTCAATTTCTCTAAATTTCGTAGACAATCCCAGGACAAAGAATCTCCTAGTAAAGATGAAATTATTGGTCTTGCTTCTATTGCTGTGCCTCCTACTGATCCCTTAGAACAATATTTGCTAGACCATGAAAATGATATGCATATGAATGAGAGGAATGAAATAGATAAGATTTTCTTTGATCAGCAGCCTATTTTGAAACACAACCTGCCTGTTGAAATACTTGGGGATCCTCCTCCACCCAAGGGTGATCCCGTGTTTGAGCTTAAACAATTACCGGATACTTTGAAATATGCTTATCTTGATGAAAAGGAGATATATCCTGTTATTATTAGTGCTAACCTTTCAGAGCGTGAAGAGAAGAGATTATTGAAAACTCTGAGGAAGCACCGTGCTGCTATTGGATATACTCTTGATGATCTTAAGGGCATTAGTCCCACTCTATGTCAGCATAAAATTAATATGGAGCCTGATGCTAAACCAGTTGTTGATCACCAACGTCGGTTAAATCCTAAAATGAAAGAAGTGGTAAGAAATGAAATACTAAAGCTTCTGGAGGCAGGTATAATTTATCCTATTGCTGATAGTAGATGGGTTAGTCCCGTTCATTGTGTTCCTAAGAAAGGAGGTATTACCGTTGTTCCTAATGATAAAAATGAATTGATCCCGCAAAGAATTGTTACAGGATATAGAATGGTAATTGATTTTAGGAAATTAAATAAAGCTACTAGGAAAGATCATTACCCTCTACCTTTTACTGATCAAATGCTAGAAAGACTATCCAAACACACTCATTTTTGCTTTCTAGATGGTTATTCTGGTTTCTCTCAAAAACCTGTGTCAAAAGAGGATCAAGAAAAGACCACTTATACTTGTCCTTTCGGTACCTTCGCTTACACACGTATGCCTTTTGGTTTATGCAATGCACCTGCTACCTTTCAAAGATGTATGATGGCTATATTCTCTGACTTTTGTGAAAAGATTGTTGAGGTTTTCATGGATGTTTTCTCCATTTACGAAACTTCTTTTGATGATTGCTTGAGCAACCTTGATCGAGTTTTGTAGAGATGTGAAGAAACTAATCTTGTCTTGAATTGGGAGAAGTGCCACTTTATGGTTAATGAGGGCATTGTCTTGGGACACAAAATCTCCGAAAGAGGTATTGAAGTTGATAAAGCTAAAGTTGATGCTATTGAAAAAATGCCGTGTCCTACGGATATCAGAGGTATAAGAAGTTTCCTTGGTCATGCTGGTTTCTATAGGAGGTTTATTAAAGACTTCTCTAAGATTTCTAGGCCTCTCACTAATCTTTTGCAAAAAGATGTTCCATTCGTTTTTGATGATGATTGTGTAGAAGCATTTGAAATTCTTAAGAAGGCCTTGATCACTGCACCTGTTGTTCAACCACCTGATTGGAACCTACCCTTTGAAATTATGTGTGATGCTAGTGATTATGTCGTTGGTGCTGTTCTAGGACAAAGAGTTGATAAGAAATTAAATGTTATCCATTATGCTAGTAAAACTCTAGACAGTGCTCAAAGAAACTATGCTACCACTGAAAAGGAATTTTTAGCAGTTGTGTTTGCTTGTGATAAGTTCAGACCTTATATTGTTGATTCCAAAGTAACTATTCACACTGATCATGCTGCTATTAAATATCTTATGGAAAAGAAAGATGCTAAACCTAGACTTATTAGATGGGTTCTTCTGCTACAAGAATTTGATTTGCGTATTATTGATAGAAAGGGTGCTGAGAACCCCGTAGCAGACAACTTGTCTAGGTTAGAAAATGTTCTTGATGACCCACTACCTATTGATGATAGCTTTCCTGATGAACAATTAGCTGTCATAAATGCTTCGCGTAATGCTCCATGGTATGCTGATTATGCTAATTACATTGTTGCTAAATTTATACCACCTAGCTTCACATACCAACAAAAGAAAAAGTTCTTCTATGATTTAAGACATTACTTTTGGGATGATCCACACCTTTATAAAGAAGGAGTAGATGGTGTTATTAGACGTTGTGTACCTGAGCATGAACAGGAACATATTCTTCACAAGTGACATTCCAAGGTCTACGGAGGACACCACGCTGGAGATAGAACTGCACATAAGGTACTACAATCTGGTTTTTATTGGCCTACTCTCTTCAAGGATGCTCGTAAGTTTGTCTTGTCTTGTGATGAATGTCAAAGAATTGGTAATATTAGTAGACGTCAGGAAATGCCTATGAATTACTCACTTGTTATTGAACCATTTGATGTTTGGGGTTTTGATTATATGGGACCTTTTCCAAAGTCTAACGGGTATACTCATATTCTAGTTGTTGTTGATTATGTTACTAAGTGGGTAGAAGCTATTCCAACTAGTAGTGCTAATCATAACACTTCTATTAAAATGCTTAAAGAAGTTATTTTCCCTAGATTTGGAGTCCCTAGATATTTAATGACTGATGGTGGTTCACACTTTATTCATGGTGCCTTCCGTAAATTGCTTGCTAAGTATGATGTTAATCATAGAATTGCATCTCCTTATCATCCTTAGTCTAGTGGTCAAGTAGAATTGAACAATAGAGAAATTAAATTGATCTTGCAGAAGACTGTTAATAGATCCAGAAAAATTGGTCTAAGAAACTTGATGATGCATTATGAGCTTATAGAACTGCTTACAAAAACCCTATGGGTATGTCTCCGTATAAAATGGTTTATGGTAAAGCATGTCACTTACCTCTTGAACTAGAACATAAAGCTTATTGGGCAATTAAAGAGCTCAACTATGATTTCAAACTTGCTGGTGAGAAGAGGTTATTTGACATTAGCTCACTTGATGAATGCAGAACCTAGGCCTATGAGAATGCCAAGTTGTTTAAGGAAAAAGTTAAGAGATGGCATGATAAAAGGATACAAAAGCGTGAATTCAATGTAGGTGACCATGTCTTGCTATACAATTCTCATTTAAGATTTTTTGCAGGAAAACTTCTCTCTAAAGGGAAGGACCTTACATTATCGAGGAAGTATATCGTTCCAGTGCCATCAAGATCAACAACGCCGAAGGCACAAATCCTAAGGTGGTAAACGGGCAAAGAATCAAACATTATATCTCAGGTACTCCCATAAATGTTGAAACCAATATTATCAATACCATGACTCCGGAGGAGTACATTAGGGAGACCTACCCGAACATTTCAGACTCTGAAAAGGAATAGGTATGTGTTACGGTAAGCAAACCGACTCCAAAACTTTTCCAATAGCAATTTTTATCTGTTTTGGAATATTTAATAAATTAGGAAAATTTAAAGTAGCCCCAAGAGTGCACGAGGAGGCGACAAGCCAGGGGGGCACGCCCCTGTGGCTTGTGGCCACCCCGTGTACCCTCCGGACTCCGTTTTCTTGTGGTATACTCCTTCAGGTCGGTAAAAATTCATTATATAATCTCCCGAAGGTTTTGACCTTCGTAACACGACAATACCTCATGTTTTCGTTTTGAGCTGTTTCTGCAGCAGATTTAGAGCGAGATGTCTTCGGAAGAGTCGGTCGGGGAGAGCCGTGCCTCTCACCTGACACCGGGGCCCGGAGCATTCAGCGAAGCCAACCACTTCGGGCGGGCCACGGAGGAAGAGATGGAGGCCGACTTGAAAAGGATAGATGCCATGGAGGAAGACCAAGAAGTTACCTCTCGTCTACAACCTGGAGCCATGTTGGAAGAAATTCAGAGCTCAGCAATTCCGAATTCGGTTATCCCTCCCAATGCTAAATTTCTTACTTATGAAAATATGAAAAAGAGTGTTGCTTCTTCCCCCGCAGCAATGAAACATCCATGGGTTATGGGAGCTCTAACCGTCACTGGAAAACTTCGCAAGGAAATAATGGATCTCAGACAGCAAAATAACAAGCTTGAGGAGGAGAATCGCATTTTAAGGGGCATCATCGCCTAGAATATAACTTCACCACCTCCGAAGAAAGACAACTAAACACATGGGTATGGGCACTCCCCTTGGCTTGTGCCAAGCTTGGGGGAGGTGCCCCGGCATCGTATCACCATCACATCTTTTACTTTTATCGTTTTTCTTAGTTCGATCCTTTTGGTTATATCTTGATCTAGTAGAATAAAGTTTTAGTGTGATCTAGTTTTGTGTTTTACTTTATGTTCCCCCTATGTAAGCAAGTCTGAGAGTTATATAATAAAAAGTAGTTTTGAGTTGAGGGCTTTGCTTGCTTGCTATGATCTTGAGTAATAGAAAGAAGTATAGAATAAAAGCAAAGAGTATATATAATGATCTTATGGGGGGTGATGACTTCACATATAAGAAGTATGTCGATTGAATTTTGTTGTCAGTTGACAAACATAGCGATTGGTCATTGTGGCAATTAAAAGGAAGTAATAAAGAAAGAGCGGTTCACATATAAATATATTATCTTGGACATCTTTTATGATTGTGAGCACTCATTAAAATATTATATGCTAAGAAGTTGATGTTGGACAAGGAAGACAACATAATGGGTTATGTTTGCTTATTTCCGAATAGAAGTTATATGGTTATAGATCCTTTAACATGTGACGCTTGCTTCCACCCTATATCAGCCAAAACTTCCGCACCAAGTAGAGATACTACTTGTGCATCCAAACACCCTTAACCCAGTTTTGCCATGAGAGTCCACCATACCTACCTATGGATTGAGTAAGATCCTTCAAGTAAGTTGTCATCGGTGCAGGCAATAAAAGTTGCTCTCTAAATATGTGTGATCTATTAGTGTGAGGAAAATAAACTTTATACGAACTTGTGATATGGAAGAAATAAAAGCGACGGACTACATAATAAAGTTCTTTATCACAAGGGGCAATATAAAGTGACGTTCTTTTGCATTAAGGGATTGCGCACCCAACTATAAAAGTGCATGACAACCTCTGCTTCCCTCTACGAAGGGCCTATCTGTTACTTTTACTTTCTAGTACTTACCTTTATGCAAGAGTCGTGGTGATCTTCATCACTTCCCTTATTCCGGCTTTCTCTCTTGGCAAGCGTCATGTGTTGGGGAATGATCTAGACACATATATCCACTCGGAAGTGGGTGATCATGAGTTATTTCTGTTGACATTACCCTTGAGGTAAATAGTGGGGAGGCGAAACTATAAGCCCCTATCTTTCTCTGTGTCCGATTGAAGCTTTGACCTCATAGGTACCGCGTGAGTGTTAGCAATTATGAAAGACTAAAAGATGATTGAGTATGTGGATTTGCTTTACAAGCTCTTATATTGACTCTTTCCGATGTTATGATAAATTGGAATTGCTTCAATGACTAAGATCATAGTGTGTTGGTTCTCAATAGAGTTCTTGATTCATACTTTACCTTGTGAATGAATTATTACTTTAGCATAAGAAATTATATGTCAATATATATTGCTGTTCTAAAGATGACCATGATGCCTTCATGTCCGTATTTTATTTTATCGACACCTCTATCTCTAAACATGTGGACATATTTATTGATTTCGGCTTTCGCTTGAGGACAAGCAAGGTCTAAGCTTGGGGGAGTTGATACGTCCATTTTGCATCATGATTTTATATTGATATTTATTGCATTATGGGTTGTTATTACACATTATGGTACAATACTTATGCCTTTTATCTCTTATTTTACAAGGTTTACATGAATAGGGAGAATGCCGGCAGCTGGAGTTCTGGACTGGAAAAGGAGCAAATATGAGAGACCTATTCTGCACAACTCCAAAAGTCCTGAAAAGTTACGGAGAATTATTTTGGAATATATAAAAAATATTGGGCGAAAGAAATATCAGAGGGGACCCACCAAGAGGTGACAAGCCAGGGGGCGCGCCCTACCCCCCTGGGCGCGACCCTGTGGCTTGTGGGCCCCCTGGCAGGCCTCCGGTGCCCATCTTCTGCTATATGGAGGGTTTTGACCTGGAAAAAATCATAAGAGAGCTTTCGAGATGAAGCGCCGCCATCTCGAGGCGGAACTTGGGCAGAACCAATCTAGAGCTCCGGCGGAGCTGTTCTGCCGGGGAAACTTCCCTCCCGGAGGGGGAAATCGAAGCCATCGTCATCACCAACAATCCTCTCATCGAGAGGGGGTCAATCTCCATCAACATCTTCACCAGCACCATCTCCTCTACAAACCCTAGTTCATCTCTTGTATCCGATCTTTGTCTCAAAACCTCAGATTGGTACCTGTGGGTTGCTAGTAGTGTTGATTACTCCTTGTAGTTGATGCTAGTTGGTTTACTTGGTGGAAGATCATATGTTCAGATCCTTAATGATAATTAATACTCCTCTGATTATGAACATGAATATGCTTTGTGAGTAGTTACGTTTGTTCCTGAGGACATGGGATAAGTCTTGTTATAAGTAATCATGTGAATTTGGTATTCGTTCGATATTTTGATGAGATGTATGGTGTCTCTCCTCTAGTGGTGTTATGTGAACGTTGACTACATGACACTTCACCATTATTTGGGCCTAGGGGAAGGCATTGGGAAGTAATAAGTAGATGATGGGTTGCTAGAGTGACAGAAGCTTAAACCCTAGTTTATGTGTTGCTTCGTAAGGGGCTGATTTGGATCCATATGTTTCATGCTATGGTTAGATTTATCTTAATACTTCTTTTGTAGTTGCAGATGCTTGCGAGAGAGGTTAATCATAAGTGGGAGGTTTGTCCAAGTAAGGGCAGCACCCAAGCACCTAGATAGCTATCTCTCTCTCTCTCTCTCTCTCTCTCTCTCTTGATCTTCAATACAAAGTTCACCGCATCTTCGCGGTGATCTATTCGATGTAATCACTTTGTGCGGTGCGTTTGTTGGGATCCAATGAATTGTGGGTTTAAGTTCAGATTATTCATGAAAAAGATTTGAGTCTTCTCTGGTTTCTATTATGATTCTTATTTGCATTATTATTGTAGCTTCTTAAATCTCTCTGATCTATTGAAATGGTTTGGCCAACTAGATTGATATTTCTTCACTGAGAGGGGTGCGTTGTAGTGGGTTCAATCAGACGGGTTTCTATATCCCAGTGACAGAAGGGGACAAGATGCATCTTTGTATTGTTGCCACTAAGGATAAAACGATGGAGTTAATTCATATTGATTGAGTTTTCTTTGCCTACATCATGTCATCGTTCTCCAAGCATTACTCTGTTTATCAAGAACTTAATACTTAGAGGCAAGCATAGAAGCGCTCTCGACGTGGAATAATATTAATAGGTGCAGGCAGGAGTCGGCCTATTTGTTTATGGACGTGATGCCTATATACACATGATCATTGCCGTGAATATCGCATAACTATGCGCTTTTCTATCAATTGCCCAACAGTAAAAATTTTACCCACTGTATGCCTACTACATGAGAGATGCCACTAGAGAGCACTACGGCCCCCGGGTCTATTCACTTATATATTTACAAAAGCTTTCAATACCTTGCTGCCATTTATTTGTTTTTATTTTATTTTGCAACTTACTTTATTCAACTTTCATCTACACACTTCACTAGCTTGCAAATAACGAGTCCAAGGGGATTGACAACCCTCTTGCCCGCGTTGGGTGCAAGTGTTTGCTTCTTTGTGTGCAGTCGCTGAAGAGGGGGGTTGCGTGCTACTCCTATTGGTTCGATAAACCTTGGTTCGCAACTAGGGGAAATACTAATCTTACTATGCTGCATCACTCGTTCCTCTTCACAGAAAGCCCAACGCAGATCACAAGTATCAGGAAGGATTTCTGGCGCCGTTGCCGGGGAGTATCACCAACCTACTATCAAGTAACTTCGCACAAATTATCATTAACTTGTTCTACTTTTTATTTGTTGTTATATTTAGTTTGCTTCATAAAAAATCAAAAATAGAAAAATACTTATCTTTGCTTGTTTGCTTGTTACTATGGCTAGTCTTACTTATGTTCCCTTTACTCCCGAGAATGAGGTGCTTAATTTTAAACAAAGGGGAGGAGAAAGTTTGCGAGATGCTTGGCATAGGATTTGCAATTCTCAAAATAAATCAATTCATAAGAAATCCCCCAATATCTTGCTTCGTAATGTTTATGTGGGTATTACTACTTGGTATAGGTTCGTACTTGATACTATTACTGGTGGTAATTTCTTAACGAGTCACACTTCGGATGCTTTCAAATCCATGGAAAATTTAGTTGGGGCACCACCTCTTGTTATTAATGAAACTACTTTGACCTTGGAGCATGTTATGCAAAGAATTTATATTATTGAAAATAAAATTGCCACTAAAGAACAAGTTGAGGAGTTAGATAAAAATATTCACAATCATGTTACTCAACTTGGGTCAAAGATAGGAATCACTTTGAAAGCACTAAAGGAGAAAGATGCAACTATTAATGAGCAGGTAGAGAAAAGTTTTGGTAGAATTGATAAAATAGAGGAAGTCTTTGATAAAATGGGTTCCGCTTTTACCCCATCCAAAGCTAATGCTAGTACCTCTCTAGGAAAGAATCCTAAGATTATGTATGTCCCCAAGAATACTAGTATCACTCCTATTAAAAGAAATGAGGATCTCAAGATGATTAGTGTGCATCCCAAATTTATAAATTTTATAAAAGATTCTATCTTCAAGTTTCCTCCTGTAGGAAACATGGTTGTGTGATTGAGGAAGCTTGAGACCAAAGATGGCAACACTTGACCATACGCATTATGCCTAGCTATGGGCATAAAACAATAGCGTTAGTTGGGAGGCAATCCAATAGTTATCTTATTTTCTTGCTTTTTACTTTCTGTTTGTTTTTGATAACATGATTATTGCCTCTGTAATGATTTTGTTTTTATGTTTAAATTAGTGTTTGTGCCAAGTAAGCCTTTGGGATGACTTATAAGATGAGTAGAATTGATACGGTGCAAAAACAAAAACTTTAGCATGCAGTGCAAAATTTCTATTATTTTACTGGAATGTTTTTTTGATCTGAATTTTTTACACAGTATTTATATAAAAATTATTATGGTTTTCCTAGTTTTTCAGAATTTTTATAGTTACAGAAGTATAGATTCTCTACAGATCTTTACAGACTGTTCTGTTTTAGACAGATTCGGTTTTGGCTTGCATAGTTTGCTTGTTTTTATGATGCTATGGATTGTATCGGGGGGTATAAGCCATGGAGAAGTTAGAATACAGTACCTTATGCAATAATAAAATAATAATCAATGTATAACAGTACCTAGAGTATTTGATATGTTTACTATACTAACGGATCTCACAAAGATTTTGTTGAGTTTTGTGAACTGAAGTTTTCAAGTTTTGGGTGCTATCACGATGGTGAAGGAATAAGGAGCGGCAAGAGCCTAAGCTTGGGGATTGCCAAGGCACCCCAAGGTAATATTCAAGGAAGACTCAAGCGTCTAAGCTTGGGGATGCACCGGATGGCATCCCCTGTTTCGTCTCAATCCATCGGTATGTCACTTGGAGCTATATTTTTATTCATCACATGATATGAGTTTTGCTTGGAGCGTCGTTTTATTTAGTTTTCTTTTGTTTTTGCTTTTCCACAATCATTGTTTGCTGGACACACCCACTTGAGAGAGACACAAGATCACCATAATTTATTAGAATACTCTTTGTGCTTCACTCATATCTTTTGAGCTTAGCAGTTGCTCTAGTACTTCACTTATATCTTTTAGAGCACGGTGGCGTATAGATTTTATATAAATAATTGCACTCTCATTCTTCACTTATATTTGTTTCAGAGTTAATAAATAGTGACGTTAATTTGCATGGGTTATAAGACTAGTCCAAAAATAATAGGTATCCAATGAGGGCATAATCAAAACCACATGTAGCACATAAAAGAGAAACTACGGGTTAGTGATATTGATGTGGTAATATAAAAGGGCATGAGTGCATGATCATTGGTTAGTAAAAGTATCGTGAATTAGCGGGTGTTAACTTGTTGATCATCTAAATATTTTTTATAGCATGGTGATGATGTGTGAGCATACTTATTCCTCATTGAGATCCTAGTGCTGTTTAAATCGGAGGCGCGCGATGGTTAACTCCTCCCAACCTCCTCCCAAAGGGCATGTGTAGGATCAAAGTATGTCTAGAGGGGGGTGACTAGACTACTTGACCAAATATAAATTCTACCTTTTCCCAATTTTAAGTGTTGGCAGATTTTAGCAATGATAGCAAGTCAAGTACACCCTGCACATGCATGTCTAAGAGTATAGCAGCGGAAAGTAACAACAAGCATGTATAGTAGAGGGTAGGAAGGAAGATCAAACGCAATTTGTAGACACGAAGATTTTTCCCGTGGTTCCGATAGGTGGTGCTATCGTACGTCCACGTTTATGGAGTCTTCAAGCCACGGAGGGTAACGATCGCGAGAGTCCACGGAGGGCTCCACCCATAAGGGTCCACGAAGTAGCAACCTTGACTATTCCATAACGGCTTCCGTCCACGAAGGACTAGCCTCACTATGGGGTAGATCTTCATGAAGTAGGCGATCTCCTTGCCCGTACAAACTTCTTGGTTCAACTCCACAACACGAAGTAGGAGGCTCTAGTACAACGCTCAAGCATGCAGCAAAATCTAAAAAATCGTTCGTTTGCTCATCTACTGGAGTTTCTCGTGGATGAATCAATCTCAAACTGTGGATTATCGATGGAGAAGCCCTAATGCGCAAGAATCGGAGGTTGGAGCGCGTGAGGGGGTGAAATCGTAACCTAGCTTGGTGACGACTTCGCTACGGCGGCGACGGGGGAGAGGATTACGTCGACGGCGGAGACTTCCAACGGCGGAGGCGCTCAGGAAGACGAAGGCGATGACCAGGGGCCTTGGTTCGGCAGCAAGGGTTTTGGAGTTGGCGACGTTGAAGAATAGATTTCAAAAGTCGGGTCCGCCTCTATATAAACCCATGGCTGTCGGTGACACCGGTTCTAACTTTTCAGTGTCACCGAGTTCCTCAACTGTCTGCTGACAGGGAAATGTTACTTCTTGAGCTTGCGTTGGTTTTCCCTTGAAGAGGAAAGGGTGATGCAGCAAAGTAGATAAGTATTTCCCTCAGTTTTGAGAACCAAGGTATCAATCCAGTAGGAGGTACAAGCAAGGCCCCAATGTATGCACCTGCACAAACAATCAAACACTTGCACCCAACGCTATAAAGGGGTTGTCAATCCCTTCACGGTCACTTGCAAGGATGAGATCCGATAGAGATAGATATAAAAGATTACTAAAACAATAATTAAAATAAAATTAAATAAATTGCAGCAAAGTATTTTTGTGTTTTTTAGTTTATAGATCTGAAAATATAATATGGAAAATAGACCCGGGGGCATAGGTTTCACTAGGGGCTTCTCTCTTGAAGGAAAATAATACGGTGGGTGAACAAACTACTGTCGAGCAATTGATAGAAAAGCGCATAGTTATGACGATATCCAAGCCAATGATTATGCATATAGGCATCATGTCCGTATCAAGTAGACCGAAACGATTCTGCATCTACTACTATTACTTCACACATCGACCGACTCATGCCTGCATCTAGAGTATTAAGTTCATGAAGAACAGAGTAACGCATTAAGTAAGATGACATGATGTAGAGGGATAAACTCAAGCAATATGATGAAAACCCCATCTTTTTATCCTTGATGGCAACAATACAAATACATGCCTCGCTACCCCTACTTTGTCATTGGGTGAGGACACCGCAAGATTGAACCCAAAACTAAGCACTTCTCCCATTGCAAGAATTACCAATCTAGTTGGCCAAACCAAACCAATAACTCGAAGAGACTTACAAAGATATGAAATCATGCATATAAGAATTCAGAGAAGATTCAAATAATATTCATAGATAATCTGATCATAAACCCACAATTCATCGGATCTCGACAAACACATCGCAAAAGAGTATTACATCGGATAGATCTCCATGAAGATCATGGAGAACATGGTATTGAAGAACATAGAGAGAGAAGAAGCCATCTAGATACTAGCTATGGACCCGAAGGTCTGAGGTAAACTACTCACGCATCATCGGAAGGGCAATGGTGTTGATGTAGAGGCCCTCCGTGATCGAATCCCCCTCCGGCAGATCGCCGGAAAAGGCCCCAAGATGGGATCTCACGGGAACAGAGGCTTGCGGCGGCGGAAAAGTATTTTCGTGGCTCTCTTTGGTATTGGGGGAATATTTCTGAATTTATAGGCGAAGAGTTAGGGTTGGAGGAGCTACGGGGGGCCACAAGCCAGGAGGCCCCCCCCCAGGGGCACGCCCTGGTGGCTTGTGGCCCACCCGTAGGTCTTCTTGCCACTTCTCGAAGCCTCCTGGGTTCCTTCTGGTCCAAGAAAAAACAGCGTAGAATTTTATTCCGTTTGGACTCCGTTTGATATTCCTTTTCTGCAATACTCAAAAACAAGGAAAAAAACAGAAACTGGCACTGGGCACTAGGTTAATAGGTTGGTCCCAAAAATAATATAAAATAGCATATTAATGCAAATAAAACATCCAAAACAGATAATATAATAGCATGGAACAATCAAAAATTATAGATACGTTGGAGACGTATCAGCATCCCCAAGCTTAATTCCTGCTCGTCCTCGAGTAGGTAAATGATAAAAACAGAATTTTTGATGTGGAATGCTACCTAACATATTTATCCATGTAATATTCTTTAGTGTGGCATGAATGTTCAGATCCATAAGATTCAAAACAAAAGTTTAATGTTGACATAAAAACAATAATACTTCAAGCATACTAACAAAGCAATCGTGTCTTTTCAAAATAACATGGCCAAAGAAAGTTATCCCTACAAAATCATAAGGTCTGGCTATGCTCCATCTTCCCCACACAAAGTATTTAAATCATGCACAACCCCGATGACAAGTCAAGCAATTGTTTCACACTTTTTATGTTCTCAAACCTTTTCAACTTTCACGCAATACATGAGCGTGAGCCATGGATATAGCACTATAGGTGGAATGGAATATGATGGAGGTTGTGAGGAAAAGGAGAATATAGTCTCACATCAACTAGGCGTATCAACGGGCTATGGAGATGCCCATCAATAGATATCAATGTGAGTGAGTTGGGATTGCCATGCAACGGATGCACTAGAGCTATAAGTGTATGAAAGCTCAAAAAGAAACTAAGTGGGTGTGCATCCGACTCGCTTGCTCACGGAGACCTAGGGCAATTTGAGGAAGCCCATCATTGGAATATACAAGCCAAGTTATATAATGAAAAATTCCCACTAGTATATGAAAGTGACAAAATAGGAGACTCTCTATCATGAAGATCATGGTGCTACTTTTAAGCACAAGTGTGGAAAAAAGATAGTAGCATTGTCCCTTCTCTCTTTTCTCTCATTTTTTTGGTGGGCATCTTTGGCCTCTTTTTTTTGGGCTTCATTGGCCTCTTTTATTATTTTTAAAGTCCGGAGTCTCATCCCAACTTGTGAGGGAATCATACCTTCCGTCCTTTCCTCACATGGGACAATGCTCTAATAATGATGATCATCACACTTTTATTTACTTACAAATCAAGAATTACAACTCGATACTTAGAACAAAACATGACTCTATATGAATGCCTCCGGCGGTATACCGGGATGTGCAATGATCTAGCATAGCAAATGACATTAATGAAAACATCACGCTAGCTGTATTACGATCATGCAAAGCAATATGACAATGATGGTGCGTGTCATGATAAACGGAACGGTGGAAGTTGCATGGCAATATATCTCGGAATGGCTATGGAAATGCCATAATAGGTAGGTATGGTGGCTGTTTTGAGGAAGGGTATATGGTGGGTTTAATGCACCGGTGAAAGTTGCGCGGTACTAGAGAGGCTAGCAAAGGTGGAAGGGTGAGAGTGCGTGTAATTGATGGACTCACATTAGTCATAAAGAACTCACATACTTATTGCAAAATTCTATTAGTTGTCGAAGCAAAGTATTAGACGCATGCTCCTAGGGGAGAGGTTGGTAGGAGTTAACCATCGCGCGCTCCCGACCCTCACACAAAGGATGACAATCAATAAACAAATCATGCTCCGACTTCGTTACATAACGGTTCACCATACGTGCATGCTACGGGAATCACAAACTTTTAACACGAGTATTTCTACCAATCCACAATTACTCACTAGCATGTCTCTAATATTACCATCTTTATATCTCAAAACAATCATAAGGAATCAAACTGCTCATAGTATTCAATGCACTTTATATGAAAGTTTTTATTATATCCCTCTTGGATGCCCATTATAATAGGACTAAATTCATAACCTAAACCAATTACCATGCTGTTTAAAGACTCTCAAAATAATATAAGTGAGGTACGAGAGTTCAATTATTTCTATAAAATAAAACACCACCGTGCTCTAAAAAGATATAAGTGAAGCACTAGAGCAAAATTGCCTAGCTCAAAAGATATAAGTGAAGCACATAGAGTATTCTAATAAATTCACGATTCATGCGTGTCTCTCTCAAAAGATGTGTGCAGCAAGTATGATTGTGGCAAACTAAAAAGCAAAGACTCTTATCATACAAGACGCTCCAAGCAAAACACATATCATGTGGTGAATAAAAATATAGCCTCAAGTAAATTTACCGATGGATTGAAGACGAAAGAGGGGATGCCTTCTGGGGCATTCCCAAGCTTAGGCTTTTTGGTATGGGCATCCCCAATCTTAGGCTCTTGCCACTCCTTATTCCATAGTCCATCAAATCTTTACCCAAAACTTGAAAACTTCACAACACAAAACTCAACAGAAAACTCGTGAGATCCGTTAGTATAAGAAAAATAAATCACCACTTTAGGTACTGTTGTGAACTCATTATTTATTTATATTGGTGTAATATATACTGTATTCCAACTTCTCCATGGTTCATACCCCCCGATACAACCCATAGATACATCAAAATAAGCAAACAACACAAAGAAAACAGAATCTGTCAAAAACAGAACAGTCTGTAGCAATCTGGAAACTTCGAATACTTCTGTAACTCAAAAACTTCTGAAAATTTAGGAAAATCTGGGAAATTTGTATATAAATCTTGTGTAAATATTTCAGACTCATTCGACGCTCTGGTGAATTTATAAAATTCCTTGACTGAGCGCAAAAGTTTCTGTTTTTCAGCAAGATCAAATCAATAATCACCGTAAACCATCCCAAAGGTCTTACTTGGCTCAAACACTAATTAAAACACTAAAACACAATTACTACAGAGGTAATTATGTGTAATTTATTCAAGAACAGAAACTAAAACAAAAACATAAAAATAAAATTGGGTTGCCTCCCAACAAGCGCTATTGTTTAACGCCCCTAGCTAGGCATAACGCAATAGATCTAGGTATTGTCATCTTTGGTATGCAATCCATTCTCAACCATATCTTCCAAAACCCTTTTTAGCAAATCCTTTATTTATTTTCTTTCCTTTCTAATAGGAGAACTTAGTTCATGAAAAGGACTTTGATTAGTAACTTTGACATTCCTAAACTCATAATCTGGATCATCACCATAAATATCATCATATAAAACGCGTATCTCATTTTTAATGGGTTACCTGATTTTTTCTTCTAACCAGTCATCATTGAATCCTACATAAATTCCCCTAGTGATCCAATCAAATTCATCATAGGTTTCAAGGTAAATAGTTTGGGTAATTTCTGAATAGGGAACTCTTCTTCTAAGATTGTCACGGTAAGATTGATAATCCCTAAACTCAAAGCTACGCAAGGTTTCTTTATCGTGTAGGATTTCTTCAATCGAATGGTGTTCAATATCCTTTTTATATAAAGCAAAAATTTCCCTAGCTTCTTGTATGATAAAATCAAATTCACGCATAAGGATGATAGTGGCAATCTTTTTAGCCTTAGGATGATTAATTTTGGGAAGTTCATAAAATACCTTTTGCAAAGCGGGATGAACGTGCACAAAATTTCTCTCCAATTTTTCAACGAGCATGACAATAGCATCCGCATAACAATTTGTGCTAAGAAGAATAGATCTCTTATTCATAGGCATTACTCCCATACAATCAAAGAACTCTTGAATAACACTCTTCCCAATAATATTACCGTCTCCCACTTGAAAAGTTTTAGCTTTATAATTAGGAGGGGGTTCAGTTTCATGATCTAGAGAGCAAGATCCAAATTATTCCTCAAGATTTGTACTAGCAATAGTGGAAGAACTAGCCTTGAAAATGAATCAAATAAACTAGCACATGAGGAAACAAAAAGCAAACGGAAAGACGAACGGAAGAAGGGCGAATAAAAAGGCAAATCTTTTTGGGTTTTTTTTCTGAAAATTCGTTTTAGAAGTGGGGGAGAGGAAAACGAGAGGCAAATGGCAAATAATGTAAATGCAAGAGATGAGTTTGTGATGGAGACTTGGTAGGCTTGATGCAGATCTCCCCGGCAACGGCGCCAGAAATCCTTCTTGCTACTTCTTGAGCTTGCGTTGGTTTTCCCTTGAAGAGGAAAGGGTGATGCAGCAAAGTAGATAAGTATTTCCCTCAGTTTTGAGAACCAAGGTATCAATCCAGTAGGAGGTACAAGCAAGGCCCCAATCTATGCACCTGCACAAACAATCAAACACTTGCACCCAACGCTATAAAGGGGTTGTCAATCCCTTCACGGTCACTTGCAAGGATGAGATCCGATAGAGATAGATATAAAAGATTACTAAAATGATAATTAAAATAAAAGTAAATAAATTGCAGCAAAGTATTTTTGTGTTTTTTAGTTTATAGATCTGAAAATATAATATGGAAAATAGACCCGGGGGCCATAGGTTTCACTAGAGGCTTCTCTCTTGAAGGAAAATAATACGGTGGGTGAACAAATTACTATCGAGCAATTTATAGAAAAGGGCATAGTTATGACGATATCCAAGGCAATGATTATGCATAGGCAT
This sequence comes from Elymus sibiricus, assembly GCA_039707655.1. Classification (NCBI taxonomy): domain Eukaryota; kingdom Viridiplantae; phylum Streptophyta; class Magnoliopsida; order Poales; family Poaceae; genus Elymus; species Elymus sibiricus. The sequence goes on from CM077667.1 coordinate 180,385,128, forward strand.
CACGTCCATATCAAGTAGACCGAAACAATTCTGCATCTACTACTATTACTCCACACATCGACCGACTCCTACCTGCATCTAGAGTATTAAGTTCATGAAGAACAGAGAAACACATTAAGTAAGATGACATGATGTAGAGGGATAAACTCAAGCAATATGATGAAAACCCCATCTTTTTATCCTTGATGGCAACAATACAAATACGTGCCTCGCTACCCCTACTTTGTCACTGAGTGAGGACACTGCAAGATTGAACCCAAAACTAAGCACTTCTCCCATTGCAAGAATTACCAATCTAGTTGGCCAAACCAAACCAATAACTCGAAGAGACTTACAAAGATATGAAATCATGCATATAAGAATTCATAGAAGATTCAAATAATATTCATAGATAATCTGATCATAAACCCACAATTCATCGGATCTCGACAAACACACCGCAAAAGAGTATTACATCGGATAGATCTCCATGAAGATCATGGAGACATGTTATTGAAGAACATAGAGAGAGAAGAAGCCATCTAGATACTAGCTATGGACCCGAAGGTCTGAGGTAAACTACTCACGCATCATCGGAAGGGCAATGGTGTTGATGTAGAGGCCCTCCGTGATCGAATCCCCCTCCGGCAAATCGCCGGAAAAGGCCCCAAGATGGGATCTCATGGGAACAGAGGCTTGCGGCGGCAGAAAAGTATTTTCGTGGCTCTCTTTGGTATTGGGGGGATATTTCTGAATTTATAGGCGAAGAGTTAGGGTTGGAGGAGCTACGGGGGGCCCACAAGCCAGGGGGCGCCCCCCCCCCCCCCCCGAGGGGCGCGCCCTGGTGGCTTGTGGCCCACCCGTAGGTCTTCTGGCCTCTTCTCGAAGCCTCCTGGGTTCCTTCTGGTCCAAGAAAAATCAGCGTAGAATTTTATTCCGTTTGGACTCCGTTTGATATTCCTTTTCTGCAATACTCAAAAACACGGAAAAAACAGAAACTGGCACTGGGCACTAGGTTAATAGGTTAGTCCCAAAAATAATATAAAATAGCATATTAATGCATATAAAACATCCAAAACAGATAATATAATAGCATGGAACAATCAAAAATTATCGATACGTTGGAGACGTATCAGGAAACTCGGTGTAACCGAGAAGATGGAATCGGTGGTACCGAGATAGAAAACTAGATCAACCCTAGGCATTCGGTGAGACCGAGATTTTGGGTTGGTTCCACCGAGATGCACTTGGGAGGTTTTAATGGTCAGTCCTTTGTCGATACGGAACTCCGAGTGCTCCTCACACAGAGAGATCGAAAAGTCCTTGTTCAAATTTTGTGATGCAGCAAGAATAGAATATGAGGTAAGAAAGCATAGATAGCTAGAGAGTGGTCCTAGGCATTCTTGTCCATCCAATTGGCAAAAGAAAAATCAAAAACCAAATAGCAACAATTGGATGTCCTTGAATGGATAAATAAATGCATACCAACGTGCTCACACAATAAGATGTCAAATGAAATCATGGCAAACATGAACATACATACTAGCATATATCAAGCATTTTGGCGATGACGGAGTCATCTATATATGAGTATATTGACTTAGGAGCCAAGTAAGAATACTTGATCATAGGTCATACTCATCGTTTAAGCACAAGTGGGGTTACCACTTTTACATAAAGCATTTAATGTTGTCACATACTATGAGATGCTTTAACTCAAGTCTTAGAGTAAAGCTCCCCCTTGATGTGACATCCCCCCATAGGAGGGATAAACTAACCTTGGGTTTTGTCGATGAAGACTTCATGTTGATGAGGTAGTGGTGGATGCTCAAAGTTGATGAAGATCACCAAGAGTTGGGAGCATCCTTGTTGTTTCCTTACTCTTCTCACCTACATGGGTTAGTCCCAACACACAGGAGACAAATACAAGGATAGCTATGGACATGGAGTGCAAAGCATATGTGATGATGTCCATTGATTTGTTGATTACCTTGTCCCTTGCTTACCTTTGAGGGAATGTGTGACTCCTTGAACTATTGCAAGTTGTTGATGTTGATTGCAACGAGTTCTTAGCAATAATGAATGTGAGTGAATTTCATTGGCGGAGTCACCCCTCAAGAACTTCTCTAGTTCTTCTTCTTGGGGACCCACATCAACTTGATGGAGATCCTTGGTGTTGAAGTGGCCCTTGTAGAAGTTGAGCTTGAAGTAGCCTTGGGAACCCACTCCACCAAAGCTTGGGAATCATCTTCAATTGAGTCAATGTCCTCTTGAAGCTTGTTCTTACCCTTGAGCTTGTGGTCTTGTGGTGGAAGGTCATCTTGAAAGCTTGTTCCCCTGGGGAGAGTATGTTCATACTTCTCCTTTTGAGGAACAAACTTGGGCTTGGGGTATTGACCTCCTTCCCATTCAACTCCATTAGCGTTGAAGTAGCCAATGCCATGGTTCTTCCGGTATCCTCCGTGCTTGCGTACAATCTCCTCAAATTGCTTACACCCGGCAAGACTCTTGTAGATACCTTTCTCTATAATTCCTTTCAATAAAGTGTTTTCTTGCTCAAGTGTAACTTGGCTAAGAGAATCATCATTAGTGGAATCAATAGAACTACTAGAAGCAACATCATTAGATTTAGCATTTTTATTGTTGCTACTAGATAAAGAACCTTTCTTGCCTTTGTTACTAGTTGGTCTAGGTTTAACTTCTGGCATGAATGTAGACAAGAGTAATCGTTTGGCTAGATAAGATGAAGTCTTCTTTCAGAGATTGTCATTGATAGCTTTAAGAAACTCATGCTCTTAATCCAAGTTGAGCTTCTCGAAGCATAGCTTCTCATGAGTCCTTACAAGCTCTCTATGATCTTCAAGAGTAGATTCATGGGCTAACTTAAGAGTGTTTAATTCTTTAGTTAGTTGTTCTATTTTCATCTTATCACCATCAAACGACTTATCTTGACTAGCATGAGAATTATCAAGTGCATTTTGACTAACATCACTAGTTTTATCAAAGAGCAAGTCATCATCACAAAGTAAATCATCTTCATCACTATCAAAATCAAGATATTCGGGGTGTGATACCTTGGGGCCTTTAGCCATGAAGCAACTTCCACTCCCTTCATTTTGTGAATCAAATAGATCATAGGAGTTGGTAGTCACTAGTGCAAGTCCGGCAACACCTTCATCTTGCCTATAGTCGGAGTTGGAGTGATAGCTTCTCTCGGAGTTGTTGTCGGAGTCGGAGCCGGAAACCCATTCACCAACATGAGCTTGATGTCTTCTTCTTGTGTAGCTCTTGGTGTACTTGTCCTTCTTCTCCGAGTCCCTACTTCTCCTTGAGGGTCTTCATTCATAACGATCATCTCTACTCCTTCTCTCTCTTTGAGGTGACTCATTCCTTGAGCTTCGTCTTCTAGGGGACTCTTCTCTTCGTTTGTAGGGAGCCGTGCACTTGGAGTAGTGTCTGGGCTTCCCACAATTGTAGCAGTTTCGGTCATGACTTGACGAACGCTTCTCTTCATATCTTGAGTTGGAGCTTCGTTCTTTGCCTCTATTCTTGTAGAACTTGTTGAATTTCTTGACCATGAGGCTTATCTCTTCATTGGTGACAAGGTTGTCGCTTGAAGTTGCGGGAGCATCACTTGTTGCTTTGTAAGCACCGCTAGACTTGTTGTGAAGCTCTTCTTTGTCTTTGAGTGTTATCTCATGAGCAACAATCCTTCCAATGACTTCCGTAAGCTTGAGAACTTTGTAGTTGGGCATCATTTGGATCAATGTGCACACGGTGTCGTATCTCTCATCCAAAGCTCTAAGTATCTTCTTGATGATGAATTTGTCGGTCATTTCTTTGCTTCCTAAGCCGGCAATCTCATTGGTGATGAGAGCTAGCCTAGAGTACATCTCTGCGACTCCTTCACCATCCTTCATCTTGAACTTGTCAAGCTGACTTTGAAGTACATCCAAATTGGATTCTCTCACGGACTCGGTACCTTCGTGCATATGAACCAAAGTATCCCAAATCTCTTTTGCATTCTCAAGACAGCTGATTTTGTTGAATTCTTCGGGGCATAGGCAGTTGAAGAGAATGCCGCATGCTTGAGCGTTGTATTGCAACATCTTCAATTCATCCGCGATCGCTTCATGATCCGGTTCCTTTCCATCACCAAAGAATTCACCTTGCAAGCCAACACGAACAACAGCCCATACGGCGGGGTTATGACCAAGAATATGCATTTTCATTTTGTGCTTCCAACTACCAAAATTTGTGCCATCAAAGTACGGACCTCTACGGTGATAATTTCCCTCACTAGACGCCATACTCTCCTAGGTTGTGAGACCAATGCAATAGAGACCAAAGCTCTGATACCACTTGTAGGATCGAAAGTATGTCTAGAGGGGGGGTGATTAGACTACTTGACCAAATAAAAATTCTACCTTTTCCCAATTTTAAGTGTTGGCAGATTTAGCAATGATAGCAAGTCAAGTACACCCTACACATGCATGTCTAAGAGTATAGCAGTGGAAAGTAACAACAAGCATGTATAGTAGAGGGTAGGAAGGAAGATCAAACGCAATTTGTAGACACGAAGATTTTTCCCGTGGTTCCGATAGGTGGTGCTATCGTACGTCCACGTTTATGGAGTCTTCAACCCACGGAGGGTAACGGTCGCGAGAGTCCACGGAGGGCTCCACCCATAAGGGTCCATGAAGTAGCAACCTTGACTATTCCATAACGGCTTCCGTCCAGGAAGGACTAGCCTCACTATGGGTAGATCTTCACGAAGTAGGCGATCTCCTTGCCCATACAAACTTCTTGGTTCAACTCCACAACATGAAGTAGGAGGCTTCCAAGCAACACCTAACCAATCTAAGAGGCACCACCCTCCAAAAGGTAATAGGCTCGGCAATGTCGATGAACTCCTTGCTCTTGTGCTTCAAAATGATAGACTCCTCAACACACAATCACTCTCTCACAGATTTGGCTATGGTGGAAGAGATTGATTTGGTGGAAAGCAACTTGGGGAGGCTAGAGATCAAGATTCATATGGATGGAATGGAATAGCTTGATCTCAACACATGAGTAGGTGGCTCTCTCTCAGAAAATTGGATGGGGCAAGTATGGAATAGTTCTGAGTGCTTCTCTTTCGAGTGGGAGGTGGTGAAGGGGTATATATACGCATCCCCAAAAATCCAACCGTTACACCTAAAGTGACCAACTCGGTGACACCGATGTGTGAATCTCGGTGGTACCGAAGTGATCAAAAGGCAGTAACTTTTGAATCTCGGTGAGACCGATATATAACTCTCGGTGGTACCGATTAGGTGACCAACGGTCGGATTGCACAACTCGTGGATGCCGATTCTCACATCTCGGTGGTACCAATTCTTGACCATGGCTTACCAGAGAGTTGGTCCAGAAACTCGGTGGTACCGATTCACAATTCTCGGTGGGACCGATTCTTGTGAATGGCTATCCAGAGAGTTGGTCCAAGAACTCGGTGAGACCGACTGACAAAACTCGGTGTTACCGAAGACTGAAAATGGCTAAACAGAAAGTTGGCGACCCAAACTCGGTGGCACCGATGCAGAATCGGTTGCACCGACTGGCTAGGGTTTGGCATGGGTTTGTCTGAGTTTGGGAATCGGTGGCACCGAGTGGGAATTGTTGGTTGCACCGATTTTGAATATTTGGCTTTGGACAGACTTTTGTGGAAGAGCTTGTGGGTGTTTTTGGTGACTATCTCTTGTGCACGTGGAGCATCTTGTTCACCAACAGTACCTTACCCCCTTTTAATAGTATTGGCTTTCCTATGGACTCAAAGTGATTTCTCACAAAGTAAAATGTAGAGTCCTCTTGCTTGAATTTTTGCCAATCCATTTCCTTGCATCTTGGGGTTTCTCCACAATCCTTTTGACATCCCTATCATTGAACTTTTCCTGAAATATGCTTAGAGGAAACATTAGTTCAATGACATATATGTTGTTATTAATTACCAAAACCACCAAGGGAGCAAATGTGTTTTCAGCATGCGAGTAGTACTTTGCTTCGAGAGAGCTAATAAAACCTTGCAATAAGTATGTGAGTTATTTATGACTAATGTGAATCCATGGATGTACGCACTCTCACCACCTCAAATTTGCTAGCCTCTTCGGTACCGTGCATTGCCCATTCTCACCTCGAGGATCGGTGCAACCTTCGCTGGTGCATCCAAACCCCGTGACATGATACGCTCTATTGCACATAAGACTCATTATATCTTCCTCAAAACAGCCACCATACCTACCTATCATGGCATTTCCATAGCCATTCCAAGATATATTTCCATGCAACTTCCACCGTTACATCATATGACTAGTACTTTGATTGTCCTATTGCTTTGCATGATCATATAAGCTGACATAGTATTTGTGGCAAAGCCACCATTCATCATTTTTATACATGTTACGCTTGATCATTGCACATCCTGGTACACTGCGAGAGACATTCATATAGAGTCATACTATAGTTTTTATGTTGAGTTGTAAGTAAATAAAAGTGTGATGATCATCATTATTAGGGCACTGTCTCGGTGAGGAAAGGATGGTGGAGACAATGATTCCCCCACAAGTCGGGATGAGACTCCGTACGAAAAATAAAAGAAAGAAAGAAAAAAGAGAAAAAAGAAAGAAAGGAAAAAAATAAAAAAGAGAAAAAAAGAAACAAATGAGAGAAAAAGAGAGAAGGGACAGTGCTACTACTTCCTTTTCCACACTTGTGCCTCAAAGTGGCACCATGTTCTTCATATAGAGAGTCTCCTGTTTTGTCACTTTTTTATGCTAGTGGGAATTTTGCATTATAGAACTTGGCTTGTATATTCCGATGACGGGCTTCCTTAAATGCCCGAGGTCTTCATGAGCAAGCAAGTTGGATGCACACCCACTTAGCTTCATTTGAGCTTTCATACACTTATAGCTCTAGTGCATCCGTTGCATGGCAACCCCTACTCCTCGCATTGATATTTATTGATGGGCATCTCCATAGCCCATTGATACGCCTAGTTGATGTGAAACCTTCTTCTCAACTTTTACCCCTTTGAAACCTACCACCATATTCTATTCCACCTTTATGCTATATCCATGGTTCACGCTCATATATAGCGTAAGTAATAAAAAGCTGAAGCACGTTAAGAAGTACGATCCAATTGCCTGACTTGACACCATGGTGCTTGACATTTGAATTTATGTGGTGAAGACGAAGCCATGCTATTCTAATATGATAAAATGAATAGGGGGTGAACATTCTTTAAGGATCATATATTTTGAAACTTGATGATTATGTTGCTTATGTTTATAAGTATCACTATGTTGATGTTTATTAATTCATTGTTTATCAATGAACCTGCAATAGATTACATGTTGGGTAGCATGTCACATCAAAAAAATTGTTTTTATCATTTACCTACTCGAGGACGAGCATGAATTAAGCTTGGGGATGCTGATACGTCTCCAGCGTATCTAGAATTTTTGATTGTTCCATGCTATAATATTATCATTCTAGGATGCTTTTTGGGTGATTATTTACCAATTCAAATTATTTTTGAGCACTAACCTATTAACCCAGTGCCCAGTGCCAGTTGTTTTTTTCTGCATGTTTTTGACTTTTCAGGTTTACAGTACCAAACGAAGTCCAATTGCCCCGAAACATTTTTATGATTTTTTCTGGACCAAAAGAAGACCTTGAAGCTTAGGGAGGAGGCTAGAGGATCCATGAGGGAGCCACCAGACAATAGGGCGGGCCTAGGGGGTGGTCGCGCCCTGTTATGTGGTGGCCCCTGATAACCCACAAGTATAGGGGATCGCAACAGTTTTCGAGGGTTGAGTATTCAACCCAAATTTATAGATTCGACACAAGGGGAGCCAAAGAATACTTTAGAGTATTAGCAGTTGACTTGTCAATTCAACCACACCTGGAGATTAAATATCCACAGCAGAGTGATCAGTAGCACAGTAATATGATAGTTTGATAGTAGTAGTGACAGTAACAATAGCAGTAACAGTAGTACCAGTAGTTTTGTAGCAGTTAGAACAGCAGCAACAGTAATAGTGACTTAGCAAGAACAATAAGTGGAAAGCTCGTAGGCACTAGATCGGTAACTCGTTGGATGATATTCGTCATGTAACGGTCATAACCTAGGGTGATACAGAACTAGCTCCAGTTCATCAATGTAATGTAGGCATGTATTCTGTAAATAGTCATACGTGATTATGGAAAAGAAGTTGCATGACATCATTTGTCCTACCCTCCCGTGCAGCGGGGTCCATAAGGAAACTCAGGGATATTAAGGCCTCCTTTTAATAGAGAACCGGAACAAAGCATTAACACATGGTGAATACATGAACTCCTCAAACTACGGTCATCACCACGAAGTATCCCAAATATTGTCACTATGGGGTTGACGGATCATAACACGTAATAGGTGCATATGACTAGGCAAGATCAGATCAAGAACATAGATATAGAGATGATAACATAAACGGTTCAGATCTGAAATCATGGCACTCGGGCCCTAGTGACAAGCATTAGGCATAGCAAAGTCATAGCAACATCAATCTCAGAACATAGTGGATACTAGGGATCAAGCCCTAACAAAACTAACTCTATTACATGATGAATCTCATCCAACTCCTCACCGACTAGCAAGCCTGCGAAGGAATTACTCACTCCCGGTGGGGAGCATCATGGAATTGGCGATGGAGAAAGGTTGGTGATGACGAAGACCGAAGATTCCCCTCTCCGGAGCCCCAAACGGGCTCCAGATCTGGCCTCCCGATGAAAAACAGGAGGTGGCGGCGGCTCCGTATCGTAAAATGCGATGAAACTTTCTCCCTGATTTTTTTCTCCGAAAATAGGAATTTATAGTGGCGGGATTAGGGCAAGTGGGGCCACGAGGTGGGCACAACCCACCAGGGCACGCCCAGGGGGCCTGGCGCACCCTGGCCCCCCTCTTCGGTGGATTTTGGCTCCAGTAATTCTCATTTATTCTGAAATAATTATCCAAAAAGTTTCGTTCCATTCCGAGAACTTTTATTTCTGCACAAAAACAATGCCATGGTAGTTCTGCTGAAAACAGCGTCAGTCCGGGTTAGTTCCATTCAAATCATGCAAATTAGAGTCCAAAACAAGGGCAAAAGAGTGAGGAAAAGTAGATACGTTGGAGACGTATCAACTCCCCCAAGCTTAAACCTTTGCTTGTCGTTAAGCAATTCAGTTGACAAACTGAAAGTGATAAAGAAAAACTTTTATGAACTCTTTTGTTCTTGTTTACATATATATGCTTAAGTAGCACCCAGATTTTCAGCAAAGATTATGACTAACCATGTCAACAATAACTCTTAGAAATTATATTAACTCGTAACAATAACATAAGCAACTAGCGAGCAATAATAAGATATCTCAAGCGCCAACACTTTGTCAAAACAATCATGATACAATATGACAATAGTGGTATCTCGCTAGCCCTTTCTGAAACCACAAAACATAAATGCAGAGCACCTCCAAAATTCAAGCAGCGACTAAACATTGTAATGCATGGTAGAAAAGATCCAGTCATGCTGCACCCAACATCAACTATACACAATGCATGAGGATGACAATAGTGCTCTCAGGTCTGGCGCTTATTTGAGGAGGTGATGAATCAACATAAAAGTAAAAAGAAAGTCCATTCGCAGAGGGAAGCATGGATTTGCAGCGGTGCCAGAGCTCAAAGTTTAAAACAGAGATAGATATAATTTTGGGAGGTACACCCTTCCTGTCAACGTCATGACCAAGAGTTATCAATATCTTCCATGCTAAACAAATTAGCGGCGGTTCCTAAGCGATAAAAGTAAAGGTTTACTCCCCCTCCACCAACAATCACACTCCACGGCGAGCCGCATCCACGGGTACCGTCCAAACCAACAACATTCCTGGGGGAGTTTGGTTTAATTATTTTTGTTTTTTGATTTCGGGACTGGGAATCCCTATTACCGCCCCTCTCGTGTAAGGACAAGTGAATAAACACTCATCATGAGAATAACCCGCTTAGCATGGAAGATACTGACCGCCCCCTGTCCCTCCATGAGCAGTCCAGGCACACAAAATAGATGTTCATTTGAATTTTTAGAGGTGGCACATGCAAATTTACTTGGAACGGCAGGGTAATACCGCATATAGGTAGGTATAGTGGACCCATCTGGCATAACTTGGTTTAAGGGTTTTGATGCACAAGTAGTATTTCCGCTTAGTACAGGCGAAGGCTAGCAATTAGATTGAGAAGCGGACAGCTAGAGAGCGAAAACGGTCATGAACATGCATTACATATAATCAACATTGAATACTAGCATGAGTAGGATATGGACACCATGAACATAAATATCATGAAGGCTATGTTGGTTTTGATTCAACTACATGCGTGAACATGTGCCAAGTCAAGCCACTTGAAACATTCAGAGGAGGATACCATATCATCATACCGCATCAGAACCATTTTAAGGCATGTTGACACCCAAGATAAATCATTATCCACTCCTAGCTACTTAAGCATGGCATGAACAACTATGATCTCTAATGGTTTTTGCAAACATGTTTGATCATAATGAGCTGAATCAAGGGATACTAGGTTAAACATATTTACAAAAACAAAAACAAGTTGAGTTCATACCCGCCTTTCTCTGCCACAGTAAGTTCATCAAATGCCGTCATTATTGCCTTTCACTTGCACGACCGAATGATAAGAAAATGGTAATAGTGCAAGAATGGCGTGGACTAAGCTGGAATCTGCAAACATTTTATTCAAGAGGAGACGACAAAGTAACATGGGCTCTTTGTTAGATAAACGATAATGCAGATGAGAACCACTCAACAATTTCATCGTGGTCTTCTCCTAGGTACGACTCGAGTAAAAAGAAAAGAATTTCAGAGAAACACACTGAAATATTTTTGGAGTTTTCGGTTTTTCTTGCAGAAAGCAAATTAAAGAGGAAAAACAAAACGAGAAAAACTATTTACACGGGAAAGCTCCCAACAAGTAAAAGAAGAAGCGAGAAATCTTTTTGGGTTTTCTTTTGATGCTACAATTAAACTAAGCTAGAAAGAAGAACTAAAAATAAGTAGGAAATATTTTTTGGGTTTTCTCAAAGTTTTTCAAACACACAAGAAGAAAGTGAGAAAACAAATCTAGCATGGATATTACAATGAAAAAGTATGAACACCGACAACTGGAATGAAATATGTGAACATGAATGTAATGTCGGTGGAAATACGTACTCCCCCAAGCTTAGGCTTTTGGCCTAGCTTGGTAATCACCATCCGTAGTAGCCGTCCGGTCCCAAGTTGTAGTGAGGCGGAGGCGGCACCTGAGCATCCCACCCTTGGGGCTCCTCCTCAATAGCTGCTAGATTGTTCTGGTAAGCGATAATGTCATCTGGCATAATCATGTATCCGTTCCTGGCAATAGGATCAAACAAAGCAGGTGCAGGCAACGGAATAACATCACGTGGTTCCTTGCTAAATACTAGGTTATAATGAATATCACGTGGAGAGTCAGTTACATCAAGGAATTGGTGAGCCTGCAGTGACTTATGATCAAGGTAAACTCGGGATAAGAGATAATCATGTGGGCGAAATGGAATTCTAAAGTGTCTCGCTAAGCGAGTAGCATAAATACCACCATGTATCTTTCCCTTAGTTTTGTTAAGATGTAAGCGTCGAGCAATAATAGCTCCCATACTAAAGGTGTGATCATCATAAAGTGCACGACGTAAAATAGCAAGGTCAGGAGCACTGAGTGCGCCGACCTTCTCCCTAGCGGTTAAACACTTAGTGATGACCAAAGCGAAATAATGTACTGAGGGAAACTGCAAGGTGGTAGCAGTGGCGCTCGACACGCCTCTATCCTCACCCACGGTGAACGCGAGGAGAAAATCCTCAAACTCAAATGGCCTAGGTTCTCTCAAGTCCCCATCAGAAGGGATCAAGCATACGTTACACAAGTCAGTTAGCGACATTGTGTAAGTTTCAGCATAAAGATTAAACTGCACTTCAGGAGGGTTGTTTCTCCCTAGATAATTAAAGCTTTGCACAAAGGAATTTGTAAGGATGTGATATTGGTCACACTTAACTGCGAGGAACTCGGTTAACCCAGCATTTGCAACAAACTGAGCGAACTCTTGATGGAACCCGGCCTCCTCCATGAAGGCATCATGCGGCCATTTACACGGCCGCACCTCCACCTTTCTTGGGGTGTGAAGGTCATTATCCGATGATTCCCCAATGACTCCCTTGGCATTTTTCTTGGAGGAGAACTTCCTAAAGATTTGCATTTTATTCCTATAAAAATTCTGAAAATTTTTAGTCCACAAAAATTTTGTCAACAAAACTTTGTGAGATTGTTAGCAACTACTCCTAAGCATGCATAGAGGCCATATTGAGCATTCAAACTACTTAGAACTCTAAGAATTCAACATGCAAGCTCATCTACAGCAGCACCAAGAGTAGCTAATTACTCTAAAAATAACCCACTAAAACAAAAACTAATTGGAGCAATGGAGGAGTCACATACCAAGTAGCTATCCCTCCAAACAGTTTCGGAAACGGAGCTTCGAGCAAAGAGATCGAAATCCGCGGGTTTGAGAGCAAGAACACGAAAATGGTGGATGTGGTGATTTTTGCTGGAGGTAGGTGATGATGTGGGCAAAAGAGATAAGTGAGGGGGGCCACGTGGGGGCCACAACCCACCAGGGCGCGCCTGGGGGTGCTGGCGCGCCCTGGTGTCTTGTGGGCACCAGGTGCACCCCCCTCTGGTATTATTTGCACCAAAAAATCAGAAATATTTGGAAAAAATCGTGTAATATTTTTAGGGTATTCTGAGAATTTTTATTTTTGGGTCATTTTTTATTGCACGGCAAAAACAGAAAACAGGATAATCATGGCATTTTATTTTATTTGACTAACTAAAACAGAGAATAAAAGGTGGGAGCAGAGAGTTGTGCTTACTAGATTCATCGACGTCATACCTCTAAAAAATGATTCATTAATAAGGTTGATCAAGTCTTATTAACAACCACTTCCGATTAGCATGAAACTGAAGAACTTTTGTAAAACACTAAGTTACCTCAATGGGGATGTGCATATCCCCAACAATAAGTACATCATATTTCTTTTTGGTAGTAGGAAGAGGTAATTGAAAACTTCCAATAGTAATGGTCGGAGATTCTTCAATAACATTTATACCATTCACTTGGAATTGTTTCTTCGGAAAGTGCACCGTGTGCTCATTACCATTAATATGAAAAGTGACTTTGCTTTTATTGTAATCAATAATAGCCCCTACAGTATTCATAAAGGGTCTACCAAGGATAATCGACATGTTGTCATCCTCGGGCATCTCAAGAATAACAAAGTCCGTTAAGATAGTAACATTTGCAACAACAACGGGCACATCCTCACAAATACCAATAGGTATGGCCATTGATTTGTCAGCCATTTGCAATGATATCTCAGTAGGTGTGAGTTTATTCAAATCAAGTTTTTTAAATAAGGAGAAAGGCATAACACTAACACCGGCTCCCAAATCACACAAGGCAGTTTTGACATAGTTTCTTTTAATGGAGCAAGGTATAGTCGGTATTCCAGGATCTCCAAGTTTTTTAGGTACTCCATCCTTAAAAGAATAATTAGCAAGCATGGTGGAGATTTCAGCTTCAGGTATTTTTCTTTTATTTGTGATGATGTCTCTCATATACTTTGCATAAGGGGCCATCTTTAGGATATCGGTTAAGCGGGTACGCAAAAAGACTGGCCTAATCATTTCAGCAAAGCGCTCAAATTCTTCTTCATCCTTTTTCTTAGATGGCTTAGGTGGAAATGGCATGGGTTTCTGAACCCATGGCTCTCTTTCTTTACCATGTTTCCTAGCCACAAAATCTCTTTTATCATACCATTTATTTTTAGGTTGTGGGTTATCAAGATTAGGAGCAGGCTCTATTTCAGCATCATTATCTGGTTCTTTATCATTACTAGGTTGAGCATCATTGTGAACATCATCATTATCATTTTCATTATCACTAGGTGAATGTTCACTACCAGATTGAGTTTCAGCATCGGAAATAGAGACATCATTATTATCAGGACGTTTTTGTCTCAGGTTCACTAGAGGTATGCAAAGCCCTATCATTTTTCTTTTTCTTTTTCTTCTTAGAAGGACTAGGTGCATCGGGATTAATTCTCTGAGAATCTTGTTCAATTCTCTTAGGGTGACCCTCAGGATAGAGCGGTTCTTGGGTCATTCTACCTCCTCTAGTTACTACTCTAGCAGCAAAATCATGCATATTATTATTCATTTCATCAAGCAATTCATTTTGAGACTTAGCAACTTGTTCGAACTGAGTTTGAACCATAGAGGCATGCTTTCCTACACCTCTAACATCATTACTGATTCTAAATAGCAAGTCACTCAAGTGAGCAATCATATCAGAATTGTATTTCAATTGTTTCAGAACATGAGCATTGAAATGATCTTGCTTCATAATATAGTTGTCAAACTCATATAAGCACTGACTAGGATGTTTATTGTGAGGGATATCACCTTCTTTAAACTTTAATAAAGAATTTACCTCTACCACCTGTGGAGGTGGTGGTGTGTCAAGGCCATGTATTTCTTCAATAGGTGGCAAATTCTTAACATCCTCAGCTTTAATACCTTTTTCCTTCATAGATTTCTTTGCCTCTTGCATATCTTCAGGACTGAGAAATAAGATACCACTCTTCTTCGGAGTGGGTTTAGGCGGTGGTTCAGGAAGAGTCCAATCATCATAATTCTTCAATATGTTATTCAATAACTCCTCAGCTTGTTCAACAGTTCGTTCCCTGAAAACACAACCATCACAACTATCTAGGAAGTCCCTAGAAGCATCGGTTAGTCCATTATAAAAGATATCAAGTATTTCATTTTTCTTGAGGGGATGATCAGGCAAAGCATTAAGCAACTAGAGAAGCTTCCCCCAAGCTCATGGGAGACTCTCTGTCAGTGTCAAAACCGGCGGATCTCGGGTAGGGGGTCCCGAGCTATGAGTCTAGGATCGATGGTAATAGGAGATGAAGGAGATGGCGTTTTACCCAGGTTCGGTCCCTCCTATGGAGGTAAAACCCTACGTCCTGCTTGATTATATTGATGCGTATGAAGGTTACAAAGTTGATCTACCGCGAGATCGACTAGCTAAATCCCTAGATGAGTTTCTCTGCCTTACAATCTAAAACCCTCTGGCTTATATAGACGCCAGGGGTCCCTAGGGTTACACATGGTCGGTTGCCCACCGAAGGAGAAAACGTGCCTATCCTACTACCTTAAACTTGAAAGACACGCCACGGCTCCTGAGGTCTCCTCCCTAGCGACGGGGCCTTCGATCAGTCCAATCCTCAGCGAGCGGCCCATGAGCCCGGCCTATAAGAAATAGGCCGGCAGTCCGAGGACCCCTTAATCCCGGACTCCCTCACTCTCTTCTTCAATTTGCACAAAGTTAAATATTTCCTATAAGGCAGCTTGTTTCTTGTGAGCAGGAAAATATTTTTCAGAGAAGTAGTACATCATATCCTGGGGACTACGCACACAACCAGGAGCGAGAGTATTGTACCATGTATTAGCATCACCCTTTAATGAGAACGGAAATAACTTAAGGATGTAATAGTAGCGAATCTTCTCATCATGAGCAAAGAGGGTGGCTATATCATTCGGCTTAGGAAGGTGTGCCACTACAGTTTCAGTTTCATAACCATGGAAAAAATCAGATTCAATCAAAGTAATTAACTCTGGGTCGACAGAGAACTCATAATCCTTATCGGTAACAAAGATAGGTGAAGTAGCAGACTTAGGATCACATTTCATTCTAGCATTCAAAGTCTTTTCCTTATACTTGAGTAGCAATTTCTTAAGATCGTCTCTATCCTTGCAAGAAAGAATTTCTCTAGTTATCTCCTCGTCCATAACATAACCTTCAGGTATCTTAGATATTTCAAACTTAGGAGAGCTAGGACTAATAGGTGTTTCATAGTCATCATCAGTTTCATAAGCTTCATCAGTTTCAGCAATCTCATCAGTTTCAGCAATCTCATCAGTTTCTGTAGTTTCGTTCTCTTTAGCTCTAGCAATTTGTTCATCAAGAAATTCTCCTAGTGGCACATTCTCATGAAGCATGGTACTAGCATCATCATTAGCATAATTCATAGCAGAGGTAGCATCATCAATAACTTGCGACATATCAGGATTACTAGCATGTGGTGGTGTTGCAAGCTTACTCATAACAGAAGGTGAATCAAGTGCACAGCTAGATGGCAGTTCCTTACCTCCCCTTGTCTTAGAGGGGAAAATCTTAGTCTTTGGATCCTTCAGATTCTTCATAATGATAGATTGATATAAATCCCAAGTGACTCAACAAATATTGCTATGCTCCCCGGCAACGGCACCAGAAAAGGGTAGTAACTTCAACGCCCCCCGATCCCTGCGCCGAGGGGAGACGGGCGGCCCAGCTGCTTTCTACAAGACTGCCCTTCCCACAAGGGAGGCACCACCCATTTAAACAGGCTGAATCGTGGTCTGAGCCACCCCTTCCTCTTCTTCCCCATCAGAAAAAGCGTTCCTGGCTCTTCCTCGCTTCCTTACGGCACCCTTCCCGGGGATTGGGCAAGTTGCTCTATGTCCCTCCTTCGGCTGCGCGACCTCGAGACCCAAGGTTATCGTCCTTCCTCAGATCTGGCGGCTATCCGCGCCGGATTAACTTCTTATGGCAACGAGGCCTTCACAGAGAACTTCCCTAATCCTCACAAGGGAGAGCGGGTATGCTTCGTGCCTTTCCTCTTGCGGGGCCTAGGGTTCCCCATTCATCCCTTCTTGAGGAGATTACTGGAATTTTACGGGATCCAACTCCATCATCTTACCCCCGGATCTATTCTGCACATCTCGGGCTTTGTTGCTCTTTGCAAGATGTTTCTGGGCTGCGAGGTCCACTTTGGATTATGGAGGAAGTACTTCTGTCTCGTCCCCCGCACTCGGGGTGAGACAATTCGGGAAGTAGGAGGAGCCAAAGTATGTCATATAGCCGGGATGGGGTATCCAGTGGGGACTCCGAAGAAGGAGTCTGAAGAATGGTCCTCAGAGTGGTTCTATATTGAGGACGTCCCCCTGTTCGATCCAGCTCGGAGGGGTTTGCCCGAATACTCTGACGCCCCTTTGAAGAAAACGTATAACTAGCGACCGAAGAGTTCATCCCAAGAGGAAGATGCCGAAGTGCAATGCTTGTCTACCCAAGTAAGGCTGCTAGCACACAACAAGCTGACCATTATTGATGTGATGGTCGCCGCCATCGCTCGATGCGTTCAACCCCTTCAGCAAAGGATACATCTTTTGTGGCGTTACAACGGAACAAGTGACACCACTCGTTCCCGACGGCTAGGACCTGCCAATCAAGCGGCGATGGCGGGCGTACTGGTAGACCTGTTCAAAGGGGAAGAAAAAGACTTTGTTCGGCTACCGGTTAAGGAGGGCTACTCGGGTTATAACCCCATCGAATGGGTAAGCCTTTCGACTTTGTGACACGAGTTCGGGTTTTTCACTTGCCCCCTTCTGACCAAAGCTTTCAATCTGTGCGAACAGAGCTAGAGGTGCTTTGTCGAGACAATCAACTGTCCGGCGCCTCAACCAGAGAACTACTCTCGTGATGACGATCCAGGATTCCACGACGATCCGGACCTGTCGATCGAGCACGAAGACGGGGTGTTTTACCAAGAGAGCCTTGATGGTTCAAAGGTGGCTATTATAGCCGATCACCCCGAATTACTCCCTTCTTCTACTATAGGCAAAAAGAAAAATTCCTCCCGTAAGAGGCAAGCGACCTCCGTCGACCCGAATGTGCTGGTTTCGGATCCCAAGCGTCGTCGGTCCACGCGACGAACGTCGACTACGGCAACAATGCCCGGACCGAACAGCGACAGGAATCCCTCGTGTGAACCAACCGCGGGGACGACCCCGACCATTCGTTCAACCAAAAGGTACCTCGTTCGGCCGCTTAATCTGTTGCTATCATGATCGATAGGATTTTACAGAAGATCTCATGTCGAAATACTCAGGAAACGAGCACAACCATCTTCTGCCGGGAATGTTGCCGGGGTGTCTGGCAGCACTCAAGAATCAAGGCCTTCTGCTCATCCTGAACCTGCTGCGGAGGCCCCTGTGGCCAGTCAGGCCCCTGAAGATTCCGGGGACGTAGTGTCAGTCACTAACTCCGAGGTAGAGAGTGCGATGAACCACCGGCGGCGACAAGAAGCCCTGCGCCACCAGGCGTTTTCCGAACAAGAGTTTAATGCTCTATGTTCGGTAGATGCGTTCATCGGAGCTGCCCGAGCTGGGCTTGGGGAAGCCGTGAAACTGATATCTTCCAGCCTGGAGGTGAGTGATCGGTTTTAATAACCCGGACACACGTATTAACCCAGTAGCCCCCGAGCCTTGAATTGGTCAGGACAGCCGAGTTAAGGATCCGCATATTGTTTTATCTATGATGTAGGCTTTGAGGTAGCAGAATGAGCAATTGGCCAATGACCTGGAGGAGAGCCGATCGCAGGTGCAAGCCGTGAAGGCCGAACTTGAACAAGTGAAGAATTTTACCCGGGAGGCGCATGGTGAGTATGTCCATTTTGCCGATCTGAGTATATAGTCCCATGCTGACGCGAGGGTACCTTGTAGCAGCTGACTCTATAGGGCAATTGCAAAAAGATTTAGATGCGGCCCGAGAATCCCAGAGGTACGTCGAGTCCCAGTATGAGGCCGGCTGCCTTTCGTCGCAACGAAATCTTGAGGGGAAGAAACGTCTCCAGGCGGAAAATCGGCAGCAGGCCGAAGAAATTGGGAGTTTAAAAACTCAATTGGCTCAAACCCAAGAAGAGAACCAGAAATTAAAGAGGGGCGTGTTCGGTAAGTGCGATTATAACATCGAATAGTACCTCTAATACATGAATTGTAATGGACATGCCCCGTCTTATGTATAGGTCTCCTGACCGGGCGGCCTGAAGAAGAGATCGGATCCTACCGGGGAAACCTTCTGAAGGAACTATCCGCCGTACATGAGCGGGCTCGGAAGGCTATGAGGAGCATGATGAAAGCGCTATGGCCTGCCGAGAAGCCTCCGGAGGGGATGGCCGAACTGCCTGATTGGTTCAAGGGAGCCCGTTGTCGGTTCGAGCTATGGAAGACATCGGCCTGCCGAGAGGGAGCACGAGAGGCATGGGCGATGATCAAGACCCGTTATACCGGTCTTAACCCCGAGCATATGGCTCGAGTTGGGCCGGCAGTGCCGGATGGGCAAGAAGTGCCGCTTCATTTGGTGTATGACCAAGTGATGCCCGTCGCTCGTCTCTCGCAAGAAGATTGCACCCTGGATGCCTTAATAGATAATCTTGACCAGCAGCCAGATGAATGATTTTATGTAACTATGTACTGTAAATCAAAAATTGCTCCGTCTGTGCTGTAAACTTTGTCTTAACCGGTCATCGGCTTTGACCTCCCTTGCTAAGAGCTTGGGAGTGTTCCTTATCAAATATCCTTCAATAAGAGGGAATCCTTTTGTGGAACCAGGCAATCCGGCCATTTCGTGCAAACAGACAGAAAATGCACAAGGAGATATGTTATATTATTGCTTAGCGTAAGAAACATCTTCTGAAGAAAATAGTACCTCTATCGGTACCTTCCTTCAGGCTGCTACGTAAATCGTAGATAGTAATGTCGTATACTGCTAGTATGCGACTAATGGCTCTCTTTTTTTAGAAAAGAAACCCAAGTAATGGTGATAACAACCATAATTTTTATTTGTTGCTTCCGTCGTAGCCGACCAATTGTCTGCTAAAGATAGCTAGCTTTTGGCTTCACCCGTCTGAGGTACGTATCCGGGTGATCCGGTCGTAACAATCGCAGAGGTGCTCCCTTTACCCTCTAGCCGAACGATCGGGAACATAGAGGGTAAACACAGGAGCGAGGCAACCCAGCTTGGCAAAAATCTTAGTTCTAATTGATGCATATAATGGCTTAAAATTTGACAAGGGAAACATGCATACACAATGGATGCTGAAAAAATATATAATCATCGGCTTCGGGAAGAACCCCCAGGTGTTGTGTTCGGATTTAACATTTGAGGATGTATGCCGAAAAACTTAACATGAGCCCAGTTTAGCTGAACATAGACTTGGGAAAAGAAATCCGATCCTGCAAAATCAAGGTGGAAGGGAAAGTAATATGAAAGGAAAGAAAAAAAGGGAAAAGGAAGGTAAAAAGAATGATGACACCGGTCTAGCCGTAAAAGCGCCGAAGGCGAGCTGCGTTCCATGGGTTTGGTTCGAGGCGGTTATCCGGCGGGTTGCGCAGACGATAAGCCCCTCCTGTGAGTACTTCGTGAATGATGAAGGGGCCCTCCCACTTGGGATTTAGTTTATGCTTTTGCTTCTCCGGGAGTCGTAAGACGAGTTCGCCCACATTGTACGCCTTTGCCCTGACCTCCCTGCTCTGGTAACGCCGGGCTTGCTGTTGATAAAAAGTAGAGCGAGCCCGAGCTATGTCGCGCTCTCCTTCTAAGGCATCCAAGTCGTCCTGCCGATCCAACTCGGCCTCCTATTCTTCATACATGCGCACCCTTGGTGCGTCGTGAATAATATCACAGGGAAGGACTGCTTCTGCCCCGTAGACCATAAAGAACGGTGTGTATCCCGTTGATCGATTTGGGGTAGTACGTAGACCCCACAGAACGGAGTCAAGCTCCTCTACCCAATGGCAGTCGGATTCATGAAGAGATCAGACCAGACGTGGTTTAATACCACTCATGATGAGGCCGTTGGCCCGTTCGACTTGTCCATTGGTCTGCGGGTGATACACCGATGCGTAATCGAGCTTGATGCCCATGTTTGCGCACCAGTCCTTTACCTCTTGGGAGGTGAAATTGGATCCATTGTCCGTTATTATACTGTGCGGGACACCGTAACGGAGTACCACGCCGGATATAAAATCGACTACTGGTCCAGACTTGGCTGATTTGACAGGTTTTGCTTCGATCCATTTGGTGAACTTGTCAACCATGACCAGTAGATATTTATTCCTCTTGGTCCCCCCTTTAAGTGGTCCGACCATATCCAACCCCCAGACCGCAAAAGGCCAGGTAATCGGAATAGTCCGAAGAGCTGTTGGGGGCATGTGGCTTTGATTTGCAAATAGTTGACATCCCACGCAACGCTGGACAAGTGTCTGGGCGTCCGCTCGAGCGGTGGGCTAGAAGAAACCAGCTCGAAAGGCCTTGCTTACTAGGGCCCTTGCTGCGGCGTGGTGGCCGCCCATTCCTGCGTGGACTTCGGCCAAAAGCTGCCTTCCTTCTTCCTCAGATAGGCACCGCTGCAGTATTCCGGTGGTGCTTTTCTTGTACAACTCACCCTCGTGGACTTTATAGGCCTTGGATCGCCGAATTATGCGTCTCGCCTCTGTCTGATCGTCGGGGAGTTCTTGGCGAAGAAGGTAAGCGAGAAAGGGCTCGGTCCATGGTACGATTACTGCCATGACCTTGTGAGCCGAAGGCTTTTCGTCCATTACGGAGCCGCCGATGATTTTGGTCGTCTAGCTCATTTATAGGGGGAACAACCTCTTCCGCGCCGATAGATCCGACACCCTTATTGTCGTCCTGCCACACCACCGACGGCTTGAAGAGCCGTTCAAGGAAGGTGTTTTTCGGGACAGGGTCGCGTTTGGCCCCCAGGCGGGCCAGTATGTCAGTGGCTTGGTTGTTGTCTCTAGCGACATGATGGAATTCCAGCCCCTCGAACCGTGCTGATATTTTAAGGACGGCGTTTCTATATGCCGCCATCTTCGGGTTTTTGGTGTCGAATTCGCCGTTGATTTGAGAGATGGCCAGGTTGGAGTCTCCCCGTACCTCCAGCCATTGTATGCCCATTGATGCTGCCATCCGAAGACCGTGCAAAAGTGCTTTGTATTCGGCTGCGTTGTTGGAATCGGCATACATGATTTGTAACACGTATCGAACGTTGTCACCTGTGGGAGATGTGAGAATAACTCCAGCCCCCAGTCCGGCCAATGTTTTGGATCCGTCAAAGTACATCGTCCAATGGGAGTATGTACTATATTCCCTGGGGAGCTCGGCCTCTGTCCATTCAGCAAGGAAATCTGCCAATACCTGAGATTTAATAGCTCGTCGTGGCTTATAGGTGATTTCGAAATCACGGGGTTCGGCGTGGGGGATTTGAAGTCCGTATTGACTATAGGACCCTTCCGCGCGGGGTTCGAGTTGCGCGCTAGATCGGGGATCGATCCCGAACTATTTCCGGAACGAACTCCGGAGTCCAGGTTACAGGAGAGATCTTGATGATCGGAAACCGGGATGTAAATCGTTTTTAATTCCGGTTGTTGGGAGGACGAGCCTCCAGCCGGACACTCGACGGTGGTGACTAAGTGAGTGATCGAGGGGGTGCGAATTTCCCTATCATCGGGTTTAAGCCCAATCCGGTCATAGACCGGGGTCGGGTCGTCAGACATGCCCATGGTTTGAATCTGACCGAGTAGCTCGTTTAGGGGCGAGACATCAATGGGGTACATGTCGCCGAAGCGCATGGGGTCGATCCACAGCGCCATGGTTCCAGGGTCGCTTGACGGCGAATCCCGGTTATGCTCGGCCGCGGTGGATCCGGGCACATCGACTGGGTTGGGCGTTCTGGACAGCCCGAGGGTAGAGGCCACCTCAAAGGTGGGGCCCGATGCTCCCGGCGCCAAGGCATTGGGATCTGCGGGCTCCTCCATGAGAGCTGAGGGCTTCATAAAAAAAAGTTCTCCCCGTGAATCAGCGACAAACTCTAGGTTTCCGAATCTGATTTCTTGATCGGGTAGGAAACTTCCGATCTGGCCAAGATGGTGAGTCGTATCAGAACATGACAGGATGTTGCCGCCTGCGGAGATCTGACCAGGGACAAAGACATCCTTGCTACAGATTTCATTGCTCATGATAAGGCGAGCCATCGATTCCTTTGGCGATCACAGCGGAACTCTCAATGAAAGCACCAATGTCGGTGTCAAAACCGGCGGATCTCGGGTAGGGGTCCCGAGCTATGATCTAGGATCGATGGTAACAGGAGACGAAGGAGACGGTGTTTTACCCAGGTTCGGGCCCTCCTATGGAGGTAAAACCCTACGTCCTGCTTGATTATATTGATGCGTATGAAGGTTACAAAGTTGATCTACCGCGAGATCGACTAGCTAAAACCCTAGATGAGTTTCTCTGCCTTACAATCTAAAACCCTCTGGCTTATATAGATGCCAAGGGTCCCTAGGGTTACACATGGTCGGTTGCCCACCGAAGGAGAAAACGTGCCTATCCTACTACCTTAAACTTGAAAGACATGCCACGACTCCTGAGGTCTCCTCCCTAGCGACGAGGCCTTCGTTCAGTCCAATCCTCAGCGAGCGGCCCATGAGCCCGGCCTATAAGAAATAGGCCGGCAGTCCGAGGACCCCTTAATCCCGGACTCCCTCACTCTCTTCTTCAATTTGCACAAAGTTAAATATTTCCTATAAGGCAGCTTGTTTCTTGTGAGCAGGAAAATATTTTTCAGAGAAGTAGTAGATCATATCATGGGGACTACGCACACAACCAGGAGCGAGAGTATTGTACCATGTATTAGCATCACCCTTTAATGAGAACAGAAATAACTTAAGGATGTAATAGTAGCGAATCTTCTCATCATGAGCAAAGAGGGTGACTATATCATTCAGCTTAGTAAGGTGTGCCACTACAGTTTCAGTTTCATAACCATGGAAAGGATCAGATTCAACCAAAGTAATTAACTCTGGGTCGACAGAGAACTCATAATCCTTATCGGTAACAAAGATAGGTGAAGTAGCAAACTTAGGATCACATTTCATTCTAGCATTCAAAGTCTTTTCCTTATACTTGAGTAGCAATTTCTTAAGATCGTCTCTATCCTTGCAAGAAAGAATTTCTCTAGTTATCTCCTCGTCCATAACATAACCTTCAGGTATCTTAGACATTTCAAACTTAGGAGAGCTAGGACTAATAGGTGTTTCATAGTCATCATCAGTTTCATAAGCTTCATCAGTTTCAGCAATCTCATCAGTTTTTGTAGTTTCGTTCTCTTTAGCTCTAGCAATTTGTTCATCAAGAAATTCTCCTGGTGGCACATTATCATGAAGCATGGTACTAGCATCATCATTAGCATAATTCATAGCAGAGGTAGCATCATCAATAACTTGCGACATATCAGGATTACTAGCATGTGGTGGTGTTGCAAGCTTACTCATAACAGAAGGTGAATCAAGTGCAGACCTAGATGGCAATTCCTTACCTCCCCTCGTCTTAGAGGGAAAAATCTTAGTCTTTGATCCTTCAGATTCTTCATAATGATAGATTGATATAAATCCCAAGTGACTCAACAAATATTGCTATGCTCCCCGGCAACGGTGCCAGAAAAAGGTCTCGATAACCCACATGTATAGGGGACCGCAACAGTTTTCGAGGGTAGAGTATTCAACCCAAATTTATAGATTTGACACAAGGGGAGCTAAAGAATACTTGAGAGTATTAGCAGTTGAGTTGTCAATTCAACCACACCTGGAGATTAAATATTTGCAGCAGAGTGATCAGTAGCACAGTAGTATGATAGTTTGATAGCAGTAGTGACAGTAACAGTAGCGGTAATAGTAGTAACAATAGTTTTGTAGTAGTTGGAACAGCAGCAACAGTAATAGTGACTTAGCAAGAACAATAAGTGGAAAGCTCGTAGGCACTGGATCGGTAACTCGTTGGATGATATTCGTCATGTAACAGTCATAACCTAGGGCGATACAGAACTAGCTCCAGTTCATCAATGTAATGTAGGCATGTATTCCATAAATAGGCATACATGCTTATGGAAAAGAACTTGCATGACATCTTTTGTCCTACCCTCCCGTGGCAGCGGGGTCCATAAG
Source organism: Elymus sibiricus (assembly GCA_039707655.1). NCBI lineage: Eukaryota > Viridiplantae > Streptophyta > Magnoliopsida > Poales > Poaceae > Elymus > Elymus sibiricus. The sequence continues at coordinate 180,410,131 of CM077667.1, forward strand.
GAAACTAAGGGATATTAATGCCTCCTTTTAATAGAGAACCAAAACAAAGCATTAACACATGGTGAATACATGAACTCCTCAAACTACGGTCATCACCGCGAAGTATCCCAAATATTGTCACTATGGGGTTGACGGATCATAACACGTAATAGGTGCATATGACTAGGCAAGATCGGATCAAGAACATAGATATAGAGATGATAACATAAACGGTTTAGATCTGAAATCATGGCACTCGGGCCCTAGTGACAAGCATTAGGCATAGCAAAGTCATAGCAACATAAATCTCAGAACATAGTGGATACTAGGGATCAAGCCCTAACAAAACTAACTCGATTACATGATGAATCTCATCCAACTCCTCACCGACCAGCAAGCCTACGAACAAATTACTCACTCCCGGTGGGGAGCATCATGGAATTGGCGATGGAGAAAGGTTGGTGATGACGAAGACCGAAGATTCTCCTCTCCGGAGCCCCAAACGGGCTCCAAATCTGGCCTCCCGATGAAGAACAGGAGGTGGCGGCGGCTCCGTATCGTAAAACGCGATGAAACTTTCTCCCTGATTTTTTTCAAAGAAAATAGGAATTTATAGTGGCGGAATTAGGGCAAGTGGAGCCACGAGGTGGGCACAACCCACCAGGGCGCGCCTAGGGGGGCTGGCGCGCCCTGGTGGGTGATGCTCACCCTGGCCCCCCTCTTCAATGGATTTTGCCTCCAATAATTCTCATTTATTCTGAAATAATTCTCCAAAAAGTTTCGTTCCATTCCGAGAACTTTTATTTCTGCACAAAAACAACACCATGGTAGTTCTGCTGAAAACAGCGTCAATCCGGGTTAGTTCCATTCAAATCATGCAAATTAAAGTCCAAAACAAGGGCAAAAGAGTGAGGAAAAGTAGATACGTTGGAGACGTATCAGCCCCCTCATCAACTACTTAATAATGCTTAGGGTTAGGGTTCTTAAGCTGGTAATGCTTAGGGTTAGGGTTCTTAAGATATGAGGATCTTAAACTGGAATTGCTTAATAATGCTTGTTACTTATAGAAATACCTAATTTCTTAAACTGATGTTACTTATAGAATTGCTTAATAATGTTTGGTCATTGGTATCGTTTCAAACTTATGATTGTTACTTATAGAAATACCTAATAAAGATGAAATAAAAAAATTCAAATACTCCCCCAGATAATGAGCTGTCTATTGGTTATAATGCATATGTGTTTTGTTACCTCCGATGATTATGTTGTTGAACATGTGATATTGTGTAATTCTGAATGTTTTCAAATACCCCCCATATTGTTTAATTTGTTACAACATGTCCTCTAGCCTCTTCTGTGGCTCCTCTAGTAGCGACTTCTCAGGGTTTGCCGACAAGAAAGGCGAAGTGAGCACCAACCAGGTAATTAAGGTTACAAAAAACATGCATGAGCATTGCAAACATCCATATATCTAACGCATGATGATTTCAAACCCTTGCCAGGAATACTTACGTGTTTCGCCTTCTCCAGCATCTGTTGAGCAGCAGCCATGTGATGTGGACATGCTCAATCACGAGTTGATCGCATCACATAATGGTACCGTCAAGCCCCTCTAGGAGTTGAATGACTCCCTGGTGAAGGAGAGGTAAGATTATCAATGACAATGCTATTGTCTATAGCAAGATAGTTAGTCTGAAAAATTAGATCGAGTCGCTGAACCGCGAGATAACTGAGACCAAGAAGGACATACAAGTCCTGAAGTCCCAGAGGACTCAACTGAAGACGGAGAAAGCCCATTACATCATGGAAGGGCAGATCCATAGGAATAAGCTTCGTGAGATGAAGTTAGTCCTTACAAGGTAGTGTCGAGAGGGGCGGATCCGTTGTGAAGTTGGTTGTTTTTCTTTTGTGAATTGGTGAACGTTTTTAGTTTGTGAAGTTGGTAGTATCTTTTGTGAATTGCTGAAACGTTTAGTTTATGAACAAGGTAGTTCATTAGTACTAACCTTTTGGTGAAACTTAGTATATATATTTATATTGCTACAGATATGGAATAAGTTTCCACTGTGTATTTCTTTATTAGCTAAATTGACAGTGTCGGCGTGCAACTCTGTCCAACATCATAGGTATTCAAAATACTGCTAGCATCATCCCCAACGCCACCACTAAGTTCTAACAGTGGCGCCATATTGGTGGCGTCGGGTGTCCACGCTAGCAAGTCCATTTTACCACGCCATAGCTAGGTTTTTTTTGCACTAGTGTGTGTACCCAAGCATTGTTGACTTCCGATGTGGTTATGTCATGTTGGATCATGTAGTCTCTGTGTGTAATAAAATTGGATCTTGACACTTATATCACTACTACAAAATGGTCCAAAGATGACACATCAATCAGAGACCATTCAACGAAACTGTGTGCGATGCATGAATCGCAAATGGTATAGTTCAAGCTCCGTCGCTAATGGCACGAACTGTTTGCGAAGGTGGATCCATCAAATATGATTTAGAAAGTAGTTGCGTGTGCGATCTACGGCGGACAGTTTGTTCTTATGAACCGTTTGTGATTAGCGAAGATAACAGAAACGGTTAGCAAAACTACATACGTGTGCGAAGTACGGCATACAGTTCACTCGGATAAACTGTGTGCGCTGATACAGCGGAACACAAATGATTCGGCATAACAAGATGTCCGCGATATACAGCAAACGGGTGAGTAATGAGAATCGTGTGCGAACACCAGAAATAACACAGACGATTGGTGCTAATAACATGTGTGTGTTGTGGGAAAACGTTTGCTGGTATACAATTGTCAGCGATTGATGAAATCATCACCGACGGGTTTCGTAGTTTAGTCCGTGTGTACTGTGATTTGCTCTGTCTGCACAATATCTATGTTGTGCCTACAGAACAACAACATATGTACTTATAAGAACATGATTGCATAAACAAAAAAGAACACAATGCAATTTCAAATATTGTATTACAAATACCTGCAATATTACAAGGTTCAAATTCTAGCATAACAAGGCCCAAATTCAAAGATTACAAGGTACAAACTGACATTAGAAATCAAATCCAATCTTCAGGATCCATGGGATGAAATATTTCTGCGAAGGGATCATCCACCGAGAAGTCATATATCGGCTCGATAGAATCGCTTCCGAATAATCTGTCATATGAACTTCCAAAGTGAAAATCAGCTTCTACAGAGCCTTTTCCATTCCGCTGTAAACGCCTCCGCTGGTCAGTAAACCATCCATTGTGGCACACTAAATATAGTGCAAACCTCATTACCTTGAGCACCGTTGCTTTCTGAACAAAGAAACTGGCAAATTGAATATCTGGATTGGCGCCTCGATACTCGTTCAAAGTAATTTCCGTGAGATGGAATTCAAGGCATTCGATGTGATTGTTATATTGTGCCACCTTTTCCACTCCAAGTCCTGCTTGTATCTGCAAACGAAGACAACATATCAGTGCTTAGATGCAGTACTGAACACTACGGGCCTCTTTGATTTGCATGATTTATAAAATACACTAATAGATTGGCATGCCATCTTCGATCGTTCATGATTAACATCTCAAAAAAATGTATAGTACATGTGTCATTGTAATCATGGGTAAAAGTGCCAACAAATTGCACTCCGTTGTGGTTAACAATTAACAGGAAAGGAACATCACCTCGACGTATAACTTCTCTGTGCACGGAAAGCATATAAGGAACTTAACAACTACATCCAGATTGGGGCCGATAGATTGTAGTGCCAAGATCTTCACTGTGCGCAGAGACAATGTGAGGCTTGTGGGAATCATTTTCTGGATGACAGCCGAACATAGATCAACAAAAACTAGATAAAATGTGATGTACAATAATAAGAATGAGAAGAATATTGTAGTACATGAACGGGTATGGATCCAGCTGTAACAAGTTCGGAGAATTCAGCACACGAATAGCCCAACACTATCAATTTCGGTGCGTCAATGACCCTGATTCTTGTTCGACCTTCTTTATCAAGTACAAACAATCTCTCTAGGAAAGGCGCATTCTCAATGACCATATCATGAAACTCCCCAACTGACAGCGTGTTGCGGCACCAGCCATGCACATAAATCATACGGAGATTCGTCGTAGCGATGTGGAGGCTACTGAACCCAAACATCATTTGAAGACAAAGGTACTCGAGCATTGTATAGCCACCGAGCAGGCGCTCCAAATCCGACTTCGAGATGCTGACGCCAATGAGCTTGAGGTGCATCAGTTTAGGGAGATGAAGAGCGTGCGCAGCATTAATCTTAGGGAAAAGGCACCGCATGAATGTAGCGCGACGCAGCGTGGGCGCAAGGCGGAGGGCGGACGGAGGCAGCGAGCGCCCATGTCCAGCATCAAATTTGAGCTCCTCGAGCTGATCTAGGGCGGGGGATAAGAACCACTCGTGAAACTTGGGTTCGGCCTTGCAGTTTGAACGGAAAGTGCCGATGGAAAGGCGTCTGACTGGCGCAGTGTGCGTGGCGAGGATGTGGGACAATGCGTCCAAGCGTTTACGGTCCCCGCTGCAGAGCTCGTCGTCGTCGAGGAGGTCAAGGGGGTGGAGTGCCATAGGGGGCGCCACCGCCTGGAGAGGATGGTGGTCTGCACGGCAGATTTGATGGGGAGGATGGACATGATGGTTACCAACATCTTGTCGGGGATGCTGCTGATGAAGTCCATGCACGCCGGAGGCTCGTGTGGTTCAGCCTCGACCCGCCCCCGCTTGTTGGCCGCCTCGTCGTCCATCGAAAAAGGAGGCGATCCTCGGCGGCGGCCCTTATAGATAAGACCGGAGGAGAAGGTGTAGCACTAATGGAGAACTTGGGAGAGAATAGGGTTGTGTGGGTGGAGGTCCGAGGTCAAAGGGCTTGATTCCCGGTGAGCCAGTTGCGCTAACACGGCGGACTGCTCGCACGCATCCCTTTGAGCCTGCGCGGCGGACTCCTCGCACGCGTCCCGTCTAATCAAACCTTTGGCCCACATATGCCATCCCAAACGGTTTCAATAAACCATAAAGCGTTCCGTGCTTGGGAACTAAAACCATCAATAAATATTGAGCTTGTTTCCTTTCACATTCCAAATTACCACGCGCTAATTTTTTTCGCAAATCATTTCACACCTACAAAACCTAAATGTGTTCCCACTAAGCAGTTGTTTACTGTAGTAGGCTATAAAAACACAAACATGTACTCGAAAATTACCGCACATTCCGTCTGCCATGGCCGGTAGGAGGGGGGTTCTGGGTCCACTTCGAGATATAACCAGGGAAGAAAGACCAAGGCCGCAGAAGCAACCGAGAGGTCCCACGGCCATGCCGCCGAATCGCTAGAGAGCTCCAGCCGCACTGCTTTGGCCGCAACAGAGATGTCCGGTGGCGCCGCAGAAGCCCGAGAGGATCTTTCGCGGAGAGGCGACAGCTCTCACAATCACAAGCGCATTCGCCTCAGAGGCGAACTGGACGAGTTGGCATTCGTGGATTCCTCAGCCAGCGACGACATGCGCGCTGAGCTCGATAGGAAGGACGTGATGATCGATGACTTGGTGAAGCTGCTGGAGAAGAGCGACGCCTCCGTTGACAGGGCGACCGGCCTCGTGGAGAAACTTATGGAGGAGAACGACGCCTGGAAGAAACTGCTCGAGAAGAAAAGTGCCTCAGAGGGGAGGCTGAAAGAACTCGCCGAGGAACTTCTCGAAGACTTGGCGAAGCTCTACATCGAGCGCGACGGGCTGCTGAAGGAATCCGTGGAGCGTGTGAAGGAACTTCATGCGTACGCGACGCAGAGCATCGACGCTCTCGAGCAAAGAGCCCGCGCCATGACCGCAATGCGGAAGATGTCGGATGAGAGGCGAGAGGAGATTGAGGTCGTGGAGGCGATGAAGAAGGAGATTGAGGAACTCCGCGCCCAGCAATCCATGAATAATTAGATAGCAGCGGGCCAGATCGTTTTCTTTGTCTTCCTTCTTCAACCTCTCCCTTCTTCTTTTTCCCCTGTGTCTTTGGGGAGTTGCCGCTTGTGGCATTTTTTATTATCATGTATATGTAAGAGAATTATTATCCTTTGCCAGTGCGAATTTGTTATTATATTATTTCGTTCGTTTGTACTGTTATCACGAAACGTCAAAGTTCTCGGCGAGGCACGAACAAAACAGTGATCACAAGCAAACTAGTCCCTCGGTCCAGGCGCATTAACCACATGATAAACAGCGGGTCGGACACCATTAATTCAGAAGTTGGGAGCAAGGCGAACGAGGGGGGTGGAGGTCAAAGTATCGCTTCCCGATGAGCATGCGCAGTAGACTCTCATGCGTCCTGTCGAGCATGCATGGCAGACAGCTCTCACGCATCCTATCAAGCCTGCGCGGAGGACAGCTCGCACGCGTCCCGTCGAGCCTGCGTGGCGGAAAGCTCGCATGCGTCCTGTCATCAACCTGCAGCTACACGCACGACACCCCCATATCAAGTACTCCCTCCGTTTTTTTAGTTAGCATATAAAATTTGGTCAAATTAAAAAATTGTAAAGTTTGACTAGCTTTATAGGAAAAATATACAAATATTTATAATTTAAAATGAATATTATTAGATGCATCGTCAAATTAACTTTCATACTATATAACCTAAGCATTGTAGATGTTGATATGTTTTTTGTATAAATTTAGTCAAACTATGTTTACCTTGACTTTGACCAAATCTTATATGCGAAGTAAAAAGAAACGGAGGGAGTAAAAAAAATTGGACGCGTGGCACCAAATGATTATCATACAAGTTTTGTATTTACGGGAATTCAATAAACCAATATTATCATAGAAGTTCCGAATTTATGGGGATTTAAAAGCAATGTTTTTCAATGTTTGCGTCCTAGTCACGATGCCGAGATGTTTTTAATCATTGCATGGGACCTAAACAGGGGCCCAAGGACATATACATGATTTTGTAACCCATTTTGGTGCCCCGGAGCATGTGCTTGTAGTTCAAATTTGAATATGCACATTAAGTGGATATAGAAAAGCTCAATTAATGTATAAAGGGTCCCAAACGAGCCATGAATAATTCCACATTTTAGCATTGCACTTGTATTAGTCTGTGTTGCATGTAGAAAAAATATATATGTGTAAGAAGAGACATCGATTGTCGTTCCCTCCACAGAGGTGACACATGTTCCGTATCAAAAGAACGATGGTTCTCGAGAGAAGTTTTGGTGTGCAAGAGACTTGTCCCAAATTGGACAATAAATTATCATGTTGTATAAGTGTCGTGTCATGACACCAGGGTAAGTTTCAAGAATTTCAGACGAGGTTTGGATTTATGATGATTTAAAAACCAAGTTTCTCAATGTTTTTGGCCTTGACTCCGAGATGTTTGTAATCCATTCACGTTCATTGCATGGGACCTAAACAAGGAACCCAAAGACCCAAATATCTTTTTTCAACCCATTTTGGTGACACGAAGCATGTTCTTTTAGTTCAAATCTGAATTATGCACATTAAATGTCTAGAAACTTAATTAGTGTAGTATACAAAAAACTAAACGAACCATGAATAATTTAAAGCAGTTCTATACGCCCGTCTGAAGCTCGTGCGTGTGTAAGCACGGTGTGCGTGTGTCGTGCTAACTCGAGCTTCCTTCTTTCATAAGTTATCCAATTTGTATTAAAATGATGTTCTATCCAACACGCTTCTCCCGCCACTCCCCCAATCGGTCTCCCACCACTCCCCCAATCGGTTTCCCGCCGAAGCGTCGGCCCCGTCATCAACCTTCTAGACGAGGAGGATGAGACGGAGCAGGCCGGAGAGCATGCAAAAGTGGCATCGTGCCATCGAGCATGAGCGAGACGTCAGCATCAGCCCCCATGCCACCATCGCGCACGGTTTCTAGTACTACCAGAAACGTCTGCGATACGTATCTGGTCCCACCAGGTGCCCATCGGGGCACGCCTTGTAAATGAAAGGAGGCAACTCTTACCAGCAAGGCGCGGCTTCCCAGCCTGTAACCCAGTCGAACCGAACTCGAAAGTTAAGCGTGCTTTCGGTGGAGTAGTCAAGGATGGGTGACCGGTTGGGAAGTTGCTAGATTTTAAGGTTCATATAGGCGATGTGATACGATCACTATAGGCATAAATAAAATGTCTGTAGTGATATGTCATTCCGGCAAAATAAATCTTGAGATCCTTGTTTTGAAAATATCCATGATTTTCTTTTGCTGTTTTGAAAATGTCAAGGATCGATGATGTGTGTGTCTGTGTATTTGTGAACCAATGCCTGTGTGTGCACCATGTGCCTACATTGTGCGGTTTCCGACGACAAACCTATCGGTGGGCCCTTAGGGTCTGTCATGCCTTTTACTGACAACGCTCGAAGGCCAGATCCTTGTTTTGAAAATATCCATGATTTTCTTTTGCTATTTTGAAAATGTCAAGGATCGATGACGTGTGTGTGTGTGTGTGTGTGTGTGTGTGTGTGTGTGTGTGTGTGTGTGTGTGTGTGTGTGTGTCTGTGAACCGATGCATGTGTGTGGACCATGTGCTTACATTGTGCAGTTTCCGACGACAAACCTATCGGTGGGCCCTTAGGGTCTGTCATGCCTTTTACTGACAACGCTGGAAGGCCAGTTCCTTGTTTTGAAAATATCCATGATTTTCTTTTGTTGTTTTGAAAATGTCAAGGATCGATGACGTGTGTGTGTGTGTGTGTGTGTGTGTGTGTGTGTGTGTGTGTGTGTGTGTGTGTGAACCAATGCCTGTGTGGGGACCATGTGCCTACATTGTGCGGTTTCCGATGACAAACCTATCGGTGGGCCCTTAGGGTCTGTCATGCCTTTTACTGACAACGCTGGAAGGCCAAAGATGGGTGACGATGTGTGTGTGTGCCCGTGTGTGTGTGTGCGCGCGCGCGCGTGTGCGTGCGTGTGTGTGTGTGTGTGTGAACCATGCCTGTGTGTGGACCATGTGCCTACATTGTGCGGTTTCTGACGACAAACCTATCGGTGGGCCCTTAGGGTCTGTCATGCCTTTTACTGACAACGCTGGAATGCCAAGGATGGGTGACGATGTGTGTGTGTGTGTGCGTGTGTGCGCGCGCGCGCGCGTGTGTGTGTGTGTGTGTGTGCGTGTGTGTGTGTGTGCGTGCGTGTGTGTGTGTGTGTGGACCATGCATCCATTGTGCGGTTTTCGACGACACGCTTATATATGGATGGGTCGCTATATATCATCCATTTGACTGACAACGCTGTAACGTCACCCTGGTACATGTCATGTGTGTGGGGGGAGGGGAACAATATATATACGTCCATAACGACCTAGCTAGGTAGTATATATATAACCAATCTTAAGGGGGGTATATACGCCGAGTTATCTCAGCTAGGTGCATGCCATGTCATAGCTAGGGTTGTGCATTGTGTATTAATTGAAACACCGGACCACGCCATTTTCGCATATACATTTAGCCATATGCAGGGGGGTGGTGTTCTTCTAGCCTCGCTCAACTGATCTTCGATGACGCGCCAACTGGTGGGACCGCGTGATCTATATATCCCTCTTGTCCGACAACAATATGTGATGGTTTGGCCAAATTAAGGTATAAATTCTCTTGGTTGTCTTACGAAAAGTCAGACATGGATAAATGTGTGACAAAGTTTGAACCAGGTCATGTGTTCATAGGACCCCATCCTCCGGCATATAGTGTAGGGGGCAACACCCTACGTTTGTCATGAAACCATTTTCTGTCACATTGGACACTTTTAGGCATGCACATATGCAGCATGTGCCACACATTAAAGTTGCGCATTGCGAATTTAAACATGACACCACCATGTTCGTACATATATATACTTCATCCATTCCTAAATACAAGTCTTTTTTTAGAGATTTCACTACGAACTACATATATGTACGCACTTTAGAGTGTAGATTCACTTATTTTACTGTGTACCTATATAGTTAGTACTGGAATCTCTATAGTTTTTTGAAAACTCTAAAAAGACTTATATTTAGGAATGGAGGGAGTATATATTTGGGCCACTAGCGGGTGTGGTTGTGTTTTGACCCTCTCTTGCGTTTTTTTGTCGTTTATCCCAAAGATGCTAGTATTATGTAAATAGCAAACAAAACTGACGAAACAACCATATGCGGTTGTATCCCCAACAGGCACAAGTGTGCTACTCTAACCGTGTGCGATGCTCGTACATAGCAAAATCGGCCTTGCCTAGTGGTGGCAACCGCAAGCGTCGGCCAGTGCAAAGTGGCAATGTGCATAGTAAAAACCCAAACCCGACAGCGACCTATAAAAGATCTCGCCGACGGCGGCTAACAGCTAATTTTTCCGCCGATAGCTCGCCACCACCACCACACACACCAAATGGAACCGGTGCTCAACCATGGGGATGTGCATGGCGCTGTCCTGATAGTGTTGGACGACGACGTGATAGAGGATTCCGACGCGTTGGCCGCCATGGCGGGCAACGGCAAACAGCCAGCTGCCACGGCCGCCGCCGACGGCATAGAGGATTCCGACGCGCTATCCTCCATGTCAGTCAATGGTCAACCGTCATCTACCGCAGCCGACGACGACCCCGAGTTTTAGCGTCGGATGCAGATGGCCATCGCTCTGTCCGTCCAGGAATCGGGCCTTGATGTGTTCCTGCACGACGAGGACGAGCGCCGTCTCAGTGTTGGTGTGGAACAATCTATCGCATTTGTGGATGCCATCCGCAACGCGGCTAGGGATATGAAGCAGCAGAAATGGTGGGAGAGTGCAAAGAGGAAGCGAAACTCGGATGCAGAGGGCAAAAAGAGGCGGGAGCAGGACCAGAAGGCGGCGGAGCAGGCCGCCGCATGCCTCTCAGCCGTGTTGGAGGCCAGTGCAGGCCTTGCAGCTGCGGCGACAGCCCTGGCAATAGCGGCCACGGCGACCAGGGACGCGGCTCTAGCGAGAGCGGCGCCCGTCTGTATCCCGATGGCCCATGTGGATGCCACGACATCTTCGTCAACAGCGGAAAACCCGGCGAGAGGCGCCGCGGTCGCTCCGGCCGAGGTAGCCCTGCCGGTATCCGTCGTGGAACCACTGGAGCTCATCGACTTGATGAGCTCCTCTGAATACTCGTTCTGAGTCGAGGAAGGTCATGATGATGGTGGAGGCGCGGCATTTGTATGCATCCATGGCGTAGTGAATATTTTGTGCAGTTCATCTTCATGTAAATTGACGAACTGTTTGTAAATTACTGAGCGTATGAACTAATGTCAACTAATCCGCTGCAAAATAAGGCATTTTGTTGTGAAAATTTGCCAAATGTTTGTGTCATCTGTTTGTGGGCATGTGGAAATTTAGGATGAATTTCACGTATGCGACTGAAATTGAGGATGAACCGTGTGAGATGAGCCCGCCTTGAGAAATCTCAGAAAGAGCTACCCGCCTTGAGCGATGCAAAAATTCATGGTTTCACGGCACGGCATTTCGTTACAGCATACAAACTTTATTATGTTAGAACCGTGTGCGATCTTGGTTGCTCCCGCCCGGTTCCTTCACCAAAATTTAAGTGGAAGCGGTATTTCAACTGCATGCCGCCCTTCCTCGTCCATCACACCGACCCTATAGTAAATTTTCAGCTGCCGAGGCATTTCAACCGTCGCCATCCGTCATCCACCACCATCTCCACCCACACCATTACTACTAAAATTTTCAGCAGCAGCGGCACATCCGCAAACACCCCCCCGTTCACACAACACCCCCTCCCCCTTCCTCCCCCGCTTGAACCCTAGCTCGCCCCCGCCACCGCCTTCCACCACCAACCTCAGCGGGTCTGCCCGTGCCTCATAGCTAAACAGGTTCAGGGTCCCCACCGATCCACATACACCATCGCCATCCTGAGTTTTTAGATGAGGCCGGCGGTGTCCCTTTCCCCAAGATCCCCATCCCGTACTCCAGAGAGTCGCAGCCTAATCAGCCCGACCACATCTCCCGTGGAGCTCGAGGAGTGTACGAGCAAAAAGAGGTCTATCATGGCCTCTTCGCCGTACGCTGGCGAGGTGGGTGCCGTCCGCGCCGACCCTTTGATCCCGGACCAACACCTCGCCGCGGGAGCCGGTGAGGACGATGCCTACGTTGCCATGTCGAAGGCTTCAAGTCTGCGGGCTCGCGTATTCCTGTATATCAGGAGAGCCGGCTACGATATCAAGCTCGTCAACATCACCGGCTTCACTCGGGCCATGTCACAAGTTAAGTGGTCCACCGGCAACGCCTCTGGTTCAACAGTCGTCGATCTCTTCAAAGGCCCCGCCGCTGATCTCCTTCGCCTCACGGTCATGGATTTGCGATCCTTCTATGCCATCGAGCCGCTTTTGTCATTTTTGAAGGAAACGTTCTACGGCGGTGGCTTGGGATCCTTAGCTCCAAAGTCAGATCTCATCCACAAGATAATGGCACACACTACGGCTGTTACAAGGGGAAACGTCCCATCTGCGACATCAGGGAGCGCACCCTGGGCACCTCATATCCCAAGTGGAAGGAGCCCATCCATGACAAGTGAGGCAACATTCTGTGAGCAAATCATACCTTTTCTAGCTAGCCGTCTCGTACCCATTGTTGTAGTAGCTTTTGCCATGCGATAATCATGCAGTGTTTAATTGAGCATTTGTCCAGTTGTCTAGCAGATGCCTTGATTTTATGTATCTGGTTGTTAGGTTGGTTGCATTGAGTATTTGTCCAGTTTTCAATGGCTATAGTTGGTTGTTACAGTGAGCATGAATGCCTTGTTTCTTTCAGTTATTCACAATGTGATGTTCATTATGTGCAAGTATGAACTGTGCAGTTCAATTTCATCAATACCACCTGTTATGCCTGGTGTTGTTAACATGTGCCCTTAACTCCCGCTTTAAACATTTATGCCTTGTTTCTACGACTTTGGTTGCCAGGTTGGTTGCAGTGAGCATTTGTCTAGTTTTCAAGCAGATGCCTTGCTTTTCTGTATCTGTTTGTTAGGTTGATTGCAGTGAGCATTTGTCTAGTTTTCAAGCAGACGCCTTGCTTTTCGTTATCTGGTTGTTAGGTTGGTTCCATTGAGCATTTGTCTAGTATCAAATGGCTATATTTGGTTGTTATAGTGAGCATATATCCCTAGTTTATTTCAAGCAGATACCTCGTATACTTGGTTGATGTTAAGCCTGTTGTACTTATCATGACTTTACATGTACTTGCACAGGACAACAATGGAAGTGGCCAACGTTTTCCACCGAGGTTCTTTTCATCCCTCCGCTTATACTCCATCCGTTCCATCATGTAGTGCATATAGATTTTTGTGATGTATCTACATATACCATCTAAAATGTATACAATATGAAATTTTGTGATGTATCTAATGAAATGGAATTGCAATTCTAGATGTAAATGTTTTTGTCTACAAACTTGGTCAAAGTAAGCAAATGTTGACTTCTCAAAATGTTTATAGGCAACACATTGTGGAACTGATGGAGTAATATATTACACCATTCTGCAGCTGCATTTTAGCTTCTAATATCGGCTTCTTGCTTGTACGTACATATGTCTTAGGTAAAGATCCATTCCTGAACCCTTTTTGCGTGTGGGGCAATGAAATATTCATGAACCAGCATCAAGTTAGGAAACTGAAAATGATTGTTAGGGAAAAGAGATGAACAATGCCAATTAGACTATTTGTTTACACTCTATCCAACACAACAGTGAGCTGTAGGATGGTAACTACGAACTCTGTAGGCTTCTATTAGTACTGCCCATAATGAGTTGTCACACAACAATGTCTGAATCTTTTTCTTTTGCAGTGGTTCCCAAAGCAGTTTACTCAAGATTACCGCGCAAAGTACATGATTGCTGGACATGCAATGAAGGTTAAAATATATCATCGAGACTACAATGAGCATCGAGAAGTCGTAATGAAAACAGTGAAGGATGGGCGGGCGACCATCACTAGGGGCTGGCCTAGAGTCGTTCGTGCGTTAGGCATGGAGGAGGGCACAATATGGGCATTCCGCTTCACCTACTCCAGCAACCAGAATGTCTTTTGGCTCTCTCTTTACCGTCTTTAATACAACCTTGGTTCCATCATTCTTTATTTTTCCCTTCTGTAGTGTTCCTTTTTTTAGAATTGATGCTTATGTAGTTTTTGAGTATATGTACATGTGAATCGAATTATGCATTCGTTCTTAAACCTACATTTAAACATGATTCGATATGAAATACATGAATTCCTACTTTCAAATGTAAATTATGTGAATTATGAATAAAGGTATTTAATTAGGGGCAAATCATGCTCTACAGGCCATTACAATACACACAGTTTGATAAAACAAAACGTCTGCGATCAACTTCAACATCACACCCGTTTCCCCATTCGCGGCGTGTGCGATGAGTCTCGTCTTCGCACACGGTTAGGCGAGAAAGAACGTGTGCGATTAACGACACCAGCGTTTGTGCTAGTCTCCTTATCACACACGATTTCATATTTCGAACTGTGTATGATATCGTGCCCATGGTAAACGTTGGTCAAAGAAGAACGCGTGCGATAGGCCTTCATCCGACACAGTTAGTCTGGATGACACGTTTGGGAAGTATGGATCACACGTTTGGGACATTTTGTAAATCACAAACGTTTATGAAAAACACTACGTGTGGGATAGATTCAACCTTCGCATATGGTTTTATAATGACAAACGTATGCACTCTTATATCATATCACAGACGGACATGGTGGAACTAAATGTGTGTGATAGCCCCCTTATCATACACGCTTTATAATCGTGAACTGTTTGCGATTCGTCGTACATCATAAACGGCGCGACACAGAATAGCGCGTGCGATGTTAGTGTGATCTCACACGAGTTGCAAGGATGAACCGTATGGGAAATACACCATATCTCAAACGATTGCCCGGTGACCCTCGTTTGTGATAGATGCGGACATCCCATACGCTTAGTTTTGCGAAACGTTTGCGTTCGTTGGCCACCATCGCCGACGGGTTTTCCGTGTCATGTGGGATGGACCCCCCCTATCGCCCACACATGCAAGGCGACGGTTTAGAACTACGCCGCGGAAAGGGGTTAAAAACCGTTTGTATAGCACGTCGCTGCACCAGTGTATGCTCTATCCATACATACCTATGTTGCCTCTTTAGTAGTAGAATTGTTGTGCTATTAAAGTCCATGGCATATGAAAGTGTGTGTATGATATGAAGTCATATGATCACGACGGGCTCTATATGTGCTTCTATTCAAGAAATGGACCGCTAGGGTCTGTATTTGTATGGGGCATTACACATGGTCAGTTGGGAGATCCATGAAGGATTGGTGCATTGGCATGTTGGATCTAAACGTGCCCACCGCAATGCCATGGCATCACTCACAATGCTTGTTAATTGATAATTTGAAATGAAAGAAATGCTAGAGTATTCCGACACCGATCCATCACTCCTTTCATAATTCTTGGCATGATCTAGAAGAAATGACGATTTGGACCTTAGTAGGGGCAAAACATTTGGGTAAAATCATTTCAGGGGAGTAACGATTTTTGTAATATGAGAGGACTTTTTAGCACCCTAACTTCTTAATTAATGGATGAGGCAAATCTTACGGTGCGCGGAGGCACATGCTAGTGGGGGCCATTGTGCGGTGGCATGGGAGCAAGTGTGCATGCTAAAGTGGGCTGGAGGGCTGGGCTTGCCGAACCTCAAGTGGCTTAACATTGAAATGCAGACCCGGTGGACATGGCTACAGAAATCGGACCACTCAAGGCCTTGGGCAGAATTTCAGATAAAGGTTCTGGAACCAGCAACACAAATCTGTCGAGCGGCCATTAGCTCGAGGATTGGAGATGGACATGACACAATCTTCTAGGAAGACAAGTGGATGAATGGGGGGAGGGTGCAGGATATTGCTTCCACAGTGTATGCTCGGGTTAGGAAACAAATAAGACTCACCCGCACGGTGGCTCAGGCCATGCACGACGCTGCGTGGGCCAGAGACGTTGGGCCAGAGGTAATGACGGACATGTTGAACGAATATTTAGCACTGTGGGTGAGGACTACGGAGGTGGAGCTGGACCAGAACGAGCGGGACTCGGTTACTTGGTCCTGGGGAACGAATGGAGAGTACTCGGTTAAGTCCGCGTACGAAGCAAAATTCTAGGGGAGGCAGGTAGGTCCCACAGTGGAGTTCACATGGCAATCCAAGGCGCCACTGCAATGCATGTTCTTCGCGTGGCTTGCCATTCAAAATAGATGTTGGACGTCTGACCGCCTAGTGAGGCATGGTTTTGATCATCAGGACAGATGCCCCCTATGCGACCAAGAGGAGGTGGAGACCATAGAGCATATTTTGCTTCAATGCGCGTTTGCGAAGGAGGTGTGGACTGCCATCCTACATTCTTTGGGGAAGCAGGAATGGATGCCAATGGCCGGGCAAGGGATATCGGAGTGGTGCATGGACAAGGGAGCAACATGACAACACAAGAAAGCGATCCGAGCACTACTCATACTAGTCATGTGGGAGCTTTGGAAGCATCGCAACGATATAGTGTTTGACGGAGCTACACCATCGAAGAATCATGTCATCCTCAAGATAGGGAAGGAGGGACAAGCGTGGAAGGAAGCGGGCCTGCTCAAAGGAAGCACGGAGGAGTTCTTTAGAGCCGTGGAAGTGTGGGCTAGAGTAACAAGTTAGGCATAGATAGGGTGGATGCGGAGTTGGTGTACATGTAATTTGTAACACTAACGTGGAGGGGCTCTTTTTACCCCATCCTCTTCTTTATAATATAGTACGCACACTCGTGCGTATTTGGGCAAATCTTACGCGCCCGTTTAAAAAAATCATGTCAAAACAAACTGAAGGGGTTCGAGAGAAAAATAAAATCTTAAGTAGGAGTATAATTCAGTCGAATAAGCGTAGACGGTTGGATGGAAATGCAAGGACTCAAGCCCCACACCCTTTTCCCGGGCAACCCTCTAATTCGACCATTTTTCGATGTCGACAAACCTCCACCCTCGGACCCACACCCATCAAGCGTTTACCTACTTCCCGCTAGCTGACAACGTGCCAGCCGCGACATCAGTGGGGACGTGGCAACCAGCAACAATGTGCCCGTCACACCCTCATAGCTCTGATCTGCTCTCATGTGGAAATTGAATGACGCCACAAATATTTTCAACCACATGAATAATATAAAGTGCGCCAACTAAATTGTAAATGTTCAGCATAGATGTGTAGCAGGGGCGGATCCAGGATTTGAGCATGGGGGGCGAAGAAGACTATGACGGGAAAATGGCACTTGAAGGCGCAAGGTAATTGAAACCTATATCATAGGGTGACCTTTGCATTCCACATCTCGAAATTTGTATTGCAACTACTGTATATTGATGAGAGTTTGAATATCAACTGAACCGATTTCTGCTATTATGTCCAATAGTTGCTCCATCTTTGTAGTAAAATTTGCATTTAACATGGTAGAGTGGCCATTATTTGTATTCATCATTGAAACATAGACAAAAGTATAAACTTGGTTAAACTGAAGTACCATATGATCTTTTGATTTTTTTTCCTTGAGTAATTTTGCATTAGTATATGAGGATTAATGATATGGAAGTTCGTAACTGCCACTAGAATGTAATTTGTCCTTCTGTTGTCATTCTAACAAAATTACTAACTTGTAATTCATATATGAATCTAAGAGTAATAAACCATACCTGAGATCTTAGCGTCATGGCATGGGTTGCTCTGTTGCATTTGCATTTGCATTTTCAACTGTAGAGTTAGAGTTTGTAGCAATTGGCTTGAAAAAATTACTTATCTATGGTGTCTTCCTCTTCATAACCTATGAAGTACTAATGTTAGTACAAAGCAAGTATGTAATCTGTAATTAATCTGACTAGTTATAAAATATACTAACTACTAACAGCTGATTAATTGATTTGTTCAATCAAGCTGACAAGTGACAACTACAATAGTATGAACCTGTAGAAGATAATACATTAATACCTCCTTCTCTGATCACGGGACAGGATAAGTTAAGAATTGGGTATGGGCTTGTGGTGATGCCGTCCGGCTGGTCGTACTCTTGTACTCCATTGATGCGCGGTCGGCGGCAGCTTCACGAATCACCAAGCTACGACGGCGGAACACGGCGGGACGCCCGGCGGCCAGCGGCAGTGAAGCCCTAGCGCGTCGCGGAGAAAAGAGTCAGGAAGATCACCTCAACCGCGTGAGTGCGTGTGCGTCGATCGTCGATCGATTACCGAGTACGTGATATATTTAGCCAATGGTGGATGCGTACATACGCTGAGAACGTGCAGAGCCTTGGCCCTTGTTGCGTTTTGGGCTTGATGACAAAAGTCTAGCCCATACATATCTTTGCTAATGACCTTATGGCTAGATAATTAAGCCTAGTCCCGCTGCAATTAGTTGGGGGTGGCCAAACCATAGGGGGGGTCTGGCCCCCGCTCGCCCTCCACTGCCTCCGCCTCTGATGTGTAGGGCCTATGATATGCCTTGTTGAATGACCGATGCTAGTTTTTATGTAAACCAACAATCTTTTTTTCTCATGCACACAACCACATGTATTATTAATAGAATCTCAAACGATCAACAAGTTTGGAGAAGACCACAGTCGGTCGCAAAACAACACTACATGACTCATTCACGTGATCTATTAATGACATGACTATCAAATCGGTTGAACAATTTGCGTACGACCGTCTTCAAATGGTTACATCCAAATGCCATGTGCTCATGAGCTTCAAAACTCAAAAGTAACAACCACATATGGATCCATGCAGAAGCTCTAGCATAACCTGCATTTTAGTTTCTGTTTTATTCAACTGATTTGCTAATTCTTCACTAGATGACAGATAGTTAAGGCACATCTAATACATAAATTATATGATCTTTTGCTCTAAGAAACCTGTTATGAACAGTGCGACTAGCGTGGGTGGGCTCGCTTCGGTCGTTGTCCAGCGCATATTGTCTCATGGGCCTTTTTTGTTTGATGGGCCACTCGTACGTTCTCTTCTGTCTTTTTGTCTCCTCCCACGAGGGTTCATTTTTTTGAATCGCTTCTCACACTTCCTTCATTGTTCTTCCTTTTTATGTCGCTTCAGATCTGAGGAGAGGTGAGCCGCGGGGGGAACGTATTCGTGTGCTACATTGAACAAGGGGGGAGTACGGTCGTCGACCCAGCTGCATTCCTGAGCACCTTCGTGCATTACTGATGACCCACAAGTATAGAGGATCAATCGTAGTCCTTTCGATAAGTAAGAGTGTCGAATCCAATAAGGAGAAAAAGGAATTGAAAAGTAGTTTTCATCAAGGTTTCACTGTAAGTGTTGTGAGATAGTTTGATAGTAAGCTAATTCGTAACCAGGATACGAGTAACAAAAGCAAATAGGTGCAGTGTGCAACAAGTGGCTCAATTCTTAATTGTTCTAAGGACAAGCCGGAGCTGTTTACTTACGAGGGCTAAAACGCATTTGAGAACACATGAAAATTTTGCCAAGTTACTTTCACCACAATTCATTAACTTACCGTTCATTGATTTGATAAATATTATCTGGGTGGACCAAAGCTAAGGTGTTGTCCTAACTTGAACAAATACCTACTTATGATTATACCCTCAATGCAAGCATCCGTAACTACAAGAGAAATAATTAACATAAATGTAACCATAGCATTAAACAGTTGGATCCAAAAATGTCCGTTACGGAATAGTTCGCAAACTAAGGTTTGAGTTTCTATCACTCCCTCAACCCATCATCTGCAAACTAATTCCATGGTGCCTTCCCCCTAGGCTTAAAGATGGTGAAGTTTCATGTAGTCGACATTCATATAACACCACTAGTGGAAGAAGAACACAAGTATCATCAAAACTTTGAACGATAGCAAACTTCACATGATTACTAATGACAAGACTTCTCCCATATCCTGAAGAACTAATGGAACTACTCATAACTCATCATATGGATCATGATCGGTGGGTATAAATACTTGATTGACAATCTGAACATAACAATCTTCCATCATCAAAACCAATAAGCATCAAGTACAAGATGTAATCAACACTACAAGCACCCCCAGGTACTAATCTGAGGTTTGATAAAAAGATTGAACACAAGAGAAGAACTAGGGTTTGGAGATGAGATGGTGCTGGTGAGTATGTTGTTGTTGTTGATGATGATCCCCATGGTGAATGGAGTGTTGGTGATGATGAAGACTTCGATTTCCCCCTTCCGACGGGAAGTTTCCCCGGCAGAATCGCTCCAACGGAGTGCAAAAGTGCTCAACCCAAGTTCTGCCTCGCAGACGGCGGCAAAAAGTTCGGAGGATTTTCTATGGAAAAGTAGAATTTATAACCAAAGGGCGTCGGAAGAGGAGCCTCGTGGGCCCCACACGACCATGTGGCCCCCCTAGGGAGGTGGGGCCACTAGGGCGTGTGGGCCCATGGTGGGTGCCCTCTGGTTCGTTCTTGATTTAGAAATCTTCATATATTTTGAAATAATTATCCAAAACTCCATGCTGCATTTTGAGCTCCCGAGAATTGTTTTTTCTTCTATTGCATTTTAGGTCCAGAATTTCAGCTCTTTGGCAACCCCCCCTCTTTGTATTCCTTGCATTTTAAGAGAGAAAAGACAGCAGAATTGCATTATATTGTGAGATATATTATCGACATAGAATAAATTACAATAGAAAATAATGGTTCAAAATGGACATATTACCAGCCTCCCGAACAACTACCTAACCGACCATCGACGACACAACAAATTGGTTGTAATCTGGAACAGGAAAACAACGACCGTATATAACTCTGGCAGCAAAGCTTGAGAGGTGTCTAGCATAACCCAACCCGGCGCGCACCAACAACCAAATAAGTCACGGAGCCGATCACTCGCCAAGAATCCAGGTAATCTATTTGAAGGATGTTTTTCAGAATCATTCGCAAAACAGTAACACCAAACTAAGCACCAGAAAGTCGATCTGAACATATTGAGGGCCAACCACCCAACGACGTTCTAATCGGCAACCGACAACACACCCAAAGTGTTTAGAAAAATGCAAGTAGAAAGCAACGAGTGTGAACCGACCGGGCAATAACGTAGAGGATAACCCAATCCAACACACACCAGCAGCCGAATAAGCCACACACCCGACCAATCATGGATCCATGCCGCATGGCTGAGGGCGTGTCCGGGGGACACCTCGTCTGTCTCCCGCTGCCTGCTCCCTGCATGAGCCGACCCGTACATTGGCGGTCAACGTGGTGTTTATTCCACTTGGTAGAGCCGTCTAGACTTAATGCGTCACGAGTAGTACGTACACTACGGATAGAAAGATAATCATCCTACAAAGCACATCGATCTTGCCCATTATCTTTAGATCCTCTTCAATCTCCTCATTGCCGCCAATGCTATCTAACGTTGTTGCTTGTTCATGATCTGATGAACTACATTGTCAAGCTCCTCCTCTGGACCTTTCTCTTCTGTTACTCCTTCAGTTACTTGTCCAACACACCACCCTGTTCACATTGTGAATCCTTTGCTTACCAGATATGCCGCGTAGCTTGGTCCCCCGTCATCAGCAATATCCCAGAAATATAGTTTGAAAGAATCTTCTTCCACCCGCACGAATCAAATCAGAAGATCATCAACCAAACTCATCAGAACAAAAATCAGCAACCAAAAGCAGGCAAACAAACCAGCTTTAAGAACCGTCTAAATAAGTTTCTTCACAAAACACTTTTGGAACAACCTCGTAAAAGGAAAAAAATAATCAAATTCTTTTTTTTTGTGATAATTGGGCCAATACCATGTGATACTCTAAGAGGAATCAGTTAGGGGTTGCTGAAGAGAAGAAAATACAAAAAATCTGCAGCAAGTAGATCACATCACATGTATGCATCAACATGTACCTAGTGCGGTACTTAATGAGTGAAGATCGTGAGTGGTTGATGTTTGGGTGCTGGTCATCGTCCTGATGTGTATGATCCTTACTGCTTATCAGCCGATGGTGTAGCACTGTAGGCACAAGGCTTCACTCATTGTCACAGTGGCTTTACAAGGCTACAAAAATCTCGAAATTTGTTTTTTAGGGTGAAAGGTCGAATTTTCAATTCAATTTTTAGTTGAAACATGTGGGTAGGAGTATGGTGTAGGAGTTTTTTCCCCCTATATCATGAAAAATATGCTCTGATTTTTTTGAGAAAAATAAATAAATAAATAATGCTCAGTTATTGCTCAAAAAAACATGCCCGTAGTTTTTTTTAGCAAAACACATGCCCAGAGCTGTTTTGTCTAGGAACGACAAGATCAGCTTGGCCCACTAACATGACAGGCCTGCCTTGACTGTCGCAACTCGCAACTGGCTCGGCCCGACCGCCTCATTGTGGGCCCAGTAAGGCCAGTCCATCACGACTTGGAGGCGAAGAAAGAAGAAATCGGACGGCTGCGGCCATGCGGTGGTCGAATCGTGGCCGCTCCAAAATCGAAGGGTTTTAACGAAGGGGGCTTGTTTGGTTTTGTTTCCTGCGGCTGCGGCGACAGGTCAGACAGAGCTTCCCTTCCCTTCCTCCCGCTAGTTCGGGGCGGATCCATCCACCGGGCGGACCATCTCTGATCACTCGCGGGCGCCATGGCGGAGCACGCCGCCCCGGAGCTACCCAAGAGGTGTCACCACTGCGCAGGGCCCCTCTCCAAGGACATGGTACGGTGACCGCTTTCTCCCCCTTCACATCCTCGGACGGGCCGCCTCCGCCGCCGCTATTGTTTTCCACCCCTTTGTAGATTTTGGTAGTGCTGAATCTTCGTATAGATATGCACCCCTTTGTAGGTTTTTCCTGAATTGTAGTATCTAGTATGGCCATTGCTTGTACGCTGGTTCGTGTTCACTTATGTTTGTGCTTGCTAATCAAACGCCCGTTGTTTTAATTTTTTTTGGACTGATGCAGTTCTGTGCTGTTCTTATCTGCTTGTACTGATGCGAGCTTATACTGTTATAGCTTCCTTCTGAGGCAACTTATGTGGTCAATTGCGCTAATGCATGTTTTTGGGTTGATGAAGGAAACTAGCAGCTGGACCGTGACTCCTTTGGTTCGAGATAGCTTCTCAATGGTTAGTTCCATCGACTTTTACCGCTCACCAGTGCAAGTTATTCGTCTTTTTAGTCCAAACTGGAAACTTTCAAAGCATTTCCTTTTGTTTTCTGCTTTCCACCCGTGTATACTAATATATAAATATGGCCATATTGGAGCAGATTGGTTCCGCTGTTGGGGGTACTGCAGGCGCGTTTTATGCATTTAATCATGGTATGATGGCTACCCTTTTGATCAATGAGTGATTGATACATCCAGCTCTTGTAAAATTTGCAGTTACTTAGCACATGCTTTTGTATTTGCTTGACAATTAATTTCTTATGTTGTGAGAAATAGTTTTGCTTTATTCATCATGTGTTGGATGCATTAGATATAGTTTAGCTAGTTTGAGATTCTAATAACTCCTTATGCAGCGCATCACCTTGTTTGTCTAGTTGTGACTTGTCAGACGTGTTGCTATTTGGCATTGTAATACCTGTTACTTGTCTTATAGCGATTCTCAATAGCATTTCAAATCTCCAGAAAATATTCAGATATGCTGTATCAAAAATGATTATTTATGTTCTTGTATAGCACCTCCCTGGATATGCCAACATGCATGGATTTTTTTTCTCCCTTTATTGCACATGATATTGGCTCCTTTATTTACATGAAGTGGATTTACCTGCCTGGTATTTTGTTACAAATGCATCTAGAATGAAATCGGTTAGCATTTTATTCCAGTTATTTAATTATGCAATTATATATATAGATAATAATGGTATCTTCAGATTAGCATTAACTTTGGATTTTTTTATGTAGCCATGCCTGTTGTTCGGCGTTACATAAAAGGGCCAATGTGGATACATTTTCTTGTTGGTGTAAGTACAATGTCCATTTTTCCTTTTTCATATGTTGTCGTATCCATGATCTTTTTAGCATAATTTGTTTTTGAATGATGCGGCTCTAAGATGTTCTTTTATCGCTTGATGGGTACATTTGTATGCTCTAATGGTCATCCACTGCCCAAACCATTCACAGTGACAAACCATTCACAATGAACCTGCAACAACAACAACAACAACAATAACAAAGCCTTTCAGTCCCAAACAAGTCTGGGTAGGCTAGAGTTGAAATCCATAAGATCTTGAAACCTAGTCATGGTTCTGGCACGAGGATAGCTAATTTCCACGCGACCGTCCATGGCTAGTTCTTTGGTGATATTCCAGTTCTTCAGGTCTATGCCCCAATGATTTTCTTTTGGGTTTCATCTCCACAAGAGTGACTGAGTTTTGATGTTGTCTCATCAAGCCTGTCACAGTCTTCTTTCTTTACCCGGGCTTGGAACCGGCTATGTTGAGACAAGATAGGCAGAGTTTTCTTTTCTTCTCTTGACGTGTCATCAAGCTCTAGTTTTCTTGAAATTTCTTGAAGCACACATCAGTCGTGTAGTCTGGTCTGTAAACAGAGCACCGGATATTCACTGTACCCATGCTGAGTTTCATACCATTCCGTACATCAGCAAGTTTTCTTACTGGCAGGGCATACCCGAGAAGTCGACGCCCGGTGCGAAATCCAAATATGGGCCCTTGACATTTTTTCTTTTTCCTACATTTTCATATCCTGTCATGACTCATACTTGCTAGTTCTAGAAGACATTGTAGGTAGTAAAGCTAAGAGACAAATATCAAGAACTAAAAACTGGACATGGAAATCAAAAAAAATGAAGCAACCTTTTATGTACTCCCTCCGTCCCAAAATAAGTGACTCAACTTTGTACTAACTTTGTACTGCGTACAAAGTTGAGTCACTTATTTTGGGACGGAGGGAGTATTTGAGAAGCAAGATTATGGGGCAGCGGCATGTGTCGCTCTCACTTTGGTTACTTTTGTTGATGAACCAGCATTTGGCAACCAAGAACTCGAAATCTCCAACTTCAGTCCAGGCTCCAATTGATGCTTATGGGTTGCACGGCCGGCAACAGTCAGCAAAGGATGTCTAGTGAAATACTGATATGCAGACTTGCAGATTAGATATTTGGAAGAAGAACACTAAATAAATATATGAGGGATTGGTAGTAGAGCTTTACATATTTCGCTGCTATCGCAATAGATTATTTTGAGGAAATCGCGGAGAGTTTAATAGACGGCGATTGGAAACGGAATGTTAGAAAGGAGTGAAGATCATTAATGACTTAGGATTTAAAGTAGGAAGGAAAAAATGTGCCTGATGTTTGAGGAAGACGAAGAGGAAGAGAGAGTGCTGTGCGTGAGGATAGGATGGATGTTTAATTCGTGCAAATTCCCATGCACACTAGTTGGGTGAGTTAATTCATTGCTTAAAGAGTAGCCCAGCACATTACATTCTTTGATTATACCTTGTACTCCCTGCCAATTATACTCCTAGTTAGCTAGTACGTGGGCTGATTTGGGGCCCCACTGGTTTGGGGCCCCTGTGCAGGCGCACACCCTGCACTGGTGCCTGGTACGGGTTCCTCCCAGATTAGCATTGCTTGACTGTACAGCCAGCTACAGTTGCATCCCAAGAGAATTTATCGCCTTCTATTCTTTCCTTTGAGAATTTTCAAACTGATCTCATAGCATTTGGTGCAAAGATTGCATCGGAATGCTGTTTTTAGTACAATCTGAGGTTCTTTGATCTGACCCTTTTCCTCCTGCAGGCCCCTCCAGTTGTTGTATTCTCTTCTGCGTGTGCTGGATTAGCAGGTGAAGCAACACTCTTCTGTACTTTAATATATTCATCTATTTATGCTTATAATTCTGCTACGTATCTAAAAATGTGTTCTATTATTATTTCCTTGATATCATGGCTGGTAGATTATTATTTTTATTTCGCTGGACATCATTGCAAGCGATTTATAGAGATGTGTATTTGAACAGTTTTCATTCCTGGGATCCACTTGAAATATTTTGCCACTAGTAATGTTTCACTTAGCCTGCCTATTGGCTATAAAACACACTTGTACCTTTTGGGGATTCCAAAGCAAGTGCTTTTATGACGTTTCATATTCATGAAGGCTTCTGCACTGAATTGAACCCCATGTTACCTTTTCACTGGTTTGCATTCGTCCACACCAGTACATAGAGTACAAGAACGTGATAGTAGATGAGTATGTCCAAACGATGTATATACAGGAGGATAATGAGATACTAACTGGTAGCTGCCAATGTCTGTTGGCCGGAGCTGCATACCGTGGGTATATATTACATGAGCCGGAGCTGCATACCGTGGGTATATATTACATGAGCCTAGAGCCCTGAGAACTGGCCTATAGCTGTGCACCTGGATAGCTGTTCATCAGATACCAGTCTAGCGCACCGCATGCAAATTTACCATGTGAACTACACAGTTAGTTATTTTGGTGTTTGTAATATTCCCCTTTTATTTTGGAGTAACTATGAGTGCACTATGATATTGGTCTGCTCATAAAGCAAGTGAGGAGAACCTGGCCCTGTCTAACCCAGACCACCCTTTATAAATCAGAAGATTTAAAGTTTAGGATGGACACAGACAAAGCTATGAAGTAGATGAATAGGGGAGGTGGTATTGAAGGGTGTTTCAGACTGGACTGTCCATCGGTTTTCTGTAGGTTGCTTTATGTGCAGAAACGTTTATCTTATAAGAATATGATGTATTAGTGCTTATCTACACCCAGAAAAAAATGCATATTCTATGTTAGCTAATTCGTTTTGGAGGAACATTGCTTTGTTTGTTGATGTGATCCTGGAATTGATATTGGTTAATTATTATATTTGGAACTTTGCATTTGAACTGCAGATTTAATGCAAGGACTAATTATTGCATTACAGCAATTACTCTAGTAATAACATTGGAATGCTATGGTAACAATGGATTTACCGTGCAGGCTACCTTGTTAGCAGCTTTTTTTATTGGAGACAAGATATGGGTCATCCAGATTAGTTGTTCTATGTAGTGTTGCCGTATTGGTTGGATTACGTTTCATATTTAGATTTAAGTTATGAAGTCTTATCTAATTAAGCAAAGAAAAGTCTCTGCAACACACATATTACAGCATTTAAAATCCATGATCTGTGCTCTGCATTTCTATGCATTCGATGAGCTAAAGTTTCAATTCTATTTGCAGCTGGTACAATACCAGCCGTTGCACAACTGGTTTCATCATCCTGTCACGCCGCCATGTCATCGCCCTCCTTTGCCCGCCCTGCTTCTCACGACGACATGCACAAGAGCAGAGGCTCCTCGCCGTTGTAATTTACTGGAGCAACAGACCAACCACAGAATTGTACCGCTCTAAGAAATCTGTGCCACCTTATAACAGGGGATGCTTTTGTAAATGTTGAGATTTTCATGCCGAATGATGTTATAACTGACATGCCTCCTTTCACTTTCTGTCATTTTTGGTATCTATCTCTATGTATAGGTCATGCCCTCGATCTTGTGTTAATTTTTTGTATTAAAATAAGTATTGCGGTGTTGTGAAGCATCTTAAAACTAGCCCGAGGTTCAGTTATCTTTTGCAAAATGTAAGCATGCGTTGGTTGTCGTTGGTGAGGCTGTTGTTGCGGTTCGCGATTTGATATAGATACTGTCGTATTTACCATGGTTCTGACCGGTTGCCTGATGTGCTTGCCCTAAAGTTTGAAACACTTGCCATCGGTTTGTTAACTTTTTGGAAGATTTCCATAGGACCCCCCCTCCATATGTATGTCATTTGTTTCACAGGATGATGGTACGTACTGAATTCCTTAGGATTGTGTGCATATCGATCTGTTTCCTAAGGATTCTTGCCATTAAGTGAAACCTGATGGAAATTTCCTTTGATTTGAAAATCCTGGCATATAGAATTTCGAAATATTATTTTTTTGCATGGTAATACGTGTCTCATTCATCCATAAGATCAAATTACAAGTCACGTAAATACCGACATGACAAAACTGAAAAGATAGCAGAACATCGCTGAGCTTGACACCAACGTCCGTCACCTCCCTTCGGCACAACCACAACATCCACCAAAAGAAAAACTGACGGATAACCTCCTCACCCGAGCTCGACGCGGCTCCATCGCTGATATGCTGCTTTGTGGACCTTCAAGGTGGCTCACCAAAGATGAAGACATTGTCGCTAAACCAATCAGACCAGGGCAACACCCCGGACACGCCATCGAACTCCAGATCTGACATCCCACCACGACTAAGAAGTCGAAGGAGGTAACCATACTTGCCATCCATTAACCATGAATTCAGCACACGTTCCGTCTTCCAGATGTCGTTGATGCAGACCACAATCTGCATCCGCTCCCGGACTACCTCCCAAGCTTCACGTCGACGCTGGAGCAGACGCCGTCACAACGGCAGAGCCTTAGGATCCACCACACGGATGCCGTCGCCATCACGATATCCCCGCTTGAATAGACTGGTTTCCAAATCCATCACCGACCATAGAGACGATGGCCTCGCCGGAGAAGAATCTAAAACTTCTTTATTCAGCATCGCCATCACCGCCGCCGAAGCCAAGACGTCGAACGATCTAAAACCTAAGCTACTAGGGCCCTAAACCTAAAACAAGAACGATCCGATGACCCCACTCACGGCCGACGATCAAGAGGTTTCCTTAACGGCGCCGGAAGATTGGTTCCCTTGACGGCGGCGGCTAGGGTTTCTGGTCCGCCCTG
The DNA here is from genome assembly GCA_039707655.1 of Elymus sibiricus. Classification (NCBI taxonomy): domain Eukaryota; kingdom Viridiplantae; phylum Streptophyta; class Magnoliopsida; order Poales; family Poaceae; genus Elymus; species Elymus sibiricus. The sequence continues at coordinate 180,438,875 of CM077667.1, forward strand.
CCTCGCGACTCTCACTCCTATGTCCGAGATCGCTTATAGAATTTCGAATTAGATAAGCGATTGCTAGTTGAGTGGACGGTATATTGTCATCGCTGAGGCTGTTGCCGATTCGGTGGTAGTGGCTCGTTTGGACGCCACGTAGTAGATCCTGGCCGTTTCCCGGTGCGTACACTGCATGCAGCTACGTATCCGTATCTTGTATCGTTCATTGGATCGTCGCACTTAGTTTTGGAAGATGCCATGGAACTCATCATTCGTGTGGAATCGGAAACGCACTCCGTATGTCGATGACGATGCAGTGCACTTGGCGGATGCATCTGGCTACCCACCAATGCCTGCCGTGAAGTATCCGAAGCTCGACTGCAATCAGTTTCGGGGTCTGTTCGCGGCACGCGGATTTCAACCTGGAAGCATGCGTGAAAAATGCCGTGCACGCAGAATTGGGCGATGCCGATGAGAGGGAGGCAGGATGACGAGAGGATGGCGCGAAAACGAAAAGACCGTATGCACCACTCGGCACGGCACGGTCTTGGTGCCCACCCCCCGTCCCCGATCGAGCTGCGGTTGGCCGCTGGCGCACAGCAGCTCTCCTCCCGGCTCACATGCCGCGCCACGCCAGCCACACACATTTTTAAACGCGACACGGACGCTTACACCTCCCCGCCCGCCCCGCCCGTAGCGGAAGCGGAAGCGGAAGCAATAGCGTCCCGGCACGCCCGCGCGCCGTCACCGTCTAGCCCAGCCTGTCGCGCCTTTGGCTCTGCCCGCGCTCCCGCTCCTACAAATTCCTCCACTCGACCAGCCCCTCTCCGCCAACTCTCTCGCGCACACTGAACGAGTGACCGAAGCGTGGCGTCTTATCTCTCTTCAACATATATGGACCGCTACAGAGTGGCGCCAGCGCGCCCGGTCTTCCTCCCCGGCGCCACCCAGTCTCACCTGCACCCCGCGGCTGCGGGCCGGCGCTCGGGCGGCGACGAGCGGGAGCTCGACATCTTCACGGCCGAGCGCTACTTCAACGCCGCGGACGCCGTCAAGTACAGCGCCGCCGCGGTCCATGCGGACGACCCGCCGCGCCAGCTGGCCGTCGATGCGGCGGCGAGCCAGAGCGGCCGGACCGCCGCGTCCTCGGAGGCCAGCTGGAACAGCCGCTCCGGGCTGCTCGCCAGCAACCAGTCGTCGTCGGCGGCTAGGCAGCACGGCAAGGGCTATGGCGGTGGCGTCAACGGCGTCGTCGTCCGGGACACGAGGGACGATCGGTACCACCGTGGCGGCAGGAAGCCTGCCGCTGCCTCCGGGCAGCGCTGGGGGATCTTCAGCCGGGACTGCCCCTGCGCCGGCAGGAAGGCCGTCACCGTCGACGTCGCCTCCGAGCCGACCACCCCGAGGGTCCACGCGAGGTTCGACCCCAGGGAGGAGGCCGCCGTCTTTAAGGCCAACGGGCTGCCTCCTCCGTCTCCAGACGACGAACCCGGCGTGATGAAGATTTTTACGACGGGGAGCTGCGCGTTCCCGCTTCGCGCCAACAATAACATCCTCGCTCCGGCTCCAGATCATGGGACCAGCGCTTCCTACCCCGCTTTCCCGCCCGACGTTGGCCGCCGCGTCGTGAGCTCCGGCGGTTTCACGTTCCCGGTGATCAGCCCGTCCAAGGCCGTCATCAGCAGCGTCGTCGATGAGCCGCCGCGCGAGTCGCTGGAGGTGTTCCGTCCCATCGACGAGGACTCTGTGGTGCTGGTGGACCCGCCGCCGCCCCTCGCCGCGGCCGTCTTTCTGCGCGCCCCTGCAGTAGCGTCGGCCGTAGACGACGACGCGATGAGCGACGCGAGCTCGGACCTGTTCGACCTGGAGAGCTTCGCGGCGTCATCGTCGTACCCGACCACGTACCGCGGGCGCAGCAGCCGGCGCAACTCGGGGGACGACGACCTGGCGTACGCCGCCGCCGCCAACGCCGAGCCAGCGCTGAGCGAGTGCATGTACGCGCCGAGCGAGGCGAGCGTGGTGTGGAGCGTGGCCACGGCCGAGGGCGTGGCCTACGACGCGGGGAACGTGGCCAACTTCTCCAGCGCGGCGTCCGCGTGCGGCGTCGACGAGTTCCGCTTCGTCCCGCCGGGGTCCGGCGCCGGGCAGGACGGCTTCACCGCCGCCATGTCCCGAAGCGCCGGCCGCAAGAAAAGCGGCGGGTTCTTGGACAGCTGCCGGTGCGAGAAGGCCGTGAGCGTCGGGCCGACCCCGGTCCGGGTTGCCCGCCCGCCGGCGGTCCCCGTCAACAAGACGGCGATGGGGCTGGAAAGCGGCGGCGTCGCGCGGTACCACAACCGCCGCGTCCACATGCCGGCGCGGACGTGATCGATGCGCGCGCTCTCCGTCTGCCGCCTATTAGCCGATACGAAAGTACAGTGCTACTGTTACTACAGAATTCTCTTGTTTGTTCCAGGTACGTACAAGGTGTCGTTGGCACGTACACTTGCACGCGTGCGTGCGTGCGTGCATGACGATGACGTCGTCAGCTACTGTAATTAGTTATATGATGATATGATGATTATACTATTGTGAAGTAAAACGTGCAGCCGCAAGTTTGATGTACCGATCTTAGTAGTGTGTGTTATGTCAGCGATCATTTTCCGTTTGTCGACATATTTTAGACAGATCGCACGCTTGATTGATAAGGTCCAACAACTACTAGTGGTAGGCAGCAGCTTAAAACGAAGGAACCAGCTAGCGTGGTCGTCTGTGATGTGACGGGACGGCTCGATCGGTGTCCGGCTGAGTTGGTCGATCATGTTGAAACGTCGAGCGTGGAAGGCGAGTTTGCTTGCTGTACAGTGTAGAGCCAGCCTGATGATAATGCTGCTGCTGCTAAAGTGATGCAACGAACATTCGGGCCTCCCATGCCCACGTCCAGTTACATCAGGCACGATAGGCATGCATTATGTCATGTGCGTGCATAACTGGAAATGATGCGCGCGACGTTGTGCGAGTGCGACGGGACGGCGGCGGATGAACCCCTTTTGGGCTGTATTGCGGCGCTAGCATAGCAGGTAGGAGATGGGCCAACTCACCAACTTGCGCCTTGCGTCCTCAGTAGTCGTAGACAAGGCGGTTGATGAAACGGTGCGGATTCAACGCGCCGCGCACAAAAAACCGTTTTAGCGCGCGCACGTAGCGTTTTTTTAGCGCACCGGAGAGCGCTAGCTCCAGCGGCCACCGTAAAATTGTGCGCGTACGGCGCTTCACCAGACGCGCTAAACTAGCGCGCAGAATACATTCTGATATATAAACATGGCTAGTAGATAATTCAAATTTTACATAGCATAGTTAAACGATACATATATAAAATAAAAACATGCATAGATAAAATAAAAAAGATACATAGACGCGCTAAAAACTACTCGTCGTCCTCCGAATCCGTAGTAAAAATGTCCTTCTCCGGAATGTCCGTATCCGAAATCTCGATGAAGGCATCAAGAAATCGTTCATCGTTGGCGTTCCAAGCCGACGCTTCTCTAAGCTCGATGTTGAAGTCCGCGGCCGCCTTCCGCGTACGCTTGTCCTCGCGATAGTCGGCTCGCTCCGCCCTCCTTTGCGCGAAGAACTCGCGCTCGTCGATGACGTCCTGCGGAAACCGTTCGCGCCACGCTGCCATGGCCACCTCGCCCGTCTCAGCGATGCCGAGGCGGCGCTCGCGCCTCTGGTTCTCGCGACGGTCCTCGTCGGTGACAAACCGCGGGGGAGGCGCGACACACTCCGCCCACTCCCGCGTCGTCACCTCGGAAAAATTCATCTCCCTACGAGGCCACCGGCGGCGCCACGCCGCCGCGTCGTATGCGCGGGCGGCCTCGTGGGCGGTCTCGAAAGTGCCGAGGCCGAGGCGCATGTCGCCTGACCGTATCTCGGCGGAGAAGGCGCCGGAGGGGCGCTCCCGGACACCGCGGAAGCCCGACGATCCCCGGCGGCGCGGCGGCATGGTGGTTCAGCGGCGGCGGGGCGAGCAAGGCGCGAAAAGAGCGGCGGCAGAGCGGCGAAAGAGTGGCAGACGGGCGCGTGGCGGGGTGGGAAATTGCTGGAGAGCGCTCCGCGGACTGCGGATTTTATAGAGCGCGCCGGACGCGACGCGTCAAAACTAGCGCGCGCGGGGCCGCTTTTTCACGCGCACGCGAACTTTTCCCCCGCGCGCGACTTTCCCGCGCCCGCTGGAGCGCGCGAAACAGCTCGACGCGCGCTAAAACACGTTTTTGCCGCGCGCGGGCGATTTTTACAGCCGCTGTTGGAGATGCTCTAACTGACATGCGCCGGAGGCTACATATGCTCCTTTCGGGAAAACTTTTGATTTTCAAGGTATTTGGTGAAACGATAGCATCGACTTATGACAATTCCAACCAGGACGTGGGCTATCTTATTACATGATAGAGGACTGAAAACATTCAACGATCGGCGGAAAATTGCACATTCCTCGTTGCCCTGTAGCATAAATGCATAATTACGCTACTATATATAACGACATGCTTCAGTCTCCGTACACGAACCAGATCCCCCATTTCAGAATAACTGAAGCTCTAGCTTCATCCTAAATTTATAAAGGATCTATCTATGTTACATCTAGATGTGAGACAATATCTCACATCTAAGTATGATGTCAGCGTCATCTTATTTTCTTATTGTTTGTCTTGTTTGTTCAATTTAATTTGTCAAAGCCCCAAATAAAACCAGCTTGTCCCGTACGTCCGCCCGTGCGACGAGGGAATTGCACAAACCACCACTTATTGGTGCTAGCGTTGCACAAAACACCTACTATACGGGTTTGTTGCGAAAAACACCACATATTGGTGTAATGCATTGCAGCTAGGTCTAATCTAGTGTTTAAAAACATTGACATAATTTCAGACAAATGGGACCCGCTTGTAAGTGCATACGTGGCACTAAAAACCGGCCACATCAGCAAACTTGATGAGGAAGAATTGGTTGAGGATCCCAAGGTGGACAAGGCAGCGATGATAAGGAAAGCAAGAAGCAAAGATGCGAAGGCCAAGGCAATCAAGATCAGGCAGGTTAAGCAAAGGGCAACCGCAGGAACTGTTGAGGATGCATTTGTGCTTAGTGATAGTTGTAGTGGGTGTTGCCGCTGGGTCTTTTGACCGAGGTAGAGCACGCTGCAGAGAACGCTGCAACTGCAGCCATTCGAAGATTTGATGGCCGCTGCCGGTGCTCCGCCGCCCGCCGCTATACACGCTGTCAATCGCCAGACAAGGAACTGCCATTCGCCGTCTTGCCGCCAGAAAGGGCCTCGCCGCCGCCACCACCACACAGGCTTTGCCCCGCGTTGGCCTCCGGCGGCAGCGAGGGAGAAGAGCAGGCGATGGGGTCGTCGATATGAAAACAACAGATTGTTCTCTTACTTCACTCCAGGTCTAGGCTACCAACCTCGTCAAGAGTGAACGTCGTAATAGTTTCTAATGGTTATGTTGCAAATTTGCAAGTACTTGGATGTTAAACCCTGATGGTCGTATATTTTGGTGAGACTAGTCATATTATTTTGCGATGGTTGTAATGGGCATATGGAAACTACTTGGATGCTAAAATCTCATGGGAACGATATTTACCATGTTTTTGGTGCTGGTCATCTCATGCCAAACTTGTTTGATTCAAGTTTTTGTTCAAAATTTAACAATTTCAGAAAAGTGTGAAAATATTCTAGTAAACTACCCCATGTGTACAGTGCCATTCTGGGAAAGTTTTACCCCATTTGGATTAATGGTTTGCTGGATGATGGAAGTTTTAGTTTGCTGATGTGGCCGGTTTTTTATTGCCACGTGTGCACTTACAAGCGGGTCCCATTTGTCTGAAATTATGTCAATGTTTTTAAACACTAGATTAGACCTAACTGCAATGAATTACACAAATATATGGCATTTTCCGCAACAAACCCGTATAGTAGGTGTTTTGTGCAACACTAGCACCAATGAGTGGTGCGTGCGACCGGCCTATGCGTATATCTGACCGCTAGCTCTGCACAATGCATGTGCGATGGTGCAGCTGCGCCGTGGTGTGGCTGAATATGTACGCGATGCAGTGCTGGATGTAGTGCTGGATGTAGCGTATGCGTCCGACAACATACTTTTACAAGTACGCCTCTGATCGCTAGCTTTAATAGGCTAACAACGATTTTTTTTTTGCCTTCTCATTTTTGTGTTTTTTTCATAAAAATGTTATTCATGAATTTACATAAATGTTTTCAAAATAGATTTTTTTTAACGAATACAATTTTTTTAAGACATGGTGAACAATCCTTTAACATATGATGACTATTTTCTGAATATACACTAACTTTTTGTAGTATAAATTGAACGTTTTTAATATACAGTGAGCTTTTTAATATATGATGAACTTTTTTAATTATACACAATGACCATTTCTTTAATATGCACTGAACATTTTTTATTACACACTTAACCTCTTTTAAGATACGATGAACTTTTTTTTAATATATGGTGAACAGTTTTATAATATGCAATAAATTATTTTAAAACTCATACTGAACAATTGATTGTGCATTCAAAAATGTTCATGGAGTAGAAAAATATTCACGATATTCAAAATTTGTTCACATATTCAAAAAATGTTCGTCGATTAAAAAATTATGTTCACAAATTTCTGAAATATTCATAATTTGAAAATAAACTATGTCCTAGTTGCGAGTCGAGGATGGACTTGCAACTCGGACAACTACACAAAACTATGATGCCAGCTGCAAGTCGATGGTGCACTTGCAAGTGGCAAAACAAACGACCCAGTTGCGAGTCAGAGTGTGGACTTGCAACAGGGACAACAACAAAACTATGGGCCCAGTTACTAGTCGAGGGTGGACTTGCAACTGAGACAACCACAAAACCACGAGCCAAGTTGCAAGTCAAGGGTGAACTTGCAACTGTGATTAAACAAACGACATGCCTAGTTGCGAGTCAAGAGTAGATTCGCAACTGGGACAACTACACAAAACTACGATGTCCATTGTGAGTCAATGGTGGACTTGGAACCGGGATGAAAACAAACGACCCAGTTGCGAGTCAGAGGTTGGACTTGCAACTGGGACCACAACAAACCCATGGCCCAAGTTGCGAGTCGAAGTGGACTTGCAACTGGTATGAAAACAAACAGCGCTCTAGTTGCGAGTCGAGGATTGACTTGCAACTGTGACAACTACACAAAACTACGATGCCAGTTACGAGTTGAGGGTGCTCTTGCAACTGGCAAAACAAAAGGCCTAGTTGTGAGTCGGAGGAACAAGGACAACAAAAAAACTATGGGCCAAGTTGCGAGTCGAGGGTGGACTTGCAACTAGGACAACTACAAAACTGCAATCCCACTTGCGAGTCAAGGGTGTACTTGCAACTAAGATGAAACAAACAGCAGGCCTACCCGCGAGTCAAGGGCGGACTTGCAACTGGGACAACTACACAAAACTACGATGCGAGTTATGAGTTGAGGGTGTACTTGCTTTGGGATGAAAACAAATGGCCTAGTTGCGAGTCGGAGGCTGGACGTGCAACTCGGACAAGAACAAAACAATGACCGAATTTGCAGGCCGAGGATGGACTTGCAACTGGGATGAAAAGAAATTATGGTCTAGTTGCAAGTCGAGGACGGGTTTGCAACAGGGATAACTACACGATACTATGATGCCATCTATGAGTCGAGGGTGCAACGACAAAACAAACAACCTGGTTGCGAGTCGGAGAGTGGACTTGCAATAGGGACAACAACAAAACTATGGGCCCAGTTACGATTCGAGAGTGGACTCTCAACAGAGACAACTACAAAACTACAAGCCTAGTTGCGAGTCAAAGGTGGACTTGCAACTAGGATGAAACAAAGAATAGGCTTAGTTGCGAGTGAAGGGCGGATTTGCAACTGGGACAACTACACAAAACTACGATACTATTTGCGAATCGAGGGTGGATTTGCATCTGGGACAAATGACAAACTACAAGCCCAGTTGCGAGTCGGGTGTGGATTTGCAACTAGGATAAAAACAAAACACATGCCCACATGCAAGTCGATGGTGAACTTGCAACTGGGACAACTACGAGCTAGTTGCGAGTCGAGCGTGGACTTGCAACTGCCACAACTACGAATCTACGAGCCCAGTTGTGATTAAAGGGTCAACTCGCAATTGGGTTGAAACAAACTACGGACCCAGTTGCGAGTCAAGGGTGGACTTGCAACTATAATGAAAAACAAAAACATAGGCTCCAGTTGTGAGTCAATGGTTGGCTGTCAATTTGGACAACTACGAACCTAGTTGCGAGTAGAGGGTAGACTTGCAATTGGGACAACTACGACCCAGCTACGAGTCAAGATTCGACCAAGGGTTGACCTGCAACTGAGATGAAAAACTAAAACCAGTCTGAGTTGCGAGTCAAGGATGAGCCTACAACTGAGATGGAACAAACTATGGGCCTAGTTACGAGTCGATGGTGCACTTGCAACTAGAGTTGGAGTTGCAACTGGGGAAAAATGGTTGACCTCCCAGTTGTGTGTTGAGGATGGACTTACAAATGGGAGAAAAATGGCCGGGCATAATTGTGTGTCGATGGTGGACTTGTAACAGGGACAAAAAAGGACGACCCCTAATTGCATGTTGGGTGTGGAGTTATAACTACGAGAAAAATGAGCCCCCCAAGTTGCCCGTCGAGGGTGGACGTGCAATTCAGACAAAAAATGAGTGAAGTCTAATTTTCAATCGAGGGTGGACTTGCAACTAGGAAAAAAAGGCCGCAATTGCATATTGAGGGCGGAGTGCAACTGTGACAAAAGGGTTTAGCTCCCTGCTGCATGTCGAGAGTGGACTTGCAAATATGACAAAAAAGGGGTTTGCGCCTAGTTTTGTGTCGAGGATGGTATTTTTACCGGGAGAAAAGAAAGGCATGCCTCCCAAATTGCATGTCGGGGGTGGAGTTACAACTAAAACAAAAAGGTCGCCCTTCCCCAATTGTGTGTCGAGGGTGAACTTGTGGGTGAGAGAAAAATGGTCCAGACCCAGTTGCATGTCGAAGATAGACTTGCAATTGGGACAAAAAAAGGTGCATGTTATAGGTGAAGTTACAGTTAGAATAAAAAAGGGAGACCCCTAGTTGCAAGTAGACGGTGAACTTGCAACTGAAACAAAAATCAGTTCGGCCAGTTGCATATCAAGCGCAAGTTAGAGCCATGAAACTTGTCTCTTCGACATCTAACTTGAAAACAAAATAGAGATAGGCAACGACAAGTGACATCGGCTGTCTCCACCACTTCTAAAAAACAAGTCAGATGAATGGGCCCAAAGCACACAACCATAAAAAGGGTCGACAAAGAAAAAACATGACATGCAAATTGTCGAACAAGTGGACAAAACAGAACAAGGCGACATAGAAATACATCGGCTGACGACGTGAGATCAAGATTTTGCAAGGAAATTACAACAATAAGATCCAACAAAACAACAATTTAGATGACACGTCTCATCTTGACAAGGCTTAGAAAAAATGCGAGAAATGTCAACATGAACTGAAAAGGCAACGAGCCTTAGAGCTCTCCTTTTTACTGCCCCTTCCAATTCTACTTGGTGGCCTAGAAAAAACACATCGAAAATGGGTCGCCGGCATGCCGCCATAATGGGACGTCAAAAGCGAAGCCAAACGGGCCAACAAAAGGATGATCGACAAATAAACAGTAACCATCGACGTGGGGGATCGAGTGCTGACACAAAATTTACAAAAACTAAATTGAACGATGACAAACTTAGATGAGACTTAGTTAAAAACCATCTAGCTATAATTTAGCAATTTCGTTTAAGAAAATGTTCGTGAATTTAGAAGGTGTTCACAAAAACTTTTAAAAATATTTTCAAGTTTTATAAAAATATTCAAAAAAATATTATTTATGAACTTGAAAACAAGGGAAGACTAAAAGACAAAATGAAAATAAAAAACAACAAACAGAATAAAAATAAACAAAAAAAAAAGAAAAACCAGATAGAGACAATACTGGAAAAAGTTGGTTATAGTTTTTACCCAAAAAATGGGCTAAAAATGTATATAAAACACAAACGCTCAAAACGAAAATAAAAAATAAACAAAATAGCAGGCACCGGCGCACATAATAATCAAAACAAAAAAAGGTCTACAAACACACACGTATAGATAAAAGGACAAGGCAGACGCAAACCCTCATGAACATTTTAAAAAATGTTTCAAAGACAAGGCAGACCCGCACGAGCAATTTGTTTAAAGGCAGACCCTCATGAGCAACTAGAAAAACAACGTGACGAACGACACTAGCGCACGAGGCAGATCGACAGGGCAAAAAAAACATTGTTGTACGAATCGCATAGCCTTTAATCGTGTGGTGTACAATTTAGATGTGAGATAACTATTTCACATCTAGATGTGAAATAGCAAATCTGATTTATAAAACATCGATAAGTTCTACTTTTGTCCTACATGTGGTGCACACGAACGGGAGGATGCATTTCATGCTTTTTGCAGGTGTCCAATGGCTAGGGCGCTTTGGCACACCATGGCGAAGGTGTGGGTGCTTCGTGACATCGACAAGATCGTCAACACCGGCTCGAAGCGGCTATTAGGGGTCCTCACCAACATACATGAGAATGAACGCCGACGCCTCCTAATGCTCCTCTGGCAATGCTGGCATGTTCGCAGTGAGGTCGGGCATGAGAAGGCAACACCACACGCTGAGGCCTCTTGATGATTCCTTCTGAGCTATTTCGTCTCCCTTATCGGTATTCAACAATTCCCGTAAGGATACTTTGGGGAAGGGAAGATGTTGATCCACCTGGGTGCAACAACGAGGCCATTATCACATGTGAAGGAGAAACCCGACCATCCAACCAAGTGGCTATCCCCACCACTTGGGTGGGTGAAACAAAATGATGATGGAGCTTTCTCGTAGAATGATGGCAATGGAGTGCAGGAATGATACTTCGAGATGAAGAGGGACACCTAATTTTCTCTTCCTACCGCTACCTGATCACATGCTCTTGTGCTCTTAAAGGTGAAGTTGCTACGTGTTTGGAAGGCATCGCCCTCACGTTGGAGTGAAACCACACTCCTTTCATCCTCGAGACAGATTGCTAAGTTGTTGCCGACATGATCCGAGACACTTCTACGAACCGCTAGCTGGTCGTGCCACTCATTAGTGAAATCAAACACTTCCTTCATTATGGCATGGAGCATAACATAGAAGTTGTTAGGAAAGAGATGGATAATGTAAGTCATTGCTGAGCTAGACTAGGGGGATGCCCCTCCCCCCCCCCCTCGGTTTGGAAGTTTGGTTGTGTTCCGGTTCGAAGAAGAATGTTAAACTCTATTCGGGTTACACTCTTCAAATAAGAGATATCTTCATCTCCATTCCCAAAAGATTTTTACCAATATGGAAAATATACAAATATCTACATCAGTTATATACAAAAATATGTTTTATAATAGAACTATGTTATGCCGCAACAAGGAACTAATTTGGTGATGTACATGTTGACATATTTTTCTATTAATGTAGTCAAACTTAAAGAAATTTTGCTTAGGACAAAATTAAAACTTAAATTATTTGGAATGGAGGAACTAGCTTACTCATGTCAAGTATTTCATTTTTTTTCCTTGAAGAGCTAGTTCATACCCGTTGCACGACAACGACTCTGGTTTCATGTTCCTCGCTCCTTCACCCCCTTCATGTAAATAGGTTAGATCACATCAATATTAATTCTCTTTATTCCATATCATTCTTGTGTCGACGACCAATGTAGATGCTCACCAAGTGATCTTCGGCTTTAGGCACAATCTTAAGCTCTAGTTTGTAGCAAGCTAGGTGTTGCAACACATATCACAAATCCATGATTTCAAGACAATGAAAAGGCCCACAACACCTCTTTTGGCCAATGCGATATGTGAATTCCTTTTAATGAGGAGGAATACCACATTTTGCTCAAAAAAGAGAGGAGGAATATGACAAGGTTAACAAAGGCAGTGACACTTTCTGGGGAACGAAAATTGAAAATATTTGTGCAACACAGCAAATGGCCAATATAATCAGGTGATTGTCTATTCATAATTTGCAAGTGATTTTATGAAATCTTACAACTAGCACCTCTCCCCATATGTGACCAGTAAATTACTGCCGGTCTGTTGCAAGTTGTTGGTTGTGCGGCTGCTTTGCTTCTTCTTCTTCTTCTTCTTCTTCTTCTTCTTCTTCTTCTTCTTTGGTTGTGTGCATATCCTCGATGTTTGGACTAGTTCTTGGCATTGTATCGTAGCAAAGGCTGGGTGTAACTGATACCATCTTGATTTTTATATATTACCCGTTGTTAAAAAAGTGTGCGATTTCAAATAACCGATAACTACAAAAACACCAACCAAGTATGAATTAGCAAAACTATACAACTAAATACAAAATAAGCGTATTTAACCTGTTACACCGCCCTAACACATAAGACATGTAATGCCTTCGTAAAAAATAATATAAGAGCGTTTGGATCAAAGACAACAGAGGGAGTACAATGCAATGTGCTTATCACAGTAAATTAATTTCCCGGTGCTTCGTCCTAGGCAATGCATTGCCTTGTACATGTCCTGCCTGAGGAGTTGCGATCAGGACAAGTGTATTCCGGGCTTCCAGCACAGGATAAGGTGACCAAGTGTCGCGACCAGCGTGTACCAGGTATGGAGGAGGCGCACGACAACAACGAGAAACAATCAATCGATCCCAGTTGCTGCTCCTCCCGCCGGATGGCACCAAAAACACAAGCATACGCCGAAGCTTGCGCACAGTGGCAACCTACGTGGCCGCGCGGCTGCCACCCACAGGCGCCTCACCGGTCAGCAGCACCTCCCAAATCTAAATCCCGGCGACGCCGAACGGATCCGATCTCTCCTGTCTTCTCCGGGGCGTTCCACTTCCAGCCGGTTGCTGTTCCTTGAAAGGCAGCACAGGTGATGGGTCGCCCATGTGCCACGCGAGCCGCGCCGGAAGTTGATTGCCGGAGTTGCTGAGAAATGCTGCGCCTCCATGCCCTGCGATCGTCTACCTGGAACTCTTGGGAATGGTGGTTGTTCTTCGGACTTCGGCAGTCCGGTCGATGTGAATTAAATGGGGAATCTACTATACAAAAGAAGATGAATTAAATGGGGAATCTTGTGTTGCGTGAGACCGAGCGTGTACATTTCTGGCATTGATGTCGATTAATGGAATGTTTTGTTTTAAGGCAACCTAGCATTGGCCCTGTTTGGATGTTAGGGTTAGAGCTAGTTTGAGTTATTTGGAGATGAAATCTACACTACTAGTATTAAACAAGCAAACAAAAACTTTCTTACGTGCACCCCGCAATTAGTCCCACAACCCTGCACGAACCAATCAGCACCACACGATTAGGCCCATAAATCTCAATCTAACAACCATCATTAATCTAATACCTTTATGGTGTGCACTTGGCAATTACCAATGACTGACCATGCTTCACCGGGGAGGAAAATATAGAACTCCCCGGCCCGCAGCCCCTACAATCACGCGAAAAAAGGAAACTGTTCGCTGGGCACAGAACGCACCAGGCTGCCGCGAGCGAACGCCGCAACCACCGCACGGATGAGCCGCCACCGACCTTCCTCGAATAGGCCACCGCCCCCACGGTTCCAGTAGGCCATCGCCTCCACCGCTCCTCCTCTGCTGGATGCGAGCGCGGTCCGCCGCCGCCGCCACCACCTCAGGTATTCACCGACGTGCCACAACCTCACGGTCTCGCCTCATATGACCCGAGCGACACGGGGTAGGAGGAGATGGCCCCTCCCATCCTGTCACACTTCCCGGCCCTGCGGCGCCTCCCCTCCTTGCTGTGCTCCCTCTGTTGGGGAACGTTGCATGGGAAACAAAAAAAAATTCCTACGCACACGCAAGATCTGTAGGGTAACGCAGCAGAAAACAAAAATTTTCCGACCTACGCACCAGCCCAGGACCACTATGGAGACTGCATACAAGGTTTGATCATTTTCGTTACCGACTCGTAGCGCAGCGGAAGTAGAGTCGATGACGAACGGCGGTGCAGATCCCCGCAGCTAGGATTTTACAACCTCCCAACCGCGAGGATGTATACCCTCATCTGCCCCGCGGACAGCCCTCCGGGAGGCGGTCGCACAGTCCCCCGGACGGTGTCGCGGACAGCCCTTCGGGAGGACCTCCGAAACTCGGACTGTCACTCGGACAGCCCTTCGGGAGGACCTCCAAAACTCGGACGGTCACACGGACAGCCCTTCGGGAGGCACTCTCGAACTAAGACCGAAACTACGATCTCTCTACAGAGTTGCACACATACGGTGTCATCTATCCGGCAGGGCTTCGCCGTCCAGAACTAGTTCCTGCCGGAACCCAGACAGCCTTTCGGCTCTACGAAACTATTTCGCTGGGAGGGAGAGAGAATGCCAGTCATGCATGGCTTGTGTATGAGAGTAAGGATGTGAGAGATGGCAGCCCACTCACCTCCTATTTATAGGAAACCCAAGGGGTAGGGTGGTTTTACAAGAAAACCCAAAACCCACATGGAAAGGAGTCCTTCCCAAGGACCTAATGGTGAAACCAAGGAACAAGTGGGGGCTCCATGGAGGAGCCCCATTGTGGCCGGCCACCATCTCTTGGGGGGCCCCCCAAGGGGGTTTCTTAGCCCCCAAGCCTTCTAGAAACCTTTTGGGAAAATATCCCAAAAGGCACTTTTCCAAAAATATCCAAAAAGCACTTTCACTATTCACGACGACATTTTTCAGCGTCTGATCGAACTGAAAATATTCATGTGGGCTTAGAACAATTCTAGTACCCACAAAAATAAATTTCAACGCGAGCCGGAACAATTCCGGTTTAGTTATTTTCATCTGCGAAAAGCATCTGAAGCGGTTTCGGCAGCTCCGGAACATTTCCGGTTTTTATCCCGGAAAATTCCAAAAAGTTTCCAAAACGATTCTGGCATCTTCCAAGAATTATCAGGCATGTGCCAAAACCAATTTTACTTTATGGTATCCTCTGAAACAACTTTTCAGTTTCACCGGAACTCATCCGGTGACCTCTCTCTTCGGAACTTTTCCGTTGACCGAAACTTTTCCGGCGTCCAAAACTTTTCGGTGATTTTCTCTCAGACTCCCTGTCTAGCATTCAACAGATAGATGACCCTTAAGCGTGTGACCCTATAGGTTCGGTGAAGTATAGACATGACCCGGAACCCCTTCCGATCAATGATCAACATCGGAGCCGTGGACACCCATATTGACCCCTATACCCACACGAATGAATATTCGAGTGAACCTCCAGTTGCCGTGTGCTATTCCTGTTGCTTCGCGATATGTTACAAATACCCGAGGTGAGACATGTTGGCATCCCCGTGGATCAACACCTTGTCCACTATGCCAGTTACCTCGTTACCGGTATTGTTCTCTTTTCTCGTTTCCGTGTTCCGGCATCCCCGTGATCAAATCACAAAGTGTCTGGCCAGACGATGATGGATACCGTAACACCGAGAGGGCCCAGAGATATCTCTCCATCGTCGGAGGAGCAAATCCCAATCTTGAGCTATCAAATTACTTGACATACTTTTCCATGAACCCGTAAGCCGCCGTAATAGCCACCCATTTACGGATGACGTTTAACAAACCCCAAAGTTCATGAAGCAAGCATGAAGAAACTCGATACTCTCATGGTCTAAGGAATCATGCAAACATTAACCATCTCTGTGTTATTAACCATTAACTTATGACGAATGTATCTCATAGCATAACATCAATTCGGGTCGATTCAACACAAGTGTTCTACCAACATTGCGCCCTCAAAATTGCCGGCATAGCCATGCCCATGATCAGGAAAACAGGATCATCATGCAATACTTGAGCTAGTCTTAGAGGCCAGACTAGGAATACATTTTACCGTTTATTATTCCACACGTGCAAATGAGTCTTCCTCCGAGCCTCGTTTTATTTGTAGACTCGAGAATCATTGCAGTTATAGCATGGAACATAAACATAATTATGAACAGGGAGATAATCAATAACATTTATTATTGCCTCTAGGGCATATCTCCTACAAGATCTATCCATGGTGATGAGCATCGACGAGAGGAGAGATCGGATCCACATACCCTTGTAGATCGCTAAGCGGGAAGCGTTAAGAAACGCAGTTGATGTAGTCGAACGTCTTCGCGATCCAAATCGCAAGCCGTCCCGCGATCCAATCACGATCTAGCGCCGAACGGACGGCACCTCCGCGTTCAGCACACGTGCAGCTCGATGACGATCTCCGCCTCCTTGATCCAGCAAGCGAGGGCGGAGAGGTAGATGAGTTCTCCGGCAGCACAACAGCATGGTGGCGGTGGTGGTGGAGCTGATCCGGCAGAGCTTCGCTAAGCTATACCGAACAGATCTAGAGGAGAAGCAATCTAGGGGAGAGAGAGAGGCAGCCCGTGGCTTTTCTTGGGTGCGGCTGCCCTCCCTCTCCTCATCTATATATAGGGGGAAGGGAGGAGGGGTGGCGCCCCTAGGGTTTCCCCTAAGGGGGCCGACGGCCTAGATGGGCAACCCTAGATGGGTTTTGGCCCTCCCACCCCTAGGAGCCTTGGCCCCCAAGGCAAAGGGGGCGGCTGCCCTAGGGAGGGCGCCCCACCTCCCCTGGTTACGTGAGATGGGGTGAGAGGGGCACACAGCCCCTTAGTGGGCTGGTGTGCCCCCTCCCCTTGGCCCATGAGGCCCCCAACACTTGCCGGGGCCCCCCGAAACCCCTTTCGGTACTCCTGGTCATAACCCGGTACCCCCGGAACGCTTCCGGACTCCGATTCCCTTCGTCCTATATATCGATCTTCACCTCCCGACCATTCCGGAGTTCCTCGTCACGTCCGGGATCTCATCCGGGACTCCGAACAACCTTCGGAAACCAACATACATAACTCAACTATACCGAAACGTCACCGAACCTTAAGTGTGCAGACCCTGCGGGTTCGAGAACTATGTAGACATGACCGAGACACCTCTACGGTCAATAACCAATAGCGGGACCTGGATGCCCATATTGGTTCCTACATATTCTACGAAGATCTTTATCGGTTGAACCTCTATGTCAAGGATTCAGTTAATCCCGTACGCTGTTCCCTTTGTTCTTCGGTATGTTACTTGCCCGAGATTCAATCGTCGGTATCTCTATACCTAGTTCAATCTCGTTATCGGCAAGTCTCTTTACTCGTTCCGTAATACAAGATCCCGTGGCTAACACTTAGTCATATTGCTTGCAAGGCTTATTGTGATGTTGTATTACCGAGTGGGCCTGAGATACCTCTCCATCACACGGAGTAACAAATCCCAGTCTTGATCCATGCCCACTCAACAGACACCCTCGGAGATACATGTAGAGCATCTTTATAGTCACCCAATTACGTTGTGACATTTGATACACACAAGGTATTTCTCCGATGTCAGTGAGTTGCATGATCTCATGGTCATAGGAACAGATACTTGACATGCAGAAAACTATAGCAATAAACTGACACGATCATATGCTATGTTTATAGTTTGGGTCTTGTCCATCACATCATTCTCCTAATGATGTGATCCCGTTATCAAATGACATCTCATGTCTATGGCCAGGAAACCTTGACCATCTTTGATCAACGAACTAGTTAACTAGAGGCATACTAGGGACACAGTGTTGTTTATGTACCCACACATGTATTTGAGTTTCCAATCAATACAATTATAGCATGGATAATAAACGATTATCATGAACAAGGAAATATGATAATAACTAAATTATTATTGCCTCTAGGGCATATTTCCAACAGTCTTCCACTTGCACTAGAGTTAATAATCTAGTTCACATCACCATGTGATTTACATTGTTATGAATCTAACACCCATTGAGTTTTGGGGTTCGATCATGCTTTGCATGTGAGAGAGGTCTTTAGTCAATGGTCTGCAACATTCAGATCCGTGTGTTCTTTGCAAATCTATATGTCATACTGCAGATGCTACCACGCTCCACTTGGAGCTATTCCAAATGGTTGCTCCACTATACGTATCCTGACTGCTACTCAGAGTTGTCCGGATAGGTGTCAAAGCTTGCATCGACGTAACCCTTTACGACGAACTCTTTATCACCTCCATAATCGAGAAATATTTCCTTAGTCCTCTAGTTACTAAGGATAATCTTGACCGCTGTCCAGTGATCCACTCCTGGACCACTCTTGTACCCCTTGACAGACTTATGGCAAGGCACACACTAGGTGCGGTACACAGCATGGCATACTATACAGAGCCTATGGATAAGGCATAGGGGACGACCTTCGTCCTTTCTCTTTCTTCTGCCGTGGTCGAGCTTTGAGTCTCACTCAACTCCTCACCTTACAAATCAGGCAAGAACTCTTTCTTTGACTGATCCATTTTGAACTCTTTCAAAATCTTGTCAAGGTATGTACTCATCGAAAGTCTTATCAGACGTCTTGATCTATCTCTATAGATCCTGATGCCCAATATTTAAGTAGCTTCATTCCAGGTTTTTCTTTGAAAAACTCCTTTCAAACAACCCTTCATGCTTTCCAGAAATTATACATCATTTCCGATCAACAATATGTCATCCACATATACTTATCTAAAATCCTATAGTGCTCCCACTCACTTTATTGTAAATACAAGTTTCTTATAAACTTTGTATAGACTCAAAAACTTTGATCGCCTCATCAAAGCGTATATTCCAACTCTGAGATGCTTGCTCCAGTCCATAGAAGGATCGCTGGAGTTTGCATACATTTTAGCATCCTTAGGACTGACAAAACCTTCCGGTTGTATCACATACAACCTTTACTCACGGATACCGTTAAGGAAACGATGTTTTGACATCTATCTGCCAGATTTCATAATCAAAAAATGCAGCAACTGCTAACATAATTCCAACAGACTTTAGCATCGCTACGGATGAGAAAGTCTCATCGTAGTCAACTCCTTGAACTTGTGAAAAACCCTTTGCCACAAGTCGAGCTTTATAGACGGTGACATTACCATCCGCGCCCGTCCTCCTTTTAAAGATCCATTTGTTCTGAATAGCCTTTCGCCCTTCAGGTAATACTTCCAAAGCCCATACTTTGGTTTCATACATGGATCCCATCTCAGATTTCATGGCCTCTAACCATTTCTCGGAATCCGGGCCCATCATCGCTTCTCCATAGCTCGTAGGTTCATCGTTGTCCAACAACATGACCTCCAAGATAGGGTTGCCGTACCACTCAGGAGCAGTATGCGTCCTTGTCGACCTACGAGGTTCGATAGTAACTTGATCCGAAGCTTCATGATCATCATCATTAACTTCCCCTTCAACTAACGTAGGCTCCACAGGAATAACTTTCTGCGCTGCGCTACTCTCTGGTTGAAACAAAGGTTCAACAACCTCATCAAGTTCTATTTTCCTCCCACTTAATTCTTTCGAAAGAAACTCTTTCTCGAGAAAGGACCCGTTTTAGCAACAAACACTTTGTGCCTGGATCTAAGATAGAAGGTTTACCCAACTGTTACGTTAGGGTATTCTATGAAGATGCATTTGTCCGCTTTGGATTCGAGCTCATTAGGTGAAAACCCTTTTTCACATAAGCATCGCAGCCCCAAACATTAAGAAATGACAGCTTAGGTTTCCGCCAAACCAAAATTCATACGGTGTCATCTCAACGGACTTAGATGGTGCCCCTTTTAAAGTGAATGTGGTTGTCTCTAATGCATAACCCTAAAACGATAGTGGTAAATCGATAAGAGACATCATAGTTCACACCATATCCAATAGAGCACGACTACGACGTTCGCACACACCATCACACTATGGTGTTCCAGGTGGCGTGAGTTGTGAAACAACTTCCACATTGTCTTAAGTTGTATACCAAACTCGTAACTCAGATATTCACCTCCACGATCATATCGTAGACATTTTATCTTCTTGTCACGATGATCTCAAACTTCACTCTGATTTTGTTTGAACTTTTCAAATGTTACAGACTTGTGTTTTATTAAGTAAATATCCCCATATCTACTCAAATCATCAGTGAAGGTAGGAAAATAACGATATCCAATGCACGCTACAACACTCATTGGACCGAATA
The DNA here is from genome assembly GCA_039707655.1 of Elymus sibiricus. Taxonomy (NCBI): domain Eukaryota; kingdom Viridiplantae; phylum Streptophyta; class Magnoliopsida; order Poales; family Poaceae; genus Elymus; species Elymus sibiricus. Next base: position 180,459,018 of record CM077667.1, read on the forward strand.
CATCAACATGTATCATTTCCAATAAGTTACTTGCCCGCTCTACCATACCGGAAAACGGGGTCTTAGTCATCTTGCCCATGAGGCATGGTCCGCATGTCTCAACCGATTTGCAATCAAATGAGTCCATAGATCCATCAGCATGGAGTTTCTTCATGCGTTTTACACCAATATGACATTTAGCGGCAGTGCCACAAGTATGTGGTACTATCATTATTAACTTTGTATCTTTTGGCATCAATATTATGAACATGTGTATCACTACGATAAAGATTCAATAAACCTTTCTCATTGGGTGCATGACCATTGAAGGTATTATTCATGTAAACAGAATAACCATTATTCTCTAACTTAAATGAATAACCGTATTGCAATAAACATGATCTAATCACGTTCATGCTCAACGCAAACACCAAATAACATTTATTTAGGTTCATCACGAGCGTGCGATGGTGATCACATCAACCTTGGAAACACTTCCAACACTCATCGTTACCTCACCCTTAGCTAGCCTCCGTTTATTCCGTAGCTTTTATTTCGAGTTACTAACATTTAGCAACCGAACCGGTATCCAATACCCAGGTGCTACTAGGAGTACTAGCAAGGTACACATCAATAACATGTATATCAAATATACTTCTGTCGACGTTGCCAGCCTTCTTATCTACCAAGTATCTAGGGTTGTTCCGCTTCAGCGACCGTTCTCCTCATAATAGAAGCACTTAGTCTCGGGTTTGGGTTCAACCTTTGGTTTCTTCACTGGAGCAGCAACTGACTTGCCATCCATGAAGTTTCCCTCCTTGCCCTTGCCCTTCTCGAAACTAGTGGTTTTACTAACCATCAATACTTGATGCTCCTTCTTGATTTCTACCTTCGCGGTGTCAAACATCGCGAATAGCTCAGGGATCATTATTTCCATCCCTGGCATTTTATAGTTCATCACGAAGCTCTAGTAGCTTAGTGACAGTGACTTGGAGAACTATATCAATCACTATCTTATCTGAAAGATCAACTCCCACTCGATTCAAGCGATTGTAGCACCCAGACAATCTGAGCACATGCTCACCGATTGAGCTATTCTCCTTCATCTTGCAGGCAAAGAATCTTGTTAGAGGTCTCATACCTCTCAACACGGGCACGAGCCTGAGATCCCAATTTCAGCTCTTAGAACATCTCATATGTTCCGTGACGTTCAAAACGTTTTGGAGCCTCAATTCTAAGCCGTAATGCATGACGCACTAAACTATCAAGTAGTCATTAGAACGTGCCTGTCAGATGTTCACAACATCTACAGACGACGCTTGAGGGGGTGGCACACCGAGCGGTTCATTAAGGACATAAGCCTTCTGTGCAGCAATGAGGACAATCATTAGATCACGGACCCAGTCCGCATTATTGCTACCATAATCTTTCAACTCTATTTCTCTAGGAACATATAAAAATTCAAGGGAGCTACAGCGCGAGCTAGTAATCTACAACATAATTTGCAAAGACATTTTGACTATGTTCATGATAATGAGTTCAGTTAATCATATTACTAAAGAACTCCCACTCAAATTGACATCCCTCCGGTCATCCGAGTGTTACATGATCCAAATTCACCAACCCAAGTCCGATCATCACGTGAGATGAGGTGGTTTCAATGGTGAACATCTTCATGTTGATCATATCTACTATATGACTCATGTTCGACCTTTCGGTCTCTTGTGTTCCGAGGCCATGTCTGTACATGCTAGGCTCGTCAAGTTTAACCCGAGTGTTCTGCATGTGCAACACTGGCTTGCACCCGTTGTATGTGAACGTAGAGTCTATCACACCCGATCATCACGTGGTGTCTCGAAATGACGAACTTTCACAACGGTGCTCACTCGGGGAGAACACAATTTTATCTTGAAATTTTAGTGAGGGATCACCTTATAATGCTACCGTTGTCCTAAGCATAATAAGATGCATAAAAGGATTAACATCACATGCAAATCATAAGTGACATGATATGGCCATGAACTTGTGCTTTTGATCTCTATCTCCAAAGCACCGACATGATATCCATCGTCACCGGCATGACACCATGATCTCCATCATCTTGATCTCCATCAGCGTGTCGCCATGAGGTTGTCGCGCCAACTGTTGCTTCCACGACTATTGCTAACTCATAGCGATAAAGTAAAGCAAAACGGCGAAAATAATTAAAGACAACCCTATGGCTCCTGCCGGTTGCCGTATTCATCGACATGCAAGTCGGGATATTCTATACAATACATGATTATCTCATACATCACATATATCTCATCATGGAATTGGCCATATCACATCACAACATACCCTGCAAAAACAAGTTAGACGTCCTCTAATTGTTGTTGCATGTTTTACGTGGCTGCTACGGGTATTTAGTAAGAACTATTCTTACCTACGCAAAAACCACAACGGTGATACAAAAATTGCTAATCAACCTTCTCAAGGACCGCCTTTGTCAAATCCGATCCGACTAAAGTGGGAGAGACAGTCACCCGCCAGCCATCTCTATGCAACGAACTTACATGTCAGTTGATGGAACCGGTCTCTCGTAAGCGTACGAGTAATGTTGGTCCGGGCCGCTTCATCCCACAATACCGCCGAAACAAGAAAAGACCAAAGGGAGGAAGCAATCTGAATATCAACGCCCACAAACTCCTTTGTGTTCTACTCGTGATCTCATCTACACATAGACCTAGCTCTGATACCACTGTTGGGGAACGTTGCATGGGAAACAAAAATTTTCCTACGCACACGCAAGATCTATCCATGGTGATGAGCATCTACGAGAGGAGAGATCAGATCCACATACCCTTGTAGATCGCTAAGCGGGAAGCATTAAGAAACGCGGTTGATGTAGTCAAACGTCTTCGCGATCCAAATCGCAAGCCGTCCCACGATCCAATCACGATCTAGCGTCGAACGGACGGCACCTTCGTATTCAGCACACGTGCAGCTCAATGACGATCTCTGCCTCCTTGATCCAGCAAGCGAGGGCGGAGAGGTAGATGAGTTCTCCGGCAGCACAACGGCGTGGTGGCGGTGGTGGTGGAGCTGATCCGGCAGAGCTTCGCTAAGCTATATCGAACAGATCTAGAGGAGAAGCAATCTAGGGGGAGAGAGAGGCAGCCCGTGGCTTTTCTTGGGTGCGGCTGCCTCCCTCTCCTAATCTATATATAGGGGGAAGGGAGGAGGGGTGGAGCCCCTAGGGTTTCCCCTAAGGGGGCCGACGGCCTAGATGGGCAACCCTAGATGGGTTTTGGCCCTCCCACCCCCTAGGAGCCTTGGCCCCCAAGGCAAAGGGGGCGGCTGCCCTAGGGAGGGCGCCCCACCTCCCCTGGTTACGTGAGATGGGGTGAGTGGGGCGCACAGCCCCTTAGTGGGCTGGTGTGCCCCTCCCCTTGGCCCATGAGGCCCCCCAACACTTGCCGGGCCCCCCCCGAGACCCCTTTCGGTACTCCTGGTCATAACCCGGTACCCCCGGAACGCTTCCAGACTCCGATTCCCTTCGTCCTATATATCGATCTTCACCTCCGGACCATTTCGGAGTTCCTCGTCACGTCCGGGATCTCATCCGGGACTCCGAACAACCTTCGGAAACCAACATACACACCTCAACTATACCGAAACGTCACCGAACCTTAAGTGTGCAGACCCTGCGGGTTCGAGAACTATGTAGACATGACCGAGACACCTCTACGGTCAATAACCAATAGCGGGACCTGGATGCCCATATTGGTTCCTACATATTCTATGAAGATCTTTATCGGTTGAACCTCTATGTCAAGGATTCAGTTAATCCCGTACGCCGTTCCCTTTGTTCTTCGGTATGTTACTTGCCCGAGATTCGATCGTTGGTATCTCTATACCTAGTTCAATCTCGTTACCGGCAAGTCTCTTTACTCATTCCGTAATACAAGATCCCGTGGCTAACACTTAGTCATATTGCTTGCAAGGCTTATTGTGATGTTGTATTACCGAGTGGGCCTTGAGATACCTCTCCGTCACACGGAGTAATAAATCCCAGTCTTGATCCATGCCCACTCAACAGACACCCTCGGAGATACATGTAGAGCATCTTTATAGTCACCCAGTTACGTTGTGACGTTTGATACACACAAGGTATTCCTCCGGTGTCAGTGAGTTGCATGATCTCATGGTCATAGGAACAGATACTTGACATGCAGAAAACTATAGCAATAAACTGACACGATCATATGCTATGTTTATAGTTTGGGTCTTGTCAATCACATCATTGTCCTAATGATGTGATCCCGTTATCAAATGACATCTCATGTCTATGGCCAGGAAACCTTGACCATCTTTGATCAACGAACTAGTTAACTAGAGGCATACTAGGGACACAGTGTTGTCTATGTACCCACCCATGTATTTGAGTTTCCAATCAATACAATTATAGCATGGATAATAAATGATTATCATGAACAAGGAAATATGATAATAACTAAATTATTATTGCCTCTAGGGCATATTTCCAACACCCTCGACATCCAGACCCTAGCGCCATGCGTACTTGAGGAGGGCGTTGAAGAGGATGCCGAGGTGGCTCGAGCCACTTCAGGATTTCCTTCATCTGCATGCTCCATGTAAAGGTATACACGTTCTTTGATCTAAACTTGGTCTTGTATAAGATCGGGAACAACCAATTTGGCTTCCAGCAAAGTATTTCTCTTGATATTTCTATGATTTGATAATACAAACATACAGGGGTATCTAGATCCGTGAAAGCTCGTGCTTGAGGATGTGTTTCTGCCTTTAATAATTTCACACATGCAATTCTTGTAGATTGATTGAACTGTTAAACTAAGTGGATGGAGAAACTAAGTTCGTTTCTCAAATAAAGAGATGCCAGTTAGCACTGCATTAAGGCCCACTATTCTATACATATGACAGATTTCAAGAATACTGAGGTTTGATGTATACACGTTTCATTAATGATAGCAGCCTCTTGCTTCTTTATTTTAGGTTCAAGTTGAGTAAATATTGGTTGATCTCTTATGTAGGTACTCCCCTTGTCTCCACGATACAATCCTGAGTTTCAACTGTAGCATTGTGTGTCCAAATTCAAGTGCATAGGTCCTGACCAAACAGTGTTGGAATCTCAACATCTGCAGCCTGTTGCAGCTCGCCTTGTGAATCCAGTGAATGTCTGGTCAATAAGCAAGAAGTTCTCCCTGCTCCACTGGAAGCTACATCTGAAGATGAAGAGCAAGCTGAAACGATGCTATGATCAGGTTAATGTTCGATATTGTGTTAGATCCATGACTAATTCGCTGGTGCACGTTAGTGCTGATTGTCTACCTGGTCGTATATCTCTCAGCAGTACTTATTTATTAATAGTTTGATGTGCCAGTACACTTCTTGGATATAGGTTAGCATATATGTCAAGCTGTTACCAAACATTAGCCCTTGAGAATTGAAATACAATGCCAACCAACTATTTTTTTTCTTTTGGTTAAACAAATCTCATTGTATAGTGCCAACCAACTATTTCTTTTCTTTTGGTATTGAAATGTTCATTTTTGTTTTGCTCGATATAGTTGATGCTCACTTCATTCTGCTAATTTTTTCCTCACGAAGCCTTGCATGATGTTCATGCCTATTTGTATGTTTGCTTCTGTAGCTAATATTCATTAGGTTTAGTCCGAGTCCATATAATTACGATGAATCAGAGGATATTATGTTTGACAGCATATCATTGCTGACTTTGAGGATGGTAGTGTTGGGGGTGTAATTATTTTTTCCTTCTGTCATGTGAAGCCCAACTCTGTCAGCGTTGGAGGGCTTGCTTGTTTCTGTTGCATGTTCGTGTGTTTTATTTTGTTAGTTTTCCTCATTTTTATGTTTGCTTCTGCAGCTAATATTCATTAGGTTTATTCCGAGTCCATATAATTACGATGAGTTGGAGGATATATGTTTGACATCGTATCATTACTGACTTTGAGGATGGTAGCGTTGGGGAGTTTTTTTCCTTCTATTATGTGAATGCCAACTCTATGCTCTTAACTAGGTCTGGATCTTTGAGAGTATCGTTCATGGTGAATATGGAGAAGTAATGAATATCTGAGGAAGTACTTGCTGTGGCTGAAAGTGCAGACCTACTCTAACCAAAGGACCTATAGGTGCTTGGCCCACTTCACCCATTGTATTTGAGTGTTGCTACTGCGGTCCTTCTTCCACTATTTTAAGATCTGATTGTCAATGGTTCTACCCTCCCCAGTTCCATCTCTAGCTTGTCCAGTAGAAAACCTGAAGCTTCCCAACCATAATCAAGTCAGGATGTACTGTTAGTCTGTGTAAAAGTTGTAATTCGGTTCGCTTGTAAATGTACAATGTATGTTTATGAATTCGATGATTCTTGTGGCAAACTGTATAATTTCTCAGTGGGATCTCAATGTGCAGCCAAATTAAGGTGTTTTCGGAGTCAGATTAATTTTGGCTTGATGCTTATATTGTATTTTTTAGAAAACTCTATTGATATGTATTTCATTTATTAGTTTAACTTCCATGCACAACTAAATATTTTTGTTTCAAACTTGCCAGCAAATTGTGGGTCTATGCCACTATTATATTTTGCCTACCGAATTTACTAACGAAGATTACCGCTTCCGTACTACCTTGTTGAGTGATGCAAAGAAATCAATATGGTTGTAAGTTTTCCGATGATGCTATATACTGTTAACTCATAGTTTCTGAACACTACAATTATCTATGCAGTCTCACAATGTATTTTTTATATAATTTTTGTCAATGAAACTTGATTTGTCAGTGATATATTTTCAGTTTTCTCATGTGAATGGTGGAATCCTCGACTTGGACCAAGTGATACTTTTCATGTGTAATGATATTACTTTAGTGACAGTAGAAAATTTCTTCGTGTCCTTGCTTGTCTAGAACGGTGATGGACATTTTAAACGATTTTGGTTTTCTTAGAAGGATATTCTGAATTATGAATAATTATGCACTTCACATTATATTTCCAAGATAGTTATTATAATATTTTGATGAGAATTGTTTGGTTGATATGTATTTAATTTTTTCTTGTATTATGTTAGGCTTAATTATTATGTATTGGCACAAACGTGCATTGCACGTGCATTCTTACTAGTAACCCTAAAGTATCCAAACAGGTGGGTTAGATTGGAGTTAGTTGCTCTAACCCAGCCAAAAAAACCAACCCGGTGGAGAGGTGCTTATTAGAGTTAGTCTTGGTGGGACCCATAGAAAATATATTTTTTCCAGCCTCGAGCCGCACCTGATCCAGTCGCCCCGCCCCCGCACCTGATCCATTTGCCCCGCCCCCGTCGCCCCGCCCCAGTCGCTCCGCCCCCACCGCCCCCGCCCGGCCGCTCCCACCGCCTCCGTCCGGCCCCGTCCGGACCCGTACGCCCCATCCCGACGCCGGCCGCCGCCCCGTCGCCTCCGTCCGCCCCCGTCCACCTCCATCCCTACGCCGCCGCCGCACCTGTCCTTCCGAGCCGGTCGCATAGAGGGAGAGAAGGTGGGAGGCGAATCTCGTGGAATTCTCTCTCCACTGCTCGCCGGAAGCCACGAAATCGCCAACCCACGAATCTTCCCTCACAACCAGTCCACACCGCCGCGCCAAGTCCCGATCTTGCCGCCCGAGCTGCACTCCGGCCGTCCCCGGTCCCCCTCCATTCGAGCCCCCCCGCCGCGAATTTGGCCGGCTTGTCGACCCTGGTAGGTGAGAAATCCTCGAATTTGTCCTTCAATTTGTTTTTGGCCGCGGGGAGGATTCCCGAATTTTACCTACCTCGTTTCCCCCACCTCTTGCCTGGCCGAAGTAGTAGTTTCCATGGGTGGTCCGGGCCATAGTACAAGGGAAATTCAGTTAATCCAATTCCATATGCTTTTCTTGAAGGCAAATAGTACAAGGGAAATTCAGTTACAGTATATAGCTGATGAAACTTGCACATTTTTTGTCTTTATAAATTGAGTTTAGTTGTAATTTCTTTTGTACCGGGCTACTGATAGTGGTAAATTCAGTTTATTTGCACTTTCTTTTGTACTATATTGACAAATTTAGTTTGCTAACAATTTTAAAATTAAACAAACTAGTCGTCAACCTTGCGATGGACGGAGAAGGCTTCGACGTGTGGGGTTCGCAGCCGTCGGCAAGCGGCCCCGCTACCCAGGCCGGCCTCGACCTCAACTCGCAAGCGCCGGCATTGGAGGGTTTCCCGGGGCTTGGGATCTACAGAGCTTTCCTCCGGAGCGACGATGACGAGTTCTTCCCTGGGCGCGTCAGGGGCTCCGGGCTCCCTCCCTATCGCCCACCGCGTGCCGGAGCAGGAGATAGATGCGCGAATCCGTCGCCACCCTTGGCCCGGCAACTGAACTTCGGCGGCTCCTCGTCGGCGACAGCCGGTCACGGAGGAGGAAACAGTGGCGTGTTCCTCGGCGGGTCATCGACGGGGGCAGGCGTTCGGCAGCGCGCCAACTCGGCCGCCGCTGCACCCGGCCGCCGTAACCAGCGCACCATCTCGGCGATCCGTGGCGGCTAGCACGTACCGCCTCCCCGGGCACCGTGGAGTGCCGTCCATGGGCAAGCATCCGGCTCCGACGCTCCCTTCGACAATGGTGATGATGAATTGGAGGACGATGTGGAGGAGTTAGCGAGCTCCGGAGGTCCCCCGGTGAGCCAACGGAATCGAGCCCAATGGAATGATGCTAATAGTGCTTGCTTGTTACAATTGTGCATTGAGCAACGTGTAGCAGGAATGTATAATGGTACACTGATGACTACTGAAGGGTATCAAGCCGTTGTCGACGACTTACTTGCTAGAAGGGGGTTGGTATATACCCGTTTGCAGGTGAAGAACCAGATAGTCGTACTCAAGAACACCTACTCTTTCTGGCGATACATGCAAGTGCATACAGGGTTGGGGAGGAAACCAGATGGAACCATTGATGCCGACTCTGAGTTCTGGATAACACACACAGAGGTACACTTTGAGTCTGGATCTAGCTATGTGAGAATAACTCTACATTTTTGCATAACAAATGTAAATACATGAGTATTTCGTTTCCAGTTGAATCCCTAGAACCTAGCTAGCTAGTTATTTTCCTGGATTCAAGTACTACATGCATTCAGGTAGGAGTGAGGAGTAAACCGAACCACACAAAAGCTGCCCACACTATTTTGCATTACCTTGTATACTATGGAGTACGCTGCATCTGTACTACTAATGAAATTTATTTGTGCACCCTTTTTACACAAAAATAAAATGCCATGGACCATTGGTAGTGGAAACTCGTCAAGCGGAAACTGTTTTGTTAAACACATACTTAGAGGCAGCAATAGTACGACTTATTATTTCCGTCCTGTTTTGTTAAGCACATACTTAGAGGCAGCAATAGTACTACTTATTAAGTTATTGTTGTATTTTGAGTCCTGAAGTGTGCTATCATATCTTAACTAGTTTTACTTTCTCACTATCATGCAGAAGAAGCCATACCTAAGGAAGCTGGAGTGGGGTCCTCCAGCAAACGAGGAGTTGCTTGATCAATTGTTCAGAGGTTACACTGTGGATGGAAGCACATCCTTTGTGCCTGGAGATGATTACGGTCAGAATCAAGGGCAAGATTTAGGGGCAGGAGAGGAAGAGGAGGAGTTTCAAGGAACACCTACAAGTGCAAGCAACGAGAGGAGCCAAAGATGCAAGAGGTCATCAAGCACTTCAAGCACTATGACCAGTCCATTGAAGAAGAGCAAGAGCCCAATGGTGAAGATTGTGAGGGACATCGCTAGTACCTTCAAGGAGTCCGTCGTAGCCAACACTAAGCAAATGCAGAAACATGCAAATGAGAAGGCTGCATTTTCTGTGAAGAGGTGTCAGGAGCTGGCATTTGACTGTGGCATTGAGCAAACAGTTGACTCTGTCTATGCTATGTCCAAGATGTTCGAAATGGAGTACCAAAGGGAGTTCTTCTATGGCCTATTAAATCATGAGCTTAGGTTGGGTTACTTCAAGAAATGGTGCAGGGACAACAATTTCGAGTATTATTAGCTTGGAAATGTGTGTGTTAAAATGTTGAACCTATTTTATGTTATCCGTGTTATGTTATGAACTTGTTGAACCTATTATATATTATCTGTATTGAACTATTATCTGTGTTATGTTATGAACTTGTTGAACCTATTTTATATTATCTACTGGATTAATTTCATTTTCTTACACTCCTTCAAGTTTTATGCTATGTGTTGACAATTTGGTACATGTGTTGAAGCAGGAAGAAGATCATGGCGCCATGACTGAGGAAGAAGAATTTGATGGAGGTAGCACAAGTGAGGATGAGATCATATCCATGTGCCGCAACAATTTGGTGCGGTCTGAGAATCTAATCTTGCAGTTGGTTCCTATCTTGGGTATGTACTCTGATAACTACTTTGTGAAACTACCTAGGAGGGTCAATGGAGATTCTGGTTTGGATTGGGTGCAGGAGACACTAGCCCGAGATACCCAATGCTACAACATGTTTAGGGTTGAGAGACCTTTGTTTAACATGCTACATAATACTTTGGTGCAATCATATGGGATGAAATCTAGTACAAAAATGACATCTGTAGAGGCTCTAGCTATGTTTTTATGGATTGTTGGATCACCACAGTCAGTTAGACAGGCTGAGAACCGTTTTAGGAGGTCTATGGAGACAGTCGGTAGGACATTTAACAGAGTTTTGACATGCCTCCTAAGGTTAGCACATGACATAATTGTACCCAAGGACCCAACATTTTCAGAGGTGCACCCAAACTTAGAAAATCCAGTATTTTGGCCACACTTCAATGACTGCATAGGAGCTATAGATGGGACACATGTGAAGGTTGTGGTGGATAAGAGTAAGAGGGTTCCATACTTGAACATGCACAATGAAACCAGTCAAAAAGTGCTTGCTGTTTGTGATTTCGACATGAGATTTACTTTTGTGATGTCGGGATGGCTTGGTTCAGCACACAACATGAGAGTTTTGAAAGATGCCATAAGTACTCATCATCACAAATTTCCACATCCACCACCAGGTTTGCTACTTGAACTGTCTTGCAACAATTTTTATCCAATTACACTTGTTCATCTAAGTCTCATTGTGTGCCTTCGACAATATGTAGGAAAGTATTATGTGGTTGATGCGGGTTACCCAAACCGGCCGGGCTACCTTTCACCATACAGATGTACAAGGTAGCATCTGGAACAATGACAAAACGGACCGCCGCCACAAGGTATGAAAGAAACCTTCAACCGTGCACATGCCAAAGTTAGGAATGTCATTGAGCGATCATTTGGAGTGTTGAAGATTAAATTTAGGATTTTGTTGAACATGCCAAAATTTCCAGAGGACAAGCAAGCTAGAATTATTGTTGCTTGTATGGATCTTCATAATTTCATTCGAGAGAGCAGAATTGCGGATAGGGAATTTGATGCCTGTGATGCAGATGCAAATTATAACCCCATGCCTAGTTCTTCTGCATGCGCATGGCCAGAAGACGAACCTCTTGTTGAAGATATCAACATGAATGCCTTCCGTGATGAGTTAGCTCATGCTCTGTTTCATGGAATGTAATTTTATTTTGTCAAGCTTGATTGAGGACTTGTATGTTTAAATGGGACATCTCATTTGTATGGACAAAATAAAATTTATCATGTTTTGGATACTTCATTTGTAAAAATGATTTTTTATGACATTTGTGAGCGGACAGAGGCCACACAAGAGCCGGCCACACCAAATCCGGCTGGAAAGAGGGAGAAAGTGCATTTATTGTCAATCTAACCCTGTCATCCAAACACCACCTTGGTTAGAGTTAGCTCATGGTTAGTCACGAGTTAGAAACTAACTCTAACATCTAACTAAGTTAGAGTATCCAAACAGGGCCATTGATGAAACTAAAAAACACCCTCGATCCGAAAAAGATGGATAGCACCTCGACGTCGCTCCCCATGCGACGCTAAGAGCCAAACCCCAGCGCCGTCGCCAACAGCCGTCCACTGCGGCCTTCCCTTCCGCTGGCCTCTGCCACGGTGGCGGCGGGCCCATCTCCAAAGGAAGTGGAGTTTCCCCGGGCGTGGTGCGGGAGGTGGAGGTCGGTCTGTGTGGGCCGGCGTCGACAAGGAAAAGATTGGTAGTGCGGCAACCCTAGTGGTCTTCTCCTGTTCAACTCGCCGCACTTTCAGTTGTCGGTCGTCCTCGATCTGGCCGTCGCCGAGTTCTGGACTCCTCCGCTGCCGGTCTTCATGGATTGGTGCATGAAACTCATGGACCTCTGGTCGGATGGGATCCGGTCATGCGCGTCCCGAAACATCAGCCCGTGCGGCTTCAAGGGGCCGTGTCGTGAAGCTTCGCTTTCCATCGACATCACCATCTACGCCGTGATCCATGGTATTGATAGAGGTCAGGAATGTCAAGCTGGTCGACCGACGTCGCTATGGTCCACGACTTGGTAGTGGTGATTCGGATCCGATCGGTCGAATGGTGGTGACTGCAAACGGTTCTGCAAAGACTTCATATGGCTCCACGACGACGATGGTCATCGAAAGGTCTTCGGGGGGGGGGGTATCTCTCTTGATCTAGTTGTTGACTTTGGCGGTGAGATACAAATTATGGACGACAACTTGACGCGGATGGATGGTTGTGCCGCGGTCGCAATGCATATTGTTGTTGGGTTCGCCGAAAAGTGGTGGCGACAACACATGAGTGGCGTCAAGGGTAGTGCTACTCGAGCACCCGGTCAGACCCGAGTGTTGATACCTGGCAATGATGATGTTTTATTATGTTATTACCTTGTTGAAGGCATTGCTCGGATATTCTCGGACTGCTTTCAGGATGAAAATCTAGATTCTGGCCTTGGTGGCTTGATCCGGTGACGACAAGTCTTGAGTGTTGCACCCTTCGTGAAATTGTTGTTATTGAAGAACCTCGTCTCCCATGTGGTGCCATGAGATGGTTGGCGCGGATATGGTCATTGTCGTAGTTTGCCGATCATAGATCTGATCGCTTGTGGGCCTTTTTACTTCTTTTTCTCGCCTACGCATAGCTTTGGTCTTATATGACTTTGCTAGTTGTCGTCGTGTTTTTGCATGTGTGTGTAAGTTGGTGTTGGTTGTGTGTATCCTACCTATGCACAGGCCGGATGTGCGCTCTTTGTGTTATGCATCTTCTTGATGCTCCATTTTGAGCTAATAAATCCACCCTTTGTCGAAAAAAGCATTGTTGAGACTTTCAAGGAACCGCTCTGTTCCCTAGAGGCGATTTGGAAGGTAAAAAGTTCTGCCCCTCCCTTCACGATGAGGATGCGGGTCCTGCCTCCTCCATCTGTTGCATCGGTGACGGGAGAGGGAGGGGAACCCGACCCGTCGACTCCAACGTGCAGTTAGGGTAGGATTAGAATCAATACTTTTTTTGAGGCATCGCTTCAGTGGAGGGGACAGGACGATGTTGTGTTGGAATGAATTATCGTTATTCTCCCCCAGCTTGATGGTTCTCGTAGCGATTGCACCAAGGAGCAGTTGGCTTGGTCATCTTTTCGGTCCCTGGTTCCGACGAGATTAGGTTTTGGTGGTTGGCGCATGGCGTTTTCCTGGACAACCACATGGTCAGGTCTGCAGATGAATTTGATGGCTTGAAGTTGGGTGAGCGGATGCAGGCTAGAAGTGACACTCTTTTTCCTCGACTACATCGGGTGAAGACGGTGATGAGTAGATTTTACACTCATTATTATTTGTGTTTAAACCAAATATTCTTAGACTTCTTAAAATTATTATTTTATTTGCCTAATAATGAGTACTAAAAGCAAAGATTTATAAATCTCCTTGGTTATTTTGTTCATTGTAGAAAGGAACATTTATGTGGAAAACCAAGCCATATATGGGATAATCGGTAGGACACGATCATTTCCATACAATTAGGCGCGCACCGGAAGAGAAGGGGTGCGTTATGACCTCGACCCACTCATAGCAGCAGTCGTACCAGGTGCCACTGCCTCCAGGGCGTCTTCCTGGACAACATTCGTGAAGGACCCAAGCCAAATTCGCAACAAAGGCGCCTCGAAACCCTATTCCACTCATCTGCACAATATAAAGAAGAGGGAGACCCAGGGGCGAAGGGAGTCACACCTTTGCCCACCTAGTCATCATCATCCACCATCATAGCTACTATACAACCATCATGAACATCTACATGGCCATCTCCACCTCCATAGCCTCCATCTCCATTGGATCAACTACTTGTAATCAACACTCCATCGCGTTTGGCAACATTGTAAGTCTTTCAATCATTCATGTTCAAGTAACTTTTTATACAATGTCATATGCTTGTGATTCGATGGCAATGTCTAGTAATCCCCTTAGGATAAGTGCTGGGGCGTAGCCTCGCAACCCCGTGCACGCGTAATAAAGGATTGCCATATTACTTTACTTTATACTATTGTGGGTTTGTTGTTTGTGCCTCGATCTTAGGGCTCGTTGGTAACCGATACATTGAAGATCGGAACAAGGAGAGGTAAAGGGCAGATATGAGAGGAATACCATGTTGAAAGCCTGTGATAGTAAGGTTAGTACGGTAACCGAATCAAAGTCTATATGAAGACTATGATGCAGTCATCAAACACTCATGTGTTGGTCTAGTTTATCCTTAATAACCGAGTAAACTAGTGAGTCAGAAAAGGTCAAGGTTGGACAATCGATCCTCGATGCGAGGCAGTTGGTTGTGGTGTTACGAGGACACATCTCTCACCACTACAATAAAAATACACAACCATGATGATACTTGATTGTCATAGTAGGTTCCACTTTTGTGTGATGTACATATGTGATAGTTTTACGACAAAACCAAGATAGTCATAATTGTCCTGTATAGATGTGTTCCATGACAACAATCATTTTTTCATCATGAAAGTGTCCTCTTCCATGACAGAAAAGGTTGCGTCATGGAAGTGTTTCGTCAAGGGTAACCAACATGCACAATAGAGGCCCATATAAATAAAAAGGATGGCCTAGTCAAAGACCTATTTAAGTATCGCAAGCCTTAGTCAATACTTAGTTGATCTGGCCCATGGAAGGCCCACCTAATGGCCTATTTGTAGATATCCTAGTTACGACCTGGGTGCATAGGACCCGTTAGGACCTGTGCGAATCAAGTCATTACCAACATGTCAGCCATTTGACATGATTTCGGCCGATGAATCTTTCGATTCAAAAGGGCCTGCGGTATCTTTCAGGCCATTTCCGTCCCATGGTGCATCTCAGACCATTAATGGCCTGTAGTGTCTTTAGGGTCATTCCCCACTCATGGTGTCTTTCAGAACATTCACAACTCATGTGTCTTCGGGTCACTTCCATCCCGCGGTGTCTTTCGCCCTATTTAAAGCATGTGGTGCACTTGGACCTATTTATAGTCTGTTATGTCTTTTGGCGCATTAGTGGTATGGGTTTTCATTTTGGCTCGTATGTGTCCCATGGCCTGTGGGTCTTTCATCCTATCTGTGGCATGTCGTGCTTTCAGTTTTCCGCCGCGTGGTCATTTTGGCCTGTTTGCGTCATGTGGTGCTTTTAACCCGTTAACGGCATGTGGTGCTTTTGATCTATTTTTGGCACGTCCCTTGTTATTTTGGTCATTAGTGGCCCGTGGTGCTTTTGCCTCGTTAATGGCCCGTGGTGTTGTTGGCCCGTTGCATGCCCACTGTTTTTGTCAGTTCGTTGACAACTGGTTATAGACTAATGTTATGCCACAACATATGAAATCACAAATAGATAATAAACTACAACCATACAACAAATTGCCAGTTGGCATAAAACTCTATAGCCGGTGCAGGTAAATGCACCACCAGATGTTTGGAAACACATATCGTTTGACCTGAGTGGTAAGGTTTCATGTTGTAGAATCTCGTGAAGTACCATAATCTTTTCCTTATTTTCCGATATGATGTTGAAGAATAAAGCAAATGTATGGTAGTATGGTTTCAAAATCACAAATATATTGACGACATCTACCAATCATTGTTCTTGTTTCACAAACAGTCTCAGTTAGGGATTGGACTTATGTCAGGAGCACAGATGTATCATTTTTTCAAATCTGATGATCTTGTTCATAAGGTGGTTTCGAAGAGGTTACCTCAACAACCAACCCGGTGATATATAGGAAGATGTTTTTGGCACTGTTAGTGGAGAAATACTTGTTGTTATATAGATGACGAGGCAAGGTTACATGTGCCTAGTCGGTTGAGGAGTTGTCCTATGCTACATTTGGTGGCTACCCGGGTATACATACGTTTCCTAGCCTAACATAGAGAGGACTCTTCGTCTTGTCCCCCAATCTCGTGATGCACTTTGGATTTTCAATGAATGTCAAGTTATGGGCTTGGGCTGCTGCTACTTGTGAGCTGCATTGGGATTTTCCTCAAAGAGGAGAGGAGATGCATCACAATATAGATGAGTATTTCCCTAAGTGAGAACCAAGGTTATCGAACCAAGAAAACTCCTTTCAACATCACCTACACACACAAAACCAAACACTTGCACCCAACGCGGGCAAGAGGGTTGTCAAGCCCCTTGTACTCGTTACTTGCATGGATTAAATCTTGATAGAGATAGATATTGCAAAGGAAAAATAAAATAAAAGTAAATAAATTACAGAAAAGTATTTTTGGAGTTTTTGTATTTATGTTTAGGTAGACCCGGGGGCCATAGTGTTCGCTAGAGGCTTCTCTCTCTTGAAAATAGCATACGGTGGGTAGCCAAATTACTGTTGGGCAATTGATAGAATTGCGCATAGTTATGACATGTTATTCACGGCAATGATCATGTATATAGGCATCACGTCCATAAACAAGTAGACCGAAATGATTTTGCTTATACTACTATTACTCCACTTCGAGAGCGTTTCTATGCTTGCCTTTCTAGGTATTAAGCTCATAACAAACAGAGTAATGCTTGGAGCAAGGTGACGTGATGTAGACAAAATAATACAAGCAATATGTTCAGATCCCGTCGTTTTATCCTTAATGGAGACAATACAAATATGTGTCTTGTCCCCTTCTGTCACGAGGATATAGAGCACTGCAAGATTCAACCCACTACAATGCACCACTCCCACTGAAGATAAATCAATTTAGTTGGCCAAACCAAACCGATAGATCGGAAAGAAATACGAAGCTATAACAATCATGCATACTAGAATTCAGAAAAGACTCAATTACTTTCAATGAATAATCTGATCATAAACCCACAATTCATCGAATCCCAATAAACACACCGCAAAAGAAGATTACATCGGATAGATCACCGCGGGAATCGCGGTGAACATTGTATTGAAGATCAAAGAGAGAGAAGAAGCCATCTAGGTACTAGCTATGGACCCGTAGGTCTGTGGTGGACTACTCACACATCATCATGGAGACAACAAGGTTGATGTAGATGGCCTCCGTGGTCGATTCCCCTTCCGACAGAGTACCGGAAAAGGTCTTGAGATGGCCTCCTAACAGAACAGAGGCTTGCGGTGACGGAAAAAAGTGTTTTCGGTGGCTCTCTGTTGGTTTCCCAATTTTAGAGAATTTATGGAGGTGGAATTAGGCCAGACAGAACAACGAGGGGCCCACAAGGCATCAGGGCACGCCTACCCCCTGGGTGCACCCTGTTGCCTTGCTGTCTCCTCGTCTCGCTTCCTGACTCCTCCCGAAGCTTCGTGTGTCCTTTTTGTCAAAAAAATTGTCCAAAAGTTTTGTAGTGTTTGGACTTCATCTTGTACAAATTTCCTGGAAAACCAAAAACAGGCAAAAAACATCAACTTACACTTGGCACTGGGTTAATAGGTTAGTTCCCAAAAATTATATTAAATAGCATATAATTGCATATAAAGTATCCCAGATTGATAATATAATAGCATGGAACAATAAAAAATTATAGATACGTTGGAGACGTATCAACTGCCCTACTATCGTTGGGCCTCTTCTACCCTCTGTAGGCACACCTGGGGTAGCACCGTGAGGCAACAATTTTCTTGATGCTGAAATATGAGTCCCATCAACATTTTGTTTATTACCGGAGATCCGTAACTCCAAAAAAGCCAAAAAAGTAGGGCGGTTTCCAAAACTGTGAGCACAAGTTGTCACAACCCAAATTTCCCCTAAATTTCGGTTGTGAAACTAGAAGCATATGCATTCATGATTTGTCTCTGCATATTTGGTTTTGACGCCAACAAGGCCAACATTGAAGGCAAACCACCATTTTAATTCAAAGGAAAGCCATGAAGGCCTCACCCTAAAATTCTTTTCAAAAGTTGCATTAGGGCAGGCAAGAAAGTTCCTAAGATTATATATGCCCTATTTTATTCGAGTGAACCAAAGTTTGAAAATAATTTATTTTGGGCAAATAAACTATAAGTAAAACTCTGGAAATTAAAAACAAATTAGAAAAATCATAAAATGCAAATTCAAACTATTCAAATAGGCCCACTAGGTATAATGATATTTTTGGTGAGCAAAAATATTTGGGAAATGTTAATCAGTTCAAAAATATCCCAAGACAATTTAGAAACTATTTTCTTTTTCAAGAAAATTCAAATTCATTTATTTAAATGAAATACAGAGAGCATGAAGAAAACAAAAAATAAGAAATTCAAAAGAAAACAAAAAAGGGGCCAACCAGCCAGCTAGCCGGGCCGACCCAGCTAGCCAACCAGCCCGCTCTCTCTCTCTCTCTCTCTCTCTCTCCCGTCTCACTGACAGGCAGGGCCCGCCCATCAGCTTCATACTCCTCCTGCAACCGTTACCCGCCCCACACGCGCACGACCCGTGTGTGGCCACACCCACGACCTTCACCTTTCGCGCCCTCCGTGCACGCCCGCACAAGCCGAGATGCCCTCTAAATAGTCCCGGACCCCCCCTCACAAACCCACTGTCCAATTCCACCGGAGTGCCATCGGGCTTCCTGCATGACCTCTGACCTCTCCGCCTCGGCCGAGAGATCTCCGACGCCATTCCGGCAAAGCCGGACCCCTCCGCGACTAGCCAACCACTTCAGGAGATCGGTCGCTCGATGACAAACCTCCTGGAAACACCCGACGATCTCAAGAGCCTCTGGAGCGCCAAGTTCGTTGGAGACTGAAGCTTTGCTCCGCCGGCACCGTTGCTACGGTGAGCTCAGCCGCCCATTTTCCCCTGCACCTTGTCCATTAGCCTTGTCGTGCTCGTGCATGTTTTTTTGACCCGGCCTCACGTCCAAGAACCCAAGCATTGAAGCACGTCGTCGACACCGGAGCGCCCATAACTATGGCGAGCCTCCCCGACATTGACTCCGTCGCCCTCGAGCCTGACTGGCGCCACCATCGTTACCACCGTCGACCACCGCGTCCACCCATGCCATCCGTGCAGCCTAGGATCCCCTAGAACGTCGGCAAACTCGACTCCCGAGCATTGCGCCGTGCTACTTGTGAGATGCGTTGGGTTTTTACCCGAAGAGGAAGGGTGAAACAATTTTCCTCAGTGAGAACCAAGGTTATCGAACAATAGGAGAATCAAGCAAACTACCATCGTCAGCACCTGCACACACAAAACCAAACACTTGCAGACAACACGGGCAAGAGGGTTGTCAATCCCCTTAACTTGTTACTTGGAAGGATTAATTCTGATAGTGGTACATAATTAAAAACGAAAAGTACAATGAAAATAATAAATTACAGCAAGGTATTTTTGGTTTTTAGCAATATGATTAAATAGACTCGGGGGGGGGGGGGGGGGGCATAGTTTTCACTAGAGGCTTCTCTCTCGAACACATAGCATGCGGTGGGTAAACACATTACTATTGGGAAATTGATAGAAAAGCGCATAGTTATGATGTTATTCATGGCAATGATCAAATATATATATATATATATATATATATATATATATATATATATATATATATATATATATATATATATATATAGGCACCATGTTCGTGACAAGTAGACCGAAACAATCCTACATCTACTACTATTACTCCACCAATCCACCGACTCATGCCTGCATCTATGGTATTAAGTTCATGACAAATAGAGCAATGCATTAAGAAAGATGACATGATTTAGACAAAGTAAACCCAGTCATTTGATCCTTAATGGCATGAATACAATGTGTGTCTTGTCCCCTTCTATCACAGTGATATAGAGCACCGCAAGATTGAACCCACTACAATGCACCCCTCCCACTGAAGATAAATCAATATAGTTGGCCAAACCAAACAGATAGATTGGAAAGAAATACAAAGCTATAAAAACCATGGATAATAAAGTTCAGGAAAGACTCATTTTTTTCCAGTGAATAAGCTGATCATAAACCCAAAATTCATCGTATCTCAACAAACACATCGCAAAAGAAGATTACATCGGATATATCTCCACGAGAATCGTGAAGAACATGGTATTGAGGATCAAAGAGAGAGAAGAAGCCATCTAGCTACTAGCTATGGACCTGTAGGTCTATGGTGAACTACTCACACATCATCATGGAGATAGTAAGGTTCATCTAGTCGGCCTCCATGATCGATTCCCCCCTCCGACAGAGTACCGGAAAAGGTCTCCAGATGGGATCGCGAAAGAATAGAGACTTGCGGTGGTGGAAAAAGTGTTTCGGGTATCTCTTTGTTGGTTTTGGGGTATATGTGAATATATAGAAGTGGAATTAGGTCAGACTGAGTTGCGAGGAGCCCATGAGCTCAGGGGGCGCGCCCTACCCCCAGGGCGAGCCCTGCGAGCTCGTCGCTCCCTCGTAGCTCTTATGGCCACCACCCGAAGCTTCGAGGGTCTCTTTATGTCCAAAACTAACCCCCGTAAAGTTTCATGCCATTTGGACTTCGTTTGGTATTGATTTTCTGAAAAAGTCAAAAACAAGCAAAAAAAACATAAACTGGCACTGGGCACTGTGTTAATAGGTTAGTCCCAAAAAATGATATAAAATATTATATAATTGCATATAAAGTATCCAAGATTGATAATATAATAGTATGAAACAATAAAAAATTATAGATACGTTGGAGCGTATCAGCATCCCCAATCTTAATTCTTGCTCATCCTCGAGTAGGTAAATGATGATAAAACAATTTTTTTTAATGTTGAATACTACCCAACACGTAATCTCTTTCAGGTATAATTATTGAGAAACGATAAAGTAATTGATATCAACATAATAATATCCATCAACATAAGAAGCATAATCACTACTTTTCAAAATATATGATCCTTAGCGAATGTTATCCCTACTCATTTTATCATATTAGCATGGCAGGACTCCATCTTCACCGCATAATTAAGTATAAATCATGAGCACCCTGGTGTCAAACCAGGCAAATGGATCGTACCTCTAACGCGCTTCGGCATTTTCAACTTCACGCAATACGTGAGCGTGAGCTATGGATATAACATATAGGTGGGATAGAGTGCGGTGGTAGATATCAAAGGGAAGTCAAAAAAGGAAGAAAGTCTCGCATCAACTTGGCTGACCAACGGGTTATGGAGATGCCCATCAATCAATATCAATGCGAGGAGTAGGGACTATTATGCAACGGATGCATTAAGAGCTTTCAGTGTATGAAAGCTCACATGAAACTAAGTGGACGTGCATCCAACTTGCTTGCTCATGAATACCTCGGGCATTTGAGGAGGCCCAGCATCGGAATATACAAGCCAAGTTCTATAATGAAAATTCCCGCTTGTATATGGAAGTGACAAATCAGGAGACCCAGTATATGAAGAACATGGTGCTTCTTTGAAGCACAAGTGTGGAAAAAGGATAGTAACATTGCTCCTTCTCTCCTTTTCTCTTTTTTCCTTTTCTTTTTTTTTGGTGGTGGGCTTTGGCCTCCCCTGTTTTTTTATTTTTTTATTTTTCATCCGGAGTCTCATTCCGACCTGCGGGGGAATCATAGTCTCCATTATCCTTTCCTCACTGGAACAATGCTCTAATAATGATGATCATCACACTTTTATTTACTTACAACTCACTTATTACAACTCGATAAAAACTATACAAGATGACTCTATATAAATGCCTCTGGTAGTGTACCAGGATGTGCAATGATCTAGCGTAACATCTAAACAATGATGAATGCTGGCTTTGCCACAAATACTATCTCATCTCTATATGATCATGTATGATGATGAACTCACAAGTTATGTAATGGAACGGTGGAAGTTGCATGGCAATATATCTCAGAATGGCTATGGAAATGCCATGATAGGTAGGTATGGTGGCTGTTTAGAGGAAGATATAAGGAGGATTTTATGTGATAGAATGTATCATATCACGGGATTTGGATGCACCGGCGAAGTTTGCACCAACTCTCGAGGTGAGAAAGGGCAATGCACGGTATCGAAGAGGCTAGCAAATTGCGGAAAGGTAATAGTGTGTATAATCCATGGACCTCATTAGTCATAAGGAACTCACACAACTATTGTAAAGCCTATTAGCTCTCGCTAAGAAAAGTACTACCACAAGCCCCTAGGGACTAGATTGGGAGGAGTTAACCACCTCCCCCCCCGATTCAAACAACACGAAAGGATTTCATTTCAAACATAAAAATGCTCACACCTAATCACCATGCCATGACCAATACTTAGATGAGAAGTTAATAACAATCTTTAATACCGATATTTCTACTAACCAATGATCATGAACCAATATCCTTTCATATTACTACATCAATATAATCAAACCACGCATCTCTTATTTAGTGAGCTACATGAAAGTTTTATTATACCCCCCTTGAATAACTATGCTTTTTGGACTAGTCTTATAACACATGCAAATTGCCATTACTATTTCTTAGACTCTCAAAAATATTTACGTTAAGCATGAGAGTGCAACTATTTATATAAAATATAACCACCTCCGCGCTCTAAAAGATATAAGTGAAGCACTACAACAACTGCCTAGCTCAAAAGATATAAGTGAAGGACATAGAGTATTCTAACAAATTATGATGATAATGTGTATCTCTCAAAAGGTGTGTCCAGCAAACAATGATTGTGGAAAACTAAAAGGAAACAAACTATAATACACGATGGTCCAAGCAAAACCCATCTCATGTGATGAATAAAAATGTAGCTCCAAGTGACATCTCGATAGATTGTAGACGAAAGAGAGGATGGCATCCGGGGCATCCCCAAGATTAGACACTTGCGTACTACTTGAATATTACCTTGGGGTGCCTTGGGCATCCTCAAGATTAGGGTATTTCCGCTCCTTATTCCTTCATCCATAGTTGTCTCACCCAAAACTTGAAAACTTCAGCACAGAAAACTCAATAGAAACCTCGTGAGTTCCGTTAGTATAATAGACATATCATATACTTTAGGTACTGTTGTAAATAGGTTCATATTTAATTATTGCATTAGTAACTATATTGTAACTTGTCCATGACTTATACCCCCCGATGTAATCCATAGCATCATTAAAACAAGCAAACTATGCAAGCAAAAACAGAATATGTCTAAAACGGAACAGTATGTAATGATTTGTACTAAAACCATACTTCTGTAACTAAACAAATTCTGAACAATTAGGAAAACCCGGGAAATTTGTATAGCAATATTGTGTGAAAAATTCAAATAAAAATACACTCTAGTAAAATCATAGAAATTAAACATTGGGTGCAAAAGTTTCTGTTTTTGCACGGAATCGATTCTACTATCATCCAAATCATCCCAAAGGCTTTACTTGGCACAAACACTAATTAAAATATAAAAACACAATCATTACAGTAGCAATAATCATGCCATGACACCAAAACATAAACTAAAAGCAAAAAAATAAGATAATTGTTGGGTTGCCACCCAACAATCATTATTGTTTTATGCCCCTAGCTAGGCATAATGCATTGTTTCAAGTATTTTCATCCTTCAAGTTAATTACATAGGCGGACCTCATAATAGATTCATATGGTAGATTAATTATCTTCCTAGTGAAGTGTTACTTCCCTTTCTTTAATGGAAATTGGAATCTTATATTACCTACTTTCATACCAATAATAGCACCTATGGTTCGTAGGAAGGGCCTACCAAGTATTATAGGACAAGACGGATTGCATTCAATATCAAGCACAATGAAATTCACGGGCACATAATTTCTATTAGAAAGAATAAGCACATCATTTATTCTACCCTATGATTTTTTAATAGTGGAATCCGCTAGATGCAAGTTGAGGGAACATTCATTTATATAGATGAGGCCTAGCACATCACATAAAGATTTAGGTATAGTAGAAACACTAGCACCAAGATCACACAAAGAATTACATTCATAATCTTTGAGCTTAATTTTAGTAGTAGGTTCCCATTCATCATGCAACTTTCTAGGTATTGAAACCTCTAATTCAAGCTTCTCTTCATGAGCTTTTATCATAGCTTCTACAATATGTTTAGTAAAAGCTTTATTTTGTTCGTAAGCATTAGGTGAATTTGTCATGGATTGCAACAAGGAAATACATTCAATCAAAGAACAACTATCATAATTAAAGTCCTTGTAATCAAAATTAGTGGGCACATTACTATGTAAAGTTTTGACCTCTCCAAATCCACTTTTTTTATGTTTATCATTAAGATCATCACCCTCCGAACAATTGGGACGCCTTCTAACTAAAGTTGACTCATCTCCAGTCCCTTTTTAATCAAGTTTTATATTACTAAACAAAGATTCAATAGGTGAAACACCAATCATTTAATATCTTTATCATGATTACGATAAAAATCGGGAGGAATAGCCTTTTCTTGGAACTCTCGCTTAGCTCTTAACCTAACGGTCCTCTCTTTACTTTCATTAATGAATATTTGGATAGATTTAATAGACTCATTAATTTCAGGCTTAGATGGCAAAAATTTACTTTGAAGAGTTTCCACATCATGAGCAATCATATCCATGTTTCTAGCCATATCATCAACTTTATGTAGTTTTTTTCTACCATAGCATTAAAAATCTTTTGAGAACTAATAAATTATTTAATGGTGTTCTCAAGATCAGTAGGTATCAAATTAGTATTATTAGATGAATTACCATAGGAATAACCATAATTAATACAGCAATTACCCTGATACGGTCCAGGATTGAAATTCCCTTTATAAGCATTGTTGTTGGAATTATTTCTAGAGATAAAATTCACATAAATAGCATCATTATTTTGCTCAATCAAAATAGATAGTGGAACATCATTGCGATAAATATGAGCATTCTTATTACCAAGCATATTCATAAGAGCATCCATTTTATCGCTCAAAGTAGCAATTTCTTCGATAGAGTTTACCTTCTTACCAGTTGGAGCTCATTCGGTGTGCCACTGAGAATAATTTTTCATGATACTATCAAGAAGTTTGTAGCTTCTCCCATTGTAATTTCCATGAAAGTACCACCTGCAGGAGAGTCTAGTTGATTTCTCGACACAAAGTTTAGTCCCGCGGAAAAAAATGTATTATCATCCATAAACTTAAACCATGAGTGGGATAATTCCTAATCATTAATTTCATTCCCTCCAAGCTTGTGCAGCATGTTATTGCTCATGTTGTTTAAAATTCATAATTCGATTTCTAAGAGAAATAATTTTAGTGGGAGGAAAATACTTGGCAATAAAAGAATCCTTACACTTATCCCAAGTTCCAATACTATTACGTGGCAAGGATGAAAACCAAGTTTTAGCTTTATCTCTTAGTGAGAAAGGAAATAATTTCAACTTAACAATATCATTATCCACATCCTATTTATTTTGCATATCACATAATTCAACGAAGGTAGATGTGAAGCTAAATCCTCATTAGGACTTCCAGCAAATTGTTCTTTCATAACAAGATCCAGCAAACGGGCATTAATATCATAATCTTTCGCACTAGTGGCGGGTGGTATTGGAGTACTAATAAAATCACTGTTATTAGTATTTGAAAATTCACACAAATTTGGTATTTTCCTGAGACAAAGCGACAAAGCAAGCAAACTAACAAATAAAAATATTTTATGTTTTTTATTTTTCTAGAGGCAAATATAAGGAAAAATAAAATGCAAATAAAAAGTAGAACAAATGGATGATAGTTTGTATGAAGAGACCTGATACGAATTTGATGATATCAACTCGACAACGGCCCTAGAAATTCCTTCTACTACTTGTGAGCTGAGTTGGTTTTTTCTCCAAAGAGGAAGGGTGAAGCAATATAGCAGCGATAAGTATTTTCCTCTGTGAGAACCAAGGTTATTGAACCAGTAGGAAAATCAAACGAACTCTCATCGTCAACACCAACACACACAAAACCAAACACTTGCACCCAACGTGGGCAACAGGGTTGTCAATCCGCTTGAACTCATTACTTGCAAGGATTAATTCTAATAGTAGTATATATATAAAAAGCAAAAGTAAAAAATAAAGCAATAAATTGCAGCAGGGTATTTTTGGTTTTTAGCAATATGATTAAATACACCCGGGGCCATAGTTTTCACTAGAGGCCTCTCTCTCGAACGCATAACATACGGTGGATAGACAAATTACTGTTGGGCAATTGGCAGAAAAGCGCATAGTTATGATGTTATTCATGGAAATGATCATGTATACATGCATCACGTCCATGACAAGTATACCGAAACGATGCATCATCTGCTACTATTACTCCACCAATCAACCGACTCCTGCCTGGATTTATGGTATTAAGTTCATGACAAACAGAGCAACTCATTAAGCAAGATGACATGATGTAGACAAAGTAAACCCAACCAATATGAATAAACCCCATTGTTTTGTCCTTAATGGCAAAAATACAATACGTGTCTTGTCCCCTTCTATCACTGGGATATAGAGCACCGCAAGATTGAATCCACTACAATGCACACCTCCCACTGAACATAAATCAATCTAGTTGGCCAAACCAAATGGATAGATCTGAGAGAAATACAAAGCTATAACAATCATTCATAATAAAGTTCAGAAAATACTCAATTACTTTCAATGAATAATCTGATCATAAACCCACAATTCATCAGATCCCAACAAACACATCGCAAAAGAAGATTACATCAGATAGATCTCCACGAGAATCACGAAGAACATGGCATTTAAGATAAAAGAGAGAGAAGAAGCCATCTAGATACTAGCTATGAACCCGTAGGTTTGTGGTGAACTGCTCATACATCATCATGGAGGCAGCAAAGTTGATGTAGACGGCCTCCAAGATCGATTCCCCCTCCGACAGAGTACCGAAAAAGGTCTCCAAATTGGATCACGGAAGAACAGAGGCTTGCGGGGGAGGAAAAAGTGATCCGGGTGTCTCTCTATTGATTTTGTGGTATATGTAAATATATAGAAGAGTAATTAGGTTAGACGGAGTTGCGAGGGGACCACGAGCTTAGGAGGTGCTCCCTACCCCCCAGGTCATGCCCTGCGAGCTCGTCGCCCCCTCGTAGCTCTTCAGTCCACCTCCCAAAGCTTCTAGGGTCTCTTTATGTCTAAAAATAACCCCCATAAAGTTCCATCGTGTTTGGACTTTGTTTGATATTGATTTTCTAAAAAATTCAAAAACATGCAAACAAACAGAAACTAGCACTGGGCACTAGGTTAATAGGTGAGTCCAAAAAAATGATATAAAATAGCGTATGATTGCATATAAAGTATCCAAGATTGATAATATAATAGCATGAAACAATCAAAAATTATAGATACGTTGGAGACCGATCAGGTGGTAGATATCAAAGGGACGTGAAAAAGAAAGAAATTGTCGCATCAACTAGGCAGATCAACGGGCTATGGAGATGCTCATCAATTGATATCAATGCGGGGAGTAGGGATTGCCATGCAACGGATGCACTAAGAGCTATAAGTATATTAAAGCTGAACGAAAACTAAGTGGGTGTGCATCCAACTTGCTTGGTCATGAAGACCTCAGGCATTTGAGGAAGCCCATCATGGAATATACAAGCCAAGTTCTATAATGAAAAATTCCCACTAGTATATGAAAATGACAACTTAGGAGACTCTCCATATGAAGATGGTGCTACTTTGAAGCACAAGTGTGGTAAAAGGATAGTAACATTGCCCCTTCTCTCTTTTCTCTCATTTTTTGTGGTGGGATCATTTGGCATCCCCCTTTTTTCTCTTTTTTTTATTTTCCCTCCAGAGTCTCATCCCGACTTGTGGGGGAATCATAGTTTCCATCATCCTTTCCTCACTGGGACAATGCTCTAATAATGATGATCATCACACTTTTATTTACTTACAATTCGATATTATAACTCGATAAAAACTATACAAGATGACTCTATGTGAATGCCTTTGGCACTGTACCAGGATGTGCAATGATCTAGCGTAACATATAAAAGAATTATGAATGGTGGCTTTGCCACAAATACTATGCCAGCTCAATATGATCATGCAAAGCAATATGATGATGAACTCACAAGTCCTGTGAAAGAACGGTGGAAGTTGCATGGCAATATATCTCGGAATGGCTATGGAAATGCCATAATAGGTAGGTATGGTGGCTGTTTTGAGGAAGATATAAGGAGACTTATGTGTGATAGAGAGAATCATATCACGGGGTTGGGATGCATCGGCGAAGTTTGCACAACCTCTAGAGGTGAGAAAGGGCAATGCACGGTACCGAAGAGGCTAGCAAATTGCGGAAAGGTGAGAGTGCGTATAATCCATGGACTCACATTAGTCCTAAAGAACTCACATACTTATTGTATAAGTCTATTAACCCTCAAAGCAAAGCACTACTCGCAAGCCCCTAGGTAATTGGTTGGTAGGAGTTAACCATCGCGCGCATCCGATTATAACATCACTCAAGGATTTCATTTCAAACATAAAAATTCTCACACCTCATCACCATTTCATGACCAATACTTAGATGAGAAGTTAAAAACAAGCTTTAATACTGATATTTGTACTAACCAATGATCATGAACCAATATACTTTCTTATTATTACATCAATATAATCAAACCATACGTTTCATATTTAGTGATCTACATGATTTTTTTATTATACCCCCTTTGAAGACCTATCTTTTTTGCACTAGTCTTATAACACGTGCAAATGGAAATTCCTATTTATTAGACTCTCAAAAATATTTAAGTGAAGCATGAGAGTGCAACTATTGCTATAAACTATAACCACCACCATGCTCTAAAGGATATAAGTGAAGCACTAGAGCAACCGCCTAGCTCAAAAGATATAAGTGAAGCGTATAGAGTATTCAAACGTATTATGATGATAATGCGTCTCTCTAAAAAGGTGTGTAAAGCAAACAAAGATTGCGACAAACTAAAAGGAAAACAAACTATAATACATGACGCTCCAAGCAAAACTCATATCATGTGATGAATAAAAATGTAGCTCCAAGTGACATACCGATAGATTGTAGACGAAAGAGGGGACGCCATCCGGGGCATCCCCAAGCTTAGACGTTTATGTCTTCCATGAATATTACCTTGGATTCCATGGGAATCCCCAATCTTAGGGTCTTGCCACGCCATAGTCCTTCATCCATCGTTGTCTCACCCAAAACTTGAAAACTTTAGCACACAAAACTCAATAGAAACCTCATGAGATCCGTTAGTATAATAGACATATCATAAACTTTAGGTACTGTTGTAAATAGGTTCATATTTAATTATTGCATAATAGGTACTACATTATAACTTCTCCATGACTTATACCCCCCGATATAATCCATAGCATCATTAAAACAAGCAAACTATGCAAGCAAAAACAGAATATGTCTAAAACATAACAGTCCATAATGATCTACACTAAAACCATACTTCTGTAAAACAAACAATTTTGAAAATTAGGTAAACCTTGGAAATTTGTATAGAAATACTGTGTCAAAAATTCAAATCAAAAAGACACTCCAGTAAAATTAGAGATATTAAATACTGGGCGCAAAAGTTTCTGTTTTTGCACGGAATCGATTCTACTATCATCCAAATCACCCCAAAGGCCTTACTTGGCACAAACACTAATTAAAACATAAAAAAACAATAATTATAGTATCAATAATCATGTCAACACACCAAAACATAAAATAAAATCAAAAAATTAAGATAACTATTGGGTTGCCTCCCAACAAGCGCTATTGTTTTATGCCCCTAGCTAAGCAAAATGCAAAGTTCCAAGTATTGTCATCCTTCAAATTAATTCCATAGGTGGCCCTCATAATAGATTCATATGGTGGCCTAAAATTTTTCATAGGAAAGAATTACATCCCTTTCTTCAATGAAAATTGGAATCTTACATTACCTTCTTTCGTATGAATAATAACACCTATGGTTTGTAGGAAAGGCCTACCAAGTATTACAGGACAAGGCGGATTGCATTCCATATCCAGAAAAATGAAATGCATGGGCACACAATTTCTATTATCAAGTATAAGAGCATCATTTTTTCTACCCAATGGTTTCTTAATAGTGGAATCCGCTAGATGCTAGTTGAGAGAACATTCATCTATATCGGTAAGACCTAGCACATCACATAAAGAGGCGGGTATATTAGAAACTCTAGCACCAACATCACACAAAGAATTACATTCACAAACTTGAAGCTTAGTCTTAATAGTAGGTGTAGGTTCCCATTCGGCATGCAACTTTCAAGGTATTGACACCTCTAATTCAAGCTTCTCTTCATGAGCTTTTATCATAGCTTCTACAATATGTTTAGTAAAAGCTTTCTTTTGTTCGTAAGCATTAGGTGAATTTATCATGAATTGCAACATGGAAATACATTCGATCAAATAACAATTATCATAATTAAATTCCTTGTAATCCAAAGTAGTGGGTACATCACTATATAAAGTTTTGACCTCTCCAAACCCACTTTTATCATTTTTATCAACTTTTATCATTTTTATCAGTAAGATCATCACCCTCTGAACAATTGGGATGCCTTCTAGGTAAAGTTGACTCATTTCCAGTCCCTTTTTTTATCAAGTTTAATATTACTAAACAAAGATTCAATAGGTAAACACCAATTATTTTAATATCTTCATCATGATTACGATAAAAACCAATAGGAATAGCCTTTTCTAGGAACTCTCGCTTGGCTCTCAAACTAGCAGTCCTATGTTTACTTTAATTGATGGAAATTTTGTTAGATTTAATATACTCATTAATATCATGCTTAGGTGATTTTTTTTACTTTTAAGAGTTTCCACATCATGAGCAATCCTATCGATGTTTCTAGCCATATCGTTGACTTTATGTGGTTTTTCTTCTACCATGGAATTAAACTTTTTTAGAACTAATATTTTTTTAATATTATTCTAAAGATAAGTAGGTATCCTATTATTATTATTATTATTATATGAATTACCATAAGTATTAGAGGAATTAACGGGATACGGTCTATGATTGAAATTCCCTCTATAAGCATTGTTGTCGAAATTGTTTCTAGAGACAAAATTCACATCAATAGCATCATTACTTTGCTCAATCAAAGTAGATAATGGTACATCATTGGGATCAATATGAGCATTCTGACGTGGCTTGAGACTACGTCGGTATTTCCCCAAAGAGGAAGGGATAATGTAGCACAACGACGGTAAGTATTTCCCTCAGTTATGAAACCAAGGTTATCGAACCAGTACGAGGATCACCACCACCCAATAAGCAGCACCTGCACACAAACAACAAATACTTGCAACCCGACGCGAATGAGAGGTTGTCAATCTCTCTACGGTAAAAAGATAGATTAGGTAGTGATAGATAGGAGAGATAGATCTCTCAAGAACACAAAATAAAAAGAGAAAATAAAATATGCAGCATTATGTTTTTGGGTTTTTGGTTTTGTAGATCTGAAAACAAAGATGCAAAAAGATAGATCTGAAAGCAATATGTTGGAAAAGTAGACCCGGGGGCCGTAGGGTTCACTAGTAGCTTCTCTCATGAGTATAGCGCACGGTGGGTGAACAAATTACTGTTGGGAAATTGATAGAAAATCGAATAGTCATGACGATATCCAAGGCGATGATCAATATATAGGCATCACGTCCAAGATAAGTAGACCGACTCCTGCGTGCATCTACCATAAGTTCATGGAAAAACGGAGTAATGCAATAAGAACGATGACATGATGTACACAAGATCTATTCATGTAGGAATAGACCCCATCTTGTTATCCTTAATAGCAACGATACATGCGTGTCTTGCTGCCCCTTCTGTCACTGGGAAAGAACACCGCAAGATCGAACCCATCACAAAGCACCTCTTCCCATGGCAAGAAAAATCGATCTAGTTGGCCTAACTAAACCAAAGATTCGAAGAAGAAATACGAGTCTATAAGTAATCATGCATACAAGAGATCAAAGAAGACTCAAATAATATTCATGGATAGAAACTGATCATGAACTCAAAATTCATCGGATCCCAACAAACACACCGCAAAAGTTTACATCAAATAGATCTCCAAGAGACCATTGTATTCAGAATCATAGGAGAGAGAGAGGAAGCCATCTAGCTACTGCCTACGGACCCGTAGGTCTATGGTGGACTACTCACGCATCATCGGAGAGGCACCTATGAAGAAGATGAACCCCTCTGTGATGGTGTTTAGATTGGATCTCGAGGTTCTGGAACTTGCGGCGGCTGGAATTGTGTTTCGTCGACTCCCCTATGGTTTTTGGAATATTTGGGAATTTATAGGCATCA
The DNA here is from genome assembly GCA_039707655.1 of Elymus sibiricus. Classification (NCBI taxonomy): domain Eukaryota; kingdom Viridiplantae; phylum Streptophyta; class Magnoliopsida; order Poales; family Poaceae; genus Elymus; species Elymus sibiricus. Next base: position 180,491,701 of record CM077667.1, read on the forward strand.
GAGGCGGTGGAGAGGGGCCCCGAGGAGGGCACAACCCATCAGGGCGCGCCGGGGCCCCCCTGGCGCGCCCCGGTGGGTTGTGATCTCCTCGGACCACTCCCCCAGCACTTCTTTGGCCCACTGGGTGTCTTCTGGTCCAGAAAAAATCTCCAAAAAGTTTCGTCGCGATTGGACTCCGTTTGGTATTGATTTTCTGCAAAGTAAAAAACAAGCAAAAACAGCAACTGGCACTTTGGTACTATGTCAATAGGTTAGTCCCAAAAAATGATATAAAGTTGTTATAAAATGATAGTAAAACATCCAAGAATGATAATATAACAGCATGGAACAAGCAAAAATTATAGATACGTTGGAGACGTATCAGCATCCCCAAGCTTAATTCCTACATGTTCATGTTCATCATATTCTTTTCTTTTGTATAGCATGGACATTTGGACTTGTAAATGATTCAAAGCAATAGTCTAGTTTTAACATAATGACTTCAATACTCAAGCATGTCAACAAGCAACCATGTCTTTCAAAATATCAACACTAAAGAAAGTTATCCCTAGCCCATCATGCTCAATCATTGATCCATTCATGAAACACACTCAAATATTAGCTAAGCCCAATGCTCAAGTATGATCATAGTGCCCCCTAGTTGGTGCTTATAAGAGAAGATGAAACTCAAAGTAAAAATAAAAATTGCATAAAGTAAAAAAGATAGGCCCTTCACAGAGGGAAGTAGGGATTTGTAGAGGTCCTAGAGCTCAAGGTTTAAATTGAGAGAGAGAAAAAATATTTTGGGTGGCATGCTTTTCCTGTCAACAAAAATGACAAAGTAGCTCACGATACTTTCCATGCTAGATATATCATAGGCGGTTCCCAAAAAGAAAATAAAGTTTATTCCTTTTCCCACCAAACTTTCACTTTCCATGGCGGGCCGTATCCATGGTTGCCTTCCATACCAACACTTTCCAAGTTATTTATTATTTGACAACATAAAGTAAATATGTTTTCTTTTTCATTTCGGGAATGGGCATCCCTATTACCGCTGCACTCTCATGCAATGACAAGTGAATAAACACTCATCTTGAGAATAACACATCTAGCATGGAAAAATATTGGACACTCCCCACCGTTTCATGAGCGGTACGAGCACACAAAAGAGAAAAAATATTTTGAAAATTTAGAGATGGCACATGCAAATTTGCTTGGAACGGCATGGAAATACCGCATATAGGTAGGTATAATGGACTCATAAGGCAAAACTTGGTTTAAGGATTTTGGATGCACAAGTAGTATTTCTACTTAGTACAAATGGAGGCTAGCATATAGATTGAGAAGAAACCAAACCAAGAAAAGAAAATTCACATAAGCGAGCATTGAGCATAACTAACACCGAATAATGCACCACGGGTAGGATGTAATTTCATTGCATAACTATTGACTTTCGTGCATGCATAGGGAATCACAAACCTTAACACCAATATTCCTACTAAAGCATAATTACTCACTAACATGACTCACATATTACTATCATCATGTTTCAAAACTATTACAAAGAATCAAGTTTAATTTGTCCAATGATCTTCATGAATTTTTTTATTATATGCTCCTTGGATATCTATCACTTTGGGACTAGTTTCATATATTGCCATTGCTTTTTGGCAAGCTCAAACAAATTTAAGTGAAGCACATGAGCATAAAGACTTCATCTCTCAAAAAGGTATAAGTGAAGGATGAGAGGATTTATTTAAAATTTACTAACTCTCAAATTAATCTAAGTGAAGTATGATAGTATTTCTACAAAAATTTCCAAGCACACCGTGCTCAAAAAGATATAAGTGAAGCACTAGAGCAATTCTATAGCTAAAAAAGTTTAAGTGAAGCACATAGAGCAATTCTAACAAATCATAGCATAATTTTGGCTCTCTCAAATAGGTGTGTCCAGCAAGGATACAAGTTACAAACTAACAAGCAAAGAAAGCAAAGATACAAGACGCTCCAAGCAAAACTTATGATATGTGACGAATAAAAATATAGCTCCAAGTAAAATATCGATGGTCGTTAGAAGAAAGAGGGGATGCCGCTCGGGGGCAAACCCAAGCTTAGTTTCTTGTTACTCTTTGGATATATCTTGGGGGTGCGGTAGCATCCCCAAGCTTAGGCTTTTATCACTCCTTAGTCCTTCATCCATCGTGATCTCACCCAAAACTTGAAAACTTCAATCACACAAAACTCAACAAAATCTTCGTGAGATCCGTTAGTATAATAAAGCAAATCACTACTTTAGGTGCTGTTGAAAACCTATTCATATTTTATTATTTCATTATACCTACTGTATTTTAACTTTACCATGGCTCATACCCTTCAATATAACCCATATATTCATCAAAACAAGCACACAATGCAACGAAAACAGAATCTGTCTTAAACAAAACAGTCTGTAGTAATCTGTACTCTAACCATAATTCTGTAAATCTAAAATTTCTGAAAAATTAGGACAAAGTAAGGAATTTTTATAGAAACACTTTTTAAAAATTTCAGCTCAAGATCACGTTCCAGCAAAAAATGAAAATTCATTTACTGGAAGCAAAGTTTCTGTTTCAGATTCAGCATCGCTTCTACTCATCCCATGAATCATCCTAAGGCTTTACTTGGCACAAACACTAAATAACCCATAAAAACACAATCATAACAGAGGCATAATTGTGTCAACACTCAAAAACAGAAAGAAAAAAGCAAAAAATTATTTATTCATTGGGTTGCCTCTCAACAAGCGCTATCATTTTACGCCCCTAGCTAGGCATAACACATAGATTCAAGTATTGTTATCTTTGGTCTTGGATCCATAGGATGCCCTCATGATTGATTCATATGGTGGCTTAATTATTGTTCTAGGGAAGTGTTCCATACCCTTTCTCAAGGGAAATTGAAAACAAATATTGCCTTCTTTCAAATCAATCACGGCACCTATAGTGCGTAAAAACGGTCTACCAAGTATAATGGGACAAGACGGATTGCAATCAATATCAAGCACAATAAAATCAATAGGTACATAGTTCCTATGTGCAAGAATAAGAACATCATTAATTCTTCCCAAAGGCTTTTTAATAGTAGAATCCGCCAAGTGCAAATTAAGAGAACATTCTTCAATATTGGTAAGACCAAGCACATCACATAGAGATTTCAGAATCGTGGAAACACTAGCACCCAAATCACACAAAGAAAAGCACTCATAATTTTTAATCTTGACCTTAATGGTAGGTTCCCACTCATCATGTAATTTTCTAGGAATAGAAATCTCCAACTCCAACTTTTCTTCAAAATATTTCATCATGGCATCAACGATATGTTTAGTAAAAGCTTTATTTTGCTCATAAGCATGGGGTGAATTCAACATGGATTGCAACAAAGAAATACATTCAATCAAAGAAAAACTATCATAATTAAAGTCTTTACAATCCAAAATAGTGGGCACATCACTAGTTAAAGTTTTGACCTCTTCAAACCCACTTTTATCAAAATTTTCATCAAGATTTTCACCCTCCAAATTGTTGGGCCACCTTCTAGCTAAAGTTGAATCTACTTCAGTCCCTTTATCATCAATCTTAATATTACTAAACAAGGAATCAATAGAAGAAACACCAATCACTTTAAGATCTTCATCTTTTTTATGAAGGCAATCACTAGAAAACGATTTTTCTAAGATTTCTCTTTTAGCTCTAAGCTTAGCGGTTCTTTTCTTACTTCAATCCATATAGACATATAAAGATTTAATAGATTCATCAGTCTTAGGCACAAAAGCTTTCAACTTGAGATTTTCAACGTCATGAGAAATTCTATCAATGCTTCTAGACATATCATCAATCTTATTCAACTTTTCTTCAATCGTAGTATTGAAAGCCTTTTGCGCATTGATAAATTATTTAATATTACTCTCAAGATCAGAGGTGTTCCTATTATTATTGTAAGAATAATTACCATAGGAATTACCATAATTATTAGAGGGATTTCCAGGAAAAGGCCTTGGATTAAAATTACCTCTATAAGCATTGTTATTGAAATTGTTTCGAGAGACAAAATTCACATCTACGGAATCATTATTTTTCTCAATCAAGGTAGACAAAGGCACATCATTAAAATCAATAGGAACATTTTTACTAGCAACCAATTTCATCAAAGCATCAACCTTATCACTCAAAGTACTAATTTCCTCAACCGAATTGACTTTTTTACTAGTAGGTGCTCTTTCGGTATGCCATTGAGAATAATTAGCCATGATATTATCTAGCAATTTAGTAGCTTCACCCAAAGTAATCTCCATAAAAGTACCTCCCGTGGCGGAATCTAAAAGATTTCTAGAGAGAAAATTCAATCCCGCATAAAAATTTTGTATGATCATCCAAATATTTAAACCATGTGTAGGGCAATTTCTTAGCATCAACTTCATTCTTTCCCAAGATTGTGCAACATGTTCATGCTCAAGTTGCTTAAAATTCATGATTTGTGTCCTAAGGGAAATAATTTTCGCGGGCGGAAAATACTTAGTGATAAAAGCATCCTTGCACTTATTCCAAGAATCGATACTATTGCGAGGCAAAGAAGAAAACCAAATTTTAGCACGATCTCGCTAGGAAAAAGGAAATAGTTTCAACTTAACAATATCATTGTCCACATCTTTTTTCTTTTGCATATCACACAATTCTACGAACGTGTTTAGATGGGACGCGACATCCTCATTAGGAGTACCGACAAATTGATCTTTCATGACAAGATTCAACAAAGCAGAATTAATATCACAAGACTCTGCACTAGTGGCGGGAGGAGCAATCGGAGTACTAATAAAATCATTGTTATTAGTATTGGAAAAATCACAGAACTTGG